>JANAVB010003400.1:30556502-30744002 GCA_029216955.1 Iris pallida | reverse complement strand
CGTGCATATTTGTTGCGCTTGTGCGCTTGTTTCGTGCACGAGTCGCATGCTCGAGTTGCATAAGCAGGCACATGCGCGGGTGTAGGCACAGGCGCAGGCACATGTACAGGTTAGGCACGGCTATGCACGTATGCGCATTGACGCGTATGTGCGCATGTACTACTGTATGGCTGCACACATGAAATGTCGCTACTAGCTTATGTGCGCAGGAACAGCTGCGACTGTGTTGCTGGGTGCCTAAGCGCAGATAGCGTGGTTGGCGCATGTTTTCGCTGATTGCGAGATTTGAACGGTTATGGAAAGATTGGGTCAATTATTCAAATCCGTTTTTTGTAGGATTTGAATTCAAGTCGTTCCTATCTTTTCGTAATTAGTTGGCAGCCATGATTAAGGTTAGGGTTCCTTTCAACTCTATAAATACTCTCTTGGTGCCTCACTTGAGGACTTACTTCAAAATTGGGACACAAAGAAAACTTTGTTGTGGCCGCCATTGGACTCCAGAGGAGTTCGTGGGAGTCCACCAAGGAGGTGATAGCGAGCGTTCCAGAAGTTCATATCTGATCTTGCTGGTTTTTAGGAGTAGATCGCATAGCACGAACATTGCTTTGAGTAACGGTGATCTTTATCACCCAAGCAAGGACTGTTTCATCTTCCCCTTCTCTCTTTCTTCTGAATTATTGTAATCCTTTCTATCTATTTGCAAATGTGATTGCAAGGAAGAATGAGAAGTAGTTATTCTGCCAGTTTTAACAGAAGTTGTAATCAAAAGATTATAGTGGTCCCTACAGCGCGGCTTAAGGTTCTTTGGAGAGCAAACTTGTTTGCACAAATCTCCGAAGTCCTAAAACTCAAAACAGAGAAGCAAATTTGTTTGCGTAAAATCTTTGTTTCTAATCGTTCTGCCATCTAAGATCTGTTTTGGGAACAACAATCTCAAAGCAAGATTTAGATCCGATGGAGAACAACCGTGCAATCCTTTTCGATACAAGTTTTAGCAAACTTGAGAAGTTTGACAAGGAGCATTACAACATCTGAAAGAGGAATGTCATCCTTAATCTTTAACTCGTAAACGTTGCCTACTTGTTGACAGATCCGGAGTCTATTATTCCAGAGGGTGAAAATGCTAAGAGGATCGTTGAAGCCACTGCCTTGTAAATAAAGTGGAGGAGAGACAACAACCTCTACAAGTTGCTAATACTAAACTCCATAGAGGATTCTCTGGCAGAGTCATACAGCAAGACGGCCCTAGCAAAGGATGTCTGGGAGTCTTTGGAGAAACACTACAAGTCTGATGAGAACATAAACAAGGTCTATGTGACTGAAAAAGTCTGAAAATACGATTTGAGGATGACAAGACGATGCTTCTCCAAGTCAAGAAATTTCTCAAGTTGCGCCAAAAACTTGAGGATGATGGCATCCCCCTGGTTGATGCTTCTATTGTCGGGGGTGTTGTCGGTAAGCTCCCGCCTGAGTGGAGCAACTTCATTGCGGACATGCACCGCAAAAAGATTAAGGTAGATCTTGAAGTCCTCTTGCACTATATTCATATTGAAAATGAGTTGAGGGCTCAACTCAAAGTGGATACCCTATCCAAACAGATGGCCATGGCCAACCTGGTGCAAGGTGGAGACTCCAAGGGGAAGAAGAAGACTTTCTCACAACAAGAAGGACTTCAACCATCTGAAAGTAAAATTGGCACCGTTCATGCCTAAGACTAAAGGTTATGAGCTTGTTTCAACTGTGGCAAGAAGGACCATTTCAGGACTGCAGATCTAAGCTAAAACCAAAAGAGCAAGGGAAGGCAAACTTTGTTGCCATGATGGTGTAGGTTGACACATCTGGTGTTGACACCGACTGGTGGGTGGACACAGGTGCATCCGGCCATGCTTGCTCTAAGAGGGAGTTATTCACCACATACAAAACCTACATCTGAGAGGGTTACGGTGGCGAATCAGATATAAACTGAAGTTTTTGGAATCGGGACGGTGGTATTGAATTTGACTTCGGGGAAGTTGTTGTGCTTTAGAATGTGAAGCACGTACCAGTGATAGCCAAGAACCTAATCTCTGGAAGTCTGCTATGCAACACAGGCTTGAGGATGGATATTAGCGTTGGCCAAATGGTTATGTCTTACAAAGGAACATATTTTATGAAAGCTTTCTGTACTGAAAGAATGTTCAAAGTTCAACTTGTAACTCCAATTTACAATGTCAACGTAGTCTCTTCTTATGATACCCTCTTAAGTTGTGGCATAATATACTAGGACATGTCCATTGTAAAAGGATAAACAAAATGTCTAGTCTAGGACTTATCACCAAATATAGGGGTAAAAAGGTGGAGAAGTGTGAAGTCTCTGTGCAGACGAAGATCACAAGAAAACTGTTCGAACGGGTAAACTGAAGCACAAATCTTCTAGATTTGGTGCACATAGACATCGGTGACTTCAAACAGTTCTCCACAAAGGCCGGAATAAAGTACTTCATTACCTTCATCGATGATTTCTTGAAGTACGCATTCGTCTATCTTCTCAAGTAAAAGGATGAAGCTTTCGAGAAATTTAAGGACTTCAAGGCTGAATCCGAGCGTCAAACTGAACAACAACTCAAAAGACTCAGTAGTGATTGAGGCAGAGAGTACAAGTTTCTTGAATTCGCATCGTTCTGCAAAGAACATGGAATTATCATCGAGGCGGATGAAAGGCTTGCGGATGTGAAGTAGTGCTCTTCGGATTAAAAGCAAGTGTTGTAAGGAGTTGCAAGCACTTCAGAATCAAAGCATGTGTTTCACTGCATAGTAGATTCAACATCGAGCAGAGTACTTGAGACTTGACTAGTCCTCTCAGAGAAAAACTAGTATAAACCCCGGTGTTTGAGTTTGCTTTTCTTCTGATCTTCTTACTTTACACATTTACTTAAATACTGCCTACTTCATATTAGTTGGTCACTGCCATAGAGTTTCTAAATGGTGATTATTATTCTGCTGAACACACACACTCTATTCACCACCCCTCCCCTAGAGGTGCTCAACGTTTCTACATACCTCAACGAGGACCTCATGAACATTTATGATTTAATCTAGACGTTTATGCCCCCTGGGACGATATGATCCCATGGGAAGGTGTGGACTAGAATTATCATGATTTACCTCACATCGAGGCGTCCTGAGGTGAGTATAATCTAATCTGACTTCGACTACGAAGTCGAAGAGAATCTTCAATCTCCTCCTTCACCTGCACCTGCTACCTCCGAAGACGATGATTAGCATGTATGCATTTCTTTATATTTTTATATGAATATGATATCGCCTAGTTACCCTTAATGTTTTGGGTTTAAAAGAACAATATAAAATTTCTAGTATTATTAATGTTCTTAGTCTGGGCATCATCTAAGCTATTTATATCCTTAATTTTGGGCAACTTGCAAAATTAGCCAAATTATGTGACTTGATGGGATTACATTGCCATCGAAACCTTTTTATCCTATGGCTAAACTTATGTTGCTATCGAAACGTTCGTGATGCTATCGAAAAGTTGTTGACACAAAAAAAGGACAACATTTAATCTAAACTCCTTCTCCAATGCAATTCTCAAGTTAATTATGAAGCATATGCAGGAAAGTTTTTTAAAAGACATTGTTTAGTTGGGTCTCTAGTTCTTCAAAATGTCTTCACCTCTATGTTATCAAATATGAGTAAAAAATATTTAGGAAAAAAAATGAAGAAAATTTGTCTTTGATAGTTTTAAAAAAAAAAGGATCTTAAGAGAATCTCCAACCCAAGTTTGACTTTGGAAAAGAATTCTTGCCACATAGGAACGAGAAAATTATGAATATAAAATATTTTGGCAATGCTACTCTTACAATCAATGTGGTTGTTATATCTTACAACTGCCACGTGGCCGATCTCCATTGGAGGAGGGAGGGGAGAGGAGGGACCGATTGGGCCCATGTAGCAGGTGGGCCGAGAGGTTATTTTGAAGGTTATAAGGGGTTGGTTGTAAACTTAGTTTTTTCCAAGATGAAATGGTTGTGTTGGAAGTTGAAAAAAGTAAATATCTCAATATTTTGGCATTGTAGAAGACGAAAAGGTTGTGTTGGAAGTTGGCTTTTTAGATATTGCATGCTTCTACGAAGACTCAAGCATTTCTTAACATTTTAGTGTAACGAAGCTATGTTTTTTCTCTTGGTTTCTAAGACATTATGTTCCCTTCAATGGAGGAGCGGAAGAAAATAAGGGTTTGGTGGAACAATTAGATAAGTAAGAAGGATTTGCAACTGTTAACTTAGGAGACGTTAAAGAACAAGAAGAAAAAAAACAAGAGAGAAATGCATCTTGACAATGACATCAATGCAAACATTGACAAGTTATTTCGTTTCACATTTTTTGATGGATTTACGAAGTGCATTATTTTACTTTAAATTCTAAACCTAATTTGGTTTATTTCTATCTTTAGGGACGAAGGAGAATCTTTGATACAACAAGGATGAAAAAATAATGTATTCTGCCAAGATTGATAAAAACCCAAGGACCTCGTATATGAAGATTTGGTTGGCTTAGAGTTCAGATCTATTGAAGAAGCACTCATTTTACTGGATATATTCAAAAATAATTATTTTTAGTGTTAGAAAGGAATGAAGGATAGAAAAACAAATATGGCATGGTCATAGTCCGTAGTTGGTGTTGTTCGAGCGTAGGATTCAGACGAAAGAAATATATTGAAGCCCCAAACAGGATTCGTAAGCCAAAAGTAACATGAAAAGTGGTTGTCGAGCAATGTTTTGGATTATGTACAAGAGATCTACAAAACTGTGGGTTGTCAAAGCATTTCGAGTACATCACAGCCATATTCTGGCGAATAATTTTGAAATAACTTTTTTAAGATCGCATCATAAATTACCACAAACTTGGAACAAACAAAGCTGATGAAACAAGCCGGGATGAAGACTTCAAAAGTATGGAATTTATTTGTTTACCAGAATGGTAGCTGGTGGGTGGACGAGAAAAGATTTATACAATGCTTTATCTTTTATTCGTAGAGGACTAGACGATCTTGATGCTACAACAACACTTATATTTCTTCAAACTAAGGAGGACATTGACCCGGATTTCTTCTACGCATTCAAGGTCGATGAAGTGTCCAGATTGACACATCTCTTTTGGTCCGACGGTACAAGTCGGTTCGATATGAGTTGTTTGAAGATTCATCAGCATTTTATTCTGCTTATAAAACAAATTGATGTCAAATGTCGTTGGTGGTTCTAGTAGGTTCAAACAATCATGCAATGACTTGTGAGTTTGGGTTTGTATCCATCCAAAATGAGTCTACCGAGACATATTCGATCTTGCCATTTAGAAAAGCTCAAAGAGTGTATGAAAGGCAAATTACCGAAAATAATTCTCACGGATGGTTGCAGATCCATGAATAAAGCAATTGAGGATTAATCTCACCCGTAGTCATCGAATGTGCTCATGGCATATCCTAAACAATTCAAAAAACTTGTGCACAAAGAAGGTTTCACAGAAGAATTGAGGAATATGATTAGAAGGTAGATCTCACAATTGACATATTATTTTGAAGTATGTTATTGTTGTCAATTCTTTTGAAATATTAATTTAATTGATGACAGTTGTTGATGTCTATATTTTTCAAACATGTATTATTCAATCAATGATTTTGAAACCCGTTGGCAGATGATGCTACGGGATTATAATTTAGAGAAAAATGAGTGGACAAAACCATTGTACAATACAAAGCATCAATGGGCGGACACATTCCTTCGTAGAAATTATTTTGGTAGTTCTACTGCAACAAATAGATGTGAATCAATGAATTCATTTGTGAAAAGATTTTTGAATGAGAAGCTGTTACTATAGAGGGTCATTCAACATTGTGACTATGGTTTGGCTTTCTTACGTTACTCATGTTTAGTAAGCACACTGTTGATAAACTGTCAACACCAATTGTGAAACAAACTAGCATGGTCGTAATAGAAGATCAATTTGTAGCAATTTACACTAAGAACATGTTTCTATAGGTAAGGAATCAAATATAACACGTTCAGATAAATATAAGGTTGTCCACCAGCACAAGACTAATGAGGATCTTGTTTGCACTATCGAAAAGTACTTGAAGCTGAGCAATCCAGACCGCAAGGTTACAATTTGGAGTAATAGGAACAAGATAAGCTGTGACGGTCTTTGATTGGAGAGTAAGGGGAGTCCTTGTAGGTGTTTGCCATTAAAATCTTTTGATGTAAATTTTAATACAAACAGAACAGTGTTACAATATAGGACTTAGACGTAGTCCTAGGAGTACACTTTTGTTTAATCTGGGTCCTTTGTGCCGATGGAGCGAGTGGTAATGCGTTGACTCCGTTGACGATCTGACGACGGTTATCGGTTCTCTGAAGGTTTGGATTGCTCTGGGTGCTGGAGCTTGCTGAGAGGAGGAAGACGTTGAGTGTCTGTATCTGCCTCTCTGGTGGTACGAAGTCTCTGTCCGTCGATGTATGTTTGCCTCCGTGTGTGTTCGTTCGTGGGTGAGAAGGAAATAATCCCTCTATTTATAGCTTTGCAGGCTGGCTGCTCATGCGCGCACATGTAGGATGCGCCTGGACGCGGGGATGCCACGTGGTGATTGTTAATGGAGGCGCATGGTCGATGCGCCCTGATTGAGGGGTTGAATTCTTCATGCTGCTGTTGTGAGCTGGCACGTAGCAGGGAAGAAGATCTTTCTGTTGCTGAGATCTTGGGTGAATCGAGTCAAACGACACGTGTTATCGACCCATGGCTCGGAGATCTCGGATTTGATGGAGAATGATCTGGTAGGATGTGCCTGGGATTGGGCGCATGAGGAGACTTTGGCTCGTAATTTTGGGAGTCACGAACCATTCAGAGCGCATAGCTTTTGAGGCGCATGCGAAGCTTCAGTAGTGACTTTACTTCTGTCTTTTGGGATCAGAGAAAAGTCTGGGATGCATGGCTTTTGAGGCACATGCAGATTTAGGCGCATGGCTGCGGAGGCGCATGCGAGATGATTGGGCGGCCACGTGGCAGTAATCGTCGGAAGAAAGTAACGATGATGCTGACGTTGGCGACGCTTCATTTTCTGAAAAAGCTGCTGTTCAGTCTTCGGGAAGCGTGCTGCCAACTCTGTCAGACTTCAGTATTTAATGTTTTTGATATTTGATGGACAGCTGAGTGGGCGCATCGATCGGCGTTCCACTAGGCGTATGGGGATGCATGGGGACGCATCCCTGTACGGTGCTTGGTACTGAAGGGCGCGTCTGTGTGATGCGCTCGATGGGCACATCTGTGTGATGTGCTTGATGTTTAAAGGGCGCGTCTGTGTGATGCGCTGTCTGGCCGGCGCATCCGCTTCGTGACACGTCTTTAATGGTACGACTGTTACGTTCTTCGAGTACTTTAAATAGCCGTTTTGACTTGGCTGAATTCGAAGCGTCCGGTTCATCCATTAAATGCAAATTCATTGTACGAAATTTGGAGAGCCATCCACTTGGCGCATGGGTTTGATTTGCCCGGCCTATAAATAGTGGCATGGAGAGAGTTTGCTTCTCGTTGCCTACAAATTTATATCTGTTTATCTTTGGACGATTGCCATCAAGGAAAAATGCGTCTTCAATTTCAGGAAAAAGGCGTCATCAAAAGAGCTATTGGTTTTTATATTTATTCTGTAATTTTCCTTTTATTGAGTCTAGGAAAAATGTGAGATTGATCGGATCGGTTCTGGCTTTGGTTTTTCTCGGTCCACAAACAAAAATAAGCCTACCTACGTATCCCAAAAATCCACAATTCCAAAAGGCCCAAAACCTATGCAAAATTGGTTTATTCCTTACTATTCTGAACCAGCAGAACTCTGACAGAATTCGGTCCGAGTTTGGTCTGAGTTCGGCCCGAGTTCGGTCTGGGTTATTTGAATTTTAGTTCCCACCAAATCTGTATGCAACGTTCGTATGCGAAATCCTAACATCCGAACTCTGCCCAAACACTATAAATATAGTTGAGATTACCATTCATTTCAACAATCCAATTTCATCTCTTCTCTTCTCTATCTAAAGTGTTCTGAGCTTTTACTTTCATATCTAAGCCTTTACGACTCTTAGCCAAGCCAGTACAGTTTCTGTTCAATCTAGAGTTTGGTGTTGAAGAGTTGTATCAGAGGTTGTATTCAGAAAACGTTCCAGTTTTCCAATTGTCTTCTGGAGTCGGTCGTGCGCTCGTCACCAAGCACGGTATGGTAAAGTCGGTCGTGCACTTGTCGCCAAGCACGGTGTTGTAAGAGTTGCAAGCGCTCAGTTAAAGCTTGTGTCATAGTGGATTAACAGCGAGCAAGAGTACTCGCGACTGGACTAGTCCTCTCAGAGGAAAACCAGTATATATCGTGGTGTTCACTGAGTTTGAATTCTTGACTCTTACTTTATCGTATTTTATTTACCGTCTTTCATATGCCATAATATATAATTGCTTAATAATTGGTGATTATTTTCCGCTGCACACGCACACACTCTATTCACCCCCCTCTAGAGGTGCTCAACGGTCCTACAATTGGTATCAAAGCAGGCTCTGCAACTAGAAGTAATATTTTCTGATCCCAATTGTTCCTACAATTGGTATCAGAGCCAGTGCTGCAACTAGAGGTAATATATTCTGATCCAAATTATTCCTACAATTGGTATCAGAGCAGGTGCTCCTTATATAGATATTTTGGCTTAACATCCTTGGAGCAGATCCTCATTACCAGAGCGGGTTATACAGGTAAAGCGAGGTAACACTGCTATTATATTCTTATTTATAACTGCTGTTACATAGATCACTATATCACATATGGCAAGTATGTACTTCACAACTGAAGAGCAATCCTCAAATAGACTCCCAATATTTGATGGAATGAACTATAGTTATTGGAAAACACGGATGAGCTTGTACCTGAAGTCTCAAGACTTTGACTTATGGTCAATTGTTGTCAATGGCTACCAAAAGCCTACTATCACTTCTATTCTCACATCCTCTATTATTAACAAGCC
Organism: Iris pallida; assembly: GCA_029216955.1. Lineage (NCBI taxonomy): Eukaryota > Viridiplantae > Streptophyta > Magnoliopsida > Asparagales > Iridaceae > Iris > Iris pallida. The sequence continues at coordinate 30,734,961 of JANAVB010003400.1, read as the reverse complement.
TTATTATAGTTACACAGAGGAAGAGAAGAAGTTAGCTAGCCTTGATGCAAAAGCAAAGCATGCTTTCTATTGTGCTGTAGACTTCAATGTATTCAATCTCATTAATACTTGCACAACATCTCATAAAATTTGGAAACTTCTTGAAGCTACTTATGAGTGCAGTTACGAAAGTAGTGCTAGCAACTCCAGAGAGAAGGATAGTCTTTATAATGATGCAAATGTGTGCATGATGGCATCGAGATTTAAGGTTCAACACAACCCTATATATGAAGAAGAGCTTGTATGTGACAACCGCAAGAAGATAGGCCACATCCAAGAAGATTGTACTACTTCTAGAAAGGAGAGTCACTACGAACGATCAAAAGAAGAAAGATCATCATCTCACAAGTACGCTACCACGAGCATATGGTGCAAAAGTGAGGCAAGCGAATCTGAAGAAGAAGAGAGACCTCGTCAAGCTACAAATATATGCTCAATGGCATTATCCAATGAGGTACAAGATAGCTCTATTTTTACAGAGAGTGAATTTTCTTACGGTGACCTATCTGATGCTTTTAGTGATCTATTGAAAGAACACAAGAAAGTATTAGATAAGTATAAGCAAGCTAGAAAGGATATTCTCTGCTATAAGCTTGAGAATGAAAAGCTGACTTACTTATTGAATGATGCTAGAAACACTTCTACTTCTGATAATTCTACTGAGATTTCTACACTTGAGTTTAGATTGCATGAGGCACTTAAATGCATTGAGAAAAGCACTCAAGAAAATGCTAAACTTAAGGAGGAATTAGAATCAGAAAAGAAGAAATATTCTATTGCTTCATGTAGAATTGATGCTCTTTCTGCTAAATATGATGAGATCTGTGCTAACTCTAAAAAGTTAGAGATTAGACTGGGAAAGCAGGTAGTATAACCTATGACTCAGTCTAACACAAGACACGTAACACATCACAAAATCACACACGCCAGATCTTTTACAAAGGAAGCATGCAAAGCTAAGGTTAAACATAACCATGCTTTTTATTATAGTCAATCACGCAAGACATATCACACCACACGTTCTCATACTGCTGCACATAGTACTAATATTAATACTTTCTGTCATTATTGTGGTATGAATGGACATGTTTCTAATTATTGTCAGATTAGAAAACTTGTTGATATGAACTTGTGGAAATGAGTTCCCAAAGCTAACAAATATGGATCCAAGTATTGGATACCAAAGTCTTCACCTAATATTTCAGGTGGAGGTACTTATGCTGAACCTTAGAACCATGGAGCATGTTGGTGATTGCAAAGCTACAAAGGTCATCTTCCAAGCAATTGCACCAACATAAGTGTGGTCACTAGAACCACTTCGGTAACATGCTTTCTAAATAGTTTTTAATATCTAGCATGTTCTTATTGATGTATTGATATTAGCTCTCATTAATATCTTTTAATTGTTTATCATTTATGTGAGTTATAATCCTAGCATGACTAGTTGATTAGCTTAAATGATTGTTTCACACTATATAGTCTTTCTTTTATTAGTGTCACACATTTGCCTACGTATGCTCTTTACTTTTAATCGTTATTCTTGAAGCATGCATAGGAGCTTAATTTTGTTTTGGTGAATATGCTTTTGACTCTTTGTCTTTAATATTTTTAATGGTCACTTCTTATCGATTTGTCTTTAACATGTCACATTTACTTTGATCGGTATTTTGTGAGTATGTATGTTTAGCACAAGTCTTCTATTTACTTGAAAAATATATACATATACTTTTATGTTAACCTTGTGCTTGTATAATATATTTACTATTGATTCTCATATTTTATTTTGATTAATTTCTTATGAATCAATTACTTCTTTGCCCAATAAAGCATATTTATACATGTTCTTGATCTTGTGATATTTTTTAAAAATGCTTATTAAGGATACATGAACAAATATATTGCTCATATATTTCTGTATAAATATCTTTATGAGGATATATGAGTTAAGTTCAAGTTCTATATTATTTTAAAAAGTAGTTTTTAAACTTGTGCTTATCTCATACTTTAGCTATTGATTACTTTGAACAAATTTATGTTCTTATCTTTATCAGCTTCTTCCTCAAAGCCTCTTTTAATGATGTTTTTATTTTATTTTTTGGCCTTTTGGTTGACATTTTGGATACATGATATTTTAATATCTTGATCTTGATAAACCATTCTTTGGGTATTTACTTTTAGAGATTCTGGATTTCGACGATGTTCGATGATACTGCATATATTCCTTTGAATCTAAGTTCTTAAGAGTAGAAATCATTTTGGGAATAAGCCGAAAGGGTCCTTCTGTCATACAGGTATAAATAGCCTGAAGCGACACGGTGTACTAGTCTTCGGACTACCGCTAGCTGGGAACCGGTCCCTACAGCTAACCCGAAGTGATCAATACTTTATAGACTTAAGATTTATTAAGGTGTACTTGCAACAATCATCTAGTTCTGGATCCAAGGTACTGAATCCAGTCCCCTAGATTCCAGAATACATCAACGTATCTAGGTCTTACTTTTTGATTTACAAATATGTTATATTTTATTGTTATCCAATGATTTTGTAGCACATATGGATAAATGTAATTGATACATCTTATACCGTATGCTACATTGTTCTAAGATTTTTAAGTCCATATAATATAATTTATTTCATATTGCACTAATTCTTCTTAAATTCTCGGTTATTAAATAAGAGATTTGTTTTGGGTACAAGCCTACAAATGGTCTATCTGTCACCACGACTACGGTCGAAGCGAAGCGGTACTTAAGTGTTCCCTGGTGAACCTCCGTTAGCTGGGACAGTACCCCTACAGCTAACCCAAGATTGGTCAACGCTTTATAAACTAAAAGTTTACTTAGATCTAGTTGCAATTGTTATCTGGCGGATTTTGGATCTTAGCCTTGATGAAAAATATTTAATGATATTTTTTACAAAAGGTAACATGCATTGATCTTCCATAGGTTAATGTTTGTCATCTTTTGATATATTCTTTTATGTCACTTTTCAATATTCAGACTTAATGATCTTGTGACTACTCTTTGAATATTATGGTCGTGTGACTTTGTCTTTAGCTTGTGTAATATTCGTAATATTCATGATTTTGAGCTTTATATTATTATCTTCTTATTCAAGTTACTAACTGCCTATAGCAGTAATTCTTTGCGGGAAAAAGTCAAGCAAATTGAATCTCTCTCTCAACGCATTTCTTTTCTTTAATCTTATGGTTGTCAGGTGGACACCATGCTAAGGCTTTAAAAGGAAAGAAATGAACTTTGATAAGAAGACCTAATATTTTTTTGATTAACGTTCTACTTCCAAAAATATGTCTATGAAATTTTTTATTTTATCTATACTATTATTTTTGGATATAACCATGTAAAGGTGGAGTAGTTAATTGTTTTCAAGTCAATTAGCCCCTTGATATGCCATATATCTAGAATACATTTTTCTTTGGACATTGATTTAGTTTATTTGTTCAAATAGATTTATTTATGATTTATGGATTCTTTTATTAAAATTGTTTTCCACATTTTAAAAAGTTTTTATTTTATTTTATTTTGATTTATTGAATCTGTCCGGTAATCAAATGTTATTATTACAGACAGTTTTCAAAATCTTTTAATGTCTTGATTTTTTTTATATTTATTGAAGACATATTTTCTTCATCTTTAAGCGTTTATTTATTGGATATTTTTTTCTTGCCTAAAGATGATATTTGTTTTGAGTTTGGAATTTTATATGCATTTGATCAAAAAAAAAAGCATATCTTGGATATCCCTTAGATCTTGTGATTATTTATTTTATCTATTTTATGCATATAAATTATTTTTGAACTATATACGCATATTTTAAGGGGGAGCAAATTAATTGTTTCAATTATTGTATGCCCTTAATGTGTGGTATAGCTAGTTCATCATTGACATATATTCTTTTACCTTAATTATCTGGTTGAGTTGTTCATGATATTTGGATTTGTATTGGTTTTATGAGAGATTATATGATTATTATTTTTAATTATCTCATATTATTTGCATTTTTAAAAGTTATCTTGCCAAATATATATTTAATTATCCTTCTTAATGATTCCTTTGAGCATAAATTGATTTGGCATTTCTTATTGAGATTTTATCTCAAAGTTCATGATTATCTATATTAGACTGATCATACTTTGCGGAGGAGCATTCAAGTCGACTGAATTTCTCCTTCTCAAGTATTTTATCTTCATTACCTTCATGTTTATCTGATGGATATATATCATGCTAAGGTAATTGAATTCAAATGCATGAACTTTGGTATAGATTTTGTGTAGATTCTAGTATACGTATTTTGATTTCTTTTCGATGATTATACACTTTATGGAATTGACTTACTAATTTGTATGGGCAAATTGTGAATCATAATTTTTTTTTTGTGATCATTGTTAAAAGTCTCATTGTATTTTTTTTCTTTTCTATATACTAGATCTGCGAATTTCTATTCCTCATGATTTATTTATGACCAATGATTGATTCCTACTATATTGATAGATTTTTTTTTTGTCAAATGACATTCAAAACATATTTCATTTTTGGATTTCTAGTTGGTATATTATTTATTGATTGATTTTTTTCCAATTGTACTGTGTTGACAAGTTTTTATTCTTTAGTTAAAATTTTTTTTTCTATACTTGTCGTTATACTATTCTCCTAATCCTTGTTCATGATTATTTTTGCCTTCCTCATTTACTTATGCTTGAATTCATTTTAGCTCAATTATGGGGGAGCTTTATTTTTGATCATGTCAAAGGAAGAGAAATAAGTTTAAGTTAGCACACAATATTCTAATATTATGTGTTTATTAATGATACATGCATAATATTATGTGTTTATTAGTGATACATGCATCTATTGTATATGTATTAAACTTAAAGGATTTGCCATAATCAAAAAGGGGGAGATTGTTAGCCCAATGATTACATCATGTTTTTGAATATGGCTAATCAATTAAGTTTACCATAATGACATCACTAATACTCATGTAATCACTATCATGTTGCTACTTAACCTTAGCAATGTCCTAATATTAGCATTGTCCTAAATGTTCTATATCATATTGCTATGCTTGTATCATATTGGTTTGTTTGTCTAACATGTATTTGTAGACATGCTGTAAGCATGATCAAACATGATAAAATCAGGACATATGCAATAGAGAATTATTGATAGGCCAAAGACGGCATAGTACAAGAATATTTCTCAGAACCGCCTAACGACCTATCCGGGGCCTCGCATCGGGGGTTCCGCTGCGCCCCCCATCAGGGGTTCGGGGGCGAAGCCCCCGAAAGGTATTCAGATTTTCATATCTGTTTATCTTTGGACGATTGCCGTCAAGGAAAAATGCGTATTCAATTTCAGGAAAAAGACGTCATCAAAAGGGCTATTGGTTTTCATATTTATTCTGTATTTTTTCTTTTATTGAGTCTAGAAAAAATGTGAGATTGATCGGATCGGTACTGGCTTTGGTTTTCTCAGTCCACAAACAAAAATAAGCCTACCTACGTATCCCAAAAATCTACAATTCCAAAAGGCCCAAAACCTATGCAAATTTGGTTTATTTCTTACTATTCTGAACCAGCAGAACTCTGACAGAATTCGGTCCGAGTTCGGTCCGAGTTCGGCCCGAGTTCGGTCTGGGTTATTTGAATTTTAGTTTCCACCAAATCTGCATGCAACGTTCGTATGCGAAATCCTAGCATCCGAACTCTGCCCGAACTCTGCCCAAACACTATAAATAGAGTTGAGATTACCATTCATTTCAACAATCCAATTTCATCTCTTCTCTTCTCTATCTAAAGTGTTCTGAGCTTTTACTTTCATATCTAAGCCTTTACGACTCTTAGCCAAGCCAGTACAGTTTTTGTTCAATCTAGAGTTTGGTGTTGAAGAGTTGTATCGGAGGTTGTATTCAGAAAACGTTCCAGTTTTCCAATTATCTTCTGGAGTCGGTCGTGCGCTCGTCACCAAGCACGGTGTGGTGAAGTCGGTCGTGCACTTGTCGCCAAGCACGGTGTTGTAAGAGTTGCAAGCGCTCAGTTAAAGCTTGTGTCATAGTGGATTAACAGCGAGCAAGAGTACTCGCGACTGGACTAGTCCTCTCAGAGGGAAACCAGTATACATCGTGGTGTTCACTGAGTTTGAATTCTTGACTCTTACTTTACCGTATTTTATTTACCGTCTTTCATATGCCATAATATATAATTGCTTAATATTTGTTTAATTGATGATTATTTTTCGCTGCACACGCACACACTCTATTCACCCCTCCTCTAGAGGTGCTCAACGGTCCTACAACGCCCTGCTGAGGGCGCATGGTGGGATGCGCCCTGCTGAGGGCGCATGGTGATCGCCGTGCCTGGCTGTAGACTTAGGGTCTTTTCTTTTTGTAGAAGTTCTCCTTTGTACAACATTTTCTAGACATGTAATAGACTTTTATATGTAATAAAAAGTCCTCTTTCCATGTCTATATTTGTTGTTTTTGCTGTGTGAAGTACTTTGTCCGAGCTCTCTGGCGCATGTAGTGTTTGGCGCATAGGATTTATGGTCCTGAAATTCCATGCTTCTATAAGACCCCCTTCAAAGTTTTCAAAACTTTTGGACAAGTTTTGGAATACTTTGAATAAGAAGCATGGCGGTCGAGGCGCATGACTGTTGGGGCGCATGTCTGTTCGGATGCATCCGCGCATCAGTGATGGGGCGCATACTCCTCTCAGTTAATGCAAATGATAACGCCTCGATAACCAAAAAGATTAACGATGATCTTTTTTTGGATTTATTTGCGGTTATCTCCTCACAGAACCCGAGGCGACGGCTGAGGTCACACTTCATTGATTCACGCGTGCGACCGTGCCTGTAAATAGGTGTGAGATGGAGAGGGAGAGAGAGTTCTTCCTCTCTTTGCTTTTGCTTTTAGAGTTCTTCTTCACAAAAACCCTAACTTTCTTCTCTCAAGGAATGGCTCCCAAGACTCCTCGCGGCGGTGCTGGCAAGGGACGAGGCAAAGGGAAAGAATCCGTAGAGGCTGCTGCGGCTGATGTTCCCCGTCCACCTGTTGAAGTTCGGCCATCGGTGGTTGGTGAGTTTCATCATCCCGTTCCTCATACGCCGACGCGCATGGACCTTGAGTCTTGATGATGCGCCGAGGCTCCATTGCTGACGCGTATGGGTTTAAGCCCTGAAGATGCGCCGAGACTCCATTGCTGACGCGCATGGGTTTAAGCCCTGAAGATGCGCCGAGGCTCCATTGCTGACGCGCATGGGTTTAAGCCCTGAAGATGCGCCAAAGCTCCATTGCTGACGCGCATGGGTTTTAGCCCTGAAGATGTGCCAAAGCTTTACTGCTGACGCGCATGATGCGCCGAAGCTCTTTTCTAGATGTGCATGAGCCTGATGTGCTCTTGATGATAAGCGTGGCTTAGATTATTTTATTGTGTAACATCGCTGAATCTTTGTATTTTTTGTTTGAACACCAGTGTCGATGACTGTCCCACTCCTGAATGAGGTGCTTCTGGATGCTGCCCTCTGCCAGATGGGAGTAGATTACGATGAGGAGGTGATAAATCCTGCTCGAACTGCTATCATGCTGGATCAGTCTCCCGAAAGAATGACTCAAATCCGGGAACAGCCGCATGGGTTCCTCAAGCGGATGATGGAGCGTGGCGTTTTGGAATCTGCCACTTCTGATAAAGTGACTTTTCTGAAGCCCGAGTTTCTGTTTGGAGACCGCCTTACTTCTATTGAAGCAAAGGTGTTGAAGGTCAAGGAAGATTGGTTTTTTTACAGCAAGAGGAGTGCATATGACCGTTAAGCAGCTCGAACGCCAATGTCCTTTGACGGCTTTCTGTCGACTTGCTTCCAAGAGGAGGATGTCTTGGGATCTAACCCCATCTCAGGGGGGGAGCGGTGGCAGGCATCATCAAGATCGACTCTACCTCAGATCAAAGGGATACTTTGACCGCCGTGCGGGCTGGGCCTTCTTTCACCTGGCAGACTCTACGCCCTGGGAGCATTTATGGTGATGTTTCCGTCAATACAGTTGCCTTTGGTGCTTCGACTTTTGCCAATCACATGCTGTTGATGGAGCGATCGTACCCGAAAGGTAAATTTCGGGTAGAGGGTTGGTGTCATTACGTTGCCAAATGGGACAAGCTGACACTCTGGATGCTGTCACGGTTTCAAACCGAACTCCAAGAGATGGGGCTGACTGCCGCGATTCGTGCTACTCAGGCAGGTGTTGACATCAACCGGCATATGTTCCTCGCGCTCCTGGAGATGTTTGATACCCATACCGGGACCTTCTTCACTCCGGTGGGGGAGCTAGGCCTTGCGCTTCATGAAATGCACGAGGTATCAAAGCTCCCTTGGGGATCAGAACCCTATGAGGAGTACTTCCCGACCAACGAGGAATTTCAAGTCCTGGGGGACAAAGCTGAAGAAATGATGGCCGTCTTCAAGGAAGTGGCGAGTCATCATTACTATATGCAGAAGAGGGATAAGAGCGGGTCGCAGCTTCATGTGACCGCTTGGAGAGATTACGTCTTTAAGCAAGACAAGGAGGATCCCTCGCAGTTCTCTACTCCGTCAGCGCTTTCCCGTAGCGAGGTGCTCTCCGAAATGAACAGGTTAGGTGAGAAGAATCCCCGGAAGAACGAGGACCAGGAGTCTGATGAACGCTCCTACAGCTGTTTCTGGCATCTTACTCATCGGATGTCGTCGAAAGCGGTATTAGCCGCGTATCTTATGGTTTGGCTTCGGGATTAAGTCTTCTCGGGTGGGTCAGGCTCCGTAGAGAGGGTGACTCGGAACTTAATCCTGCCAGCAGTGAAGTTAGTTTTCGGCCGGCGCCTGGCTCTACTCCCCGCGATGGTGTGTAACCTGCTGCGAGGTTTACGGGAGTTTGCAGGAAACGTGGTCTACGATCGCGGTAGGAATGACAACTTCCCGCGTGCCGAACTGCCATTTCACTATCTGATGGGGTGGTTAATTTTACACCATCCAAATGTAATGAGTCCGGGTTCAGAAGAAGACCATAGGGCCGGAGATGCATTCCTTCGTCGTTTCCACCAGAGGAGCTGGTTGCATTCTGGCGTTCCTGTTTGCAGGAAGGTTTTATCCCGCATTCAAGGGTGGGACCTGTCTTTTCGGGTTTCGAGGCCGGTGAAGATTTGATGGATTCGGGTGAAGATGCCACCACTCTGCCTCCATGGGGATTCCGCTGGTTGCAAAGTATCCGGCCATCCCATCTGGTGTACCGGAACAGGAACCAGTGCTACCTGGAACCGTATTTACCGAGCCGTTGTTCACGACAATTCGACTATGCTCAGTTAATGTTGGATAATCCCAGTATCACCCTGGGGTATGCTGGGAGCTTGCTGGATGGTGCACGAGCTTGGCATTACTATAATGCCGGATGTACCGGAGCTCGCTTTACGCTGCCCGTCCAGAATCCACGACCGCCGATTCTTTTTTCAGCCGCCAAATTTTACTGTGTTATGGCTGTCGTGCCTCTCAAAAATGATAGGGAGACCAGTCTTGTTGTGGGCACCCCGTTTGCGGTGACCGGGAACACATCGGCTAGGGTTCGATCGTACCGTCCGCCAGAGGTGGGTCATCGAGGTGTCCCTGCCGCATCCCCAAGGGGTCAGGCCGAACCTTCGGTTGATCAACCGAAACGACGTACGGGTACAGAGGTTGGCTCTTCTGCGTCAAAAAGGCAGAAGAAGGCATCGATACCGACTGTGTCGTCGGACTCGACACCTACGGAGGTAAAGATGTACCATATAGTTCGATTCGGGTTCAACATTTCGTGTGACTTACGCTTTCTTTTTGTAGGAGCCGCTCAAACGGAGACCCCGTACTCCAAAATCTGGTGGCAGCAGGCCAAAGAAGGTGGCGGACTCATCTGAAGAGCGCATTCCGCCGATCACCATTTCTCTCATGGAGGAGAATCGAGATGATGCCGTTGTCGTGGAGATTCCGGCATCCCCATATTATGTTAGAAGGGAAGCTGAGGATGAAGCAGCTTCCGAGATGGTGAAGGCTGCCCCGGGGACCTTGGACATCGAGGGTCCAGCGGACACGAGGCTTCCCGATGATGAAGTGGAGTGGAGTTCGTCGTCTTCAGATAACGTCGCTCCAGAGTTGCAAGAGTCTTTTGCGGGGGCAACAAATGTGGTTGGAACAGAGGAGAGGGTTTATTCCCCTCCTTGTCATGATGAGGGGAGGTCGGCTGCAGCATTGTCGAGCCCTACCCCAGACTCAGCAGCGGGAGCTGGGGTGGCTACCGATCATGAGGTAGCGACAGATCCTGTCCCTGTAGAGGGATTTGATGAGGAAAGTAAGACTCAACTGCCGGTCCTGACTTCAGGGGCGAGTCAGGAGACAAGTGTTAATCTCCCCGTTCTGCCAGGGGAGGTACTGGCTGCTGATAGCACGTTGGGGGCTGATGAGGTGGCCACTGACGTCGGTGGTTCTTCCGAGTTTGAAAGGGGTAAGGGTTTGATGGAACCCTCCGTTGCTCCTTCCACTTGGGGTACTATCTCGACGCCTGTCTCGGCTTCTTCTGTTCCTTTGGCTCCTCGGGCTAATAGTCAAGCCCATGTTGATGAAGAGCCTGTCGATACCGAGGGTCCAGCTTCGTGGATTGAGGCAGACGGGCCTTCTTGCGGTCCGCATGCTAAAGCAGCTCCTCTGACTCCTGCTATGACGTCGAAGGTGCTGGCGGATGCAGATGAATATGTGAAATTCATCATCGAGGCAGTGAATTGCTATGTCGTGCTAAAGTGCCATATCGGTAACCTCAGAACTGAGGTGACTTGCTATGTCGTGGACGCCGACGTCAACTACAACCTCCTGTTGGGTCGTCCATGGCTGCATGAGTACATGGTGGTGCCATCCACGCTCCACCAATGTATGAAGTACGTGTCCACCAACAACGTCATCCGGACGGAGTTCGCGGACATCGACCCTTTCAAAGGGATTGTAGCCTACTTCACCGATTTTGACCTGTACAAGTCACGATTCCGACCTGTACAAGTCACCTGACGAGGAGGAAGCCAATGATGCTGACGATGAGGCAGAAAACGGCAGCAGAGCCGGACATGGAGCCTGAGGTCACTCCCAACGCTCCTTTGAAGATCCGACTCAAAGGCAAACCGCCTCAGAAGTTGTCTCCTATGAGCATTAAGCTGCCCGGGAAAGCACTAGCTGCCCCTGAAGCTCCCCTGAAGATACGGCTCAAGGGAAAGCCGCCTCAAACATCGGCTCCCCTTGTGGCAAAACTACAGGGGAAGGCGTCAATCACCGGAGGCACAGTGGAGGCACCTCTGAAGGTGCGTCTTAAAGGCAAGCCGCCGCCATCCAAGCTGCCAGAAAAGGCCCGCATAGTCCTCTCAGGCTCCAAGACCAACGCTGTGGTGGACTCTCCCAATCCTACTCCAGTACTCACAGATGAAGAGCTAGGGAAATATATCTCTACTGATGTAGATGCACCCTCTCTGGACAATGTAATCCCGCGGGATAAAATCTCGTATTTCATCAATAATAGAGTGTCTTTTAATTATTCTAGTCTTCCACATTGGAATGCCATGTATACATTAGATAACGTTCTACGGTCGTTGCAAACACAAACAACGACCGTCCATCATGTAAATCGAGTAGTCTCGTCCCAAGGGGTCTGTTTCATAGTCCTGCCACGGAGTCGAGACGAAGAATCCATCATCTTCGGCAAAGTTGAGCGTTGTCACGACCCGCTACCCAAATTTTTGGGCCAGGCCGAGCCATGTCCAGCCTACGCTTGGTAAAAGCGTAGTAAGCTGTTCTAGAAGATAGTCATGATAGTACTAAGTGTGCTAAAGATTATATTTAAAGCATTTGAGATTGTTTGTCACAACACAGCATTTATAGATGAAAGAAAATATGTTTTAAAGTTTATACACTTCCAAAGTAATAACTAGAGACAAAGTCCAGTAACTAAACAAAGTTATAATAATTCTAAGTCTAAAGCCGACGGACAATGTCTAAGCAAGGTTCCCCGCTGGGGCCTCTTCTGGAGCAAAGGCCAGGTCCTCAAAAGCAGTGCCATAATGTGTATCACACAGCATTTCCTCCTCGAAAAGTGCACCTACAACGTTATCCTGTCAGGACGGGAGCAAGTACTTGTACTACAAACATATAATACTGATCATGACATGGTAAGAGATGAAATAACTGCAATCCTAAACATGGCATAATCTATCATGTAAAATCACAACTATCATGGCAAGGATGCATTTGTCATGGCGACACATGCATATATATAGTTTATAACTGGAGCAGGTACGTGATCGGTCAATATATATAGAATGTACCGGTGTACAAGCCATAAATCTAAAATGTACATACGTACAAGTAACAAGCATAGGTGTACATCCGTACAAAAATGCGGGATAAAAGCCTACGACAAGGTATGCATATACAATGCGACCTTGCTCGGTACGTACGTACAAATAAGGGCATAATAACGTACTCTACTATCAGTTTCCCCGTATCCCAGTAAACATCATGTGAGATCATGTAAAAGCTCTTCTAAGCATGTGAAGATACTGAGAGTCCATATAAAGCATGTAATGATACGATTTTGCAGTTTATTCAGAAAGCAGTGTTCTAACATGATTCATTTACAATTTATTTATCATATGCAGTAAATAAGTTTGTAGGGGTACTTGCCTTGAGCAAAGCAAGAGTAATAGTATGAAGGTACAGATGTCTGGTGTCCTGTAAAAATGATATACAACTCAGCCTCTAAGTTATGATTAAGATTACACTAGTTTTGTGACACGGCTCCTAATAGGGCACTAGCTATGCGAAGCTCTAGTAGTCTAAAGTGAGGTGTTACAACGTCTAGACTAACAAGTAGGTCTCTATACTAAGGTAGGGTAAGGTCCCGATACTAAAATATCCCAAAAACACACAAAAACCACAAATCAATATTAATTATTTAATTAATCAAACTGTACAATATGTTCTAATAATTTTTAAGATAGTTATATAGTTCTATAATATACTAAATTGATCCTTGTTAATTATAGAAATTTAATATAAATTTTTCTGGAATTTATAATCCAGTGTAAGTATTTATTAAAAATCAGAATACAAGTGTACATTGAAAATGAGTTCTGGTTTGGTATTTTTATAAAATACTAAAACTACTTATTAAATGCTGGAAAAATTATAATAAATTAGCTAAATTAACATAGTATTTAAATACAATTTTTTCTAGATTTTAATAGCAATTAAAATATATATAAAAAATTCAAGAACAGCAAGTAACAGTAAATAATTAATTATTTAATATTTTTGTCCATGTATTTGAAATTGAACCGAAGTCCAGATACAGGACCCGAAGTCGTGAATCAAGTCCAATATGACTTGACTAGACCCCGAATATGTATAGGCTCACTTGAGTCCGATCAACCCATGCTAGACTTGGACTCAGAGTGGTCGTTTGTACAACGTACGTAAATCGTAAATAATGCTTAATTTAAATACATATAATTTAAATTACAGAAATTAAAAGCGTACATATTACAGTATAGGCACTGTATTTATTTACATATTACAGTATAGGTACTGTATTTATATTGACATATATTTAAATGACAGAATTTAAAGGACAGAATTTAAAATACATATTACAGTATAGGCACTGTATTTATATTGACATAAATTTAAATGACAGAATTTAAATACATATTACAGTATAGGCACTGTATTTATATTGACATAAATTTAAATGACATAATTTAAATATATATTACAGTATAGGCACTATATTTATATTGACATAAAATGATATAAATTAAATGACATAATTTAAATGACTGAAATGAAATAAATATATATATATATATATATATATATATATATATATATATATATATATATATATATATATATATATATTAATATACGAGACGTTTATCAAAAACACAAATAAAACCAATATTATATTAATATTATTTTATCATAATTTAATGAGAGAAATTTCTTATATACATATGCATTTGAAATATATATATATATACACAAAATATATATATATATATATATATATATATATATATATATATATATATATATATATATATATATATATATATATATATATATAAAAATATATATATATATATATATATATATATATATATATATATATATATATATATATATATATATATACATAAGCTATATGTACGTATAAATATTAATTAACAATATATATAAAATGTAATTTCCACAGAAATTACTATTCAGAAAATACCAAAAATATAGTATAATACAGTATATACAATTATATATACATATATATATATATAACTATATATATATATATATATATATAATACTAAAATCACCAAAAAAAGCCAAACTATCAATAAAGGGATTCGAACCCAGCCCTCAGCAGCGGGCTCACCCCAACATGCACTGCACTAACCAGTAGGCGCTCAAAGCCTTTTGTTAAGAAGGGGGGTTGGCTTAAATATATTTGGAACTGAATACCTATGTTATCCTTAAAACTATGCTTAAGGGGGGACACGAACTTGGCTCACGGGAAGGAGGAAGGGTTTAACAGCACACGCAGTGGCCAGTGGGCCACTTAACCCCGCTGTGAAGAAAACGGAATATTATAATTTTATTTAGGACAAAAGGGAGTCTTCTTCTTCGTGTCCCGAGTGTTTGGACACTCGGGTTTGTGTCAAGAGATCGTGTCGGGGGTTCCCAGACACGTATTTTCGTGTCGAAATATATGGTCGAGTTCGTCGTGTCGTTCTCAACACGATGATGGCAACCACGTGTCACCACGACACGATTTTGTGACGTGTCCGCCGTGTCCAAACTAGGGTTAGAGTTTTCTACGTGCCCGTGTGTCGGGATGAATCGAAACTAGGGGCGATCGATTCGTCTCGTCGAGACGAACTCGATGGTGTCAAGAAAATAGGGATTTGATGAAGAAATGGGGAAGTTACGTACGTGGCCAGTCGGGCGGGCTATGGCGGCAGCGCTGCGATGGTCGGCGGCGGCGGCGGGTGTGTTCTTCGGGTCGGACTCGTCGTTCTCAACTCACTGGTAGCTTCCTTAGTCGACGACGAGGTCGAATGGCCGAGAATAGGGGGTCGCCGGAGTTGGTCGCCGGCGGCGCTCCGCACAGTAACAGTTAACAGGGAATTTAAAATGAATTAATTTGAGGATTTGATTTAAAATTGATTTTGAGTTTGGGATTTTCTTCCTTGGGATGAGTGCTATTTATAGGAAAATAAAATTAGGTCAAATTAACCATGGTCAATTACTAACTTGACCCTAGGGTTAGATTTTTACCGTTTTGCCGAAACGGGGAGAAATGCAGCTTTTACGGTAGCAGTTATTTAATTCTAAAAAATTCAAATGACATCCAAACGACTCCAAACAAATCGCAGAAAAATTCTAAAATTAATAGAAAAATATTTAGAACCTAATGGAATCAATTTGGGACAAATTTGGAATTGTTTTTCATTTATTAAAATTTTTGAAAACAGGGGGTTACAAATCTACCCTCCTTAAAGAAATTTCGTCCTCGAAATTAAAATTGAGGGAGGGATCGAAACAGGATAGACGGTTTTAGCAAGTGGCTCAGTCACGATCAAAGGACGATGACTATATGTGATTAAGATAATTAAAATTGTTTAGTTACGATCAAGTTAGAATCAAGCCTAAGTATAGAATGGTCAATAGGATAGGCACGATCTAATATAGGGACGATGCGGTTAGACATCATTAAGAATAATCAAATGTTTGACACGATCAAGTCCTAGAATTACGATCGTGGGGATCAAAGTCGTTTAGTCGTGCCAGTTCATCTAGGCACGATCAAACATGAAGAATGATGGCTAAGTCAAATCAGGGTTAGCACGAAACTAGTCATTATTAAGAATTTAAATCAAAAGTTTAGGCACGAGTGATAATGGTATCTAGATCCAAACATGATCATAATCAAAATTTTGACACGATCAAAGATAAGGTTAATCTATCCTTGGTCAAACAGTAATTAGGCATGATGAGGAATATAATCGTAGTCCAAGCACGAGCAACATTTGATAGAGATCTAGGTCACGATAGGATTTAAATCAATTAAGTACGATCATGGATTAAGAATATTGGTCTGATAAAGGAGATGACCAAAGTTGAATGGTCGCGATCAAAGGGATTTAGTAATTAGCGATATTGGAATTTAAAGAATGATTTAAGGATAGAGAAAATCAAATTCCTTCTATTATGATAGAGAAATCAAAAGGCAAGATTTCATAGGGAAGTCAAGATAATCATCTCACTCTGCTACTACCAAGTTTATCTGATCATCATTTGCTAATCATACATTTATCTCACAAGTCCAAATATGAAAATTAAACCCTTATATGACTACTACCAAAAATCATAACCTTCAGTCATGAAGATTAAACCCTGCCATAATACTATAGACTTGACCTGTATTCCAAGGTTACTAACCCATAAAGTATGTTCTTGTTAGAGCTTCTCAAAATTTTCTACCCTCTTTAATTTTGCAGTTTATTCTCCATTTAGTCATCCTGAAGTCGAAATTCCTTCATCTTGTCTTTAACCTAGATCCAAAATTCTTGAATCAAGGATCATAAATCGTTAATCGCTATTCCAATTGATACTCTTGTATTGCTCAAGTCTAACATCACTATTACCATATAAAATTTTATCCTTCATTTATAAAATCAGTTCACAATCCTTTCAACTTACACCTTTAATCATTATCCTCATAAAATTCAGAATTTTTACAAAAATTTCTAAGGGTTCCTTTTACTCAATAACGTAGTGTTCTCCCTGTTTCTAGTCATTCTCTTACCAATCGTTGTTCAATTTCATATCATCACCACATGCGGTTAAAGTCTCTTCCCCATTATTTAAATTCCTAAATTGGTATCATAACCTCAAAATAAAATATCTCGAGAATTATTAATCCTAAAATCATCCAAGTTCTCAAAAACATTTCGACCTTAAATATCCATGCCAGTTCTAAAATACATATACGTAATATTAATGTTCTAACCATTAATGTATATTCTACTGCTCTTCTTATTAGAAATTCTCCTATGTTCTTTCCAAATAATTCATCCTCAAAATAATTCTCTAGTGTAATCATTTCTAATCCGATACTACTGATCTCTTCCTGTTTCTAATTTCAGTCAAAGCTTTCTTCCACAATTTTATCTGAATGTCTAATATTTTATATTTCCACCGATATTACCATATGATAACAGCTTACGTCCTTTCCGAGCTAGATGATTTACGATATCCCTTTTTTTGTTGCCTTTTCCAAGTGAAGAAATATGAAAATTCAAAAAGATTTCAAAGTGTAACTAACTGAAGTAGATACGAGATAATTGAAATGTAATTAGGACATGGTTAATTAAGACGAAGAAATAATGGTAAGACAAAAGAAATAACGATAGAAATTTGTTCTTGCTTATTTGGTCACAATGAAGTAAACTGATTTAAGATATGATCTGATAACCATACACGTCTTCCTGAAATCATGTTGCCAGAATTTTGCCACGCCAGTAAGCATAGATGCAATAAACGATGGAGTCATAACTAAAGTATACACCCTATAATCATATTATCTAGAATTCTCACCACGCCAACCGGTATGGCTGCAAGAAAATCTAAATTTCATGACTAGGATAAGTATATCCAAAATCAGACTCTATGTTTTTGTTATACCAGCTAATATGGCTGCGATAAATTCTAAACTCCATAATTAAAGCAGACATTTACCGTTCTCACTGTCATCATCAAATATGTTATCAGAATACACCTTAACTCAATCCATAAAATTTATATTGATGAAAATTCAAAGTCAATAACAAATATCAGGAATCAAATTCAACAACGAATTAAGGAAGAGGAAATGGAAACAAGCAGAAACAGATTTTAAGGTAAGATTTAGAGTGAGATCCTCATGGGTCATCCCAAGGGTATTATATTGGTCTAAATTGACCCACTTAATTACAAATAAGAGACTCATTATATATAACGGTCCTATGCTGTGATGAGTTTTCCCTAAGTTGCAATCCTAGTAATCCTCTAGGTGTTCTAAATGTTATTCATGGTGTTATCTAGTTATCTTAAGTTCCTAATTGCAGGCATGCTTGGTACAATAACGTAACCAAACAACTTAGTCAAGGACCTGCATGGGCCACCACTAAAAACATGTCACGACCCGCTATCCAAATTGTTGGACCAGGCCGAGCCATGTCCAGCCTACGCTTGGTAAAAACGTAGTAAGCTGTTCTAGAAGATAGTCTTGATAGTACTAAGTGTGCTAAAGATTATATTTAAAGCATTTGAGATTGTTTGTCACAACACAGCATTTATAGATGAAAGCAAATATGTTTTAAAGTTTATATACTTCCAAAGTAATAACTGGAGACAAAGTCCAGTAACTAAATAAAGTTATAATAATTCTAAGTCTAAAGCCGACTGGCAATGTCTAAGCAAGGTTCCCCGCTGGGGCCTCTTCTGGAGCAAAGACCAGGTCCTCAAAAGCAGTGCCATAATGTGTATCACACAGCATTTTCTCCTCGGAAAGTGCACCTACAACGTTATCCTGTCAGGACGGGAGCAAGTACTTGTACTACAAACATATAATACTGATAATGACATGGTAAGAGATGAAATAACTGCAATTCTAAACATGGCACAATCTATCATGTAAAATCACAACTATCATGGCAATGATGTATTTGTCATGGCGACACATGCATATATATAGTTTATAACTGGAGCAGGTACGTGATCGGTTAATAGGTATAGAATGTACCAGTGTACAAGCCATAAATCTAAAATGTACATACGTACAAGTAACAAGCATAGGTGTACATCCGTACAAAAATGCGGGATAAAAGCCTACGACAAGCTATGCATATACAATGCGACCTTGCTCGGTACGTACGTACAAATAAGGGCATAATCACGTACTCTACTATCAGTTTCTCCGTATCCCAGTAAACATCATGTGAGATCATGTAAAAGCACTTCTAAGCATGTGAAGATACTGAGAGTCCATATAAAGCATGTAATGATACGATTTTGCAGTTTATTCAGAAAGCAGTGTTCTAACATGATTCATTTACAATTTATTTATCATATGCAGTAAATAAGTTTGTAGGGGTACTTGCCTTGAGCAAAGTAAGAGTAATAGTATGAAGGTACAGATGTCTGGTGTCCTGTAAAAATGATATACAACTCAGTCTCTAAGTTATGATTAAGATTACACTAGTGTTGTGACACGGCTCCTAATAGGACACTAGCTATGCGAAGCTCTAGTAGTTTAAAGTGAGGTGTTACAACGTCTAGACTAACAAGTAGGTCTCTATACTAAGGTAGGGTAAGGTCCCGATACTAAAATATCCCAAAAACACACAAAAACCACAAGTCAATATTAATTATTTAATTAATCAAACTGTACAATATGTTCTAATAATTTTTAAGATAGTTATATAGTTCTATAATATACTAAATTGATCCTTGTTAATTATAAAAATTTAATATAAATTTTTCTGGAATTTATAATCCAGTGTAAGTATTTATTAAAAATCAGAATACAAGTGTACATTGAAAATGAGTTCTGGTTTGGTATTTTTATAAAATACTAAAACTACTTATTAAATGCTGGAAAAATTATAATAAATTAGCTAAATTAACATAGTATTTAAATACAATTTTTCCTAGATTTTAATAGCAATTAAAATATATATAAAAATTCAAGAACAACAAGTAACAGTAAATAATTAATTATTTAATATTTTTGTCCATGTATTTGAAATTGAACCGAAGTCCAGATACAGGACCCGAAGTCGTGAATCAAGTCCAATATGACTTGACTAGACCCCGAATATGTGTAGGCTCACTTGAGTCCGATCAACCCATGCTAGGCTTGGACTCAGAGTGGTCGTTTGTACAACGTACGTAAATCGTAAATAATGCTTAATTTAAATACATATAATTTAAATAGCAGAAATATTAAAAGCGTACATATTACAGTATAGGCACTGTATTTATTTACATATTACAGTATAGGCACTGTATTTATATTGACATAAATTTAAATGACAGAATTTAAATACATATTACAGTATAGACACTGTATTTATATTGACATAAATTTAAATACATATTACAGTATAGGCGCTGTATTTATATTGACATAAAATGATATAAATTAAATGACTGAATTAAATGACATAATTTAAATGAGTGAAATAAAATATATATATATATATATATATATATATATATATATATATATATATATATATATATATATATATATATATATGAGACGTTTATCAAAAACACAAATAAAACCAATATTATATTAATATTATTTTATCATAATTTAATGAGAGAAATTTCTTATATACATATGCATTTGAAATATATATATATATACACAAAAAAAAATATATATAACCATATATATATATATATATATATATATATATATATATATATATATATATATATATATATATATATATATATATATATGGTTATATATATATATATATAAAAGCTATAAATATATATATATATATATATATATATATATATATATATATATATATATATATATATATATATATATATAAAATATATATATATATATATATATATATATATATATATATATATATATATATATATAAAGCTATATGTATGTATAAATATTAATTAACAATATATATAAAATGTAATTTCCACAGAAATTACTATTCAAAAAATACCAAAAATATAGTATAATACAGTATATACAATTATATAAACATATACATATATATATATATATATAATACTAAAAAAAATATATATATATATATATAATACTAAAATCACCAAAAAAAACCAAACAATACAATAGAGGGATTCGAACCCCGCCCTCAGCAGCCGGCTGACCCCAACATGCACTGCACTAACAAGTAGGTGCTCAAAGCCTTTTGTTAAGAAGGGGGGTTGTCTTAGTTATATTTGGAACTGAATACCTATGTTATCCTTACAAAAATAAAATGGAAAACTATGCTTACGGGTAGGGCTGCAAACGAGCCAAGCCGAGCCAAGCTTTGGTAAGCTTGAGCTTGGCTTGACTAGAATTAATCGAGCTCAAGCTCGAGCTCGAGCTTGATAAGATTTTTATTTTAGAGCTTGAGCTTGGCTCGAGCTTGTTTATATTAAGCTCGAGCTTGGCTTGGTTTGAGCTCGAGCTTGGCTTGATAAGAAAGCTTGATTCAAGCTTGATAAACAAGCTCGATAAGCTCAAATTCAAGCTTGTTAAGCTTGATTTCAAGCTCGTTCAACTTTATTTCAAACTCATTAAGCTTCATTTCAAGCTTAACGAGCTCGATTTCAATTTAGTTAGATTTGAATTCAAGTACTTGTAATATTAACAATTTAATTATAAATGTTTAATTAAAAAAGTTCCTTAATATCAATTATTAAGGATATATAAATATATAATGCACAGATATATATAAAATTAGAATTCAATAAAGAACAAAAGAGCTTCTAAACAAGCACCTAAATGAGCTTCTAAACGAGCCAGCTCGCAAGCTCATAAACGAGCCGGCTCGCGAGCTCAAACGAGCCAAGTACTTCTAAGCTTGAGCTTGGCTTGTTTATTAAACGAGCTCGAAAATGAAGCTTGAGCTCAGCTTGTTTAGTAAACGAACCGAGCTCAAACGAGCTTTTATCGAGCCGAGCCTCGAGCAGCTCGCGAACGGCTTGGCTCATTTGCAGCCCTACTTACGGGGGAACTCGAACTTGGCCCACGAGAAGGAGGAAGGGTTTAACAGCACACGCACTGGCCAGTGGGCCAATTAATCCGCTTTGAAGAAAACGGAATATTAGAATTTTATTTAGGAAAAAGGGAGTCTTCTTCTTCGTGTCCCGAGTGTTTGGACACTCGGGTTTGTGTCAAGAGCTCGTGTCGGGGGTTCCCAGACACGTATTTTCGTGTCGAAATATATGGTCGAGTTCGTCGTGTCGTTCTCAACACGATGATGGTAACCACGTGTCACCACGACACGATTTTGTGACGTGTCCGCCGTGTCCAAACTAGGGTTAGAGTTTTCTACGTGCCCGTGTGTCGGGATGAATCGAAACTAGGGGCGATCGATTCGTCTCGTCGAGACGAACTCGATGGTGTCAAGAAAATAGGGATTTGATGAAGAAATGGGGAAGTTACGTACGTGGCCGGTCGGGCGGGCTATGGCGGCGGCGCTGCGATGGTCGGCGGAGGCGGCGGGTGTGTTCTTCGGGTCGGGCTCGTCGTTCTCAACTCACTGGTAGCTTCCTTGGTCGACGATGAGGTCGAATGGCCGAGAATAGGGGGTCGCCGGAGTTGGTCGCCGGCGGCGCTCCGCACAGTAGCAGTTAACAGGGAATTTAAAATGAATTAATTTGAGGATTTGATTTAAAATTGATTTTGAGTTTGGGATTTTCTTCCTTGGGATGAGTGCTATTTATAGGAAAATAAAATTAGGTCAAATTAACCATGGTCAATTACTAACTTGACCCTAGGGTTAGATTTTTACCGTTTTCCCGAAACGGGATGAAATGCAGCTTTTACGGTAGCAGTTATTTAATTCTAAAAAATTCAAATGACGTCCAAACGACTCCAAACAAATCGCAGAAAAATTCTAAAATTAATAGAAAAATATTTAGAACCTAATGGAATCAATTTAGGGCAAATTTGGAATTATTTTTCATTTATTAAAATTTTTGAAAATAGGGGTTTACAAGCGTCATCAAAACCTCCCGCCACTTGAGCCAGAACCAGATACCGACAGAAGACAAGTCTATCGGTACACGGACAAGACAAAGTACCTCATCCAAAAGATGGGTTACGACCTAAAAGGCAACAAAGGCCTGAACTACGGCAAGGGTCGACGTCTCCCTCTCCGGCTTCCAACACCTAAAGGAAAGCCGCAGGACTACTACAATAGAACTCGACGGGAGGGTAGGCTATGTCACGCCACCGTCAACTTCAGAGAGTTCAGACGCGGAAGAGATAGAACATTCTCACTCGTCCGAAGCATCAACTTGGGATTCCGATACCAGTATCGGCTCTGTCTTCAAGAGTGCTGTCAGCCAACATGACGTCTGCACAATCTCAAGAAGATGAAGGCGAAGACCAAACGCCAGAATTCTTCGAAGAAAAACCTTGGGCTCAACGCCTGGGAGAACAGTGGGAGTCTCGTTTCGAATTACGTGAACCTCCCACCGAAGACGAAGTCGAGCAGATCGACCTTGGGGACAGATCTTCTTCCAAACCCATCTTCATCAGCAAAAGCCTAAAAGGAGAAGACCGAGAATCTTTAATCCAGCTGGCTAAAGAGTATATCGATGTCTTCGCTTGGAGCTACGAAGATATGCCGGGACTTGATCCCCAGATCGCGATGCATAGGCTCAACATCTTACCTGATGCCAAGCCTATAAAGCAACAACAGCGACGTTTTCGTCCGGACATCATGAACGCCATCGATCAGGAGGTGGACAAACTCTTGACCAGCGGCTTCATCCGTGAAGAACAGCACCCGGATTGGGTAGCCAATGTCGTCCCTGTCACCAAGAAGAATGGGAAAATACGAGTTTGTATCGACTTCAGGGATCTCAACTCCGCTTGCCCGAAGGACGAATTCCCACTCCCAATCACCGACGTGATGATCGACAACACATGTGGCTTCGAACGCATGTCTTTCATGGACGGGTATTCGGGCTACAACCAGATCAAGATGTTTCCCGATGACGTAAAACATACGTCATTCAGGACTCCAAAGGACGTTTTCTGCTACACAGTGATGCCCTTCGGCTTGAAGAACGCTGGTGCAACATACCAACGAGCTATGAGCACCATTTTTCGTCAACACCTTCGCAAGACAGTCGAATGCTATGTTGACGACATCGCAGTCAAGAGCCGTCTCAAAGGAGATCACCTGCAAGACCTCAAGACAGTCTTCGATCTCATGCGGGCGCATCAACTCAAGATGAACCCCGCTAAATCCTTCCTAGGGGTTTCTAGCGGAAAGTTCTTAGGTTTCATTATCACGGTGAAAGGCATTCATGTCGATCCCGAGAAGACCAAAGCCATCCTCGACATGGACCCTCCGAAGAACCTTCGAGAACTTCGAGGCCTGCAGGGGCGTCTGGCATATATCCGGAGGTTCATAGCAAACCTTTCCGGAAAATGTCAATCCTTCACTCAGCTCATGAAGAAGGGAGTCTCTTATGTCTGGACAGAGGAATGCCAAAAGGCTTTCGACGACATCAAGGCTTATCTGACAAGCCCGCCAGTCCTGGTGGCACCAGTCGCCGGCAAACCATTTCTCCTCTACGTCCGTGCCATGGATCATTCCATCGGCGCTCTGCTAGCTCAGAACAGCGATACAGGCTATGAGCAAGCAATCTACTACCTTAGTCGAACTCTGATCGGGGCCGAACACTGGTACAATCCTGTTGAAAAGGAGTGCTTAGCTTTAGTATTTGCCATCCAAAAGACTCGTCATTATGTCTCGGGCCAGACGATTCATGTCATCTCCCGAGTCAATCCACTCAGAGTTCTCATGACGAAGCCAGGGTCATTAAACTCCCGGCTAGCTACGTGGGCGATCCTGCTAACACCATACAACATGGTGTTCGTTCCACAAAAAGCCGTCAAGGGTCAGGCTCTGGCCGACTTTTTAGCTGCACACCCCATCCCGGAGTCCTCCAGACTCTATGAAGACATCCTGGATGAGGTCCAAGAATCAAATGTCACGAAGAAAGCTCCGTCTGACGGATGTTTTTCGATGGTGCGTCAAGAACAGGCCCCAAAGGCCAAATTATCGCAGGAGTGGGGGTAGTCTTGGTCTCTCCCGATCAGCTGGTCATCCAGCGCGCTTACTCCCTTTCGAAGCCGTCCTCCAACAATGTTGCCGAGTACAACGCTCTCATCATGGGACTCCAGCTGGCGCAACAGCTGGGGGTGGACCATCTGGAAGCCTACGGAGACTCAAAACTCGTCGTTAACCAGTTCAGAGGGAAGTACGAGGTTCGCCATGAAGATCTGATCCTCTACCATGAAGTTGCATTGAACATCATTTCAACCTTCACCGGGTTCTTCATCGAACACGTACCTCGTCTACAAAATCTGGAGGATGATGCTCTGGCTGGCCTCTCAGCCTCCTTGGCAGCCCCCCTCGGGACTCAACACTACGTCACGGTAGTTGGTCGAGACTTGGTCTGTCCCAAAAACAACCTGTGCTCACGAGTAGTCCATGCTATGTCAACAAGCGCTGGTGTTAATGTCCGAGAATGGAGATTCCCGTTCATCGACTTCGCTGTCTACGGAATTTTCCCAGAGGACCCAAAAGAAGCCGTCTCAGTCAGGAGACGCATTCTTCGATTCTACTACGATACAGCCACTAAAATGCTGTACCGACGCTCCTACGATGGACTTCTCCTTCGATGTTTGTCCAACGAAGAAGCAGCCGAAGCCCTTCGAGAAGCTCACGATAGAACCTGCAGGGCCCATCAACCTGGCCCTAAGTTGCAGGACCGACTGCAACGCATGGGCTACTACTGGCCAACCATGGCCGCTGACGCTGTCGACTATGCTAAAAAGTGCCATGCGTGTCAGCTTCACGCGGACTTCATTCATACGCCATCAGAACCACTACATCCTACAGTCGCCTCCTGGCCCTTCGAGGCTTGGGGCACGGACATTGTAGGACCGATCACCCCTCCTTCATCGAGAGGACACCGCTTCATCCTAGCCATCACCAACTACTTCTCCAAGTGGGCAGAAGCAGTCCCGCTGGCGGAAGTAAAGAGCTCCAGGGTGATCAGCTTTATCAAACACCACGTCATCTACCGTTTCGGAGTACCCCGGAGGATCATCCACGATAATGGTCCTCAGTTCATAAGCCATGATTTCAACAGATTCTGTGACAAGAATCACATTCAAAACGTGGCATCAACCGCTTACAATCCGGCAGCAAACGGATTGGCCGAGGTGTTCAACAAGACTATCGTCAGGCTACTCAAAAAGGACGTATCATCCAACAAATGCGACTGGGACAAAAAGCTCGACGAATGCCTTTGAGCTTACCGCACAATTGTACGGACCCGACAGGCAACACACCATTCTCCTTGGTCTACGGGAGCGAAGCGGTACTTGTAATGCCCCGCTCCGCATCGGTGCATTACGATGAGTCGTTGACTCGAAGAGTTGCGTTGACCCGATGAGGTATCGATGCGAATCGATGCAAATGTTACGTTGGCCAAAGGTAAGCCTTGAGTCGATTGGAATCTATGGATCGAATCGATACAAAGGATAAGTTCCGTTTGAGCAAGTGCTGATGTTAGTTGATCTGGTGTGCAGGCTATGCCTTTATGCTGGATTACGGATCGTGGTATGGGTGCGATAGGCCAAATCAACCGAGTAGTTCAAAGGAATGGCTAAGTCCGGGAGTTAGCTATGCGATCGGGTTATGGAAGCGAGGCACTTCAATCGGCAAGGCGTATCGGCTTAAGGTGGGCGGGTTCTTGACTCTCTCTTCCTATTCCTTCACGTCTAATAAAATATGTTATGCTATGCGTAAGATGTTATCGAGTTAGCGAGCATGGCTCAGCGATGAAAGATCTAAGTATGTGTCGAACACTAAGATAGAACATTGAACAATCGAACAATTGAAGCGACGTGCATCAAGTGCACGGGTCGCGGTAGGGCATGATGGTAGAACATTGAAAGACAATATCGAGATGTGCATCATGTGCACGGCTCCGAGAACATTGAACTCTAGGCGCAGAACATTGATTATGGTACTGAGCGTGCCTTTATGCACTTAAGCTACGAAATGACTAAGTAAATACGGAGGTAGGCTATGCGAATAACATTATGTACGGGACGCGTGAATATGAGTATGAGATGACTAAGCCGTTGGGCGTCGTGCATCAATATGGATGTGTTGGGGCATAACGCCGACGGAGCTCCCCATATGAATGGTGGATTATGTTTATGGCACGGGAAACCGTTTATGGCACGGGAAACCGTTTATGTGCGAGACTATGTTTATGGAATACGAGATCGGTTGGTATGCTATGGATTGTATGATATGGTACGTACTGCATGGTCAATGGACTCGGATGGCCCGTGCACGGGTACGGCTTCCCTCGAACGGTTACGCCGGGGCGCCGGGACCGTTCGGCCTAGGAGGGAATTATGTGTGGTATTTATGGTGCACAACATTCGGACGAATTGCGACCGTCTAGTGCTGTGATAAGCTATGATATCCGTAAGTTTGGGATCCTTCGGATACTGGGCTAGCAATCCGTATCGAAGCGATCGTAGGCTTACACATAAGAGATGCCAAGTCCATTACGGTACGAAACACCGTGACCTTCATATAGTTAGGGCCGGTGGGCTGAGATGAGAGCTGGGTGCAGGCGCAGGGCCTGCCACCCATTATGCATATGTTTACGTTTATGAATTGGCCGGTTGTACGAATCGTGGGTTTGCTTATGTTAAGTTCTAACCAATGCAGGCTGAGGAAAATGGGACGGAGATGAGCACGAGCACTATGTTTATGTTCATATTATGGCTAACTGTATCTGCTGCAGGAACGCGATTTGGGACACATTATGATAAAGTTGCTATGTTTAAGTATTGCCATGAAACTGATCCTAAGGCTAAATAGAAAGATCACCAATAATGATGTATGCTTCACTAAATGATTTAGTGTTTGGTTTGGGTGCGAGCGAGTCTTGATCAGTGCGAAGGGAGGACGAAAGCACTAATCCCCCACTAGTTTATGTGCAGGCTCAGGTTATGATCGGCTCGGGGCGGAGCTTGGTTTGGACGTGCCGAGGTATGGAGTCCTTGGCGTTCAAGAGGAGCTTCCGCATATGCGTTCGGACTTGCGACATGGAGATGTTCGGCCGAAGACTACTTGGTGGCTATAAAGAGGCATAATGTATGGAACAATGTAATCCTTTGTGAACTAGAGAGATCATGAGCGTTGTAGCCAATTGGCATTTTATGTTGGGCTATTCTGAGCCTTTGTAACCTTCAGTTCATTATGAATAAAAGAGATTCTTGTGTTATACTTTGTTTCCTTCCGCTGCTTATGTTATCAAATTGAGATAGTTCTATGTGAACCTGTTATCTTGCCTTGCACGAGCGCAACTCCAGGCTCGTACGGCATCACGCCCCAGCGAGGACGATGATTCGGGTGAAATCTAGCGAGGACGAGCGATTTCCCGGGTCGGGACGTGACAAGTTGGTATCAGAGCGGTTCCATCCTTTGGACCATACGTGAATCTCTTTGACCCTCAGTTGCTTCGCTATCGAATTCAGTTGACTCTAAGTTGTTTCCGCAACCGCATGGCTCATGGATCTGCTCGACGCTACATTGGATGTTCCATACAATAAGTCTATATTAAGTGCGTACGTTTGCCACAAGTATGTCGTGACTATCACGCTATCTCCGGGTGCCATCGGAGAGTGTTGGTTGCACGAAGTGCAACGAGTTATGGGATGTTGGTTGCACGAAGTGCAACGAGTTATGGAATGCTGGTTGCACGAAGTGCAATGAATATGATGATGTTGGTTGTACGAGTGCAATGATATGTGTTGTCGGTCGCACGAAGTACGAGGAGTTATGTGTTATC
This sequence comes from Iris pallida, assembly GCA_029216955.1. NCBI lineage: Eukaryota > Viridiplantae > Streptophyta > Magnoliopsida > Asparagales > Iridaceae > Iris > Iris pallida. The sequence goes on along the minus strand of JANAVB010003400.1, from coordinate 30,706,156 downwards.
GGTCGCACGAAGTGCGAGGAGCTATGTGTTGTTGGTCGTACGAAGTGCGAGGGCTATGTGTTGTTGGTTGCACGGAGTGCAGCAAGTCGTGAATCATTCGTTGCATCGGTGCAACGAGTCGATATGGTATGATACGTGTTATATGGCTATGCGGATGGATAGCGATATGTTGTGCGAGATTGAGTAAAGACCTTAAGTATCGAGACTAAGTTGTTGCACGAGCTGCAACGAACGAGATTCGAAGATCGCGGATGCGATCGTACGAGTTGAGTTGGTCACTAAGTCGAGTTGTGTAGGCGAACGTTTATGTTGGCCGAATGTCGCATTGAGCTTTGAATAAGCAAATGTTGCGAGTGTGATCGATGTGATCGCCATGGTACGGTTAGATGGAATGTGTGCCAAACTTGAGCTAACGCTAGAGCTGGGATCGGAAAGATCGCCATACGGGATAGTTGATTGAAGATAGATGTCGGACCTATGCGAAGTGTGATGTCGAGTAATGACTCGATTTCGAGTGGTATATGAAATACTAATTATGCGATCAGTATAACGAAGTATTGTGTCGATAACGATAGGCTCGATCCTGAGTGGTATATGGAATACCACTTAGCGATAGCTATGTTAAGCTACCTGATGACTTACGATATATTGTGTCGAGACGATTGTATCGGTTATGATGGGTTTGTCCGCAACGGACGGAGTAGTACCGAGACTCGAGTGGGAATGATTTGAGAGAAGTCGATGCAAGTGTGCTTCGATGAATTGAGTTGAACGATTATGTGCGAAGTTATATCTATGGATGATACATCGGACGAGGATTCGTTAAGTGTAAGTCGAACGATAGGCTGAGCATAGCGAAGGAATGTGGCATTGAGGAAATAGTCGACTCGGTCGAGTTGAATTAAGTCGGTACGAAAACAATTCAGAATGAATTGAGTAGGTGCGAAGAAATTGTACGAACGAATTTGGGTTAACGCGATGAATCCGTAGCACGAATTGGAAGTGCGAGTTAGGGATATGAGAATGGATATGTGAAATTGAAATTGTGTCGCGACGATGTTAAGTAGTTACAACTGAATGGATCTTGATAAGTGCGAGACTTGATTCGTATTCGAGTTCGGATGACAGCAGTGATTGCAACGAATTAGAGCTTATGAGAAAGGAAAATATTCAAGTTATGCATATCGACGATGGTATTGAGGCGTATCAAAGACGATATGCAATAACTCAGGGATTACTCTGATCGAATGAACGAAAATTATGTTGAGCATTGTTGTTGGACGAGTAAGATGCAAGTTAAGTTGAAGGTAGTTTGGATGATGACGATAGGAATGCTTCGAAGAATGTAAAGAGTCGATGGATGTTGCTCGGAAGAAAATGAAAGTGATTGATTGCTTCGCGGATGACCACTATGTTGACATTCTTGTCTTGAGCGAGCGCAACACCAGCCTCGCACATGCGTCACGTCAAATTAGGACGATCATTCCGCGTGAGCACTGGTATGGTAATTTATCCAGTGGGAATGATCGAACTTACAAGGCGTGGCAAATTTGATATGGACTTGTGGTTTGATGCAAAAATTGTTCGAGGATGGTTTGATGAGTACGAAATGTGCCGAGCTATGATCACGGATAGGTAAACTCGGACTTGAGGCGAGTAGATGTCATATGACTGGCAAAGATAGTCGACGATAGTATACGAGTGATTCGAGTAGCAACGGCATACAATGTACATAAGTGATTCGAATAGTTAACGGCACATCAGTTGCGCGGGGATAGATGGACTATGGATTGGTATGTCGGATTTGGGTAAAGTCCCATAGGATGTGTCGCGAATTGATTTGGCTCCGCGATAGGATATAGCATGGTTCGTTGTAATTGTCCCTCGTTGATGATCTTCAATTATCGAGCGTAATTTCGGGGCAGATGACCCTAGAAGACTTGACCGCCAAATCAAGTGAATGTTGAAGTCCCATAGGATGACCCTAAAGAAGTCGCGTAAGAAGGATAAGGAATGAGGTAGTGCATGTTGAGGATAAGTCTAAGCGAGTATCGTGTTTCGGAAGTTAGCGAGTAGCCTTCGACTAGAATCGATATAGTCAAGGAAAGTTATGTTGGATCGAATAGATGTTGAGGAACGTACTTAGCGTAGTGATGCGGTAAGGCGATTGCAGGATTCTGCAATGCGCGAGAGCAACGAATAATGGAACGACCCTAAGAGTTGTGTCGTAGATCGGTTGGGTAACGGTTAGGCTATGTATGTGTTGGGCGTGCGATCTATGTTATGGAACAAACTAGTCGGGATTGATTGAGAATTGAGTAAAGGATTCGTATTCGGTAGAGAATCAGAGACGAGCGTATCGTAAGAGACCTTGGGTCGGAATGATTGTTGCCTTTGAGCATCGTAGACTCAAGTTGACCTCTTGTGTCGGGAGAGATTAAGCACGGTGTCTGGATAAGTTACCTAGCGGGGGTAGCCCCATACGCGATGTGTCGGTAGTTCGAGAACGTGGATCGTGTTGAGATAATTGTGTGCGAGACTTAGTATAAATTGTAAGCAAAGGAATTTGTGACATGTTGACTTACTCCATGTCGTTAAGGCTAAATGTTATGAATGATTGGATGAAAGACTCGAGTTATGCGAGAGATAGGAAACGGTTGGGCGAATAGGCGTTGCGGGAGTTTATTGCGATCGGATGCACAATGACTTGTGCAATACGAGTGTTAGATGGCCGGCGAGAAACTTATGAGATCGAAGTTACGGGTTTGGATCAAGTTATGTGCAGAGATGTTTGGAAGATGATCGCATGTTATGGGATGATGCATACGAAGAGTATTTTGGGAATAGGCGCTAAGATATGACTAAGTCGATTACGGACTGATGGATGCTTGAGGATTTAAGTTGAACTTGTTAGTTGTCCCGATATCCTGCAACTGAGCTTGGCTGAAATGCATATATTGGTGGGACGCCTAAAATATGTGTATGATCCAAACTAAGTTGTATGATTCAACGATAGTAGCACGAGATCGTGAAGCGATCTACGCGAGGCACTTGGATTAAGTGTTGGTTTCGGTTCGAGGACGAACCTGATTTTGAGTGGTATATTATGTAATGTCCCGCTCCGCATCGGTGCATTACGATGAGTCGTTGACTCGAAGAGTTGCGTTGACCCGATGAGGCATCGATGCGAATCGATGCAAATGTTACGTTGGCCAAAGGTAAGCCTTGAGTCGATTGGAATCTATGGATCGAATCGATGCAAAGGATAAATTCCGTTTGAGCAAGTGCTGATGTTAGTTGATCTGGTGTGCAGGCTATGCCTTTATGCTGGATTACAGATCGTGGTATGGGCGCGATAGGCCAAATCAACCGAGTAGTTCAAAGGAATGGCTAAGTCCGGGAGTTAGCTATGCGATCGGGTTATGGAAGCGAGGCGCTTCAATCGGCAAGGCGTATCGGCTTAAGGTGGACGGGTTCTTGACTCTATCTCCCTATTCCTTCACGTCTAATAAAATATGTTATGCTATGCGTAAGATGTTATCGAGTTAGCGAGCATGGCTCAGCGATGAAAGATCTAAGTATGTGTCGAACACTAAGATAGAACATTGAACAATCGAACAATTGAAGCGACGTACATTAAGTGCACAGGTCGCGGTAGGGCATGATGGTAGAACATTGAAAGACAATATCGAGATGTGCATCATGTGCACGGCTCCGAGAACATTGAACTCTAGGCGCAGAACATTGATTATGGTGCTGAGCGTGCCTTTGTGCACTTAAGCTACGAAATGACTAAGTAAATACGGAGGTAGGCTATGCGAATAACATTATGTACGGGACGCATGAATATGAGTATGAGATGACTAAGCCGTTGGGCGTCGTGCATCAATATGGATGTGTTGGGGCATAACGCCGACGGATCTCCCTATATGAATGGTGGATTATGTTTATGGCACGGGAAACCGTTTATGGCATGGGAAACCGTTTATGTGCGAGACTATGTTTATGGAATACGAGATCGGTTGGTATGCTATGGATTGTATGATATGGTATGTATTGCATGGTCAATGGACTCGGATGGCCCGTACATGGGTACGGCTTTCCTCGAACGGTTACGCCGGGGCGCCGGGACCGTTCGGCCTAGGAGGGAATTATGTGTGGTATTTATGGTGCACAACATTCGGACGGATTGCGACCGTCCAGTGCTGTGATAAGCTATGATATCCGTAAGTTTGGGATCCTTCGGATACTGGGCTAGCAACCCGTATCGAAGCGATCGTAGGCTTACACATAAGAGATGCCAAGTCCATTACGGTGCGAAACACCGTGACCTTCATATAGTTAGGGCCGGTGGGCTGAGATGAGAGCTGGGTGCAGGCGCAGGGCCTGCCACCCATTATGCATATGTTTACGTTTATGAATTGGCCGGTTGTACGAATCGTGGGTTTGCTTATGTTAAGTTCTAACCAATGCAGGCTAAGGAAAATGGGACGGAGATGAGCACGAGAACTATGTTTATGTTTATATTATGGCTAACTGTATCTGCTGCAGGAACACGGTTTGGGACACATTATGATAAAGTTGCTATGTTTAAGTATTGCCATGAAACTGATCCTAAGGCTAAATAAAAAGATCACCAATAATGATGTATGCTTCACTAAATGATTTAGTGTTTGGTTTGGGTGCGAGCGGGTCTTGATCAGTGCGAAGCGAGGACGAATGCACTAATCCCCCACTAGTTTATGTGCAGGCTCAGGTTATGATCGGCTCGGGGCGGAGCTTGGCTTGGACGTGCCGAGGTATGGAGTCCTTGGCGTTCAAGAGGAGCTTCCGCATATGCGTTCGGACTTGCGACATGGAGATGTTCGGCCGAAGACTACTTGGTGGCTATAAAGAGGCATAATGTATGGAACAATGTAATCCTTTGTGAGCTAGAGAGATCATGAGCGTTGTAGCCAATTGGCATTTTATGTTGGGCTATTCAGAGCCTTTGTAACCTTCAGTTCATTATGAATAAAAGAGATTCTTGTGTTATACTTTGTTTCCTTCCGCTGCTTATGTTATCAAATTGAGATAGTTCTATGTGAACCTGTTATCTTGCCTTGTACGAACGCAACTCCAGGCTCGTGCGGCATCACGCCCCAGCGAGGACGATGAATCGGGTGAAATCTAGCGAGGACGAGCGATTTCCCGGGTCGAGGCGTGACAGTACTGCCTCTCGAGATCCAGATACCCTCACTCCGTGTAGCAATCACAAACCAACTCACAGAAGAGGACAATCAACGTCGTCGTCTGCGGGAACTGGAGGCACTTGACGAAAAGCGTCTCCTAGCTCAACAACGCATCGAACTCTACCAAGCCCGTGTATCACAGGCTTTCAACAAAAATGTTAAGCAGAGGACTTTTCAAGTAGGCGACCTGGTTCTGGCAGTCAGGAGGGCGATGGTGTTGACTCACAAGACACCAGAAAAGTTCGAGCCCAAGTGGGAAGGACCTTTCATCATAGAGACGGTATACTCAAACGGTGCTTACCGCCTCGCCAAACCCAATGGGGACTTGTTCATGATGTCCATCAACGACAAGTTCCTGAAGAAGTACTACTCTTGACATCTTTCAGACATGTACTTCCACAAGGGGATCTATGGACCCAATCATCAGGGCTCACATACAATTCCCTTCCACAAAATCATACACTTCCGGAACCCAGCTGTTCCGTAGCATCCTCCAGTAGAAGGACAACCACGTCCACATCACCTCTGAGTTGTCCCCCCTACATCCTACAAAGCAGAATCTTACATTCCATAAGACTACGCTACCCATCATGTTTACCACGTCCACATTACCTCTGAGAAAACATCCCGTACAGACAACCCCTGCGTTGCCGTACATTAACCGCAGAACTTCCACGTCCACATTACCTCTGAGTAGTTCCGCGTATCCTCCAGAGTCACTCCTACCACGTCCATAACACCTCTGAGTAGGAAGATTCTATCATTTTGAATCCCATATTTGCCATGTCCACATTACCTCTGAGCAAACATGTTGGTTCTCTAAAACTTATTATCTGTACCTAAAACCAAGGTGCGCAAAAGATAATAGGTCCACACAAATCATCAAGTTCATGACAGCAAAAATGAACACATCACAGAAGATTGTGTATTTTTTTATTTCTAAAAAAGGAGAGGAAAGGATTACACCATCCCCAGCAGAGTCGCCAGCTTGTTTGCCATTAAAATCTTTTGATGTAAATTTTAATACAAACAGAACAGTGTTACAATATAGACTTAGACGTAGTCCTAGGAGTACACTTTTGTTTAATCTGGGTCCCTTGTGCCGATGGAGCGAGTGGTAATGCGTTGACTCCGTTGACGATCTGACGACGGTTATCGGTTCTCTGAAGGTTTGGATTGCTCTGGGAGCTGGAGCTTGCTGAGAGGAGGAAGACGTTGAGTGTCTGTATCTGCCTCTCTGGTGGTGCGAAGTCTCTGTCTGTCGATATATGTTTGCCTCTGTGTGTGTTCGTTCTGGCCACCCCCGGCTATGTTCTGAAGAACATTCTCGATGGGAGCATCTGCAAGGGCCTGATTACCCTTGGTTCCGTCTTGAAGGACTTCTTCATCTCCGAGACTCAGATCCGTGGAGGCTAGACTACCCCCGGCTATGTTTTGGGGGACACCCTCGTCTTGAAGGACTTCTTCGAGACGTGGATCTACAGGGGCTAGATGACCCCCAGCCATGTTCGGGAGGCTGACTTCGAGCAGATCGGCCCCAGCTGTACTTTGGAAGACAGCTTCGTCTTCGGAAGGAGGCTCGACAAGGGTCTGACTACCCCCAGTTTCCTCCAAGATCTTTTTTCTCCCCCGAGTGCCTTGAAACACTCCGGAGGACGAGACACTTGCCTTGGTTTTCCTCGGCTGGCTCTTGGACGAGGACGAGGAATTGCCAGTCGTCTTTCGGACTGACGAGGAGTTAGAGATCACGTTGCATGAAGCAACCCTTGGGTCTTCTTTTGTTGACACCTTCTTCCCGAGGCGACGTCGGAGGGGTGTCGATGATTGCAGCCACTGGAACACTGACTGCCTTGGTGGGATTGCCGCCTTGCAACAGCAGTTGATGGTGACCACAGCACAAGTGTGCCCTGTGAGGGGCGCATCGTGCTTGTCAGCCGACTCTCCTGATCGGCGCTTGTGAGTGATCACGTTGCGCAGATCGTTGGAGGAGAGTGCCACCTTCGTACCCCCTTCAGGCGCATGGCAAGGCCAAGCGCCGCGGTGGTCAAGTGAATGCAGCGCCCCCTGATCTAACACCAAACATGCGTCCCGATCAGTAGTGGAGGAACAACATTTGAAGTGACTTGAACGGACCTCAGACGCACAACCAGAGGAGGCGCGGGAGTTCAAGACCACTGTATTTGCCTTACTCGACTTAGTTGTGCACGCAATAGATGCGCCCAAGTGAGACAAGGACTTTGAAGGTCGGCTCGTTTCTGGCGCAGAAGCACCTGAGTCGACCTTATACAGCTTACCATCAGCAGCGCGCATGATTGTGAGCGCATGCTTCTGGCTTGCTGCTGGCATAGCACGTTTGGGACGCATGGCCCGTGCTGCCTTGGACTTCTTCGTACCAGGCCGCTGGGGCGCGTAGTACTTAGAATCCAAATTCTCCTCGCCACTACAGCGAGTGAGTCTGTCAAAGACAAAGACCTTCTGTGGCGCATCAGAGATGATGCGCGGGGCATTGGCTGCGCCCCTGCTCCGTCGACGCATCTTCCTCGCCTGAGAGGGAGATGGCTGGGGAATGTGGTCAGCCGCACGTTTCCCCGAGAGATGTGCTGCACCGGCGGGCGCATCTTGGTTGCTGAGGACGTCAGCAGGAAGGGAAGGCTGGATTGGCGCATCCCCTTCGGTGGTGGTGCCAAAGGCGTCGACCTTGCGCACCCAGACTCGGCGGGTCTTCTTCGGCTTTGGCAGCCGCTTCGAAGGACTCGCACTTCCTTCAGAGATGAACTCCTCATACGCCTGTTGATTGAGGCGTACGACCAGCGTCTTGTGGGAGGAGCCCACCTTCACATCATCGGATTGCGACACCGCTTTCTCGGTGGAGGAGAAAGAGGTCCCCAGTAGAGTCGCCAGCTTGTTTGCCATTAAAATCTTTTGATGTAAATTTCAATACAAACAGAACAGTGGTACAATATAGGACTTAGACGTAGTCCTAGGAGTACACTTTTGTTTAATCTGGGTCCCTTGTGCCGATGGAGCGAGTGGTAATGCGTTGACTCCGTTGACGATCTGACGACGGTTATCGGTTCTCTGAAGGTTTGGATTGCTCTGGGTGCTGGAGCTTGCTGAGAGGAGGAAGATGTTGAGTGTCTGTATCTGCCTCTCTGGTGGTGTGAAGTCTTTGTCTGTCGATGTTTGTTTGCCTCTGTGTGTGTTCGTTCGTGGGTGAGAAGGAAATGATCCCTCTATTTATAGCTTTGCAGGCTGGCTGCTCATGCACGCACATGTAGGATGCGCCTGAACACGGAGACGTCACGTGGTGATTGCTGATGGAGGCGCATGGTCGATGCGCCCTGATTGAGGGGTTGAATTCTTCATGCTGCTGTTGTGAGCCGGCACGTAGCAGGGAAGAAGATCTTTCTGTTGCTGAGATCTTGGGTGAATCGAGTCAAAGGACACGTGTTATCGACCTATGGCTCGGAGATCTCGGACTTGATGGAGAATGATCTGGTAGGATGCGCCTGGGATTGGGCGCATGAGGAGACTTTGGCTCGTAACTTTTGGGAGTCACGAACCATTCAGAGCGCATGGCTTTTGAGGCGCATGCGAAGCTTCAGTAGTGACTTTACTTCTGTCTTTTGGGATCAGAGAAAAGTCTGGGACGCATGGCTTTTGAGGCGCATGCAGATTTAGGCGCATGGCTGCGGAGGCGCATGCGAAATGATTGGGCGGCCGCATGGCAGTAACCGTCGGAGGAAAGTAATGATGATGCTGACGTTGGCGATGCTTCGTTTTCTGAAAAAGCTACTGTTCAGTCTTCGGGAAGCGTGCTGCCAACTCTGTCAGACTTCAGCATTTAATATTTTTGATATTTGATGGACAGCTGAGTGGGCGCATCGGTCGGCATTCCACTAGGCGTATGGGGACGCATGGGGGCGCATCCCTGTGCGGCGCTTGGTGCTGAAGGGCGCGTCTGTGTGATGCGCTCGATGGGCGCGTCTGTGTGATGCGCTTGATGTTTAAAGGGCGCGTCTGTGTGATGCGCTGTCTGGCCGGCGCATCCGCTTCGTGACACATCTTTAATGGTGCGACTGTTACGTTCTTCGTGTGCTTTAAATAGCCGTTTTGACTTGGCTGAATTCGAAGCGTCCGGTTCATCCATTAAATGCAAATTCATTGTACGAAATTCGGAGAGCCATCCACTTGGCGCATGGGTTTGATTTGCCCGGCCTATAAATAGTGGCATGGAGAGAGTTTGCTTCTCGTTCTCTCACGTTCTTCCGACATGAACTTGTTTACTCGGATGCATTCTGTTGATGAGATGCTCCCGAGGGTGAAGATGCGACGCAATGTCTTCATTGATGCCCTTGAAGGTGACTGTTACATCCAAAAGTCGGAGTCGAGGGCTTCTGAGGCAGGCAGAAGGTGCCTGTTGCATCCAAAGATAGGGATGCTCGAGTCTCGTCTCCGTTATTCTGGAAGAGCCGCAGATCGGAATGGCGGTGCTGCGGCTTTGGGGGCTCTTTCTTCCTTCAAAGTGGGTGTCGTCCACTCTGGTTGTGTTGAAAGCTGCTCCTTTAGCCACAGTTTCGATTACGGTCTTCCTTCGCCTTTGGAGGCTCTTTCGAAGCCTCCCCTGGCCACAGGTTGGCTTGCGATGCTCTTCTCTTCCTCGGTTTGGGGAGCTCTTCCTCCAGCTAGAGGGTTGATTGCCCCCCTCATTCTGCTCAATAAATGCTTCATTAGTCGAAGCATTTAGACGACGGTGAGCCTGGCTGGAAGAGCGGCACATAACTGGGCTGCTGAAGGGATGCACATAACTGAGCTGCCGAAGGGATGCACATAACTGAGGATGCACATAACTGAGCTGCTGAAAGGATGCGCCCTGCTGAGGGCGCATGGTGGGATGCGCCCTGCTGAGGGCGCATGGTGATCGCCGCGCCAGGCTGTAGACTTAGGGTCTTTTCTTTTTGTAGAAGTTCTCCTTTGTACAACCTTTTCTAGACATATAATAGACTTTTATATGTAATAAAAAGTACTCTTTCCATGTCTATATTTGTTGTTTTTGCTGTGTGAAGTACTTTGTCCGAGCTCTCTGGCGCATGTAGTGTTTGGCGCATAGGATTTCTGGTCCTGAAATTCCATGCTTCTACAGTAGGTATGTATTTGCATCGGTAAAGTGTTTGGATTTGTCGGATATTCCAAAGAACATAAAAAATCTCGTTGGTTGAAGGATTGCAAAGACACTTATCTCTGCACACCTGGCATACAAAGGAGATTCATCAAGCCAGACAGGATAGCAAGCACAAGGTATGGTGGTATAATGAACAAGTGAGCCTTCTGCCGCGGTTCCCGGCGCCTTCCGACAGGTTGAGCGCTACAAGGCTCGACTGGTGACAAAATGATACAGTCAGACATACGGCATTGACTACGACGATAACTTTGCACCAGTGGCAAAGATGAGCACCGTCAAGACCCTGATTTCTTTGACAGCGAATGGTGGATGGAAGCTACACCAACTGGATGTGAAGAATGCGTTTCTTCATGGGGATCCAGTGGAGGTGTACATGGAGATACCACCAGAATTTTGCACCAATAAGACAGTGGGTAAGGTCTGCAGGTTGAAGAAGTCCATCTATGGACTGAAACAGTCTCCTCGAGCGTGGTTTGACAGATTCAGGAGGACGATGATAGGGATAGGATATCGGCAGATCAATGCTGATCATACTGTGTTCTTCCGTCGGAATGGAGGCCATATCTCCATGCTTGCGATGTATGTGGACGAAATGATTATCACAGGAGATGATGAGTAGGAGATCGCCCGACTCAAGAGAAAGCTTGGCAAGAAATTCAAGGTGAAGGACCTTGGCCTTCTTCGGTACTTTCTTGGGATTGAGATTGCTCGAGAAGCAGGGGATTGTTCTTTCCCAAAGGAAGTATGCACTGGAGCTTCTTACAGAGACAGGGATGTTGGGATGCAAACCTGCAGCGACGCCAATAGATCACAGGTTCAAGTTGACTGCTGATGCTGGGGAACCAGTTGACCGAAAAAGATACCAGAGACTGGTAGACAAGTTGATCTATTTGGGCTACACCCGTCTTGATATTTGCTTTGCAATAAGTGTGGTGAGCCGCTACATACATGACCCACGGAAGGGTCATATAGACGCAGTGTACCAGATTCTGAGATACTTGAAAGGTGCCCCCAGGAAGGAACTGATGTTCAGGAAGAATAATCACGTGAGCATCGAGGGCTACTGTGATTCTGACTGGCTGGTGTGTAAAAAATAATAATAATTATATATATATATATATATATATATATATATATATATATATATATATATATATATATAAGGTGCCCCCAGGAATACGGGTGAATTTATACTTTGGGGCATGGGAAGTTGTGATATCTATGTACTGTAATACCTTTTTCGCTATATGCGAGGAATAAATTCACCCGTATTCCAAATATATATATATATATATATATATATATTATATATATATATATATATATATATATATATATATATATATATATTGAAAGGTATATATATATATATATATATATATATATATATATATATATATATATATATATATATATATATATTTTTTTTTTTGAAAGGTATATATATTTTGAAAGGTATATATATATATATATATATATATATATATATATATATATATATATATATATATATATATATATATATATATATATATATGCAGATGACCTCTAGCCTAGTGGTTAAGAGAGATGCATGCGGTCCGAGTGGTCAGGAGTTCGAATTCCAGTGGGAGCGATTCCGAAAACTAATTACCCTTGTTTCAAATATATATATATATATATATATATATATATATATATATATATATATATATACACCCTTAGGATATGCAAGTCACTTTAAGCTCATGCAACCAAGAAGCACCTCCGACTTCCCTTAGACTATAAAGTGCGCGGTAACATGAGACAGCTGAAGGGATCCGGTAACATGAGACAGTAGAAGGGATTCGTTTTCCCTCTCTACGACGTACCAAAGATTTAAAAGGAGTGATCCCATTTATATTACTTATTTCTAGATGATTACATCTTTAATTGCTTGCCTCTTGTGCAGAAAACAACTAACAGCTTGTCCACATATCTTGCTGTAGGGATGTATATACATGTTAAAGAAGTATTGCTCTTTTAGACTCGTGGTTGTGTATAATGTATACTTACAATATAAAAGACGTTAAAATTTACATCATGTGCAATGTCGCAAGTATGAAAAGAAATATAGCATAGAACTTCATTGGAGTAGCTAAATCTTAAATCTTCTTAATGCGAATTTGAAATCCATTCACTAATCGAGCTGATGGAAAGAATGACATGCGATCATCCTTTACTTGGTTCCACCTGTTCAATGTATAAATAAAAACCGATGACATAATTAGTTATTTATAGAAGAAGATCGTTGACGTGTCTATCATATTTTGCTACTAAAGAATCAATTTATTCATTTCATAGACGCTGTTTAAGCTGAGCTATAATAGCATTGGGAGAGAAATTATGATTAGGTTATTTCTACTTTAAAGTATGACATTTGGTAAAGGCAATGAGAACACAATAGAAATAAAGGGAAACAACTAATGTTTACCGTGCTTATGATCATCTTGTGATGTCGTTTCACAATTCATATTATATTGTTGAATACAATGATGGGTTTGAAGCCACCAACCAGCACCTATACGTGGAAATAGAAGGAAAAAAATCACAAATACAACGACAAGTGCTTTACATGGAAAATCCTTATGGAAAAAACTGGAACACTTCTCTCGTAAACCCTTACCCAACTAGACATATCCTTAACCAAATAGATCAAGAGAAAAATCAAAGAAAACCTCACAATCACACTCCTTCAATGAATAAATGATGCACCCACTAATCCCAATGATCAAATATAAGAAATTGTTGAGAACATGACTGTCTCGTAGGTGATCTTCTTCCTTTTTCCTCTCTCTCTCTCTCTCCCTATATATATTTTTTTTTTTGAAACAATGGGTAATTATGGCGAACTCCCGATCACTTGGGCTACATGCATCTCTCTTAACCACTAGGCTAGAGGTCATTTGCCTCTCCCTATATATATATATATAGTGACAAAATGATACAGTCAGACATACGGCATTGACTACGACGATAACTTTGCACCAGTGGCAAAGATGAGCACCGTCAAGACCCTGATTTCTTTGACAGCGAATGGTGGATGGAAGCTACACCAACTGGATGTGAAGAATGCGTTTCTTCATGGGGATCCAGTGGAGGTGTACATGGAGATACCACCAGAATTTTGCACCAATAAGACAGTGGGTAAGGTCTGCAGGTTGAAGAAGTCCATCTATGGACTGAAACAGTCTCCTCGAGCGTGGTTTGACAGATTCAGGAGGACGATGATAGGGATAGGATATCGGCAGATCAATGCTGATCATACTGTGTTCTTCCGTCGGAATGGAGGCAATATCTCCATGCTTGCGATGTACGTGGACGAAATGATTATCACAGGAGATGATGAGTAGGAGATCGCCCGACTCAAGAGAAAGCTTGGCAAGAAATTCAAGGTGAAGGACCTTGGCCTTCTTCGGTACTTTCTTGGGATTGAGATTGCTCGAGAAGCAGGGGATTGTTCTTTCCCAAAGGAAGTATGCACTGGAGCTTCTTACAGAGACAGGGATGTTGGGATGCAAACCTGCAGCGACGCCAATAGATCACAGGTTCAAGTTGACTGCTGATGCTGGGGAACCAGTTGACCGAAAAAGATACCAGAGACTGGTAGACAAGTTGATCTATTTGGGCTACACCCGTCTTGATATTTGCTTTGCAATAAGTGTGGTGAGCCGCTACATACATGACCCACGGAAGGGTCATATAGACGCAGTGTACCAGATTCTGAGATACTTGAAAGGTGCCCCCAGGAAGGAACTGATGTTCAGGAAGAATAATCACGTGAGCATCGAGGGCTACTGTGATTCTGACTGGCTGGTGTGTAAAAAATAATAATTATTATATATATATATATATATAAGGTGCCCCCAGGAATACGGGTGAATTTATACTTTGGGGCATGGGAAGTTGTGATATCTATGTACTGTAATACCTTTTTCGCTATATGCGAGGAATAAATTCACCCGTATTCCAAATATATATATATATATATATATATATATATATATATATATATATATATATATATATATATATATATATATATATATATATATATTGAAAGGTGTATATATATATATATATATATATATATATATATATATATATATATATATATATATATTTTTTGAAAGGTATATATATTTTGAAAGGTATATATATATATATATATATATATATATATATATATATATATATATATATATATATATATACCTTTCAATATATATATATATATATATATATATATATATATATATATATATATATGCAAATGACCTCTAGCCTAGTGGTTAAGAGAGATGCATGCGGCTCGAGTGGTCAGGAGTTCGAATCCCAGTGGGAGCGATTCCGAAAACTAATTACCCTTGTTTCAAAAAAAAAAAAAAAAAAAAAAAAAAAAAAAAAAAAAAAAAAAAAAAATATATATATATATATATATATATATATATATATATATATATATATATATATATATATATACACCCTTAGGATATGCAAGTCACTTTAAGCTCATGCAACCAAGAAGCACCTCCGACTTCCTTTAGACTATAAAGTGCGCGGTAACATGAGACAGCTGAAGGGATCCGGTAACATGAGACAGTAGAAGGGATTCGTTTTCCCTCTCTACGACGTACCAAAGATTTAAAAGGAGTGATCCCATTTATATTACTTATTTCTAGATGATTACATCTTTAATTGCTTGCCTCTTGTGCAGAAAACAACTAACAGCTTGTCCACATATCTTGCTGTAGGGATGTATATACATGTTAAAGAAGTATTGCTCTTTTAGACTCGTGGTTGTGTATAATGTATACTTACAATATAAAAGACGTTAAAATTTACATCATGTGCAATGTCGCAAGTATGAAAAGAAATATAGCATAGAACTTCATTGGAGTAGCTAAATCTTAAATCTTCTTAATGCGAATTTGAAATCCATTCACTAATCGAGCTGATGGAAAGAATGACATGCGATCATCCTTTACTTGGTTCCACCTGTTCAATGTATAAATAAAAAACCGATGACATAATTAGTTATTTATAGAAGAAGATCGTTGACGTGTCTATCATATTTTGCTACTAAAGAATCAATTTATTCATTTCATAGACGCTGTTTAAGCTGAGCTATAATAGCATTGGTGAGAAATTATGATTAGGTTATTTCTACTTTAAAGTATGACATTTGGTAAAGGCAATGAGAACACAATAGAAATAAAAGGAAACAGCTAATGTTTACCGTGCTTATGATCATCTTGTGATGTCGTTTCACAATTCATATTATATTGTTGAATACAATGATGGGTTTGAAGCCACCAACCAGCACCTATACGTGGAAATAGAAGGAAAAAAAATCACAAATACAACGACAAGTGCTTTACATGGAAAATCCTTATGGAAAAAACTGGGACACTTCTCTCGTAAACCCTTACCCAACTAGACATATCCTTAACCAAATAGATCAAGAGAAAAATCAAAGAAAAACTCACAATCACACTCCTTCAATGAATAAATGATGCACCCACTAATCCCAATGATCAAATATAAGAAATTGTTGAGAACATGACTGTCTCGTAGGTGATCTTCTTCCTTTTTCCTCTCTCTCTCTCTCCCTATATATATTTTTTTTTGAAACAATGGGTAATTATGGCGAACTCCCGATCACTTGGGCTACATGCATCTCTCTTAACCACTAGGCTAGAGGTCATTTGCCTCTCCCTATATATATATATATATATATATATATATATATATATATATATAGTGGGGGGGGGGGGGGGGAGGGGGGTGTCAGGCGGACCCTCCAGGGCGGTGGCGGAGGTAGTGGGGTCGGTTCCGGGGGGGTCGGGCGCACCCCCACGGCGGCCGTGACGGGCGTGGCTACGGGTGGTCCGACTGTAGGATCGAACGGGGTTCGGATCTTTCCGGGGGTATCCAACGCTCCGTCTTTTGAATTCGGAGCTGGATCTGGATTTTCAGGAGGGTCAGATGGAGGGAGGAGGATGGACGACGGTTACGCGTCATCGCGTAGTGAAGACTGGGGGAAAGGTAGGAGGAGGACAAGGCCATCTTAGGGATCGCTTCACTGCTGACAGACGAAAAGGCGCGTCAGGGGCGCGGCCATCGGCCCGTGGCCCTGTGGCGTCTGCGGGGACGGAGAGATTGGTGGGCTGGCGGCCCAAGGCGACCGCGGCGAATAAAGGGAAGAGCAAGGTGGCGGATCTTGGCGGTTAGGGGTCTGGGTCTCCTCCTCTGAGGGCTGTCCCCAGGCCATATGGGACGACTTCACGGCAGGCTGGAAGGTTCTGGACAGATATTTGCAAACCTATGGGACCAAAAAGTCCCACATCGATGGAGTACGTGCCGTCAATTAAGGCAGGGAGGGGTTTCCGGGCCTCGTTCCCCGCAGAGGAGATAGAGAAGGTGACCGCCTACTAGGAGAATACTCTGGTTCTATACGTCCTAGGCAACAAGCCTTTTTACGGACAGATCCGGGGTTATGCGGCACGAGTCTGGCAGCTAAAGGACAGTATGGAGTTCTTTGCTCGCGAGAACGACTTCTACTATGTGAAGTTTGGACTTGCGGAGGATGTAGCAAGGATCCTGCAAGGCGAGCCCTGGACGTTCGACGGCAGGTTTATCATTCTGAATGAATGGATCCTGAAACTTAGATGTGAGAGGGAAGTCCTGAATGCCATCCCTGTATGGATTCACTTTCCTGAGTTTCCTGTCCCGTTCTGGAGTATCCCATTGCTGATGCGTCTGGCGAGCTTGGTGGGCACCCCGATCAAGGCGGATGAAGCTACTGTATTTCGGTCGAGGTTGATGTACGCCAGGATTTTTGTAGAGATTCGGGCTGAGGGGGGGGGGGGAGTTACGAAGATGGTAGAATATGAGATTCCTTCTGGAGAAGTGCTAACCCAGAAGGTGGAATACGAATGGGTTCCACCTACCTGTTCACGTTGTACCTGCTTTGGGCATCTGGCCAGTGCTTGTTCGGCGGTAGGCCCTCAGGTGGAGCCTACTATTCCCCATAGTGAGGCTCCAGACTCACCCTGTGACATGGATTCCAGAGATGACAGTGGAGAGGAGGTCTTGGTAGGAGGGGTTACCCATCCAGTGAGTGATGGCGGGATGAGCCTCATTGTCTTTACCCAGCTAGCTTCCACGAGTGGGGCGTTGACCACTTGCCCGGGGCAGAGTAGTTTGATTACCAGAGGTATGGTGGCGTCGGGGATCGAGGAGCGAGGGGGTGGCGGATCGGCTGAGGGACAGGTTTACTGTAGGAAGCGACGTGCTGTTGGTCCGCTGAGTGACGGCCCCTCCAGGGAGGGGGGCATCCTACTGACAGAGAGGAGGTGGTGTGTGTTGACAACCCTGCCTGGACGTTGGTGCTCTCTCAGGTCACTCCCCAGCAGGCCATTCCGACTGGGATAGAGGAGGATCTTTTAGCGTCGGATGTGGCACATTCTCCAGGTGCCGATCCGGGTGTTTCCCAGGGGACCCATCCTCTCATTAATTAATGGCTATTATCGCCTGGAATGTTAGGGGGGCGTGTTCGCTAGGGAGGTGGAGAGAGATTTGTGGGGTTCTTCACAGAGAGAAGTGCGACATTTCTGTTCTATTAGAATCTAAGATCAAAGGTGAAAAGACTCTTGCTCGACGGACACCATCTCATTGGGCCCAACTTCACAACCTGGCTCTGTGTGACATGGCCAGGATTTGGGTTCGATGGAACTCGAAGAGCTGAGATGGTGACTTGATCTTGATGACGGAGCAGTTGATTGCCATCTCCTTCTCGAAGGATGGTTTTCGGTTCTTGCTGGGGGCGGTTTACGGCCACAACGACAGAAGGAGACGGGAGTCCCTGCGGAGCGACATCTCCCGTGTTGCCGCTGCTGCAGATTCGTCGTCTCTTCCACTTCTTCTCATCGGGGACTTCAATGCCCTTCTGCACCGATGGGAGAAGGTGGGCGGTCGTCCAGTTCCAGACTCTATCCTATATGATTTCCAGAGATGCCTCCTCTAGGCTGGGCTCCAGGAATTGTCGCGCTCAGGCTTCATCTGGACTTGGCATAACAAAGCAATCCGGAACAGGGTTGCATGCCAGCTTGATCGAGCCCTGGGCAGTGGGGAATGGTTCCGGCATTTCCCCAATTCTTCGGCTGAGGGCCTGGCCGCTGGGACGAGCGACCATTCCCCCATCAGGGTTGGCTTCACTTCTCGGTCACCTGGGAAGTCCCGTCCTTTCAGGTACAACAACAGTTGGTATCTCTCGGAGGGCTACCTGGAGGCTGTCTCAGAGGGGCTTACTAGCTGTCAGGAGGGGACGACCCAGTTTCGCTTGGTACGTCGTCTCAAGGTCACGAAGAAGGCTCTACGGAGTTGGGTGAAGGGGTTGCCTAAGTCTACCTTAGAAGATAAGGAGGCGGAGTTGCGGGCTATCCAGCAGGACATGCAATCTGGCATGCTTAATGGGGACCTGGCGGCAAGAGAGAAGGAGCTGATCAAAGAAGTCAACATCCTGCGGCTGCAAAAGGAGATTAGCACGGCTCAGCGTGCCAAATGTTCCTAGCTCAAGGACGGCGACCGTTGTTCCAAGTTCTTCTATGATGTCATCCGGACAAGACAACATAGGAATCACATCTCCCAGCTTCTTGATGCGGACGTCAACCTGGTGGGGGCACCGGCTGAGATCCAGGACGAGGCTGTCAGGTACTATTCTGAGTTATATTTCCAGACTGACTACCTGTCTGTGTTCCCAGATGTTGTTACGAAGAGATTGGTGACTCCGTATGGGAATAGCATTCTTCTTGCCCCTGTTACTTTGGAGGAGGTGGAATCAATTGTCAAGTTGGCGGATCCCAACAAGGCTCCCGGCCGGATGATTTTAGCAGTGGGTTCTACAAACGCCATTGGGACATTCTGAAGTATCAGGTCTTGGAGGTGGTGCAGAAATTCTTCACCAAAGGAAAGCTTCTGAAAGAGCTGAACCACACTTTCCTGACCTTGGTGCCTAAGAAGGAGGAAGCGACAACATTGGCGGATTTCAGACCTATTGCGTGCTGTAATTATCTTTATCAGATAATTACGCACCTTATGTGTCGGCGGATGGAGGGGATCATGCAGGACTTGGTATCTTCGAATCAGGTTGCATTCATCAAGGGGAGGTCGATTGCTGAGCACACAGTCTCCTGGCTCATGAAATGGTGAGGGGCTTTAGCAAACCCGGTGGGGATAAAGCATGTGTGAAACTGGACCTAAGGAAGGCGTATGACATGGTCAATAGGGACTTCCTCTGTCATCTGATGACCGCCAGGGTTTCGCGGACCACTGGGTTGCATTGATCCGGGAGTGCATCACGTCCCCCACTTTCTCTGTCCTCATCCAGGGCATCCCTTATGGGTACTTCCAGAGCAACCGTGGGCTTAGGCAAGGTGACCCTCTGTCCCCTTACCTGTTCACGCTTATCATGGAATACTTCACTTGTTTGATGGACCTGGCTGTGCACCGTAGGAGTCTGGTCCCATTGTTCAAGAGGGTGGATCCCCCAGTTACCCACCTTATCTATGCAGATGATCTCTTGGTGTTCATCCAGCCATCGACGGCGGGTATGCAGACGATTGCAGAGATTATGGGAGAGTTGGTCTCCCTCTCGGGCCTTCAGAT
Source organism: Iris pallida (assembly GCA_029216955.1). NCBI lineage: Eukaryota > Viridiplantae > Streptophyta > Magnoliopsida > Asparagales > Iridaceae > Iris > Iris pallida. Next base: position 30,686,056 of record JANAVB010003400.1, on the reverse strand, counting down.
GAACAAAGAAAAGAGCAGGGTGTACTTCAGCTCCCTATGTCCCCAGAAGGAGGAGCGGGCCGCGGTGCTGGGAGTTGAGAGTAGTGATCTTCCGGTGAGATATTTAGGAGTTCCTCTCACTGTCAACTATGCGCGGGATCAGGACTGCCATAGTCTAGTGGAGTTCGTTCAGAGGAGAGTGGAAGGTTGGCAAGCCGCCGGATTGTCCTTTGGACGATGCATCGAGCTGGTCAGATCGGTGATTTCGACTGTGGCTCATTTCTGGCTGCAATCCATCCTCCTTTCTATCGCCACTGTTAGGAAAGTGGAGCGGATTTGTGCAGATTTCATTTGGAGGGGGGTATGCATGCGATCTCCTGGGAGCAGCTCTGTAGACCCAGGAAGGAGGGAGGAGTGAGGCTTAGGCCGTTGCTGGAGATCAGAGAGGCATCTGCGCTTAAGCTGGCATGGAGATTCATTAACGGGGGGGGGGGGGGTCCCTCTGGGCTGACTGAATGTACAGCAGATATGTGAAGCAGGACAACTTCTGGACCTGTGCTTATGACAACAATTACTCAGTCACTTTCAAGACTGTCTTGAGACAAAGGGGGGTTCTCAAATCTGCAATCCGGAAGGTCATGAAGGATGGGTCTGGAACGGATCTCTGGCGGGATCCCTGGATAGATCGGCCCTCGCTACTGGACATCAGGGGAGCTCCAACACATCAGGAGGACAGGCGTGGGCTGACGTGCAGTCGTGTCATACGCGATGGGGAGTGGAGGCCAGAGTCTTATCGGTTTACCGAGGGACTGGGTGGGATTATCAGTACTATTGCCATTGATCCGGTCTTGCCTGCTGATAGGTGGATTTGGGAGCAGACAGATGCAGCCTCGGAAACTGGGAAGTTTCAATTTCGGAGCTGCTACAATCTTATCCGGCGCACCTTTCCTCAGAGCCCTGACTACGAGTTCGTATGGTGCAAGGGCCTCGCCAGGAAGATGCAGCTTTGTGTCTACAAGCTGCTTCTGGGCCGTCTGTTGACTAGGGATCGTCTGAGATCGTTTGGTGTGTCGGTCCCAGATCCGAAATGTATGCTATGCAGTGTGGAGAATGAATCTATAGGGCACATTTTCTTCGAGTGTGCTCTGGCATGGCATATCTGGTCTGAGCAGTGTAGAGCGTTGGGTGGATGTGACTCCAGAAAGGGACTCGGGGACATCATTACTGTGCTCCGGGATAGCAGAGGTAGAGGACAGGACTGGTTTCGGACCGCCAGGCTTCGACTGGCGGCCTCAGTTTGGCATATATGGAGGGAACGAAACCGTCGTATGTTTGAGGGGCTGGTCACTCCTCCGGTTGGCATCCTCCATAACATAGAGTTTGATATCACTGCTATGGGGAACTAAAGAGTGGGAGTCCCACTATGATTGTATGTTGTAAGATTATTGCATTGCTTTTGGAATAAATTTACCCTTCTTCCAAATATATATATATATATATATATATATATATATATATATATATATATATATATATATGTATATATATAGTGTTGTAGGCTCTCCAAAATTCCACGAGAATATAAGAGAATTAGTAGTGGTATATTAGAATGTATTAAGGGATTTATGTAAGAAGGAGGGTTGTAAGGCTATATATAGCCAAGAGATTATCAATAAATATATTCATTACTCCTAATATTCTTCATGGTATCAGAGTCCAAACCGTAGCTGCCACCCCCAATCCCAAACCCTAGCCGCCATGACCGGTCCCAAACCCTAATCGCCACCACCGCTGCCGTGTCGCGACCACCGCCGCCGCCGCCGTCGCACCGCTCGCCCGCCACCGCCGCCGCCGCTTCCGCCACCATCACCGTTAAGCTGCGACTCCCGCGGAGCCCGCAAGAGCCTTCTGTCGCGGTTTCCGGCGTCTCCCGACGTCTTCCGACATGTTTAGCGCTACAAGGCTCGACTAGTGGCAAAAGGATACAGTCAGACATACGACATTGACTACGATGAGACCTTTGCACCAGTGGCGAAGATGAGCACCGTCAGGATCCTGATTTCTTTAGCAGCGAATGGTGGATGAAAGCTATACCAACTGGATGTGAAGAATGTGTTTCTTCATGGGGATCTAGTGGAAGAGGTGTACATGGAAATACCACCAGGATTCTGCACCGATAAAATAGTGGACAAGGTCTACAGGTTGAAGAAGTCCCTCTATGAACTGAAGCAGTCTCCTCGAGCGTGGTTTGACAGATTCAGGAGGGCGATGATAGAGATAGGATATCGGCAGACCAATGCCGATCATACTGTGTTCTTCCGTCGGAATGGAGGCCACATCACCCTGCTTGTGGTGTATGTAGACGATATGATTATCACAGGAGATGATGAGTAGGATATTACCCGACTCAAGGGGAAGCTTGGCAAGGAGTTCGAGGTGAAGGACCTTGGCCTTCTTCGGTACTTCCCTTGGGATTGAGATTGCTTGGGGAGCAGAGGGAATTGTTCTTTCTCAGAGGAAGCATGCGTTGGACCTTCTCACAGAGACAGGGATGTTGGGATGCAAACCTGCAGTGACGCCGATCAATCAGAGGTTCAAGCTGGGTGCTGAGGCTGGAGAACCAGTTGACCGGGACAGACACTAGAGACTAGTGGACAAGTTGATCTATTTGAGCCACACACGTCCTGATATCTGCTTTGCAGTGAGTGTGGTGAGCCGCTACATGCATGACCCAAGGCAGGGTCATATTGATGCAGTGTACCAGATTTTGGGATACTTGAAGGGTGCCCCAAGAAAGGGGCTGATATTCAGGAAGAATAATCATGTGAGCATCGATGGCTACTGTGACTCTGACTGGGCTAGTTGTGCTGATAACAAGAGGTCTACCTCGGACTATTGCATATTTGTAGGAGGCAACTTGGTCTCTTGGAGGAGTAAGAACCAGTCAGCAGTGGCCAGATCGACAGCTGAAGCGGAGTACAGAGCTATGGCCTTGGGAGTTGCAGAGCTGCTATGGCTGAAGAGTATGCTGGTGGAGCTGAAGCTGGATCAAGGAGCCAAGATGAAGCTGTGTTGTGACAACCAATCAGCCATCATTATCGCCAACAATCCAGTGCAGTTGATAGGACCAAACACATCGAGATCGATAAGTTCTTCATCAAGGAAAATGTGGACGATGGACTACTGGAGCTAGGCCACGTTCCAACCAAGGATCAGGTAGCAGATAGTCTGACCAAGGGACTTAGCTATGGAGATATGATTAGAGGATGTGACAAGATGGGCTTAGTGAATAACTTTCGCCCATCTTGAGGAGTGTTGGTATATTAGAATGTATTAAGGAATTTTATTTAATATGGAGGATTGTAAGACTATATATAGCCAAGAGATTATCAGTAAACATATTCATTACTTCTAATATTCTACAATTAGATGTTGTGTTCTGCTCCAAGTTAATCGTAAGTCTCCTTATATAGGCCTCCACATGATGTACATGGAAATCAACCAATGATAAACGTGCAGACTCCAAAACTGAACAGCCTGCAGAAATTGTGCCCATAAACGCCCGACAGGTTGAGCAGTCCTCGTAACCAGTTAACCGTCCAGAATTATGCTCCACTTTTGTGTTCCTATCTATGGACGGATTGATATGGCCCTTATGACCGATCAACAGGTCGGTGCACTTTTAGGCTGAATTCCCCATATACAGTTCATATTATATTGTTGAATTTTAATCTAAACCTTGATGTGAATTGTTTTTTCAGGTGTACATAGAGAATAAATAGGAAAATACTAATAAACCTAATAAAAAAAGTACAAAACCAATAACAATTGGGTTTATAGCTATGAAGCAAACAAGAAGCTTCACAAAATAATCGATTGACAAATCATCATCTTTGAACTTTTAACACTGTTGTTAGATGCATAGTGTCAACATTGTCACAAAAAGGTGTTAGAAAGACCAATAGCCTCTCCGACCTGCCCAAGAAATTAAAGACCCAACATGAAACTCTTATCTTGAAATTACCTCTATTATGTCCGTCATGCATTCATCATGTCAATCCACACCGTGAACTACAGGATCCAATTGGCCAATACAACCAAGATGAATTTTCTTTTGTAGACATTAAGTTGGACATTTTGTCGTTTCATAGAGCTCCAAGGCGACGTGTGTGCAGGGTTCAACTAGTAGAGAAGTTGACAAGGAGATCTAGAAGGAGAACAAGAAATGGATAGGAGTAAGGTAGTTAGTGGATGATGGAAATGAGAAGCGAGACACAGGGAGTTTCCAGCGAGAGAACATGTTTAAATAGGGAGAACATGATGGAAAATAAGAGAAACTAAATACCATGAATTATTAAGTCCATATTTAAATTTGAAATTATGAAAATAATATACCCTTTTACAAATGTCCCTCTTCTTCTCCTTCCATCCCACTTCCTTTAAGGCCACAACCTTTATTACTGTCGACAAATAAGGTGACGATTGGTTGTTCCTATATCTTAACAATAACTAAATATCTCTTTCTTCTGTTGTTATTATTCTAGTGTTGGTAGTGGATGGAAAGTAACAAGGAACAAAGAAAACAATATACTAGGTTGACATGACATATGAGACTAAGCTTGAGAGAATACCTATGCTAAGAAGAGAAACATTGCTCGTGTCTATCGTCTGAATCAGAAGATCCGAAGTTTCAAACAGGAGTAGACCTCAGTAACGACTTACTGTACCACTCTACAAGAAATCTAGGAAGTGTTTGAACATTATATCACTGATAAATGATATAAGAAGAAAGTTGAAGAAGGATCTTTAAATTTTGTCGCCAGTCGTTCCATCAGTTGAGCACACAGCGAGGGTCTTAGTTCCAAGCTCCAATTGTTGCATAATGTAAATGAAGCTACTAGGGATGACGAAGACTGAAAAGGAAGATGAATTAGTCTCCAAGTAGTCACAACCCAACAACTCTAAAAGACAACTAGCGTAACTACTACCATCAAATGCGGAAGGATGGGCCGAAATCGAAAGCCAATTTCAGAGTACATTCACTGCAACAAGCTGGACACATAAAAGCAAAGTGTAGGAAATCATTCATATCTAAAGCATGTTCACCTCATGTGTAGAAAAGAACTCTAAGCCAAAGGGGAATACTATCATCCAATCTCTTGCTCCTACATCTTGACAACCATCTAATTACGGTATGATCAACAAGCTCCCCAAATCAAGGTTTGCGGTATCGGTATCAAACAATTCCTGTAAGTATTGGGATCGACGGTCGGTATCGAACAATTCCTGTGAGTATTGGGATCGACACTATCGATAGTACCGGCGGTTTCCGATCGGAGTATCGGATTTTTTGGTATCAAAAAACAAATAATTATTATTAATTATTAACATTTTAGAAAATATATTTTATACATTTAGACATAATTTTAAGTATTTTTGGTGTTGTTTCTTAGTAGTTTTAAAATTGAATAAAATAGTAGTCACCCTTGTCGATTGGTTTATATGTAATTGATAAAATTTCTTATTTTACCTACTTTTACAACCTTACAATACTTTTACACCCTTGTTGATTGGTCTTTTCGTTCAATTTTTCTTTTGCCGAATTGATCAGAAAAGAGACCTCCAATGTCGGTATCGGTCATTATGATTCGGTATCGAATCAGGACATGCCAAATCGTATAGGTATCGGTCGTATCGGATCGAGACATGCCAAATGGTATCGATATCAGTCGGATCGAATTAGTATCGGCCGATACTGCAAACTATGCTCCAAATCTGAGCTTAGTGATATTACGTCAATTCATTCAAAGAGTCGATATCTCATTGCATAAGTCATTACGTTCTCTTTTCTTGCTTCTTGTACCTCCCCATGGATAATTGATTCTGGAGCGAATGATCATATGAGTAATTCTTCAAATATTTATTTATCTTATGAACTACGTTTTAGACAAGATAAAATCAAAAAATTTGATGTATGGGGGAACTCTAATTGATTTACGCTGGTTCAAGGGCTTGGTAGGGGCCTAATCTAGAGAGGATCTTCAATTCTCGCTATTTCTCAGTATATGACATGACTGTTCCGATGTGCTTGAGTTGCCTCAAGCTCCTCTTTGCTGTGAACTCCACATTTTTCGAGTAGAACTGAGACTTGATCTCCTACTTGAGATCATCCCAAGTCAAGATTAGAGATTCAAACAAAACTAGTTTGCTCTATGTTAAATCTGGATGTGGATATCGAGCCAGGAACAGAGATTCACACAAACTATCACAGTTTGCTTTCTGTTAAATCCTGATATTGTTGCCGAGATTCAAAATTCACACAAACTATCATGGTTTTCTCCCTGAAAAACTCGACTCCAATGATTTTCTTACTAAACAGTACAGTGGCAAGGGTGGGAAGCAGTTGAGGGGGAGGGGGCAGTTGGGGGTACAGAACAATGGGAAGGGGACCGGGGGGGGGGAGGGGGTTGGCGAGGAAGAGTAAGGGGTTGCAGCAGGGGGGGGGGGGGGTGGGGTGATGGAAGAGCAGCAACGACTGTGGAAAGGGCCGGGCCGGCTAGGGTTTAGAGAGAGAGAAAGGGGGGAGGGGCGGCGGCTAGGGTTCGGGTTTAGAGAGGGATGACTTTGATACCATGTGGAAAATAATGAACCCCTTTATCCCTGAGGAGAGGTTTGGTCTCAGATATATAGAGAAAGGAATATTACATATAGGTCCACACTTATTGAGATATTACATAATAATAATAATAATACTTAACATGTTCCATGACCTACAAATGAAGCAAAATAATTGGGAATGGTCTTGAACTTATAGCTTATATCTTTTGGATGTCACGAATTCGCCTTTAAATCATTTAGTCGTGTATTACTACCATTAATAAAGTATCTATAACCAATCATGCTTTGGAATGCAAGACTGTATCATTTGTCTTTCAAATCATTGTGAGTTTTAATTTCATGTTTGTTTGAATCTGTCATGGTTGAAAATTTTACATTGTCATGTTTTTGAATTTTCAAAACAAACAAAATATTTTTATTCTAAATAATTTGTTGACGTTCATTCTTTTTTTGATCTAATTCATTCTAGTGTCTAGGGTCTCTCACATTTTACATCACTAAATGGAAATAGATACTTGACTAGTTTAGCAGATATATCTGGGTCATCTCATGAAAATCAGAGAAGAAGTTCCAAGGATTGTGAAAGTATACTACAACATAGAGGAAATATAACATGGAACGAAGTCAAGGATACTAATCAGCAAAGCTTATGTCTAGTCACTACTCAACAAAACTGGATTATGAAAGAAGAAATCAACATCTTATAGAGAGAGCAAAAGTACTACTTTTCCAAAATCAATTTTCTAACTAGTCATATATTGTATTAGTCCCGAGACGGATCTAGATGAAAGAACTGTCAGAAAAAGAGATCTCATGCAAACAAGTTTGCTTTTCTGTTCTGAATCAAAAGTTGTAAAAGAGACTTCAGAGATTTCACGCAAATAAGTTTGCTTCTTTTGAAGAACTCGAATCCAACGAAGACCACTATTAAATTCAGGTTACAACTTTCTCTCTTCTGTTACAAACTGACAAAAATAGTGTGCCCTTTCTTGCAATCGCAGTTGCAAATGGACAGAACAACTTACAACTTGTAGAAAAACTAGAAGAAGAAGAAGAAGAAAACTATCCAACTCTTGTAGGGGTGATGAAGATCACCATTGCTCAAAGCAAGATTTGCCAAGAAAACTATCCAACTCTTGTAGGGGTGATGAAGATCACCATTGCTCAAAGCAAGATTTGCCCCCACGCGATCTGCTCCCAGGAACCAGCAAGTTCTTTAAGAACTTCTGGAATGTTCATTGTCACCTCCTTTCTGGAATCGCACGAACTCCTTTGGACTCCAATTGCAGCAGTCAAACTCTCTTCGTCTCTCTATTTTGAAGTAGGCCCTCAAAGGGGACACGAAGAGAGTATTTATAGAGTATGGAGGAAACCCTAATTCTAATCCTGGCTGCCAACCAATTATGGAAAGATAGGAACAAATTAAATTCAAATCCCACAAAAATCGGATCTGAATATTTGACGACTGTGGAAAGAGCCGGGCCGGCTAGGGTTTAGAGAGAGAGAAAGGGGGGAGGGGCCGCGGCTAGGGTTCGGGTTTAGAGAGGGATGACTTTGATACCATGTGGAAAATAATGAACCCCTTTATCCCTGAGGAGAGGTTTGGTCTCAGATATATAGAGAAAGGAATATTACATATAGGTCCACACTTATTGAGATATTACATAATAATAATAATAATACTTAACATGTTCCATGACCTACAAATGAAGCAAAATAATTGGGAATGGTCTTGAACTTATAGCTTATACCTTTTGGATGTCACGAATTTGCCTTTAAATCATTTAGTCGTGTATTACTACCATTAATAAAGTATCTATAACCAATCATGCTTTGGAATGCAAGACTGTATCATTTGTCTTTCAAATCATTGTGAGTTTTAATTTCATGTTTGTTTGAATCTGTCATGGTTGAAAATTTTACATTGTCATGTTTTTGAATTTTCAAAACAAACAAAATATTTTTATTCTAAATAATTTGTTGACGTTCATTCTTTTTTTGATCTAATTCATTCTAGTGTCTAGGGTCTCTCACATTTTACATCACTAAATGGAAATAGATACTTGACTAGTTTAGCAGATATATCTGGGTCATCTCATGAAAATCAGAGAAGAAGTTCCAAGGATTGTGAAAGTATACTACAACATAGAGGAAATATAACATGGAACGAAGTCAAGGATACTAATCAGCAAAGCTTATGTCTAGTCACTACTCAACAAAACTGGATTATGAAAGAAGAAATCAACATCTTATAGAGAGAGCAAAAGTACTACTTTTCCAAAATCAATTTTCTAACTAGTCATATATTGTATTAGTCCCGAGACGGATCTAGATGAAAGAACTGTCAGAAAAAGAGATCTCATGCAAACAAGTTTGCTTTTCTGTTCTGAATCAGAAGTTGTAAAAGAGATTTCAGAGATTTCACGCAAATAAGTTTGCTTCTTTTGAAGAACTCGAATCCAACGAAGACCACTATTAAATTCAGGTTACAACTTTCTCTCTTCTGTTACAAACTGACAAAAATAGTGTGCCCTTTCTTGCAATCGCAGTTGCAAACGGACAGAACAATTTACAACTTGTAGAAAAACTAGAAGAAGAAGAAGAAAACTATCCAACTCTTGTAGGAGTGATGAAGATCACCATTGCTCAAAGCAAGATTTGCCCCCACGCGATCTGCTCCCAGGAACCAGCAAGTTCTTTAAGAACTTCTGGAATGTTCATTGTCACCTCCTTTCTGGAATCGCACGAACTCCTTTGGACTCCAATTGCAGCAGTCAAACTCTCTTCGTCTCTCTATTTTGAAGTAGGCCCTCAAAGGGGACACGAAGAGAGTATTTATAGAGTATGGAGGAAACCCTAATTCTAATCCTGGCTGCCAACCAATTATGGAATGATAGGAACAAATTAAATTCAAATCCCACAAAAATCGGATCTGAATATTTGACTCTATCTTTTCATAACCGTTAAAATCCCGCAATCAGCGGGATATGCGCCAATTATGCTATCTATGCATATGCGCCAAGCAGCACAGCCGCTCATATGCGCATAAGCTAGCAGCGCAAGTGCTCAGGTGCGCATGCGCGCAGCAGCGTATGCGCGCATATGCACATAGCCGCACAAAGCCTATGCATAGCCCGCCCATAGCTGCCCATAGCCTCGCATCGCCGCATATGGCCCGCGCATGCACCCACACATGCGTCCGCTCATGCGACTCGTGCATGCAACTCGTGAATGAAATGAGCGCACGAGCACCATGCGACGATGCTGACGTGTTAAGTGCAAAGTGAGCCAACAAAGCGCTACTTTGCGCCCTTGAGTCCAAGTTCGAGTCGCTAAGCCCCTTTGGGGCTTAGTACCTAAGGAAATTTTCCATAAGTGTGATAAAAGGCATAAATGCTTTCTTTGATGAGTTAATCATTTTTTTATCCTAGGAAAACATTCCCACATGGCAGCCACATGTGCCCTACCACACCCATGTACACACCTCAACACAAGCAAAGCTTTATATTGAGATACCCACTTGGTGGTGTAGCCGATGTGGGACTATACTTATAGTCCAAAGGCAAAACACCAGCAATCCTCTAAACATATCAATATTTGGGTTGAGAGTTCCCTACAGTGACCGTCTATCATGCACTAGGAGAGATGTTGCTTACGACTTAAATCTTCCTGCATGGATCAAATAACAGTATGGTACAAGAATGGACTAAGCTTTGAATTCTGCACTATAGTTGCAATTCTTCCTATCCACACAAGGACATAGTTACATATTAAATGTCCTGTGTTGTCCGGTTTCCGTGTATGTATATTGGGTGTCTATAAGCTTACCCTCAAGAGACGGCCTGTATCTCTTTCTATACACTCTAAGTGAGTTCTTTTAAAGAGTCCTGGCATGAAGCCTTGCGCTTCATTGTGGTGCTACACCGCTATGAAATGGTCCAAAGCCGAGGCTACACCTCATCATGGTGTCATACCACTGTAGCATCAGGACTCCAGCCTTTGTGTAGTACCATACTACCCAGCATGAAGTCTTACGCTTCGTTGCAGTGTTACGCCGCTATGACATAGCTCACGTAGCCGAGGCTTTACCCTCTCAAGGTACCTGTTGATGGTGTCACACCACTGTAACGTGAGGTCATCGGCCACTTTGTAGTGCTGCCTACTATTGTTCATTCAACAACATTAGGCTACTTGCCTATGTGTGGTGCTACACCGCTGTGACATGGTACGAAGCTAAGGCTTTATCCTTTCAAGGTACCTCATGTGACGTCACCTAGGGATGGCAATTTTCTCCGAACCCGACGGAGACCCGATTTCTTTTCCCGACGGGGCCGAATTTTGGGACTTAAAAACAAGGATGGAGGCGGGGATGGAGATTAAAATAAATCCCCAGTTAGATTTGGGGTCGAGTATGGGATTAAAATAAATTCGCGACCGGAGAGTTCATATATATATATAAAATAATAAGTATAATACTCTCCGTCCCGACAACTCCATTTGAGATGGAAACATTTTGCTTCAAACATGGATAATTCATTATTTATGTGAATGTGATGATACTACTAAACCAATTTAACCAATTAATCATTGTAGTTGTTTGAAGATGAGGAGTGCAGTCGCCTGTCCCCACTGGAACGTTAAAAATGACCAAACTCGTCTTCTGACAGTCTGTTCGCCATCTTCAGGTTGAATAAACCTAGACACTATACAATAGAGTTAACGGGGACGGAGATGGAGAACGGGGACGGAAAACCCAGCCCCAAAAGAGATAACGGGACGGGGATGGGGGCGGGGACGAAGATTGTATTGTTTAACGGGGACGGGGATAAAAATTTAAACCCATTTGGAAATGGGGACGGAGATGAGATGAGAACAGTAACCGGGGACGGCGATGGGGGGTATGGTCCTTGGGCCCTACCCGCCCCGTTTCCATCCCTAGTGTCACCCTACTGTAGTATAGAGTAATACACTCCTTTATAGTACTGCGCTACCCGTGCTTCCTGTAACGGAGATTCAAAAATGTCCGAGAACCCATTAAGATATCTAAGCCATCCTCCCACAGGACTTGTTCTACACAAAAAACAAATAGTAGACAATAGTGGTTTTGGGTCCGTAACCCCTAAATGTCTCAAAGGACTATCCATTGTTCCTGATATTCTTCCAGTCAATGATCTTTCTTCGAACTAAAAACTAGATGCGTAGTAAATTTCTTTTTGAGTTGATAGTATAAAACTTTATGGTACAATTACAAAGCCACAATATCAAAATGTCTTCAAGTCTATTTTTATTGTTGTGTCCTCGACCAGCTGGCGCTTAAGACCTTTGGTGAATGGATCCGTCAGATTCTTCTGTCTCTGAACATCAATCATGACAATGACTCCTCTTTTGATAAAATCATTCACCGTCTTGTGCCTTAGTCGCACAATCCTCTTCTTGCCATTGAAGAAATTATTTGATGACACCGCTGTAGTCGCCTGATTGTCGTAGTATATTGGTACCGCCTGTGTCACTACCATAATCCTAGATAGGAATATTTTAGTCATTTTATATTATTAATATTGTGTATATTTATTTAATTAATTATAGTGATGGTTGCATTTGTTAGTGGACTAGCCTATGTATTGGACCCTTGATAAGTGAATCCATTAGACTTGTCATGACACTTGGACCAACATATTAGGCTAGCCCATCTAGACTCATTTAAGTTATTCCATGTTATGAATAGGGATTAGATTAATTACCAAATTAGAATTAGAAGCTTCTATTGATCAACCTTGTTGGCCCATTAGTTAATGATCACACATGATTTTGATAATCAACGTCAACTTTAGTCGATATGCAAAATACCTATACTGCTACAGATTTACAGGTTTCAAGTCAGAAGAACACATGCATCCAAAATCTGCGTCCTACTGCCACAAAGTACTATCATTGCGTCGTCATCAAGAAACCAAAGCACTGGAATCAAGATCAAGTATTTTTCATATTTCTTCTGTAATTTTATTTTATTGAATCTAGGAAGAATATGTAAGATTGGTCAGGATCGGTACTAGCTTAGCTTTTTAACAGTGCACAAAATTATAGCCTACTTATCCACATATCCAAAATCCAAAGTCTACAATTCTAAAAATCCCAAAACCCAACAGATTTGGCCCAAACTGTTATGACCTAACGTAGGCAGAACTCAGCCCGAGTTCGGTCCTAGTTAGTTTCATATTTGTTTTGAATTCCCTCCAAATCTGCATCCAACATTCGAATGCGAGATTTCTGCATTCGAACTCTGTCCAAATTCGGTCTACAAAAACACTATAAATAGAGAAGAACTTTCCCATTTCGAAATCACTCATTCCTTCCCTTCTCTATTCATTCCTAAGTATTCTACGAGCTACACTTTCAAATCAAGCCTATACTACTCTTAGCAAGTCAGTACAGTTTTTGTTTAATCTAGAGTTTGGTGTTGAAGAGTTGTATCGGAGGCTGCATTTAAAAAACGTTCCAATTTTCAAATCGTCCTCTGGAGTCGGTCGTGCGTTCGTCACCAAGCACGGTGTTGTAAGCGACTACATGCTCTCAATTAGCTTGTGTCATAATGGATTAACATCGAACAAGAGTACTCAAGACTGAACTAATCCTCTAAGAGGGATACCAATATATATCGTTGTGTCACTGAGTTTGATCTTCTTGACTCTTACTTTACTACAAATTTATTTACTGTCATTTACCTACCATAGTATATAGTTCCGAATTTTTAATTGGTGATATTTTCCGCTGCACACGCACACACTCTATTCACCCCCATCTAGAGGTGCTCAACGGTCCTACAAACCTAACCATCATGACATCATGGGAGGGCATTCTAGTCATTGTGCAATGGCATGGAGGGGAATACTAAGTGGTCGGCCCTAGCTAGAGAGAGGGAGCACTCTCTTCATCCTCCATTTGTGCACATTTTCCAAAGCTTGGTATTCTTCCCCAAAATCCTTCCATTCCTCCATCAAATTTCTACCAAATCATTCCCTACTCTTCATCCAAGGAGTCTAAAAGCTTTGGAGGCAAGGAGCACAAGGAGAGGGAGCTTGGGCTAGGAGCTTGTGTCCCAACCGTGTCCGAATCGTGTCCATTGCATTGGAATCCATCTTCCCATAGGTATACACCTAACTTTTCCTATTTTTAGACTCTACTAAATGCATTTGACCATTAGGAACCTACCCATGGACTAGGGGTACCTATAGGAGGAAGAACTAGGCTCTAATGATCCTTTATGTAGAAGTTATAGTGACTTTTTGTGCCATTTTAGGAAAAATTCGAGAATGGTGCACCAAGTGTTTGTCATATGTATTGATAGGTCTATTTAGAGTTTTTTTTTGTGGCTAGATACGTATCCACAATTGGATAGAGTAGGCCGTATCATGATACGGTGGAACACGGAGTCAATTTGGGGGTTTTCTCCTCCGACACTTGCGACATATATGCCACATTCCACATGACACATTGCATTAGCTAGACACTACTCTAATTATTCTCTAATTATCATTTTAGACATGCTCATGTATTTTGGTTAGGTTCGGACAACGTTTGGTATAGACAGCGTGGTGCACACCAAGTGTTTGTTAGTGTATCTAGGTGATATGTGCCATAGGTATCTACACTTGTGTATATCATTACCAATGTGTGTGTGTGTGTGTGTGTGTGTGTGTGTGTGTGTGTGTGTGTGTGTGTGTGTGTGTGATACCATATGGGCATATATGCCTATACATAGGTGTGTGACATTTGGAGTAAGAGTGGTGTGTGTGCCACATAACCATGTGTGTTTATGTGTGTGCAAAGCTAGAATGTGGAATGAGATACATGTGTGTTTATATAGGATTTTGTGTGTGGGTGTGTTAGCCATTAGATAGATAGGGAGTAGAAGGGGCTAGTAGCAGTATGCCTACTAGGAGGTTAGTAGCAGCAGACCTTGCTGCTCCCGTTGCCAACAACAGGGCAGCTGGGTGTGTGTGTGTGTGGGGGGGGGGGGGGGATAATCACCTGTGCCCAGCAGCAGGTAGGTAAGTCGGAAGAGAAGGTAAGGGGGGTTTCCTGTGTTCATGGTAGCAGCAAGCATTGCTTGCTGCAGGGCAATAGCAGCATTAACTGGTGATTAGCAGTTGGAAATAGAGAGGGGCTGGCTTTCTGCACAGGAAACACTGCAGCAGCAGCAAGCCTCTGCTAGCTGCAGAGAGCTTGGCAGCAGTCACCGTTGCTAGTAACAGCAGTGTAACTGCTTACTTGGTACAACAGATAGGAATAGGAACAACAGCAGTTATAGAGGAAGAGGAGGGCAGCAGTTGCACATGTGCAAGTGCCTAGAGTGTGTAAGAGTGGGTGACAGTGGGGTACCTGAGTATAGGATAGTGAGTGTTCTGGTGTTGGGATTGGTGTAGGATGGGTGTGTTGGTTGATTAAGGTAACTTAAAGGTATCTAGATATTAAGTAATATATAGGATACTAAGTGAGGATAGGTAATGGTAATGTCTAGGTAAAAGTATATGGGTATTCCTATATATGTGTAAAGGTAGTTGGTAGGTAATGTAGGTAATGGTTTAAGGTTGATACATAGGTAATTGGATAACATGTGATAGATGCTAGGTAATGATGGGGTAAAGGTAATAGGAATGAATTGGTATTACCTAGATACTAGAGAACAGGGTAATGTTAAGTAATTGTGGAATAGGTTACGGTATTGTCTATTAGGGGGCGTTTGGTATACGGAATACTATATAGCCGGGAATTCTATATTTCCGGGAATCAAATTCCAAGGAATTAAATTCCCTGGAAAATTACATTCCCATGTTTGGTGACAATATAAATATTCCCGGAAAAAAAAAATAATAATAACGAAAAAAATGAACAAATATAAAAAAAACCGGTAAAAACGACAAAAAATCGGTAAAAACGAAAAAAATGGTAAAAAATGACAAAAAATCGGTAAAAACGACAAAATAAAACGACAAAAACGATGAAAAACGACAAAAAATCGGTTAAAACGACAAAAATGACCAAAAAGCGAAAAAAAATATAAACGACAAAAAATAACAAAAAAATAGTAAAAACGACAAAATAACCAAAACACGACAAAAACGACATAAAATCGATAAAAACGACAAAAAAAACCAAAATGCGACAAAAACGACAAAAAACAACAAAAAATCGGTTAAAACGACAAAAAATTGGTTAAAAAACGACAAAAAATCGGTTAAAAAACAACAAAAAATCAGTTAAAACGACAAAAAATAACCAAAAAGCGACAAAAACGAAAAATAATCGATAAAAATGACAAAAAGGACAAAAAATCGGTTAAAACGACAAAAAATCGGTTAAACGACAAAAAATAACCAAAAAACGACAAAAACGACAAAAAATCGGTAAAAGCGACAAAAAAACAACAAAAATGACAAAAAACGACATAAAATTAGTAAAAATGACCAAAAAGCAACAAAAATGACAAAAAAGACTAAAAATCGGTAAAAACAACAAAAAATCTACAAAAACGACAAAAAATCGCTTAAAACGACAAAAAATCGAAAAAAGGACAAAAAATGGGTAAAATGACAAAAATTAATCAAAAAGTGAAAAAAAGACAAAATAGGTAAAAACGACAAAAAGTCGCTTAAAACGACAAAAAATTGGTAAAAACGACAAAAAATGACAAAAAAAAAAACGATAAAAAAAGAAAAAAAAATGTTCAAAACTAATCAAAATTGATCAAAAAAGAAGAAAAAAATTTAGACAATTTTTTTTTGTCCGGGCAAAAAAAAAAATACCCACCTATTCTCAAGGGATAGAATTCCCATGTTTTGTGGGTAAACTATTTACCCGGGTATTTAGAATTCCCGGGAATAAATTTTTTATAAGCCAAACAAACGTGGTAATAGATTCCCATCTTAAATTTTTCCGGAAATAAAAAAAAAATACCGCGTACCAAACGCCCCCTTAGAGCCTATCTGCATATATTATAGGTAATTACATAGGGAATTGGCTAGTGTGACCTAGTGTTGTCTAGTATAGGCTAAAATACCTTGGTATGACAAGGTATGGACCTAGAAACCTAGGTATGACCTAGTTTTGACTAATGTTGACTAGTTTGACCCTAAAACTCAACCTTTTAGGTAAATTGACCTAATTTGACCATAGAAACATAGTATTGATATAGTTTGACCCCCATGACCTAGAATTGACCTAGAAATCATATTTCAATTTAGATATCAATGTTTAGCACACCGAAACACCAACTGACATTGATATTTCATAGTTAGGTCTTCGTGACTTGACTTTGGACATCGATCCACACTCGTTGCTCAGGACCACAGGCGAGTATATTTCTGACAGTTTTTGTTATCTTGATGACATATATGATATCAGTCTGTAGTGTTATACTTGATTCCTGACACGAGAGTACAGAGATTAGTATATCTTAGATCCCGTCATGAGATGTTATTCCTTATATACCTTGGTGTACTTGTACGAGCTTTGCTGTTGTTCCTGTACTTGTATGGACACTGATTCCTGAGATGATTAGCTACATTCTCAGATAATCCTGTGTCGTAACATACCATGGTACCATGGTTGGATCCACTATACTAGTCTGGAGATGGGGAGGTACTAGTAGATTATGTGATCATACCCCAAATACTTGTGTATAGCTCCCCCTCACCTCACGTAGGGTGTAGCCTGATCTTACTTGTACTTGTGCATAGTTTTTCATATATGCCTGGCTTAATCCATTACCTGTACTTGTGCATAGCCAGTCATATCGTTATATCATTCGTGCCACTCTCTCTCTTTTAGTTATTTGTGATTGAAATATATATATATATATATATATATATATATATATATATATATATATATATTGTCCTCCTTTTGGAGATGTGTTCATTGGATATGTTAGTATTATTGACCTAGACAGCGTTCTACCGTCGATGCTGCGACGTAGGCTGGATGTACCCACGCACTCGTGTCCCTATACCGGATGCGGGTTGTCACACGTTTTTATAGTGGCCCATGCAGGTCTAGAGGTCGCAATTAGTGCGATATCGTAGTGGTGCTCAGACTTAGAGTTCTATTACGAGCCTGCCATTAGGATATAGGTTATAGGCTATAGTTGAGAGATAATCACAACTAGGAAACTTCCAATCTATTTGATTACTATTCCGATTTCTTTTGCATATTGTTCTTCGAATTTAATTGTCCTTCCTTGATAATATCTTATCTTGTGCCATATTGACTTCCTTTGTTTCATCTGTCTTCAGGATGTCGTCGAAGAATAGATCTCAACGTTCTGGACCCGCAACAGCTTCTGAGAGGTCTGCTACCTCTCGACCTCATGTTCTAGCTATGGGAGTTGCTCCTACCGTTTCTCCCGTTCGTGTAGGAGTTTCATGTGCTTCTGGGGGCACTCCTCTACCTGTTTAGAGGACGGTCCCCGAGGAGCCAGAGACTATTCTCCGCAACCTCCAGCACCGACCGAGGCAGCGCAGATTGTTTCAGCAGAGCCCATGGAGGCTCAGAGAGCCCAGGCCGAGGCACAGCAAAGGCAGGCTGAGGTGATGCGCCAGCGTATTAAGAGTGCCCATTAGCTGGAATTAGTTGCAGTCGAGAAGGTGACACTTGTTCAGGCTCAGGGTGCTCCAGTTCAGCAACAGTCGAGGTCGGGTATCGCTGTGGACTTCAAGAGGATGTCTCCTCGGGGTTCAAAGGTACCAAGGGGATACTTTATGCAGACGACTGACTGGAGGACATGAGAGGATTCTGTGACTGGCTCAGATTCCTGAGAGTTTGCAAGTCGAGGCAGCCGCCAGTCAGCTGTTTGACATTGCGCTCACATGGTATCGCACGAAGCCCCAGCTTACCGTGAGTGGACCGACTTGGGAGGCTTTCAAGAAGCTTTTTAAGGAAAAGTTCTTTCCTGACGTAACTCTGGGGCCCCTGGAGAGTCAGTTCCTTGGCTTGGTTTAGGGGAGCATGTCAGTCGACGAGTACGCAGCTGAGTTTTCCCGTCTAAGCCGCTTCGCAAAGAGCATGGTTTGGGACCCAGGAGATCGGGCCTGGAAGTTCAGGAGGGGACTGGACAAAGAGGTCAGATCGCGCACTTCTAGGCGCTGCACGGCTACCTTCGAGGACATTCTGATGGATGCCCAAATTGCGGAGGACTTGGGTCTAGCGAGGCAGTGATTCTATGGGTGGTGCCGGTACCAGTGCGGGACCGGCCAAGCGTCCTCACATCCAGTATAGCCTGTTTCAGCATCAGCACCAACAGCACCATGCTCCAGTTTGTGCTCATATTCCGCAGGTGCAGAGGCAGGCACAGCAGGTCGTTCAGTGTGCATTCTATGGAAAGCCAGGACACACCAAGGAGGTCTGCCGGAAGAGGTTGGGCGTGTGCCTCTTCTGTGGGTCACCTGATTATCAGATGAGGGACTATCTAACTCGTCCAGCTCAGGGATGACCAGCTAGAGCACCTCCAGGGAGAGCACATGCAGTACCTGCAGCACAGCCGAGGGGACCGCCGCTCTCGACCCGTCAGCAGCGTTTTGTCCAGCACCAGCAACAAAGGGGTGCACCTCACGGTAGGGCGTTTGCTTTGACAGTCGAGGAGACCGAGCCCGTCGGGAATGTCGTCGCAGGTTCTATACTTCTCAATTCCTTTCCTGCTTTAGCATTATTCAACTCTGGAGCTACACAACTTTGTATCTGTCTGTTTTGTTCTTAGACATCATATTGTTGCTTGTTAAGAGTTATATTAGAAATAAGTGTTATATTAGAGTTATTAGTAATTGGGCTTTAGTCCCACATTGCTTAGAGTAATAGGAGAGGAAGCTAGCCTCTCCTATATATATGTAGTCTCTCATCAATAAACAAATCATCCCATTATTCTATTCTACATGGTATCAGAGCCATAATCCATCCAACCCTCTCTCCACAAAAAAAAAAAAATTTTCAACCCCCCCCCCCCCCGCGTGCTACAGTACCCGCCCCCCCCCCCCACCCGCTGCTGCTGCCTCCCCCCCCCCCCTCTCCTCCACTCGCTGCTGCTGCCTCCACCCTGTCCAGCGCCCCCCCCCCCCCCAGCGCCCCCCCCCCTCGCGCCCCCTGCTGCTGCTGCCCCCCCACCAGCGACGCCCCTCCCGCGTGCTACAGTACCCGCCCGCCCCCCCCACCCGCTGCTGCTGCCTCCCCCCTGTCCAGTGCCCCCCCCCCCAGCGCCCCCCCCTCGTGCCCCCTGCTGCTGCTGCCCCCCCCACCAGCGCCCCCTGCCCCCGCCACTGCCCCCACCCCCGAGATCCGGCACCTGCTGCCCCCCCCCCCCCCCCGTCGGCGCCCCCCCCCGCTCCACTCTAAACCTAGCCCATCCAAACCCTAATCCTAGCCGCCATTATGTTACTTATTTCACATCCAAACCCTAACCCTAGCCGTCTTTCCTTTTGAAAAAAAAAAGAAAAAGGAAGAGAACGGCGTATTTCGAAGACAGATTGTCGCCAAATGCTTTATTTGGGCACCTTCTGTTCCTAGATTACGCCGTCGGGAATTAACAAATGCTATATTTTGTTTATCCTACCCCGATCATCACATCAGGATCTACACAGAGAATGATCGTGTTTTCTCCTGTGTCCTGACGTGTTTACTTTACATGCGCGCACCGGCGGTGGCCACGTTTATAGCGCATTCGTAAAGTTGGTGTGATATTTGGGGTTGGAAGAACTCGCGACGATGACAGATCCGAAGACCGATGATGGTACCGGTGTCAGCAATATGATAAGTACTGGCACGACGGTCTCTTCGATTCGACTTGTCGACCGTCGATTGGACGGTCCCGATGGTTACTCAACATGGCGTAAGAAGGTTGAGAAAACACTCCGTGGGATGCGGCTGTCTAAACATTTAACTGACAACCCTCCGGCAACGACTGATCCCACTTTTGAACAGTGGGAGACGGATGATAGTCGACTGTTTACACAGTTGATGAACTCCATGGAACCGTCCGTCGAGGACATGGTTCAAAACACGAACACAGTCAAGGAGCTATGGGAGGTCCTAGCAACGGCGTTTGATGGAAAGCGCGACTTGTCCCGCATATATGATTCGGTTGTTGGCGTTTACCGAGCTAATCAGGGAGACAAGTCTCATAAGGACCACTTCCGATCCTTCAAGGCGATGGTGGATGAAATTGATCGTATTCTTCCTCTGACGTCAGATATCAATGAAGCTCGGACTCAACGCGAGCAGCTTCATGTTATGGCATATCTTGCATCTCTTCGTCCTGATGCGGACTCGGCTCGTTCCCAGATCATTGCTGGATCTGATGTTCCATCCTTGATGGAGGCCCACTTCCGTGTTCTAAGGGCCGCAAAGGTGGTTGAGACCACTCCGGGGGATGCTCCTGCCGATCGATCTGCTCTTAGTAGCGCTGCTCGTCCTGGCGTTCGTGGTGGACGTGGTGGACGACGAGGTGGTCGGACTTATGGACGTGATGGCGGACGAGGCAATGGTGGTCGTGATGGGGGACGACTACGGACCTGCTTTCACTGTGGCCAACAAGGACATTTTCAGTGGCAGTGTCCTAAAGCTCCTGTTGCCAATATTACTTCGGATGCTCCTGATAATAGCATTCGCTCGGTTCCATTGAGCGACGATTCGTACGCGGAATTTCTTGAGTTCCAGGCTCAACGTCGTGGTGAAGCATCAACGTTTGGTTCCACAGCCGGATACTCTGCAGCATGCATTGTCAATCCCAAGCAGTTGGTAATTGACTCGGGTGCATCCGCTCACATGACTGGTGACGCAGGTATGATACATAATTATGTACCTGTCCGTCGTGCTTCTGGCATTACTGTTGCAAATGGCGGTTCCCTGACAGTCCGCGGCCGTGGAAGTGCCACTCTTTCTCCCAGATTATCACTCAACTCTGTTCTACTTACTCCTGGGAACCCATTCAGTTTACTTTCTATTAGTCAACTGACTCGTGAACTTCATTGCTCAGTAACATTCTTTCCTGATGGTTGTGTTTTTCAGGACCTGACAACTGGGAAGACTATTGGTAAGGGGCATGTGGCTGGAGGCTTGTACCTGTTTGACGCTACTTCTCCGGTTGTTTGTGCAGGCATGAAACTGGATCCGGTCGAGTTACATTGTCGGTTAGGTCATCCGTCGTCCCAAGTTCTCCAGAAATTGTACCCGTCCTTAGTTATTCCCTCTTCTTTTCATTGTGAGTCATGTCGTTTGGCTAAGCATCATCGGGTTCCTTATCCGGTAAGCTCTAATAATCTTGCATCCGCTCCTTTTGAGTTGGTGCATTCTGATATCTGGGGACCTTGTCCGACTGAATCTGTCATGGGTTTTAAGTACTTTGTCACGTTTGTCGATGACTACTCACGTGTCACGTTTCTTTATTTGATGAAAAGTCGCGCTGAATTATTTAACATCTGGTGCAACTTTCATGCCGAGATAACAACACAATTTGGTCTCCCAATCAAAATCCTTCGAAGTGACAATGGCCGTGAGTATTTATCTCGTGATCTTGCTAAACATCTGGCCAGCAATGGCATTATCCACAAAACCTCTTGTGCGTATACACCCCAACAAAATGGTGTCGCCGAACGCAAGAATCGCCATTTATTGGAAACAACACGTGCACTTATGTTTCAAGCACGTACTCCCAAGAGATTTTGGTCGGATGCGGTTCTTACGGCTTGTTTTCTTATTAATCGCATGCCGTCGTCAGTGCTCAATGGTAGCACTCCCTTTTCTCGGCTCTTTCCTGGAAAAGAACCGTTTCCTCTGCCTCCCCGTATCTTTGGTTGCTTATGCTATGTTCGGGATACCCGACCAACCCTTTCTAAATTAGATCCTAAGGCAATACAATGTATTTTTCTTGGGTATCCTAAAGATCAGAAAGGGTATCGGTATTTCTCTCCTGTCTTAAAGAGATATTTTTTCACTCGGGATGTTACCTTTGTCGAATCAAACTTTCCACCGTTTCCCCAATCAATAGGTCCGGCACCCCTAATTTATCCAGACGAAGATTTTTTGCTGTTTCCTCCTCAAACACAACAGCCTCCAGTACAGGTGCCCTCTCTTACCGAGCCAGTCACCCAGGATGATGGTCCACATACACCAAGTCAGCCATTAACGACGTCCACCACAGAATCATCCTCCTCTGGTTCCACCAGTAGCTCCGGCTCCAATGAGCTGCCTCCACCAGTTCCGCCCGCAGCTCCACCAGTTCCGCCCGCAGCTCCGGGGATTCTGCCTCCAGCACGTCCTCGTCGTGCATGTCGAGATCATCCCTTGTATGTTGACAACTATAAAGGTCTTAGTTGTCATACTCAGTCTCTGGTAGCTACTATTGATGGGATTCAGATCCCCAAGAACGCTGAGGAGGGTCTCCGACATCCTGGTTGGCGTGCTGCTATGCACGAAGGAGATAAAGGCTCTCCAGGAGAATCATACCTGGGACTTAGTCGATTTACCTACTGGTAAACAGGCTGTCGGTTGTAAGTGGGTGTTCACGATTAAGGTGAAACCGGATGGCACTCTTGATCGATTGAAGGCTCGTCTGGTGGCCAAAGGATTCTCTCAAACATATGGTGAGGATTACTTTGAGACCTTCTCTCCTGTGGCCAAAATAACGTCCGTTCGTGTTCTCATGGCGTTGGCCGTTCGCTATGACTGGCCTTTACTTCAGCTAGATATCAAAAATGCTTTCCTCCACGGGGATCTTGACGAAGAAGTCTACGTGATGCAACCTCCCGGGTTCGTTGCAAGGGAGGGTAAGGTGTGTCATCTCAGGAAGGCTCTCTATGGCCTGAAACAATCACCACGTGCGTGGTTTGGTAGATTTACACAGGTGGTTACTCAATTTGGAATGTGTCAGTCGAAGAAGGACCATTCAATCTTCTATCGACACACATCTGCTGGAAGAATACTGCTTGGTGTCTACGTTGATGACATTGTAATCACGGGAGATGACAGACAGGGTATTGCAAATCTCAAGAAGTTTCTTGGAGAACAATTTCAAACCAAAGATATGGGATCCTTGAACTATTTCTTGGGTATTGAAGTTACACGGGGAAAGCGGGACATTGTAATGTCTCAAAGAAAATATGTACTGGATATACTAAATGATGCAGGCATGATGCAAGCAAAGGGAGCAAACTCACCTATGGATCCAGGGGCGAAGTTACTTCCAGACGAAGGGGTCCTGATGACCAATCCAGATCAGTATCGTCGAGTGGTTGGTAAACTCAACTACTTGGCAGTCATGACGCGTCCGGATATTTCTTTTGCAGTAAGCGTCGCGAGTAGATTCATGGCTTCTCCAAGAGTTCCACACTGGCAGGCAGTTCTCAGAATTCTGTGTTATCTAGTAAAGAATCCAGGGAAAGGAATTCGAATGGAGAATAACGGACATTCTCGCATTGAGTGTTTTACTGATGCTGACTGGGGAGCAAGTCTGGCAGATAGACGGTCTACATCTGGCTACTCCGTATTTGTTGGCGGAAATCTTGTATCGTGGAAAAGCAAGAAACAAAGTGTGATAGCACGCTCAAGCTCAGAAGCAGAATATCGAGCTATTGCTCATGGCACGTCAGAAATATTATATATGAAGCATCTCCTACAAGAACTGGGAGAAGACGCAGGATCTCAAGTGGCAGACCTATGGTGTGATAACCAATCTGCTATTCACATTGCCACCAACCCAGTATTTCATGAAAGGACGAAGCATATTGAAATTGATATTCATTTTGTTCGTGATGAATATACAAAAGGAGTGATAAGGTTTCAACATGTGCGGACCGGCGACCAGATAGCTGATATCTTCACAAAGCCTCTCCTGGGTCCCCGGGTTCAATTTTTATGTAACAAGCTGGGCATGATTGACATCTATGCTCCAGCTTGAGGGAGGGTGTTAAGAGTTATATTAGAAATAAGTGTTATATTAGAGTTATTAGTAATTGGGCTTTAGTCCCACATTGCTTAGAGTAATAGGAGAGGAAGCTAGCCTCTCCTATATATATGTAGTCTCTCATCAATAAACAAATCATCCCATTATTCTATTCTACATTGCTAAACCTTTGGATGGGACTTGCAAGATCATGACCGGGGGAGGCATTATCCTGGTCGGTGATGTTTGCAAGGGGCGAAGAGTTTCTCTGGGAGGCCGAGAATTGAGTGTGTGTTTACTCGTAATGCTACTTCCGAGATACGACAATGTACTTGGGATAGATTGGTTGAGTACTCACCATGCTAGCATAGATTGTAGAGGAGACAGAGTTTTGTTCGGTCCGCCAGGAGAGCCAGAGTTTGAGTTTGTCAGAGGCGCAGCTGAGCAGAGGGATGGATTTATCCGTAGAGCTATGGTGGAAGAGAAGGAAATTCCACATCTATTGATAGCAGAGTTTTTGGATTATGTTTTTTCCTGAGGAGTTGCCGGGAATGCCGCTGGGCAGGGATGTTGAGTTCTCTGTAGACTTGGTGCCAGGAGCGGAACCTGTTTCGCAGCACGTCTATAAGATCAACAACAGTGAGTTGGCAGAGTTGAAGAAGCAGGTAGATGAGCTGCAGGACAAGGGATTTATCAAATCCAGTTCTTCACCTTGGGGCGCTCCTGTTTTGTTTGTACCAAAGAATGATGGATCGGAATGCATGTGTATTGATTACATGGCACTGAACAACCTCACTATCAAGAACAAATACCCGTTGCCGATGATTGATAATTTATTTGATCAGTTGAGCGGCATGAATGTATTTTCCAAGATAATTCTGAGGTCGGGCTACCACCAGGTGAAGGTGAAGAAGGAAGACATTCCGAATACTGCTTTTCAGACTCGTTATGGCCAGTATGAGTTCACCGTAATGCCGTTTGGGTTTACTAATGCCCTGACGGTGTTCATGAACTTATGAATAAGGTATTCCATCAATACTTTGACAAGTTCATGGTGGTGTTCATCGATGATATGCTGATCTATTCGAAGACGCCAGAGGAGCACGAGGAGCACCTGAGGATTGTGTTGGAGACCCTCAGGAAGGAGAAGCTGTACAGGAAGCTGTCGAAGTGTGAGTTCTTCCTGGACCGGGTGGAGTTCTTAGGGCATGTTGTGACAGAAGAGGGGATCTCGGTGGACCCGAAGAAGATTGCAGCAGTTGAGTCTTGGTCTACACCAAGCATAGTCACATAGATTCGGAGCTTCTTGGGTCTGGCAGGCTACTACCGGAAGTTTCTACAGGACTGTCGATGACCAGACTCACCAGGAAGGACGTAGAGTTCGTATAGACCGAGGAGTGCCAGACTGCCTTTGATAAGTTGAAGAAGAGGTTGACCAAAGCTCCTATCTTGACGTTGCCATCGGGGACAAGTGGATTCACTATCTATAGTGATGCTTCTGGGAAAGGCTTGGGTTGTGTTCTTCAGCAGCATGGGAAGGTGATTGATTGCCTATGCATCCAGGCAATTACGTCCTCATAAGAAGAACTACCCGACCCATTATCTGGAGTTGGCAGCAGTCATCTTTGCTTTGAAGATGTGGAAATACTAACTGTACAGAGAGGATGTGGAGATCTTTACAGACCATAGGAGCTTGAAGTACGTGTTCACCCAAAAAGAGCTAAACATGAGGCAGAGGCGGTGGTTAGAGCTAATGAAGGATTTTGATATCTCCTTGCAGTATCACCCGGGGAAGGCCAACGTAGTTGCCGATGCCTTGAACAGGTATCCGACAGCTATGTACTTGACAGTAGACCATCACTTATTGGCAGATCTTGAGAGCTTGGGTATCGAGGTAGTAGTTCATGGGATGGAGATGCAGATGTGGGGTTTGCAGATTCAGTCAGAGCTGATGGACAGGATCAAGTCGGCACAGTTTGATGATGTGACTCTGAGGTACATCAGAGTTCAGGTTCAGGCAGGATTGTTAGATGATTTCTCTATTGCCGATGATGGGTCGTTGAGGCACGGTACTGATTGTGCGTGCCTAGTGGAGAGTCGCGGGAGGAGGTTCTTCATGAAGCGCATCGTTTTCAGTACTTTATGCATCCTAGTGCCAACAAAATATATAGGGATCTGAGAGAGCACGTGTGGTGGTATGGCATGAAGCGGGAGGTAGCATAGTTTGTATCCAGATGCTTAGTGTGCCAATAGGTGAAAGCAGAGAGGCAGAGGCCTGGTTGATTGCTTCAGCCGTCTGTCGAGCATTGAATTGACCAGCTCTGTTTGTCCGTCCGTCAGCGGGTGGAAGCTGGTCGAGAAGTGCATATCCGTCCCGAGAATTTTGAACACTTTCGTCCAGAACTTTCCTGTGAAGCGGGGATCTCGGACGCTAACTATGTTCTTCGGGATGCCCCAAGACTTCACTACGTGGCTGATGAATAGTCGCGCGGCCTCCTCTGTTGTACAGTCCGTTGAAGCAGCAATGAAGGTCGCGTAATTAGAGAATCGGTCCACCACCATGAGAATGGACCCAAGCGCCCCCACTTTCAGCAGGGCGGATATGAAGTCCATCGATATGCTCTCCCACGGTCGGCTCGGCACGGGGAAAGGCTCCAGCAGGCCCCCGGGTCTCTGGTGATCCACCATGTCTTGTTGGCACACAAGACAGATACGCACATAAACTTCAACATCATCGTGCATGCGAGGCCAATAGTAGGCGGCCTCCAGCAACACCAAGGTCTGCTTCTACCTCTGTAGTGCCCCGTCCCGCAAAGTCAATCGGAAGAATCGAAACGCCGACGGCGTTCGGACTTAGCCTTACAACGGCTGCTCGAAGGCTCGCTCGGTCGAGGCGACTCCTCGCACAGGTGGGGTAGTTTCGGTGAACTTGCCTCATCTTAGCCTTCACATAATAAATCACATGTTTTCAACTTGCACAAGTAGGCTAATATAAAAGCTACGAACGCACATAGCTAAGGGAATAATCCCGACGGGTCGATATATGCTAGAACTTGGAAAAGGTCCTACGGCCGTCTTAGAAGTGTGTTCAGCGTGCTTTCAAAGTGACACTCGAATCCTTCGTTCCCGTGGCTTGGGAGAAGGAGAGTTGGTCTAAGTTGCCAAGAAGTCATGATCGTGGCCTAAGTCATAGGTGTCGCCCGCATGAATGCCTGATAAAGCATGCACGGCCCGTCGTCCAAGGCTTGGTATAGCCTTCGCACGTCCCGTGGGTTAAGTCGTCTTGCACGACTGTTGGCTTAAGTCTAGGCACCCAAGAACTTGGTCGTTCAAATCGAACGCATGCATGACACGTTCCCTCGATGCGAAGCTTGGCGTAGCCTTTGTTCGTCAAGTCGTTGCGCAAATAAGTTAGGCAAAGTTATGTCGGTCGGTCTAAGCCATTTCTAGCACTGTCCCGCTCTACCTGCGGTTGTCAAGTCGCGTAGTCCCTTGAGAACAAGGCTCGTCGTATAAAGTATATGACTTGAGCGATAGCATTGCCTAGAGAACAGGCCTATCGAAGGCACGAGCCACGGTGAATTTAGTAAAGAGTATGCCACGGACAAAGGAAGTCCACGTGACTGGTTGTCGCCGAGATCGGTCCCGCTACTTGGGAGTCTCGATAAGCCTCGTTCACGCGAGATCGGTCTCGCTACTTGGGAGTCTCGCTAAGTCTTGATAAGCCTCGTTCACACGAGATCGGTCCCGCTACTTAGGAGTCTCGCAAGTCTTGATAAGTCCCGCACACGAGATCGGTCTCGCTACTTGGGAGTCTCGCTACGTCTCGAAAGGAAACACACGAGATCGGTCCCGCTACTTGGGAGTCTCGATAAGTCTCGTACACGAGATCAGTCCTGCTACTTGGGAGTCTCGATAG
Organism: Iris pallida; assembly: GCA_029216955.1. Lineage (NCBI taxonomy): Eukaryota > Viridiplantae > Streptophyta > Magnoliopsida > Asparagales > Iridaceae > Iris > Iris pallida. The sequence goes on along the minus strand of JANAVB010003400.1, from coordinate 30,657,617 downwards.
AAAGATGGAAAGCATGGTCATGAATAAGGAAGGACTGGATAGATCGAGTTGAGTCTTGCATGGTCATTGGACAACTTGCGCGCAAGGGGAATCCCTCGACCGATTGCCGGGGCGCCGGGATCGAGTCGGCCTAGGAGGGAAAAGCAGATACCGTACGGCCTTCGACGACGGTACGACTCGTTAGAAGTGAACCGTTACGGTATATGCCACGGGACCATTCGGTGGGGCTCGCACCTCCACGCGAAGGGGTCACCGTGAGCCAAAGATCCAGTATAGCTTGACATTGCTAGTGACCAATCATGTAGATGGGTCGGCAGAATAGCGGCAAACCGCGTGTATGCCTTTGGATTGAGTCTAGAACTTGAATACATGTCCAGTCGGTAACACAAGGTCTGGGCCTAAGATTGGGCTGCAGCATAGGCACCGTGCTTGGCACGATACTTGGCGTCAGGATGTCCATGAAATCGATACTATGTCTCACAAGCCTTGTCTAAGTTGGTTTATGAGTCGAACAGAAAGACCGCAAGGCGGTAGCATGGATAAGTCTTGATAAGTTAGCGAGACACAGCCACAATCTTGAAGCACGAACATGTCTAAGCAAGGTCTAGCGGCACGACCTGCACGAGTCGTCCCCTTGGCGTCGGTGGCACGAGGATTGGTCTAGAGGCACTTGAGTTAAGTGAAAGTCTTGGCACGGTCGAGTTGCATAAGTTGCTCCTCGGCGAGGCATTGCCTCGAATATGTATTGAAGTCACGAATAGAGTATGGCACGACCCTGCCGTCCAGAGTTGAAGTTCGGTCAAGTACATAAGCGATGAGGCACTGCCTTGATCGAAATACACGTTGGTATAATAGCACGACCATGTCGTGGCACATCGGTTTGGTTAGGCGTCGTGGTCTTAAAATTGATCCTAAGGCAAGACTAGAAAGACAATCGGAAGGGACTTGTATTGCACAAAGTAAATGAACGTGTCGGTTTTGTATGGGTGGGCGAGGAGCTCACTCCACCAGTACAGTTGAGTACTGACACCCACACAGTTTTCATGTGTAGGCACAGGTAGAAGCTCGTGGCGCGGAGATCGCTTCGATACGTCGAGGCACGGAGTTCCTTGGCGAGTCAAAGCATGCAGCCGCGTGAACTCAAGACTTATACGGGACATAATGTATGGACGTTGCCTTCCGAAGCTTCCGCTGGCTCAAGTATTTGTATCGAGAGATGAGAGAGAGAAGAGTGACTTGTAACATGAAAGAAAAGTGAGCACGAGAGACTTGTAATCATGGCCTTGCACCTATCGTAATCTCATTTTTTAATATCAATAAAGATCTCTTTTGAGTAACTTGTGTTTTGCCTTTAAATTTTCGCTGCATGTTCAATGTTTCTGTTTGGGACTTCTGTTATGAAACAGCCTTGCACGAGCGCAATCTAGGCTCGTGCGGCATCACGCCTTAGCGAGGACGATCGTTCCTACGGGAGAGGGGCGTGACATAATGGTATCAAAGCACGGCTTTACGTTCTTGGACTTCAAGTTGAATTTCTCAGTTTTGAAAGCTCGTCATTGTTAAAGAAGTGTGCGCTCTCTCTCTCAAATGTCCCGTGGCATGTCCATACAATAAGTCTAAATATTTTCAAAAGCTCGTACAAGCGTTCAATCGAACGCATCGGTAGGCTATCGCCGAATGCATCGGTCGGCCTTTGTGCCGAACGATGTTAAACTTGACTTGATAGAAAACACATGCTAAAGTTAGCAAGTCGCGTGCGTGCCCAACTAGTCTTACGTCGACATTAGCAAATGAGCATGCAAACTCGAATATAGTGCACACGGGATAGCTATGCACATGGCCTTTTTGGCTAAGTTGTGCCGCGTGTCGCGCACCTCGACCTTTTGGTGCAAACGAGTCGCGAGCAATATCAAGTATCGCTCGGTCGGGAATGAACAGATACACTTAAAGTGTATATCGATAGGAACGCTATTGGACTAACGCTTAGGCGTACACGGAAGATTGGTTTGAATTTTGAGGAATAGTGCGAGCGACTTAGTACGTCGAGACGACGTGAGCGATTACGCTAGAGATTCGTCGAACGAATCTGAAAGATGTGTTAGCGAGTAATGCGAACGTGATTTGGACTAGATCGGATGGCTCATATCCTGAGTGGTGTATGGTTTGTTTTGGAATTCGTTCGAACGAAGATTGAGGATTGGAAATAACAACGAGTATGTCGGCGAGGCAATGCGATCGCGCAAAGCCTTAGAACGCGTCACGCTAAGTTGGTCGTGACTTCGAATGTTCCGAACGAGATGTCGTTCGGACAACTTGTGAATGAGCAATGGGAGTTAGAAAACGATTCGGAACGATGAATAAAAGTGAATGTCTTGATCGAGGAAGCCTAGAGGATCGCACTTACGATTTCGGATTGAGTCAAATGAAATGTGACTTGAGTTTTGGACAACGATCCTGAAACTAGCTTGAGGAATAGCGATCGAATTTGATCTTGAATATCGAGGAGATTGTGGAATATCCAATTCGGACAACAGCATCAGTGCACGACTCGGAGTTCGTCGCAAAAGGAAGATCGTCAGGTTACGTACATCATCGATGGTATTGAGGCGTATCAAAGATCGATGTACGATAACTCGAGGGTACTCTGGTTCGAGGAATGACGATCGTGCAAAATGTCATTGTTCCGCTGGATGTTATCCTCGGGATGTTGAAATGTGTCGAGGAAAAGATAGACTTGGCTCGAGGATTTTCTACCTAAATGAATGACGGTCAGACTATCGAATTGAAATCTTGACTTGGATGAAAATGATATGTTTGGATTTGCTTCGTCGATAACCACAACGTTGACGTTCTTGTCTTATGCGAGCGCAACTCCAGTCTCGCACATGCGTCGCGCCGATTAGGGCGATCACTCCGCGTGAGCGCTGGTATGGTGATTCATACAGCGGGGGTGATCGAACTTGCATGACGTGGCAATATGATTGCTTCGACTTGTGGTTTGACGCGAAGGTGGACTTAGTAGATGACCCAGTGTGCTTGACGATCGAACTTGAGGATTGAGTAGGTCCAATCCGCGTATCGAGAATGAATTAGTCTAGACTCAAGCAAGAGTTACGCCCCGATGAGAATGATTATCCCGCGGGAGCGTTGCATGGTAATTCATGAACCACCGTGGATAATCGGACTCGCGTGAGATTGGGGCTCAACATATTGTCAAGCTAGATGACCTCGTGATCGAATACATGAATTGGTTAGAATTGGTGATTGAACGGACTCAGATTCTGCGCAACGAGCACCTCGATGCGAGTTAGGTCATCATGCTCGAAGTTTAGAAATCTGAGTGACGCGAGCTTGGGTAGAAAATCCCGTACTACCGACTTTGGTTTGACCCTAGGATTGGGGTCAGTGTTGGCATTATTGTTGGGGAACTATGATTCCAATCCTGACGTTGACTTAGCCTTGAGAAATGGCCTAGCGGTTAGGCGAGACGCCCCTGTTTCAAGAGTTAGCAATCGAAAAGATTGATCTTGAGGATTGGCATGGATGGATAGTGTGAATCACGAAAATATGAATACCCCTCACGAGATTCGGCTGACATGCATATATTTCACGGACGCCTGAGTATGTGCACGATGCGACTCGAGTGAGAATGACGAATACTTTATCATGCGGCCGGGTTAAATGCATGTATTTTGGGGACGCCAGGAATGCGTGCACGATCCAACAAAATGATACGTTGAATTCAAGTGCGACTTGAGTAATGGGCGAGTGTCGAGGATTTTGGAATCATGTTAAAGGAAAGATGGATAATAGTGCGAGCGTGGCTCGGAATCAAAGAAACGCGTAGGCGGAGTATATACGATAAATTATGGCGTACCTCGCTCGACTGTTATAGTCCCGTGCCTAGGCACGATTAAGTCTTGGCCATAAAAATGGTAAGATAGCTTGCCTTCAGGAAAGTCTCGAGGACGACACTTGTTCTGAGTAGTGTATGTTGTAGTGCCCCGTCTCGTAAAGTCAATCGGAAGAATCGAAACGCCGACGACGTTCGGACTTAGTCTTACAACGGCTGTTCGAAGGCTCGCTCGGTCGAGGCGACTCCTCGCACAGGTGGAGTAGTTTCGGTGAACTTGCCTCATCTTAGCCTTCACATAATAAATCACATGTTTTCAACTTGCACAAGTAGGCTAATATAAAAGCTACAAACGCATATAGTTAAGGGAATAATCCCGACGGGTCGATATATGCTAGAACTTGGAAAAGGTCCCACGGCCGTCTTAGAAGTGTGTTCAACGTGCTTTCAAAGTGACACTCGAATCCTTCGTTCCCGTGGCTTGGGAGAAGGAGAGTTGGTCTAAGTTGCCAAGAAGTCATGATCGTGGCCTAAGTCATAGGCGTCGCCCGCATGAATGCTTGATAAAGCATGCACGGTCCAGTCGTCTAAGGCTTGGCATAGCCTTCGCACGTCCCGTGGGTTAAGTCGTCTTGCACGGCTGTTGGCTTAAGTCTAGACACCCGAGAACTTGGTCGTTCAAGTCGAACGCATGTACGACACGTTCCCTCGATGCGAAGCTTGGCGTAGCCTTTGCTCGTCAAGTCATTGCACAAATAAGTTAGGCAAAGTTATGCCAGTCGGTCTAAGCCATTTCTAGCACTGTCCCGCTCTACCTGCGGTTGTCAAGTCGCGTAGTCCCTTGGGAACAAGGCTCGTCGTATAAAGTATATGACTTGAGCGATAGCGTTGCCTAGAGAACCAGGCCTGTCGAAGGTACGAGCCACGGAGAATTTAGTAAAGAGTATGCCACGAACAAAGGAAGTCCACGCGACTGGTTGTCGTCGAGATCGGTCCCGCTACTTGGGAGTCTCGATAAGTCTCGTTCATGTGAGATCGGTCCCGCTACTTGGGAGTCTCGCTAAGTCTTGATAAGCCTCGTTCACACGAGATCGGTCCCGCTACTTGGGAGTCTCGCTAAGTCTTGATAAGTCCCGCACACGAGATCGGTCCCGCTACTTGGAAGTCTCGCTATGTCTCGAAAGGAAACACACGAGATCGGTCCCGCTACTTGGGAGTCTCGATAAGTCTCGTACACGATATCGGTCCCGCTACTTGGTAGTCTCGATAGAAAGATGAAAAGCATGGTCATGAATAAGGAAGGACTGGATAGATCGAGTTGAGTCTTGCATGGTCATTGGACAACTTGCGCGCAAGGAGAATCCCTCGACCGATCGCCGGGGCGCCGGGATCGAGTCGGCCTAGGAGGGAAAAGCAGATACCGTACGGCCTTCGACGACGGTGCGACTCGTTAGAAGTGAACCGTTACGGTATATGCCACGGGACCATTCGGTGGGGCTCGCACCTCCACACGAAGGGGTCACCGTGAGCCAAATATCCAGTATAGCTTGACATTGCTAGTGACCACTCATGTAGATGGGTCGGCAGAATAGAGGCAAACCGCGTATATGCCTTTGGATTGAGTTTAGAACTTGAATACATGTCCAGTCGGTAACACAAGGTCTGGACCTAAGATTGGGTTGCAGCATAAGCACCGTGCTTGGTACGATACTTGGCGTCAGGATGTCCATGAAATCGATACTATGTCTCACATGTCTTGTCTAAGTTGGTTTATGAGTCGAACAGAATGGCCGCAAGGCGGTAGCATGGATAAGTCTTGATAAGTTAGCGAGGCACGGCCTCAATCTTGAAGCACGAACATGTCTAAGAAAGGTCTAGTGGCACGACCTGCACGAGTCGTCCCCTTGGCATCGGTGGCACGAGGATTGGTCTAGAGGCACTTGAGTTAGGTGAAAGTCTTGGCACGGTCGAGTTGCATAAGTTGCTCCTCGGCGAGGCATTGCCTCGAATATGTATTGAAGTCACGAATAGAGTATGGCACGACCCTGCCGTCCAGAGTTGAAGTTCGGTCAAGTACATAAGCGATGAGGCACTGCCTCGATCGAAATACACGTTGGTATAATAGCACGACCATGTCGTGGCACATCGGTTTGGTCAGGCGTCGTGGTCTTAAAATTGATCCTAAGGCAAGACTAGAAAGACAATCGGAAGGAACTTGTATTGCAAAAAGTAAATGAACGTGTCGGTTTTGTATGGGTGGACGAGGAGCTCACTCCACCAGTACAGTTGAGTACTGATACCCATACAGTTTTCATGTGCAGGCAAAGGTAGAAGCTCGTGGCGCGAAGCTCGCTTTGATGCGTCGAGGCACGGAGTTCCTTGGCGAGTCGAAGCGTGCGGCCGCGTGAACTCAAGACTTATACGGGACATAATGTATGGACGTTGCCTTCCGAAGCTTCCGCTGGCTCAAGCATTTGTATCGAGAGATGAGAGAGAGCAGAGTGACTTGTAACATGAGAGAAAAGTGAGCACGAGAGACTTGTAATCATGGCCTTGCGCCTATTGTAATCTGATTTTTTAATATCAATAAAGATCTCTTTTGAGTAACTTGTGTTTTGCCTTTAAATTTCCGCTGCATGTTCAATGTTTCTGCTTGGGACTTCTGTGCGACGACCCCGTCGCCGCCGCTGTAATCAGCCGTTATGAAACTGCCTTGCACGACCGCAATCTAGGCTCGTGCGGCATCACGCCTTAGCGAGTACGATCGCTCATACGGGAGCGGGGCGTGACAGCCTCGGGTGTCCGACCAACTTCGTATCCTGGCATTCCTTGAGCAGTTGTCTCAACAAGCCACCCCACTTAGGAACGACCACCTTGTCGCCCTTAGTATAGAGAAGCCCGTCCTTCAGCCAGAACCTTCTCGTTTTGCCCTCCTAAATGAGCTTCACTATGGCCTGTGTCAGCGGGTCCTCAGCGATATCCACTCGGACACGATCTGGAATATCCCTCTTGAGCAATCACACCGCTGCGAGCTCGGCCTTCATGCTGAGCTCATCGGCCACATGATTCTCCTTGTCGGGCTTATATCACATCTCCATGTCGGACTTGGCCAAGAAGTCTTGCCATCTCACCTGCTTCGGGGACAATTTCTTCTGGGACTGGAAGTAGCTAATGGCAACATTGTCCGTCATGATCACGAACTTGGTGCCGAGAAGGTAGTGTCGTCATGTCCTCAAATAGTGCACGAAATCAGTCATCTCCTTCTCTTGCACCGTGTAGTGTTGCTCGGTATCATTCAGCTTGCGGCTCTCGAACGCCATAGGGTGCCCTTCTTGTACTAACATCCCACCGATAGCGAAGTCGGACGCATCCGTGTGCATCTCGAACTCCATGGAGTAGTCCGGTAGAGACTGTTAAGTATTAGTAATAGTGGGCTTTAGTTCCACATTAGAAAAGAGAGTAAAGAGAGGAGCTAGACTCTCCTATATATATGTAATCCCTCTACATAATAAAGTCAACATATTATTCTAATTCTACATGGTATCAGAGCCATAAACCATCCTCCTCTCATCACTCCCACACACAAAAAACCCTAACCCTAATCCCCCTCTCCTGCTGTCCAGCTCACCCCCCCCCCCCCCCCCCCCGCTGCTCCCCTCCCCCGACTCCTCCACCCCCTGCTGCCCCCCCGGCTGCTGCCCCCCTGCTGCCCTCCACCCCTCCAGCCCCCCCTCGGCAGCCCCCCCTTACTGGCCCCCCCAGGCTGCTCCCTCCAGCCCCCCCCCGGCTGCTCCCCCCCACCCCCTGCTAACCCCCCTCCCCCGGCTGCTCTCCCCCCATGTTGCCCCCTCGGCTGCTCCCTCCAGCCCCCCCCCCCCCCCCCGGCTGACCCCCCCTCCAACCCTAACCCTAACCCTAGTCCATCCAAACCCTAACCCTAGCCGCCACCATGTTCCTCATTCCACATCTTAGCCTATCCATCTCCTACAAACCCTAGCCGTCTTTTCTTCAAAAAAATGCCGTATTTCGAAGACAGACGGTAGCCAAATGCTTTATTTGCACACCCTCTGTTCCTAGATTACGTCGTCAGGAATTAACAAATGCTTTATTTGTTTTTCCTACCCCGATCTTCACATCAGGATTTTCACAGAGAGTGATCGTGTTTACTCCTGTGTCCTGACGTGTTCACCAGCTACACAGAGAGGGATCTTGTTTACTCCTGTGTACTGTTGTCTTCACTTTACATGCGTGCGCCGGTGTTGGCCACGTTAATAGCGCACTCGTAATATTGACGTAATTATTGGGGTTGGAAAGAACTCGTGACGGTTGCATCCATTTCAAGATGACAGACCCAAAGGCAGATGATGGTGATTCTAGTACCAGTGTCAGCAACGCAACGGGCACTGGCACGACAGTCTCTTCGACTCGACTCGTCGATCGTCAATTGGATGGACCAGATGGTTACTCAACATGGCGGAAGAAGTTGAGAAAACACTTCGGGGGATGCGGCTGTTTAAACATCTGACTGACAGCCCTCCGACAACGACTGATCCCACGTTTGAACAGTGGGAGACGGATGATAGTCGACTGTTTACATAGTTGATGAACTCAATGGAACCGTCTGTCGAGGACATGGTTCAAAACACAGACACGGTCAAGGAGCTATGGGAGATCATTGCAACGGCGTTTGATGGAAAATGTGACTTGTCTCGTATATACGACTCGGTTGTTGGCGTTTACCGAGCAAATCAGGGAGACAAGTCTCATAAGGATCACTTCCGGTCCTTCAAGGCTATGACAGATGAAATTGATCGTGTTCTCCCACTGACGACGGATATCAGTGAAGCTCAATCTCAACGTGAGCAGCTTCATGTTATGGCATATCTTGCCTCTCTCCGTCCTGATGCGGACTCGGCTCGATCACAGATCATTGCTGGATCTGAAGTTCCAGCTTTGATGGAGGCCCACTTCCATGTTCTTCGGGCCGCAAAGGTGGTTGAGACCACTCCGGGGGATGCTCCTACTGATCAATCTGCCCTTGGTAGTGTTGCTCGTCCCGGCATTCGTGGTGGGCGTGGTGGACGACAAGGTGGCCGGACTTATGGTCGTAATGACGGGCGAGGCAATGGTGGTCGTAATGGGGGACGACTACAAACATGCTTCCACTGCGGTCAGTAGGGACATTTCCAGTGGCAGTATCCTAAAGCTCCTGCTGCCAATATTACTTCGTACGTTCCTGATGATAGCGTTCGTTCGGTTCATATGAGCGTCGATTCTTATGCGGATTTTCTTGAGTTTCAAGCTCAATGTCGTGGTGAGACATCCACGTCCGGATCCACTGCTGGGTACTCTGCAGCTTGTGTGGTGCGATCGAAACAATGGGTCATTGACTCCGGTGCGTCTGCTCACATGACTGGCGACGCAGGTATGATCCGCAATTATATATCGGTGGGTCGTACTTCAGTTATTACTGTTGCCAATGGTGGATCACTGACAGTTCGTGGACGAGGAAGTGCCCATCTTTCTTCCGACTTATCACTTCATTCTGTGCTGCATACACCTAGAAACCCATTTAGTTTGCTTTCCATTAGTCAAATTACTCGCGACTTACACTGCTCGGTAACATTTTTTTCTGATGGTTGTGTTTTTCAAGATCTGAAGACTGTAAAGACTATCGATAAAGGGCATGTGACTGGAGGCTTGTATCTGTTTGACGTCTCTTCTCCGGTTACTTGTGTTGGCGTGAAACTCAATGCTTTTGAGTTACATTGTCAGTTGGGCCATCCGCCAATCCAAGTTCTTCAACAACTGTACCCATCTTTAGATGTTCCTGTTAATTTTCATTGTGAGTCGTGTCAGTTAGCCAAACTTTACCATATTTCCTATCCGGTAAGTCAAAATAAAATTGCGTCTGCTCCTTTCGAGCTGGTGCATTCAGATATATAGGGACCGTGTCCTGTCAATTCAGTAATGGGTTTCAAATATTTTGCTACGTTTGTTGATGATTACTCACGTATGACTTTTGTTTATCTGCTAAAACAACGATCCGAATTATTTGAAATTTGGTGCAAATTCTATGCAGAAATTAAAACACAATTTGGTGTTTTGATAAAATGTCTTCGAAGTGACAATGGTCGTGAGTAGTTGTCTAGAGATTTCAGCTCGCATCTATCTCGACATGGTATCATCCACCAAACTTCCTGTCCTTCCACACCACAACAGAATGGTGTGGCCGAACGAAAGAATCGCCACCTCTTGGAAACAACGCGTGCTCTTATGTTTCAAGCATGTACTCCCAAAAGATTTTGGTCGGATGCGGTTCTTATAGCTTGTTATCTTATTAATCGCATGCCATCATCCATACTCAATGGTGCTACTCCTTTCTCTCGGTTATATCCCGATCGGAATCCATTTTCACTTCCTCTCAAAACGTTTGGGTGCCTGTGTTATGTTCGAGATACCCGACCGACTCTTTCTAAGCTAGATCCCAAGGCAATACGTTGTATTTTTCTTGGGTATCCTAAGGATCAGAAAGGGTACCGGTGTTTTTCCCCTGTCTTAAAACGATATTTTTTCTCTCGGGATGTTGCCTTCGTTGAAACAGAGTTTCCTCCACTCCCACAAACTGATAATCTGGTTTCCCATATTTATCCAGAAGAGAATTTTTTGTTGTTTCCCGTTCAAACGCACTAGTCTCCTGTATGAGTGCCCTCCTCTACCAAGTCTGTCTCCCGGTCAGACGATCCGCATACACCAGTTCCGTCAGCACCGACGTCGTCCCGGTCAGACGAATCACAGACACCAGTTCAGTCAGCACCGACATCGCCTGATCAAGCCTCACAGATAGTGCCTGCGGTTACTGACTCATCATCCTCATCTAGCACTCATGGACAATCCTCCTCAAGCTCCTCTGAATCGCCTCCGACTTCTCCACTAGCTCGCCCTCGTCGTGTCTGTCGTGATCATCCCTTGTATGTTAGCAGCTATAAAGGCCTAGCAAGCCACACTCAGTCCCTCATAGCCACTATTGATGGAATTCTGATTCCCAATACTGCTGAAGAGGGTCTCCGACATTCCGGTTGGCGTGCTGCTATGGAAGAAGAAATGAACGCTCTTCGAGAAAACCATACTTGGGATTTGGTCAATTTGCCACCTGAAAAATAGGCAGTCGGTTGTAAATGGGTGTTCACGATCAAAGTGAAACCTGATGGCACTCTTGATCGTCTAAAAGCTCGTCTTGTGGCTAAAGGATATTCTCAGACATATGGTGAGGATTACTTTGAGACATTCTCTCCGGTTGCCAGAATGACTTCTGTTCGCGTACTATTGGCCTTAGCTGTCCGCTATGACCGGCCATTACTTCAACTGAATGTCAAGAATGCATTCTTACACGGGGATCTTGACGAAGAAGTATATGTAGTGCAACCTCCCGGATTCGTTGCAAGGGAGGGTAAAGTGTGTCACCTCAAGAAGGCCCTATACGGTCTCAAACAATCACCACGGACGTGGTTTGGTCGATTCACACATGTTGTTACTCAGTTTGGCATGTGTCAATCAAAGAAGGATCATTCGGTATTCTACCGACAAACATCAGCTGGAAGGATACTACTTGGTGTCTATGTTGACGACATTGTCATCACGGGGGACGATATCCAGGGCATTGCAGGACTGAAAAAGTTTCTGGGAGAGCAATTTCAGACCAAGGATATGGGAGCGCTGAGCTACTTCTTGGGTGTTGAAGTAATAAGGGGAAAGAAGCACATTGTCATGTCCCAGAGAAAGTATGTAGTGGACATACTAAATGATGCTGGAATGATGCAAGCCAAGGGAGCAACGTCGCCAATGGACCCAGGAGAAAAGTTACATTCTGACGAGAGAACACTGATGACTAATCCAGAGCAGTACCGTCGAGTAGTGGAAAAACTCAACTACTTGGCAGTTATGACTCGTCCAGATATTTCATTTGTTGTTAGTGTTGCGAGTAGATTTATGTCTTCGCCACGGATTCCACATTGGCAGGCAGTTCTCAGAATTCTACGTTATCTAGTTCAGAATCCTGAAAAAGGAATTCGCATGAAAAATCAGGGACATACGAATATTGAGGGCTTCACTGATGCTGACTGGGGTGCAAGTCTAATGGATAGACGATCTACATCTGGTTACTTTGTATTTATTGGCGAAAACTTGGTCTCGTGGAAAAGCAAGAAGCAAAGTGTGATTGCACGATCAAGTTCCGAAGCAGAATATCGAGCTATTGCTCATGGCACAGCAGAAGTGCTATATCTGAAACATCTGCTACAAGAATTAGGAGAAGAAGCAGGATCTAGAGCAGCAGACATGTGGTATGATAACCCGTCTGCTATTCATATTGCTACTAATCCTGTATTCCATGAAAGGACGAAGCACATAGAAATCGACATCCACTTTGTATGCGATGAGTATAAGAAGGGAGCAATAAAATTTCGTCATGTGAGGACCGGTGATCAGATAGCTGATATCTTCACAAAGTCTTTGTTGGGTCCTCGGGTTTAATTTCTGTGTAACAAGCTGGGCATTATTGACATATATGCTCCAGCTTGAGGGAGGGTGTTAAGTATTAGTAATAGTAGGCTTTAGTCCCACGTTGGAAAAAAGAGTAAAGAGAGGAGCCAGACTCTCATATATATATATATATATGTAATCCCTCTTCATAATAAAGTCAACCTATTATTCTAATTCTACAATACCAGCTCCTCCGTCACAGCCCTCTTGAGTGCCTCGAATGCCTCTCGCACTTGGGCATCCAACTCCAGACCTGATCCTTCCGCAACAGATCGGTCAGTGGTGCTGCGATGACAGAATATCTTTGGATGAACCGCCTGTAGTTAGTTCACCAGGCCTAGGAATGATCACAGCTCCATCGGCCTGACGGGAGCCTCCCACTCCCGTATGGATTAGACCTTCTTGCCATGTCCAATCTAGTGCCCCAGGAATGCCACCTCTTCCTGTGTAAAGGAGCACATCTTCCGCTTGACGAAGAGCTGGTTTTCCCTCAGCACCTGAAAAAGTGCCTGCAAATGCTCGATATGCTCCTGCATCGTATTTGAGTACACGACGATATCGTTGAGATAGACCACGATGAACCGATCCAGGTAGGGATGAAAGAGCTTACTCATTAAAGTACAAAAAGTCGCAGGAACATTTGTTAAACCAAAGGGCATAACTAGAAATTTATATGCGACATACCATGTAATGCATGCCGTCGTTGCCTCGTCCCCTTCTGCAATCCGGACTTGATAGTATCCCGAGCGCAGATCAAGTTTAGAGAAGTATCGTGCACATCCCAGTTAATCGAACAAGTCGGCCACCAACGGGATGGAATATTTGTTCTTGACGGCCACCTTATTTAGTACAGGATAGTCGATGCACGAACGAAGGCTCCCATCCTTCTTCTTCTGGAATAGCACCGATGCACCGAACGGGGCTTTTGACGGTCTGATGAATCCTGTGTCGAGCATCTCTTTCAGTTGCCTCTACAATACATCGAGCTCAGGCGGGGCCATGCAATATGGGGCCATGGCGGGCGGCTTCGTGTCCGGCTCCAACTCGATGGCACGGTCTATCTCCCTCTGCGGAGGTAGCCTTTTCGGAAGCTCCTTCGGCATGGCGTCCCCGAACTCCGCAAGGACATCATCAATCTCAGGTGGAAGATCCCCTACGCGGGCGCTTTTTCCATCTTGAGTACTGCCAGATAGGTCATATTTCTGTGTCCCATCCCCTTCTTGAGTTGTATGGCAGATAGAGCCTTCCCCTTCGCAAGCTCGTCTCGTACAACAGTCATCATGCACGGGGAGCTCTCCTCCATGATCCCGACAACCCCCAGATGAGGCATTGGAACCGCCTTTATCAATGTGAGGAAGTCCATCCCGAGGATCATGCTGTAGTCGTCAAGTGGTGCGGCCGTGAGACTGGTGACACACATCCAGTCTCCTACTTGGATCTTCACCCCCTTAGCCACCCCTTGCACAGGCGGGCCTCTGAATTGACCGTCTTCATCTTGCTCGGGCCTTTCTCTAACACCAGACCCAAGCGTTGGACCTCCGCGTCCGAGATGAAGCTGTGGGTCGCCCCCGTATCGACCATCTCGCATTATGGCCGTTGATCTTCACGTCCACATACATCAGTTCTCGACTCGGGACTTTGGCCACGACCGCCTTGTTTTTCAAAGCGTTGAGTAAGCGCAAGGCACCCATATGAGCCCCCATCGTAGGTTCCATTTCCTCAGCCTCCTTGCCTTGGACTGTATTCACCCTCTTGTCCTTGTTTTTGCAGTCGCTTGCGAAGTGGTTCCCTCCGCACACGAAGCACTCGATCTTTTGCTCCGTTGGAGGCTTCGCAGGCTGTTTGTCCTTCGGTGGGGCTCCATTTCCGTTGTTCTTCTTTTCTCCTCCGCCATTGAACTTAGTGGTGGTCTTTGCCTTTGGCTCGGGGGTATCGCTCCGCCGATACTCCATCAGCTTCTCGGCCGCTGCAACGGCCGTGTTCAGATCTGAGACGTGTTGCCTCTGCAACTCTTGCGCCGCTTACGATTGTAGACCGTCCCGAACCAACTTAGCTAGAATCTAAGTAATTAAGAGAAGAGTGCAACAAGTGGGACTCGTAAAGGATTCTTCTATTAACTTGAAGAATGCTTAAGTGTTTTGGAGGTGAGGAACAAATGAGGCCTCCCACTTATTTAAGTGCCCATAGGGCTTACATGGAACCATCTGGAACCGGCATATTCCAGGAGTTATTCTAGGAATACTCTAGGGGCTAGATAAGTTCAAGGAAACTTCTAGTACATCCAGAAAGATCATGAGACATCTAGAAAGGTCTTGAGTCTTCTGGAAGATTCTTGGGTCCTCTGGAAGATTCTGGACCTTCTAGAAGATTCCACCATCTTTTAGAACATTCGGGAAGCTTTCCGCATAACTTTGGTCCATGGAAGGCTATGTAATTTTGCCTCGGACGGGATGCAACATTTTAGGCGTTACAGGCCGATGAAGTAGTCATATCTATAAAAAAAAATTGGATCATATTAATACCATATAAAAAAACGACAAAAAAACAATGTGTGTGTATATATATATATATATATATATATATATATATATATATATATATATATATATTTTTTTTTTTTTTTTTTTTTTTTTTTTTTTGTGGCGAACGCTCCCACCGGGAATCGATCTCCTGACCACTCGGGTCGCATGCATCTCTCTTAACCACTAGGCTAGAGGCCATTTGCAAATATATATATATATATATATATATATATATATATATATATATATATATGACCTCTAGCCTAGTGGTTAAGAGATATATATATATATATTTCTTTTTTTTCTTTTTTTTTGGAACTAGGTAAATTGGCCGCATGCATCTCTCTTAACCACTAGGCTAGAGGTCATATATATATATATATATATATATATATATATATAGCAGTAGTACAACACATATTTAATTAGTGTTTCCTTTTTTTTAATTTTGCATGTTATTAATACGATAATGGCGGTGGAATGCTAAGTGCACAGCCATAGAGGGACTCGAGAAGACTCAACAAGAAAAAAATGCAAAAAAACAAAAAACAAAAGCGGCAAAGGCAGTGCAACAAAAAAAGCAGGAAAACAAAAGCAGTACAACAACAGTAAAAAAAAGTAAAAGCAATGCAGCAAAAACAGTGCAACAACCACAAAAAATAGCAAAAGCAGCAAATGAAACAAAAGTAGCAAAAGCAATGCAACTGCAACAGCAGTAAAAGAAAGCAGCCAAAAAAAAGAATAAGCAACCAAAAAAATTCTACGTACGGGAAGTTATCGGCAGTACGGCGGTCAGCGGTGTTGCGGTCGGCGGATTAGGTCAGTCTGTTTCTTCTTCTTTTCTTTCTTCCTTCTCATCGTTCTCCTTCTCTGAAGCTTTTATGATTTTCTTTTCTTGTGTCAGCTGCATTTAGGTATTAAGGTTCTTGAAAAAAGGGTAATCGGGTCCGGTTTTCATCTGCTACACCCATTTTTTTAAACGTGGCTTAGTCGGTTGACTAGGCCCGACTAGGCCCGATTATTACTCTCCCTGCTTTCTCCGCTGCCTACCCCCAAAATCGAGTCGGAGTAGGGCGACTACTGGCTAGTCCCTGACTAGTCGGACACCCAACCCGTTTTTTACAACACTAGAAAGGAAGAATCACCAACTCTGGATGACCATCGTGAATCAACTTCTTCACTGCACGATCAACCTAACGTAGGTAACACATCTGGCCATTATCTTGATTTTCCACTTGCACGCCATAAGAGAGTCAAGAAACATAATGTGTCTTCCAAAGTTGCTACCCATAATATTTCTTACCTAATATCCAACTATATTTTCTATTTACATGCTTCACCTAAGTATTGTGTATATATGTCTGCTTTGTCCTCTACCTCAGTTCCTTCGAAGTACATAGTGTTGGCCCATAGGTCATGGTCAAACCTGATTCGATAATCGACTAAACTCTGACTGATACAACTTATAAAGTACAACTGAAGGCTGATGCTCACTGGACTATGATGGCTGTAACTCATCATAAATTTTTTTGAACGAGATTGTATATTTTCTTATGTATTTTGCCTTTTATTTAGTCTAGGAATCTCTGTACATCGAGTCGCAACTGCCATTTAGAAGACATCCTAGCTTTTTTTCTCAGGAAGCCAAAACCTATTTTAAATATGTTCAACCACAAATCCAAAATCTAGCTCAAACCTAGCCCAAATAAACCAAAACCAAACTTGGACCCTACTGGAATTTGGGCAACCAAACTCGGACTGCGCTCGGACCGAACTCGGTCACCCTGACCTAGCAAGCCCTAAATTTTGTTCCTCCTGAAGACCAGGCTCCCAACGTTCTGATTTTTTAACGTTATGGAACCGAACTATATCCAAGTTCGGTCCCAGGAACCTTATAAATAGAGTTGAGAATTCCCATATTCAATATCAACTCGTTCCTTCTTTTCTATCTATTGAAGAGTTCCATTGAGCTTAAACCTTCCTATTCCCAAGCTTTACAACTCCTATAGTCAGCTAAGTGCCTATGCGGTCTCGATCTAGATGTTTGCTCGAGTTTGTAAAAAGGCTTGAAAACAATTTCTTCATCCAAGTTTGAAGTCGACAAGCTATTCACGTCAAAATCTTGTGAGTGTGAAGTAGTCGTGCGCTTCGGATCAAAAGCACGAGTATGTAAAAAACCCGCAAGCACTTCGGATCAAAACTTGAGTTTCACTTTATAGTGGATTTAACATCGAATTAGAGTTCACGAGACTGGACTAGTCCTCTAAAGAGGAAAATCAGTATACACCTCGGTGTTTGCTTTTGCGCTTCTTAACTCTTCTACTTTACGCAATTTTATTCTGTTATAATATCGTAGTTGGTTATTGCTTAATTTTGAACTGGGGATTAATATTCTGCTGCACTCTGTTCATCCCCCTCTAGAGGTGCTTTACGGTCCTACAATTGGTATCAGAGCAAGTTATCTTATGTAGACCTAATACTCTAGAGTACACATGGCAACCGTGAAATCTATCTTCACCGGTGAAGGTCAATCTACAAATAAGCCCCATCTATTTGATGGAACCAACTACACCTATTGGAAAACACAGATGAACTTCTTTCTTAAGTCACTAGACTTTGACCTCTGGTCAATTGTCATCGACGGCTACAAAAAGCCAGCTATAATAGTGATTGATGGCAATCTTGTAGAAAAGCCCAATGATAGATACACTGACTTGGAAAAGAAACAAGCCAGTCTTGATGCTAAAGATATAAATACTTTATTTTGTGCAATAGGTAAGACTGAGTTTAATAGAGTATCTACATGTCTTCGCTATGGCACCAAGCACGAACACCTCTGTTGTCTGTAACTATTGTGGTCAACATGGACAAATTTCATAACATTGTAGAGTTAGAATATTAGTAGACATGAATATATATGCACAGGTACCAAAGATAACACAGTCGGACCCTCAAAGAAATGGGTACCAAAGGTCACATCTACTCGTATTGTAGGTGGGTCAACCCTTGCATGCTATAAGCAAGTGGATTCTTGATAGTGGATTCTCACGGCATATGACTGGTGATGCTTCTCTATTCGTAACACTATCGATAAAGAAAGAATGATACGTCTCCTTCGACAACAATCTCAGAGGGTATATTATAGGTAATGGCAATGTCGGTATTCCTTCTTACCCAGTTATAAAATATGTTTGTTTAGTCACGGAATTAAAACATAACATGTTCAACATTAGTTATCTTGCTGATAATGGTTATGGTATTAACTTTGTGAAAAAGAAATGTTCTATATATAAAAGATCATCTGGGAATATTGTTTATGAAGGAACTAGGGAGGATACTATTTATGTTTTCTATTTGTTGGAGAATACTAATAATGCAGGTAGATGTCTAATAGCTAACAAAGATAAAAGTTGGTTATTGCATTTGATATTAGGACATGCCAATATGGACACAATCACCCGATTATCTACAAAAAAATTGTTAAGAAGATTACCAGAAATTACTTTCCAGAAAGATATGGTATGTGTTAGGTGTGAGAAAAACAAAACAAGGTCATCATTTAAATCTATCAATGTTGTAAGTACTTCGAGACCATTGCAATTGCTTCACATGGATCTATTTGGACAAAGTAGAGTCGTCAGTCTTGGTGGAAAACTCTACGCTTTTGTTATTGTTGATGATTATTCTAAATACACTTGGGTTTCTTTTTATCAAACAAAAGCGATGCACTTTTTAAATTTAAGAGTTTTTGCAAAAAGACAAAAACGAAAAGGGCTTCACGACTACTCGTATCCAAAGTGATCATGGAGGCGAATTCGAAAATTCTGATTTTAAAAAGTTTTGTAATTCAAATGTCTACTTTCATGAGTTTTCATGTATTAGAACTCCTCAAAAAAATGGTGTTGTGGAGCGGAAGAATAGAACTCTTAGCGATATGGCTAGAGATGTTAAATCAATATAATTTTCCGAAATATTTTTGGGCTAAAGCTGTAAATACAACATGTCATATTTTGAACAGGGTTCTAATTCGACCGATATCGAAAAAGACACCCTAGAGCTTTGATTTGATAGAACTCCTAATATTTCCTATTTCAAAGTTTTTGGATGTAGATATATTATTTTGAACACCAAGGACGACTTGGAAAAGTTCGACTCTAAAGAAGATGAAGGAATTTTTTCTTAGCTATCTGCTAAGAGTAAAGGGTTTAGAATTTTTAATAAACGTTCATTGATCGTTGAGGAATCTATTAATGTTACATTTGATGAGCTCCATAGTCAATTATCTAATAACAGTGATGATGAAGATGTCGGCACAACATCCAGTAAGGTACCTGAAGATATTGCTATCAGTAGAAGCTATTTGGAAAGTCTGCTAAAGAAGATAAGGTTCATGACAGATCAACCAGAGGACCTAATCGTAGACGTTGTATCTGGAGTAAGCACTCATTCTTCTACTAGAGATATTGCTACAAGTTATTTGTAACAAAGTACGTCTTGTAGCTCAAGGTTATAATCAAGAAGAAGAAATTGATTAGGATGAGACATATGCTCTTGTTGCAAGACTAGAGTCCATTCACATGCTTTGCGCTTTTGTTAGTTTTCATGATTTTAAACTTTTTCAAATAGATATTAAAAGTGTGTTCTTAAATAGTTTTATCAAAAAAGAGTTTTTGTAAAATAACCCCATGGTTTTGAAGATTTTTAATTTCCAAATCACGTTTTCAAGTTACGTAAGGCTCTGTATGGACTCAAATAAGCCACACGTGCTTGGTATGATTGCCTCAGTTCCTTCCTACTTGAAAATGGCTTTTCAAAAGAGAAAGCTGACACCACACTATTTATCAATATCACTTGATGGCAATCTTTTATTAGTGTAAATCTATGTTGATGACATTATATTTGGTTCTACTAATGAGCTACTATGTTATGAATTTGTTAAGTGTATGCAGAGTAAATTCAAGATTAGCATGATGGAAGAACTCAATTTCTTCCTCAGATTGCAAATCAAGCAGAATTCACAGGGAACGTTCATCAATCAAGCTAAGTAAACGAAGGCTTTGCTGAAGAAATTTGATTTCGACAATGCAAAACCTATCGCCACACCAATGGATACATCAATAAAGCTTGACCTTGATAAAAGTGGCAAACCAGTTGACCAGCGTAGATACCGAGTATGATTGGTAGTTTATTATATTTAACTGCTAGTCGTCGAGATATCATGTTTAATATTTGCTTATGTACTAGATATCAGGTTAATCCTAAGGAATCACACTTGTGCGCAGTTAAGCGTATCTTCCGATACCTTAAAGGAACTTCTACAGTCGGCTTATAGTATCACAAAACTATGTCCTTTGACCTTATATGTAAAGGTACCAGCAACACGTATCATTTTCTAGGTAAAGCTTTAGTCTCATAGTTTAGTAAGAAACAAAATTCTGCCGCATTATCAACTACTGAAGCTGAGTACATCGTTGCAGAACATTGTGCAAAAATTTTGTGGATGAAACAAATCTTAGAAGACGATAATCTGCACTTTTAGAACATTCCCATATACTGTGACAACATTAGCACTATTAATCTCACTAAGAACCTTGTATGCTACTCACTAAGTACATATAAATATGTCATCATTTTTTACGTGATCATCTATTACACAAGGACTGACTTTTGTTTAGAATTCATTGACAAAACATCAGCTAACAGATATCTAACCGAAACCCCTAGTCAAGGATCGCTTTAACTATATTCGTGAGTTGGAAATTCTATATTCAGTTTCTGATGCATGATGATTTACGTCTTTAAAATTTTATTTTAATCTAATAGTCTTTAAAATCGAGATTATTTTGGGTATACGCCGAAATGGCCCTTCTGTTAACGAGGTGTAAATAGCCTTAAGTGACACAGTACTTAAGTGTCTTCGGACCGCCGCTAGTTGGGACCCGGACCCTACAGCTAAACTAAGATGATTAACATTTTATGGATTGATGGGTTAATCACAACATTAGTCCAATATTAATCAAAATATACAATTCTGAAAACTAGGATATCGAACTCTGACCGAGTTCAAGCCGAACTCGGTCCCTTTGGCTCCAGAACAGAACCGAGTGGACCCACTCGATTTTAAGTTGTGGCTGCTCTCTTAAAACCCACATCTCATATTCTGTCCAGAACCTAAACCCCCATCCTCATCTTCATCTTCTTCCTTAGAAAACCCTAGAAATTCAAATCCTAGCCCTCGGAATCCCTCCATCCAAGCATTCTCCCATCACCATATTGCAGATCTACTGCTATTTTAAGTTTCTCCTCCGGTTCTCCATCATATTTTGAGGTATAAATCTCTACTTATCTCTCATTTCAATTTTCATGGCTCCAAAAACTTTTGGGAAGAAAAAGAGAATGTTAGATGAGGCATCCTCATCCCATCCTCCTCAAGAGGAAAACCATCATTCCCTGTTTAATCCACCCTTACCTGAAGAAGGGACATTCGATGGTTCTCTCTTTAGGAACCTAAGAGCTTCGACTCACTGTTTTGAGAACTTTCGAAAAAGGAAAGTCTGTCCAGGAAACCCCATTAGCTTCACAATATTTCCTGATTTTCGATCTCATAGTTCAAACTAGCAATCCTATTTATTCAAATGTTATTAAAATGTTCTATTGTAATCTTATTCCCAAGAATCTATTTATTCTAGTGTTTGTCGCATCGATATTGAATTCAATGATGCCGACCTGAGCGAGAACCTTCATATCCCAAATGAGGGAGATGCTCTTGTTGACATTACGAAATTCAACTTTGATAACGCAATGACACTTGAATTTTTCAAAGATGCATTATGTGATCCTTATCCTAGACCTCGTGGTAGACTTCTTGCTAGGTATCTCAATCAGCATGTTTATGAGTTACATCGCATGATCTTTTCTACTATCATACCTAAGACGAGATCCACAAACGAGATCACATACTTAGATATGTCAGCTTTGTATCATCATCATTTTACCATTCCTTTTAGTCTTCCAAAGACTATGATTCAGACTATGGTACGGTGTCGCAAGAAAGGACGTAACCTACTTTATGCCATGTACGATTTCTGTACTGAATATTTTTTCTAGTATTTTATTTCATTATGCACTTTTATAATCTCTTGTACTTGTCTTCATTTATGTGCAATGCGTTGTTACTAAACCCTTCTTGTTGTTTGTCTCGTGATTTATTGCGGAAGAGCATTCCATTTTGATCAAATGAAAACGGGGAGAAAGAAAGTACACTCAACAAACAAGGACCAAATTGTTGTAAATTATCTGGTGCATCAGTCACAGTTTGTCAATTACCAAAATGGAAAAGATTGTTGGCCTATAGGTCATGGTCAAACCTGATTTCAATAGTCGACTAAACTCTAATTCGATACAACTTATAAAAGTACAACTGAAATATACTGCTTACTGGACTATGACGGCTACGACTTATAATTAAAATTTGCTGAACGGGATTTGATATTTTCTTATGTATTTTTTCTTTCATTGAGTCTAGAAAACTATGTATATCGAGTCGCAACTGGTATTTAGACGACATCCTAGACAAAAAGCCAAGACCTGTTGTTAATCTGTTCAAACCACAAATCCAAAACCTAGCTCAACTAGCCCAAACAAACCAAAACCAAACCTGGACCCTGTTGGAATTCGGGCAACCGAACTCGGTCACCCTGACCCAGTAAGCCCTAAATTCTGTTCCTCTTGAAGACCAAGCTCCCAACGTTCTGATTTTTGAACGTTAGGGAACCGAACTCTTCCCGAGTTCGGTCCCCAGGAACCTTATAAATTGAGTTGAGATTCCCATTTCCAATATCAACTCATTTCTTCTCTCTTCTATCTATTCAAGAGTTCCATTAAGCTTAAACCTTCCTATTCCCAAGCTTTACAACTCCTATAGCCAGCTAAGTGCTAGTGCGGTCTCGATCTAGAAGTTGGCTCAAGTTTGTAAGAAGGCTTGAAAACAATTTTGTTTTCATCCAAAGTTTGAAGTTGACAAACTCTTCGCATCAAAAGCTTGTCAGTGTGAAGTAATTGTGGGCTTCGGATCAAAAGCACGAGTCTGTAAGAAGTCGCAAGTGTTTCGGATCAAAGCTTGTGTTTCACTTTATAGTGGATTCAACATCGAGCTAGTGTTCTCGAAACTGGACTAGTCCACTCAGAGGAAAACCAGTAAAAACTGGGTGTTTGTGTTTGCCCTTCTTAACTCTTGTACTTTACGCAATTTTATTCTGTTATATTATCGTAGTTGGTTACTACTTAATTTTGAACTGAGGATTATTATTCCGCTGCACTCTATTCACCCCTCCTCTAGGGGTGCTCTACAGTCCTACACACAGATGCAGTAATATGATACCAGATGGCAGATGATTGTGGACGAAGAAATGCAGATGTTAGGAAAAATGGCACTTGAGCTGATAGATCTACCAAAGTGAATTTTTTTGATAGAATGCAAGTAGGTATACAGAATAAAGCATAAAGTTGATTGAAGCATTTAGAGATACAAGGTCATACTAGTTGCAAGGGGATTCATACAAAAATCAAGGTTCAAACTATCGGTATCAGAATCACTATAGGACCCTCCCTATCAGTATCGGGATTGGCGGTTTTGAATCGGAGTATCGATTTTTTGGTATCGGAAAGCAAATAATTGTTAATAACTTATTAAAAGTATAGAAAAAAATATTTTGTACATGTAGACATAATTTTAAGTATTTTCTATTTTCTTTTTAGTAGTTTTAAAATTTAATAAAATAATAGTCACCCATGTTGATTGGTTTACCTGTGATAAATAAGTTTTTTTTCCTTTATTTATATGATTACAACTTTAGTATGCTTTTACATCTTTGCCGATTGGTTTTCTTTGTTCAATTTTATCCTTCAAATTGACTGGAACAAAGACCTCCAACGTCCATATCGGTCAATATAGGTAGCGGTCGGTATCGGAGCAGGACATACGAAACTGTATTGGTATCGACCGTACTATATCAGGATTGGTCGCTACTCCAAAATATGACATTGATTACATTGAATAATTTGCACTAGCAGCAAAATTGAACATCATCAAAGTGCTCTTATCACAAACAAGAATTTTCTTATGGGACCTTCACTAATTAGACATGAAGATGCTTTTCTTAATGATGGTATGCAGAAAAAGTAAGTCCCCCACCATGCATTAATACGAATAGAAGGGTGTACCGACTTTAAAAAGACATTATATGGGTTGAAGCCGTCTCCACGGGCAAGATTTGTAAGACTAAGAGCTAGTTTTGTTTACAGTTATGTTTTATTTCGTTTGGTCAAGCGCTTATGTTTATTTGAGTCATGAATGAATGGTATGTTTGAGAAAATACCTATATAGAATGGGATTTGTTTGGCTTGCCCCTTCTGTTTAGCACCAAATGGAGTCTCACATGAAACATAAGAGCAATCCAAACTAGCCTTTAGCCTATATTAAAGTTGGATGCAAGCACAATAGTGTTAACCATACACTTACTAAGAGAAAAGGGGAGCAAACGAGTATCTTGATTGTTTATGTTTATAGTTTATCAACATAAATAATTGTGAGGTAAAAAAACTTAAAAATTTTCTAGCTTCTAATTTGAGATCAAGGATCTTGGTAACTTGAAGACAGGGGCGGCCCTGGCCCAGGGCAGGCCGGGCGACGGCCCAGGGCCCCTGACGAAAGGGGGCACCAACATGAAACTGTCTATAATAGAACTAGTATGTATCATGTGCCCTTTTTTAACAAAATACATTGTGGTGTAGTGGATACAATGCTAGAATTATTTAAGAGGTCATTGGTTCAAATCTTGACTACAACAAAATTTTATTTTATTTATATATTTTTTTTTACATTATGTTGGGGCCTATTTTTGAAGTTTTGCCTCGGGCCCCCAATTGCTCAGGGCCGGCGCTGCTTGAAGATATTTTCTTGGAATTGAGGTAGCTTACTATAAGGACATAATCTTCATTTGTCAAAATAAATATACACTTGATATAAAGGTGAGTGGAAGCTTAGGTGCAACCCTTCTAGCTGAGCAATCGATCTCGTTTATTATTTAAGCATCTCCAGAGCTAACCATTGAATGATCTCAATCGGTACCAAAGAGGATAGCTTCTATACTTATCACTCACACGACTAGACATCAACATATATGTTATAAATGTTAAATGAAAGAGTAATTTGTCATTTACCGCTAGTTGCAAAGGAGGTTCCTTGAAATATCAAAAATAGGAGCAAGCTAACTCGAACACCTTGCCTGTGCTTCCTTTGGGAGTGAAAGACTTATTTCTAATGAAATTTTATTATGCATGTAGGATAGAATAATTGGATGATTCATTAATAATGAGAGAGTACATTATATATAGGAGATGAGTCAGCCTCTCTCTATTATTCTACCCGGTGTGGGACTAAAGCCCAATAGATTAATACACTAATAAATAACACCCTATCTCAAGGTAGAGTATAGATGTCAATCATGTCCAGTTTGTTACAAATAAACTGAACGCGAGGGCTTAAAATGGACTTTGTGAATATGTCAGCTATCTGATCGCCGATTCACATGTGAAATTTTATCAACCCCTTCTAATATTCATCACGGATAAAGTGAATGTCAATCTCAATGTGTTTTGTCCTTTCATGGAATACGAGATTTGTGACAATATGGATAGTTGACTGATTATCGCACCACATATCAACTACTTTCGATCATGCTTCTTCTCCTAGCTCTTGTAGTAGATTATGCAAATATAACACTTCTGCGGTGCTATGAGTAATAGCTCGGTATTCCACTTCCAAACTTGATCATGAGATCACGCTCTGCTTCTTGCTCTTTCACGACACTAAGTTTCCAAAAATGAATACCGAGTAGCCGAAAGTAAAACGTCGATTTGTAAGGCTCGCACCCTAGTCAGCATCTGTAAAACACTCAAGATGAGTGCCATGATTCTCTATTTGAATTCCTTTTTCCAGAATTCTGAGATAGATAACGCAAGATCCTGAGAACTGTCTGCTAATGCGGAACTCGTAGAGAAGCCATAAATCTACTCGCGACACTTATAACAAAGAAAATGTCTAGGCGAGTCACGACCGCTAAGTAGTTAAGTTTTCTAATCACCCGACGATACTGATCAAGATTAGTCATCAATATCCCTCATCGAGAAGTAACTTTACCCCTTGATCTATGGGTGAGGTTGCTCCCTTGGTTTGCATCATACCTTCTTCAGCTAGGATGTTAAATATGTATTTCTGCTAAGACATGACAATGTCGTGTTTTTCCCTCGCGACTTTAATGCCCAAGAAGTAATTGAATGCTCCCATATCTTTGGTTTGAAACTGCTCACCAAGAAACTTTTTCAGCCCTACAATATCCTTGATGTCATCTCCCGTAATCACAATGTCATCAACATAGACACCAAATAATATTCTTCCAGCTGATGTATATCAGTAAAATACCGAGTGATCCTTCTTTGATTGACACATGCCAAACTGGATAACAACATGTGTAAATCAACCAAACCAAACACGGGATAATTGTTTGAGACCGTAAAGGGCCTTCCGCAGATGACTTACTTTACCCTCCCTTACAACGAATCCAGGAGGCTGTATCACATATACTTCTTCTTCAAGATCCCCGTAGAGAAATGCATTCTTCACATCCAGCTGAAGTAAGGGCCAGCCATAGCGGACAGCTAAAGCCAAGAGCACGCGCACATAAGTCATCCTGACAACAAGATAGAAAGTCCCAAAATAATTCTCACCGCAAGTTTATACCCTTTTGCTACAAGTCGAGCGTTCCGACAATCAAGTGTGACATCCAGTTTCAGCTTGATTGTGAACACCCATTTGCAACCCACTACCTTCTTACCGATGGACAAATCTACCAAGTCCTATGTATGGTTCTTCTAAAGCGCTCTAATCTCTTCTTCCAAAGAGGCGTGCCAACCAAGATGTTTCAGTCCTTCCTTTACAGAATTGGGTATCTGAATCCTATCAATAGTAGCCACAATGACTGAGTGTGACTCGCAAGTCCTTTGTAGTTCTCAACATACAAAGGATGGTTGTAGTATGTACGACAGGTACGAGCCAGTATATCAGGTAGTGGTGAATTAATGGAGCTGAAGGAGGGCCCTGATGATGATATCGGCTCTTCGACTGTGGGCACTATTGACGATACCCGTCCGGACGGAGCTAGTGCTTGTTGACCATTGGACGTTAAGGCTGTCTTGGTAGAGAGTGTGCCCTTATAGGGGGCTGCTGTGTTGGAACTGGATAGAGGAGAAAGTTCTCATCTGGATAAACTTTGGAACAAAATCGTTAGTTGGAGGGAGTAGGGGAAACTCGATCTCGACAAAGGTAACATCTCGAGATATAAAGTACCTCTTCAAAGTTGGAGAAAAACAAGGATAACCTTTTTGATGCTTAGGATACCCAAAAAAAATACACTTGAGTGCCTTTGGGTCTAGTTTAGAAAGGGTAGGTTGCGTATCTCGAACATAACACAACCATCCAAAAATTTTGAGACGTAGTGGAAAGGGCATTCGATTGGGATGTAAACAAGAAAAAGAAGTGGCTCCATTGAATATACGAGACGACATGCGGTTAATTAAATAACAAGCTATAGGGATAGCATCCGACCAAAATTTTCTGGGTATACCGACATGAAGCTTCAGTGCTCGAATTGTTTCCAATAAATGAGGATTCTTACGTGCAGTCACACCATTCTGTTGTGGTGTATAAGGACATGAAGTTTGGTGGATAATCTCTTTTTAGCAAGATGAGAAGAGAATGTCCGAGACACATATTCACGACTATTATCGCTCCAAAAAAATTTAATGGAAATCCCGAATTGGGTTTTTGTTTCCGCAAAGAAGTACACCAGATATCAAATAATTTGGAACGATTCTTCTTAAGGTAGACATATGTGACGCATGAGAAATAACTAACAAAAGACATAAAAAATTGAATTCCATTACCGATTCACCATGTTATGGACCCCAAATTCAGAGTGGACTAATTCAAATGTAACTGAAACAAATTATTCCAAACTTACTGGATAAGACACTCGTTGATGTTTAAATAGACAATACAACTTACAATAAGGAGAAACACAAAGATCTAGCGATGGACACAATTTATGGAGAGCTTGAAGAGACATATGACCAAGCCAACAATGTAACTCAAACAGGTCGTGACACACATTGGCACAAGCAACAGAGAATTTCAACTCAACAAGGTATAAGCCTCCAGCCACATGCCTCTACCAATAGTTTTTCTCGTCTTCAGGTCCTGAAAAACACAACCATCAAAAAAGAAAGTTACCAAACAGTATAAGCCTTAAGTTATCTGGATGATTGATAATAAATCAAATGGGTTGCCAGGTGTATGTAAAACAGAAGTGAGTGGCAGATTGGAGGAAGGAAAGACTGGTACTTCCTTTTCCACGCACTTTTAAAGAATTGTCATTTGCAATAGTAATAGGTGTCCCATAACCCACAGATACATAGTTACGCCGCATACTTACATCGCCTACCATATGATCAGATACGTCCAAGTCAATAACCCACTGCTTTGGACGTACCATACATGCCACTGAGTATTCGATAGTGGATCCAGATGTTGATGCTCCCCAACGTTGCTGAGCTTGGAATTCAGGAAATTCTGTATAGGTATCTGCTAACATCTCCTCGGATAGCCGGTTATTATCATGAGCATCTGATGCAATGTTGGCGACAGGAGCTTTGGGACACTGCCACTGAAAATGTCCTTGACGACTAAAGCTGGAAACATGTCCACGGCCTGCCTCCGTCAGGGCCAGCATTCCGGCCACTACGTCTACCACCACGACCACCACGGAATCCATCACAAGCAACACCCAAGACAGATCGATCAGCATGTGCGTCACTCATATCAGTCCCAACTACTTTTGCAGCCTGTAGGACACGAAAGTAGACTTCCATCAGAGATAGAACCTCAGCCTCAACGATAATCTGAGACCGTACAGAGTCTGCATCAGAACGAAGGGAGTCAAGGTATGCCATAACATAGAGCTGATAGCGTTGTGTTTATGCCTTATCGATATCTGTCGTCAATGGTAGCACACGATCTATCTCTTCAGTTAGTGACTTAAAGACATGGAAGTGGTCCTTATGTGATGTCTCCTTGATCAGTCCAGTAGACGCCAATGACCAAGTCATAGATGTGAGACAAATCGTGTTTGCCATCAAACGCAGTCGCAAGGACCTCCCATATCTCCTTCACTGAATCTGTGTTCTAAATTATGTCATCAACTGATGGTTCCATCGAATTCATCAATTGTGTAAATAGTCGACTATCACCCGTCTTCCACTATTCGTGTGTGGGATCATTCACTGCTGGAGGGTTGCCAGTCAGATGCTTTGACAACCTCATGCTCCGAAGCGTCTTCTCGACCTTCTTTTGACATGTGGAGTAACTATTTGGACCTTCAAGCTGTCGATCGACAAGTCGAATCGATGAAATTGTTATGCTAGTGCCTGGTGTCCCTACCACTGCATTTCCAGCACTAATGTTGTCAGCACTGCTACTTGTCACAGTTTTCGTCATCCTTCAATATTCTTGATTCGATTGTTGTGGATCGTCCCGACCCAATATTCATATGAACTCTGTCAATGCACATTCAACTAGCCGGAACTGGCTCACGCAATGTTAGCAGAGATCGAATGTGGATCTCACAAGTCAGAACAGAGATGCACCTCAGGTTGCTTTTCTATTGGATCCTGTTGTAGATACTGGGCTAGAAATATAGATTCATGCAAACCGAA
Source organism: Iris pallida (assembly GCA_029216955.1). Lineage (NCBI taxonomy): Eukaryota > Viridiplantae > Streptophyta > Magnoliopsida > Asparagales > Iridaceae > Iris > Iris pallida. The sequence continues at coordinate 30,627,872 of JANAVB010003400.1, read as the reverse complement.
TTTGCTCTCTGTTAACTCCTGAGGCCGATGTCAAGGTTCAAAGGTTCACGCAAATAAATCATTGTTTACCCTCTGAAGAATCTCAACGTAGACAACTCTTTATTTTAACAAATCAGATCTAGGATTTTGTGGATGGGGCCATGTGGCGGCTGGATGTGGGATTAGGGTTAGGGTTTGTAGACACGGAGGTTAGGGTTAGGGTTTGACAAGGGGGTTGAACGCCTGAACCTCGACGAGAAGTGGGGGGGTCGACGAGAAGGGGGGTGGGCGGCCTGGGGGGATCGAGGGCGGTGGAAGTGGAAGCTGCAGCAGTAGCACATGCGATAGGAGGGGGTGGGGCCAGCAGGGGGTGGCCTGGAAGAGGACGGGGGTTATCGGGGGGGGGGGGGGGGGGGGGGGGATTGCGATAGGAGGGGTGGGGCTAGCAGGGTTGGGGGGCAGCCTTGAAATGGATGGGGGCCAGCGAGGGGGTCGATGGGATGTAGGGGGTGGAGGCTAGAGTCAGGTGGACGGCTTTGATACCATGTAGGGTGGAATAATTGAATGATTCACTGATAATGAGAGTACATTATATATAAGAGGAGTCGCACTCTCTATTATTCTACCCGATATGGGAATAAAGCCTAATAGACTAATACACTAATACTTAACAACGCATAAGGCAACAATGGTCTTCTGGTCTATTATGGCCCAAAATAATGTGATACGCCTTCGATATTCAAAATAAATATTGGCCAGGCTAGTCGTTCGATTAGTTCCAATTAGTTCCGATTTATGCATGTCCCAACAACTATATATCTCTACGATGTAGACAAAATACTTTGGTCTTTGAAGAAATATCCTGGACAAGAGAGATTATCGAGAAAGAATGATTACCTTTAAATCAAAGTTTATTGGATGCAAATCGTACAGATTACATTGATGATTGTTGGTCAAATACAGGATATTGTACCTCTGTGGAAGGTAATCTTCTTATTTGGAGAAGCAAGAAACAAACATTTGTGGCAAGATCAAGTGGAGAGGAAGATTATAGGATACTTGCTCAAGGTGTTGAAAAGGCCTATGATTGAAACGATTTCTTTAGGAGTAGGGTTCTTATTCTTCCTTCCAGTGAAAAGTGAAAATTGAACCGTTGTTACTATTGCAAGTAACAGTAAAAACCAAGCTGCTATTACACTCCAAGTGATTCAGTACATTGACAGAACCAAGCATATTCAAATTGATTGATACTTGACAGAACCAAACAGATTGAAATCGATCAACACTTGATTCTAGAGCTGGATTCAAAGGAATTGTGCATGATTTATATATCTTCAATCGAACAATTGGCGATCTTTGAGATCAGGAGTGGATTTCTAAATATCGAATTTCTCGTGTAAACAACTCAAACACATCTTGATGGAATACATAGGCATTTCTAAAGTTCAAGTGTATTCATGATTTGCATAGGGTTTGACAAGGGCACATTTTTTGCATGATTTGTTTAGGGCTAGTGTCACGCCCTGGCCAGGGGCTTTTCAGGAAATGGCTCGTGCATGAGTCTCATGTGCATCATCACTTGGTCCATTTGCCAAAATGGTTAACCCTATCAAACTGTCATCCCATATCTAATGTGGGACTGTCTTAGGGTGCTGCAATCTCACTTGGCTCACTTGCCAAAATTGTTTTATGTACACACAAGCCCCAAGCCCACAAATATAAATCTATCAAACTATCATCCCATATCCAAGGAGGGACTAATTCTTAGAGTTTTGTTATCTCCCCAGCCCGAAGATATAACGTCTCCATCACAGCCCATACAAATGGTCTGATCTCACCTCAGCAGAACAAGAACCAGTAGGTAGCTCTATTACCATCTATCATTACCTCGGCTCGCGAGGCATGAGCTATGCATGGGCCTAATGTGCATTACCAATTGGTCCATCTACCAACAGTTAACCAGGATGTGCTCATGAGACAAGGACTCAAATGTACATCAATCAAACTCTCATCTCATATCCGATGTAGGACCGTAAGATCTGGTTTGGATTGCCGGTATGCTTTATCCGGAACTCCATTTGGTGCTCAATGCAATGGGGAGTCAAAGAGCTTGCCCTCGCATGGATTTTTGCTCAAACGTGCCATTCATTTGAGGGCACAATTGGGCGTTTCTAGGACGCTATCCAAACGAGCGTTCTGGAAATGGACATTTGAGCAAACGCCCATACCCAAAAAATTAGGATCAAACTAATTAGTGTAATCTTAGGGTTCAATAGTTAGTTCCATTTTCGCTTATGAAAGTTCACCTGTCACTATATTTGGTAATATCAGAAAAAATACAATTCATGCAGACAATATCTTCATAATTTTATAGTTCTAATCTGTATGATTGAAGGTGTAGTAGAGACTATTTACTGATCTTCAAAATAAATACAAGGGTGAGAATATAGACCTGTATTTGGTGGTAAAATGATGTAAGAAAAGAGCAATTTGCAGTCGGGCTAGTTCAGCCCCTGGGCAATGGCGAGCACCTCCTCCGAAGGGTGCAAAATATGGGCTACTTCTCCAATTTCTGTTAGCCTTCAGAATAAGAGAAGAGAGAAAAAGAAGTGTCAAAAGAGAATATATGCACGCAGATCATAAAATTTATTTTGAACAAAAACATTTTAGGTATCACTGATGTGTCACATGTAGATTGATTTATTGTAAAGATGTACCATGTTCTCTTCATCCATCCACCTCCAAGGGTTGAAATTCAAAGCTCCTGGATATATAGTCTCATCTAAATGAACTGCGGAGAGAAAGGGGATGACGAGAAATCCTTTTGGAATCATAAAATCTGACAAACATAAAAACCAGTATCAAAATAGTAGAATAAACATATTTTGTTAACACATTCTACAAGATAACTAAGAAGGTTTTCTTCGTGGAAAAGCTCAAATTGAGGTGTGTGTAGTTCCCAACTTGTTCGTCTAATTTCTTGTTTCCCTTTTCTTTAAGAATGTATGTATTTTGGGTATTCTTAAACAGCCTAAAAGAAAGCACATATGATGTTTCCAAGTTTGTAAAATGTTAGTGGAACCCTAGAGCTCCCATGGCATCCCAACCACACTAGACACATCCATCGTACCTTCACCATTCCCTTGCCTCGTCGGAACACTATCCCTAACCACAACCCAAACCCAGCCCCCATAACCTCATCAGCACAAGCCCTAAACACGAACTAGCCCAGCCCCAGACTACCACCATCTCCTGCAACAACCAGCCCCAGACGCTAAAAATCCTATGATCCACCATACCACCTTCCAAAATCCTCAAATCCCGTGGTCCACAATTAAACCCTTTAATCTCCACCTTCCAAAACAAACATATAACAAGCTCCACCAGTTGGTCCAATCTCGACCATTCTTGACGAGAACTAATCGGCTGATCTCAATGAAGGCCGCTCGACTAGCATATTCCATCTCAGGTTCGAGTGTTGATTGCATATTGCCTCCTATAGAAGATTATTAGCATTTGTTAAAGAGTTGCTATGTTGTTACTTCCTTTAGATAGTTTGTTCTCCTTCCTCCTATAATTAAATAGGCATTAGGGGTGGCCTACATATTTATATTTAATTCCATCAAATAAAATTCAATTCACTTACCACTGATACTTGAGCATGGTGTCAGAGGAGGATTTCTCCTCTCATACCTGATGAAGAAAACAACCCTTTGTTGCATTCCAGCATATACCCGCTAGGCTGTTATCACCATTCCAGACCATTTCAAGCCTATTTTCCACCTACTAGCTCAATCCACTTATATTCCACGACATTATCTCTCCGTTTGGCATGCTCGTTAGATGGCAATGTTCCCTCTTCACTAGCGGATTGGTTGGCTAGCCGCATCACTCAGCAGTGCCATCTTCGGCCTTCTTGGATACAATTATTTGGATACGGTTTTTTGGATTTCTTCTATCCGGTCACGATTTCTTGGATTTCTCATATTACTTCGGCCGTTACGTCCATTGCGTGGTGATCTTTATTATGATCTTACTTGCGGGATTTATTTACTTGCTATATCTTTGATTCCAACTTAATGTGTGGGTACTCTCTAATCTCAATGCTTGTGTGTAACGCATGTTTAATTCTTTTGACTATTGGAGTACTCTATTTGGTGATTGTTACGTCGACTACTTCTACTAGATACCCTCGTGGCATAGGATGGGGAGAACAAGAGCATGGTCGACTTCTGTTGGTATATTTGGTATTGGTATATTAGAATAAGAATATTGGAATATCATGTTGGTACATTTGGTATGTCAGAATATGTCACAGGATATTCCACAGAGGATTTAATATAATGAGGAGGATCGTAAGGCTATATATAATCATGAGATTATCAATGAAATCATAACAAAATATTCAACATGGTACCAGAGCAACCAAAACCCTAACCGTCACTACCTTTTCCAAACCCTAATCCAGTCGTCGTCGCCATCACCATCCGCACCACTGTAATGACCCGCTCCGCCCTAGCGGAACGCCGATTCAAACGGCAAGTACAACGACTCAAACGAGCCGTCGACCCGAACAGTTGGCATCGACCTGATGAAGAATCGATGCAAGGCTTACATTGGCCCATCAAGATGAATCCAGACAAAGACTTTCAAAGGCGCTCTCGGAGTATCGCTCGGCCGATGCGAACATCGCTAAGGTGGGTGGCTCCGATGAACCTGTCTTTGCTTAGTCTAGACACATAACAATACGAACACTATCACGAGAATCGCTAGGCGATAATCCCGCGCATGCTAATAAATGAATGACTCAACGCACCTAGCTAAGGGAATAATCCCATCTTGCATGCTTGTTTAGAACATGGAAAAGAACTCGGCAAGTATAGAAACTCTCGCACCGCGCTCTACGCTCGTGCTAAGGCACCAGCTTACGTTCGAGTCCCTTACGCTATGCAGTAGCCCGATGTGGATCTCTTGTCATCAGCACAACTAGTCCAGTCAGAATCACAATAGCCCTCGATGCTTACATGATTATTTCTTCTGAAGATCAGTCCCTTCCCGGGGGCTCCCTTTAAGTACCTCAGAATCTGGTATACTGCGTCCATATGACCCTTCCGAGGGTCATACATGTAGCGGCTCACTACACTGACCGCAAAGCTGATATCAGGTCGAGTGTGGCTCAAGTAGATCAACTTGCCTACTAATCTCTGATATCTATCCCGGTCAACTGGTTCTCCAGCTTCAGCATCCAGTTTGAACTTCTGGTCTATCAGTGTCGTAGCTGGTTTGTATCACATCATCCCCGTTTTCGTAAGCAGGTCCAGTGCGTACTTCCTTTGAGAAAGAACGATTCCCTCATTATCTCGAGCAATCTCAATCCCAAGGAAGTATCGAAGAGGGCCAAGATCCTTCACCTCGAACGCCTTGTCAAGCTTTTCTTGAGTTGGACGATCTCCTGCTCATCATCGCCTGTGATAATCATATCATCTACATATACCGCAAGCATGGTGATGTGGCCTCCACTTCGTCTGAAGAAGACAATGTGATCAGCATTGATCTGCTGATATCCCATCCCTATCATTGCTCTCCTGAACCTGTCAAACCATGCTCGAGGAGACTGCTTCAGTCCATAGAGGGACTTCTTCAGTCTGCAGACCTTGCCTTCTGTCTGTTTGGTGCCGAATCCTGGTGGTATCTCCATGTACACCTCCTCCACTAGATCCCCATAAAGAAATGCATTCTTCATATCCAGTTGGTGTAGCTTCCACCCTCCATTGGCTGCTAGGGAGATCAAGGTCCTGACAGTGCTCATCTTCGCCACCGGTGCAAAGGTCTCGTCATAGTCGATGTCGTACGTCTGACTGTATCATTTTGCCACCAGTCGAGCTTTATAGCGCTCAACCTGTCCATCTGGGTTCTGCTTCACAGTAAAAACCCATTTGCATCCGACTGCTCTTTTTTCTTCTGGCAGTCTCACCAGCTCCCAAGTGTGGTTCTTCTCAAGAGCTCCCAACTCCTCATGCATTGCCGCTTTCCACTTTGGATCGTTCTTGGCAACCTGCCAATTGTTAGATACAGTAATGCTATCCAAAGATGCTATAAATGCTCCATGAGAAGAAGAGATATGATCATAAGAAACAAACTTAGCAAGGTCCCAACCATATCTATCCGGAGGATTTTACGCATTACTGCGAGTAGTCCTTCGTATAGGTAGTGGTATGGGAGAAGTAGGAGGGATGATATCACCTGAGGAGGGTGGTGGTGTAGATGAGGAGGATGGTGGTGTCTCAGGAGTTGGGACAGACGCATGCAAGGGACTTAGCACTGGCACTGTAGGTACTGGTCCTGCAGTTTGCTTCTCTCTCCTGCTGTAGGTAAGTAACTCCCCCTGAGCCGTAGGCCTGATACTTCTTATCTCCTCCCCCTGTTCTGCTTCACCTTCATGTTTCTCCTCAACCGTGCCTCTATGCCATACTTCTAGATCGGTTACCACCAAGTTCTCCATCTCCCCCCCTCGCCTTATACTGGTAGTATTAGGCGTGTTGTGCGACGTTCCCTCCTGGCGGTAATATGGCTCATGCTCTCGGAAGTGGACATCCATACTAACGAACTTCTTCTTCTCTACTGGACTCCAGCACACATATCCCTTCTGAGTCGCTGAGTAGCCCACGAAGATGCATTTGACTGCTCTGGGGTCAAGTTTTCCAACTGATGGTCTGTTGTCTTTCACAAAGCACACACACCCGAACACCTTTAGTGGGAGTATCCTACTATTATTGCCTTGTAATACTTCGCATGGGGACTTTCATTCCAGGACTTTTGAAGGCATCCTGTTGATAAGTTGAGCTGCTGTCAATACTGCATGTTCCCATAGATTTTATGGGACATTCATGTCGATCATCATACTTCTTGCGGTCTCTAGAAGGTGTCGGTTCTTCCTTTCTGCTACTCCATTTTGTGCTGGTGTGTATGCACAGCTGGTCTGGTGCTGTATTCCGTGTGCTGACAGGTACTCTACAAGTGTCCTGTTGGTGTACTCCGTTCCATTGTCAGACCTCAGTACCTTCACTACTGCATTGTACTGAGTCTGGACATGTTTATGGAAGTCCCGAAAGCAAGCAAATACTTCACTCTTATTTTTCATTAAATACAGCCAGGAGACACGAGATGCACAATCAATAAAGGAGACAAAGTACTTATATCCATTCATAGTGTTAGTAGCACATGGACCCCAAACATCAGAATGTACTACCTCAAAAACAAGAGAACTCTTATGACCAGTACCAACATATGAGCTTCTAGTAAGCTTTCATAACTCGCATGCATCACATACTAATTTCTGTTTATTTGATTTTGCATACATCTCTGGATACAACTTACTTAGAGTATCAAAAGAAGAATGTCCCATCCTTCTATGATGAAGTATCAAAGTATCTTCAGTCCTCTGCTGCAGCTCTCCCATTCCAGCCTTCTCTACCATAGATATCAATGCTGAGTCCAGTCCTTTCCGATCTAGGTACTACAGTCCCTCATGCCAGGTGCCAGTCCCAAGTCTTCGTCCCGTCCCTTTCTCCTGGAAGATCACCTTAGGAATATCAAAAGAAACAGTACATTTTAGTTGGAGAATTATAAAACTAATAGACAAGAGACTGACTGGAAAGGATGGAGCATGTAACGCATTGGATAATCTTACAGAACCTGTACAATTAACAGCACCCTTACCGACCACTGGTTGGAAAGTGCCATATGCAGTCTGAATGGTGTCTGCTGGTGCTAGGTGAGTGTATGAAGAAAACTCACTAGCGTTTTCGGTCACATGTCGAGATGCTCCTGAGTCGATAATCCAGTCTGACGTTTTAAGGGAAGACATAGATGCAAGAGCGAGTGACTCGTCAGTACCTTTTTGTCACGCCCCGCTTCCGTAAGAGCGATCGTCCTCGCTAAGGCGTGATGCCGCACGGGCCTAGGTTGCGCCCGTGCAAGGCTAAGTCCGGAAACGGCCGATTTGAGCTAGGCCACAGAGTCGCACAGAGTGTCCCCATTTGCAGCGGAAAGTAAACGAACACAAATTGAAGCGAATTCCAACTCTTTATTGATTTTCAAGAAGTTTACAAGCGGCGCTAGGCCGAGTTTACAAGTCTCTCAAGCTCTCTCTCTCTATGAAACATAAAAGGCGTGCCAAGTGGCTTACAAGATGGAATGATTCATGGCGATGTTCCGATACATTATGTCCTGTATAGGGTGCTTCAGCTCCTTGCAACGCTCCAAGGCTCCAGAGATAGCTCCGCGCCTTAGCACGTTCGAGGGAAGCTCCGCACCCGATGACGTCTCCTGCATCCTGCAAACAGACTGTGGGGTTATCAGTACATTGTTATGCACTGGTGGGGAGGCTAGCTCGCCCACAATGCTATCATTACCAAACACGTTCTATTTACTTTTGTGCACCGTCTATCATTCATTGTCTTTCTAATCTTGCCTTAGGATCAGTTTCATGGCATATTTCATAGCCTATCTCGTGTTGCCAAATTCAAGTGTCGCATGAAAATACATGCACGACTTACCCATACTTACCGTCCGGCCTTCCCTGTCCAAAGTAAACCAAGTTAGTCAACAATTCATAGGAAATAACTTAACGTGATTCATGTGAACTTTCAATGTCAAGGGCGTGTCCCTGCCTCGGGTCCTAGCACGTCGTAGGCGTATTTTCTAACTGCTTTGCCGAAGTACTTTCGATTATCTGGTGTGTTATGTTCGAGCCTGTTCAGAAGGCACTTCATTTAGTTAACTTAGACTACTTTGATTTCAATGCAAGGACTTGCACGTGGATTGCTACCAGCAAAGCCCACTTAATCTATATGCATCGGTCGCTGGCATCACAAGCCAATTTGGACATGTCTTCCCCTTGGTAATTTCTCACCTATCATAGCGTGCGGCTTGGTACACCCTGATAGTCTTTTGAAATATCCGGCCTTACGTCCCCTGGTGGCCAAGCCCGCACTCAGGCCTGTACGTAAGCCAAATTTTGATTTCCGTCCGGACCGGTACGTCCTTCACACTTTGACCGTGCCGCTGGAAATCCCTTATATCTCCCACCTCCCGTATACTAGTGGATTGTCCACGACCATTTCGTTTTCTTTTTGTTTGTCATTTTAACTTAACGGCTGTCTCCGAGCCGTAGGCTAACCCTTAGCCATAATGCGTTATCGACCAGGTTGGCGTCCGTGCCGCACGGGTAGCGAGCCCCGTTGCACGTGCCCGTCACACCTGTCGCTAACCATTCCTTTCTTTCTTATCTTTTCTTCATTCTTTCTTTTCTTTCTTTCACTTGTCCGTTTGTTCATTGATTCATTTCATTCACATATTCATTCATTCATTGATTCATTCATTCACTTGTTCATTCATTCATTCATTTATACATTTTGCAACTCCCTGTGCGGGAGTCGCCTTGGCGACCCATCGGTCCCGTGGCCTTTCAATGTTGCTATACTCTACTCGAAACGACTATGTCGATAGTCTTCCCATTTCATTGTTGTAAACCATTCATTGTTTCATTGTTGAACGCATAGGGAACTTGAACGTAAGCTTGTGCCTTAGCACGAGCGTGGAGTGCGGTGTGAGAGTTCTCACATTTTTCATGTTCCTTTCCATATTCTATACAAGCATACAAGATGGGATTATTCCCTTAGCTAGGTGCGTTGAGTCATTTATTAACATGCGCGGTGTTATCGCCTAGCGATTCTAGCAATACTGTCCGTATTGTTATGTGTCTAGGCTAAGCAAAGACGGGTTCATCGGAGCCACCCACCTTAGCGATGTTCGCATCGGCCGAGTGATACTCCGAGCGCGCCTTTGAAAGTCTAAGTCTGGATTCATCTTTGACGGGCCAATGTAAGCCTTGCAACGTTTCTTCATCAGGTCGATGCCAACTCTTCGGGTCGACGGCTCGTTTGAGTCGTTGCACTTGCCGTTTGAATCGGCGTTCCGCTAGGGCGGAGCGGGTCATTACATAATACACCACTCAAAACAAGTCTCGTCCTCGAGACTTCCTGAGTGCAGGTCATCCTACCATTTCTTTAGCTTGTGTCGTTGTGTTTCTTAGACAATTTCTATCGAACGGCTCTATCGTTCGATGGCATCGAATTATGCTCGGTTATCCTTTCAAGTTTTATGTTGCATGCGTTTGGTGAATTTTATGGAATGACTGTCCATTCATTTTAGACTTGATGGTACTTATTCAATTGTCGTTCATGCGCATCTCAACACCCACTTGCAGTTGCATTCGACTTCATCATATCGCTGCGTGGGGACTGTGCACATATTCAAGGCGTCCCCCGAATACGTACATTTCAACCAGGCTTAGCGATTAACGAAGTCGGACAAGCTACTCGTGATAGTTTTGATTTGCCGATCATTTTGCTAACTTCGATTTAAAACCGAACTCGTGTGCATCTCACTATCGTTTATCTCGGTCATCGAGATGATCCGATTGGCTACTCAAGCGTTCTTGTCCACGAAATCAGTATGATTTCTTCTTAGCGGGGTCGACCAAGTCTAAGTAATTTCCGTCCGATTCGAGACTAAGTATCGTACTATCATCGAGTACGTCTTCCAATCAATGATTCAATTCGTTATCCCAACTTTACTTGCGCATCATCCATTCCTATCATTCGCTTTGTTTGGGGCCAATCTCGTCGTCGTTCACATACACTCCCTGTTCTCCGTCCTACTCTAAGTCTTGCTGCCCAAGTCAATCGTCCGTCCAGACGATACTGTAAGGTCAATCGCAGAAGTTCAATCACTCGACATAGGGTCGTCCGCCTATCCGCTAGGTCAGCTCACAAGGTCATAGTTACACGTCAAGTCCGTTGCTCATCGTGTAAGGCCGTTGTACGACGCTCGCCCCAATTCCTATGGTCAAACCATTTGTTCGCTTGTACGGGAGTTTCTACCCAAGTTCGTTTCACTCAAATTTCTAAACATCAAGCAGCGTTCACCCTATTTGCATCAACACATTCTCCGCTCCAAGTTCGAGCTCGTAGGTTATCCTCAACCAAATCCTCGACATATTAATATCGTATGTCCACACTAACAATTTTCATAGTCTACCTCTTCAGTATGTTTGATACAATCCACCTATCCAATTCACGTAGTCGATCACAAGGTCGTCAAGCCTTGCAATATGTCGCGCCCCGATCTCACGCAAGTCTGATTATCCACGGCGGACATGAATCACCACGTCAACGTTCCCGCGGAATAATCGTCCTCATCGGGACGTAACTCTTGCGTTGAATCTAGACTTACTCGTTTTCGATACGCGGATTGGGTCTACTAAATCCTCAAGTTTTCTTATTCTTCAATCGCAAGTCCTAACAATCCTCGAATTTATCTTCGCTTCAAACCACAAGTCGAAGCAATCAAAATTGTCATGTAAAGGTATTTCTAGTTCGATCATTCCCGCTGGACATGAATCACCATGCCAACGTTCACGCGGAATGATCGTCCCAAATTCGACGTGACGCATATGCGAGGCTGGAGTTGCGCTCGCGCAAGACAAGATCGTTGTCGTTGTGGTTATCACCGAACAGTCAAGTCACTTCCCTTCTTCATTCCAAACATTCATTTCTATCAAAATTCCCCAACATGGTATCCTTCAAAACAATAACTTCTAACACGATCATCATTCATCGAATCAGAGTACCCCCGAGTTATCGTACATCGATCTTTGATACGCCTCAACACCATCGATGATGTACATAACCTGACGATCTTCCTTTTGCAACAAATTCCGAGTCATGCTTAATTTTCTCAATTCACATTGTCTCATGCTAACTCTTCATTGAGCAACATCAATTTTCATTCCTTAGTCATTCTCGTATCTCCAACCCAACGTTTTCCATGCATGCTATCTTTCGATCGTGCTAACTTCGATCTCGTCCATGCGTATTTCACCTTAACTCAAGTTTTAATCCCTTCGACTAAATTCAAAATCGCATGCACGATCTTCTATGTTTCCTCGACCAAGACCTCCATTCGTTTCATCGTTTCGACTCTCTATTCGATCGTTTCGTAATTCACACTACGCATTCTTAATTCGTCCGAACGATATCTCGTTGAGACTATCGAAGTCAAAGCCAACTAAGCGTTACTCGTTCTACGGCTTTGCGCGATATCATCGCTTGCCGACATACTCGTTCTATCCGTAAATCCTTTAGTCTCGCTCGAACAATTTCTATAACGTTCATACACCACTCAGGGTTCGAGCCACTCGACTAGTCGTTGACACTCGCCATTTTTCTTCTTCGAAGCTATCACATACACCACTCGGAGTCGAGTCATTCTACAAATCCTCAAAATTTCATTCGATTCCCAATCGATGTGTTCAATCGCGCGTTCGCCCGTTCCTCAAAATCTAAATCAATCTTCCGTGCACGCCTAAGCGTTAGTTTGATAACGTTCCTATCGATATACACTCTAAGTGTAGCTTCGTTCCCGACCGAGCGATACTTGATATCGCTCGCAACTCGATTGCACCAAAAAGTCGAGGTGCGCGACACGCGGCACAACTTAGCCAAAAGGCTGCGTGCATAACTATCCCGTTCGAACTATACTTCGGTCTCGTGTACTCGTTCGCTATTGTCAGCGTAAGGTTATTCAAGCATGTCTTGCGTTTGCTAACTCTTAGCATGCGTTCCTTCCAACTCGAGTCCGTCGCGGTTTGGCACAAAGGCCTTCGCCTATCGATCTCGTTCAATCGAGTACTTGTACGAGCTTTTGAAAATATTAGACTTATTGTATGGAACATCCCAAGGCACAACGAGAGAGAGCGTACACTTCTTTTATTTCCAAACGAGCTTTCAAAACTGAGAGAATCGAAATGAAGTCCAAGGACGTAAAGCCGTGCTCTGATACCAATCTGTCACGCCCCGCTCCCGTAAGAGCGATCGTCCTCGCTAAGGCGTGATGCCGCACGGGCCTAGGTTGTGCCCGTGCAAGGCTAAGTCCGGAAATGGCCGATTTGAGCTAGGCCACAGAGTCGCACAGAGTGTCCCCATTTGCAGCGGAAAGTAAACGAACACAAATTGAAGCGAATTCCAACTCTTTATTGATTTTCAAGAAGTTTACAAGCGGCGCTAGGCCGAGTTTACAAGTCTCTCAAGCTCTCTCTCTCTGAAACATAAAAGGCGTGTCAAGTGGCTTACAAGATGGAATGATTCATGGCGATGTTCCGATACATTATGTCCTGTATAGGGTGCTTCAGCTCCTTGCAACGCTCCAAGGCTCCAGAGATAGCTCCGCGCCTTAGCACGTTCGAGGGAAGCTCCGCACCCGATGACGTCTCCTGCATCCTGCAAGCAGACTGTGGGGTTATCAGTACATTGTTATGCACTGGTGGGAAGGCTAGCTCGCCCACAATGCTATTATTACCAAACACGTTCTATTTACTTTTGTGCACCGTCTATCATTCATTGTCTTTCTAATCTTGCCTTAGGATCAGTTTCATGGCATATTTCATAGCCTATCTCGTGTTGCCAAATTCAAGTGTCGCATGGAAATACATGCACGACTTATCCATACTTACCGTCCGGCCTTCCCTGTCCAAAGTAAACCAAGTTAGTCAACAATTCATAGGAAATAACTTAACGTGATTCATGTGAACTTTCAATGTCAAGGGCGTGTCCCTGCCTCGGGTCCTAGCACGTCGTAGGCGTATTTTCTAACTCCTTTGCCGAAGTACTCTCGATTATCTGGTGTGTTATGTTCGAGCCTGTTCAGAAAGCACTTTATTTAGTTAACTTAGACTACTTTGATTTCAATGCAAGGACTTGCACGTGGATTGCCACCAGCAAAGCCCACTTAATCTATATGCATCGGTCGCTGGCATCACAAGTCAATTTGGACATGTCTTTCCCTTGGTAATTTCTCACCTATCATGGCGTGCGGCTTAGTACACCCTGATAGTCTTTTGAAATACCCGGTCTTACGTCCCCTGGTGGCCAAGCCCGCACTCAGGCCTGTACGTAAGCCAAATTTTGATTTCCGTCCGGACCGGCACGTCCTTCACACTTTGACCGTGCCGCTGGAAATCCCTTATATCTCCCACCTCCCGTATACTAGTGGATTGTCCACGACCATTTCGTTTTCTTTTTGTTTGTCATTTTAACTTAACGGCTGTCTCCGAGCCGTAGGCTAACCCTTAGCCATAATGTGTTATCAACCAGGTTGGCGTCCGTGCAGCACGGGTAGCGAGCCCCGTTGCACGTGCCCGTCACACCTGTCGCTAACCATTCCTTTCTTTCTTATCTTTTCTTCATTCTTTCTTTTCTTTCACTTGTCCGTTTGTTCATTGATTCATTTCATTCACATATCCATTCATTCATTCATTGATTCATTCATTCACTTATTCATTCATTCATTTATACATTTTGCAACTCCCTGTGCGGGAGTCGCCTTGGCGACCCATCGGGTCCGTGGCCTTTCAATGTTGCTATACTCTACTCGGAACGACTATGTCGATAGTCTTCCCGTTTCATTGTTGTAAACCATCCATTGTTTCATTGTTGAACGCATAGGGAACTTGAACGTAAGCTTGTGCACGAGCGTGGAGTGCGGTGCGAGAGTTCTCACATTTTCCATGTTCCTTTCCATATTCTATACAAGCATACAAGATGGGATTATTCCCTTAGCTAGGTGCGTTGAGTCATTTATTAACATGCGCGGTGTTATCGCCTAGCGATTCTAGCAATAGTGTCCGTATTGTTATGTGTCTAGGCTAAGCAAAGACGGGTTCATCGGAGCCACCCACCTTAGCGATGTTCACATCGGCCGAGCGATACTCCGAGCGCGCCTTTGAAAGTCTAAGTCTGGATTCATCTTTGACGGGCCAATGTAAGCCTTGCATCGATTCTTCATCAGGTCGATGTCAACTCTTCGGGTCGACGGCTCGTTTGAGTCGTTGCACTTGCCGTTTGAATCGGCGTTCCGCTAGGACGGAGCGGGTCATTACACTTTTGATGGGTGAGCATACATAGCGGCGTTGCCTCCGAAGAATGGGGTGGATGTCTCCTCTGCTCCGCTCCTCCTATCTCCTTTGGTCGATGCTCTCTGCTTTCTCTACAGCAGGTCCAGCAGTGCCTGATCCTCCTCAGTAAAGGTGCCACCAACTCCTCCATTCCCTTCTGCCACCAGCAAGTTTGCCCGATAGCCTCCTCGGCCGCCTCGTCGGCCTCCTCGACCATGTCCACGTCCAATATATCCTCGTCCTCGTCCACCACCTGAGTCTTCCTCCTTAGGTGGTTTGGTACAAGCATATCGATAATGGCCCATCTCCCCGCAGTTGTAGCACTGCCGATTGTGTTGCCAGAGCTCTCCCTTGGATCCTGTGTTGCCCGAGCTAGCAGCTGCTAGTGCTGACTGTGCATCGGGGGGACCACCTGTCCCTGTCTATAGTCTGATCCGTGTCTCCTCCTGGATCATGGCTGAGATAGCCTCCTCAAGACTAGGGATCTCTGGTTGGGCGAGGAGTAAGGCAGTCCTCTGTGCAAATGCGACAGTCAGCCCTTTGAGGCTGTCCTTTTAAAGGTTTCTAAGTTCAAATCGGGACCGAAATGAACTTCGGCGATGTCAACAAGAGCGTCTACAGTGTTGGGAACATAGAGCCATTCACTCAAATCGTCATCATCAATCCATCTCGATTCTGTGGACAAAAGAATACATAATGCCATATAAATATTGCAAGTTGCAGTAAAACATGCGAACTGCATTGTCATAAATAGGGTTGGCAAGTTCCAATAATTCAAGTAGGCCAATATTCTGGAAGGTCAAGCAATACTATGGAAATATATTAAAATTAATAATATTTCCAGGACATATAGCTCTTTTGTGGAAATCATCAAACCAAGCATTAGAAGTTTCTAAATCTACAAATAAGCTAGAATCATAATCATCATCATCGGAAGGACTAAAGAGACTCTTAAGATGGTCATATGATGGGTTCAAGTTGAAGCACCATCTTCTCTCTTCTTCTTCTTCGCAAATCTAGGTGCCATTGAAATTTGAAAAAGAAAATTGAAGAAATTACCTCAGAAAATTGAAATAGATGAAAGAGAACCTCAAGAGCTCCACAAATACTAAAGATTTAGGTTGGAAACCCTAAAAATAAATAGATCTAGGGTTAGGGTTTGAGAAACTAGGGTTTGGGGGGGGGGAGTTTTTGGAGGTTGAAGAGGGGTTCCATTTGGATGAAACGAACAGATGGGTCTTATAAAGAAGTTAGGAGCAAAAAAAAATGTGGGCCAGCTCTCGGGTTGCTCTGGAAATAAGCGCACCGAACTCGGGTCGAACTCGGCCAGAGTTCGGTCCGAGTTCTATATGTTTGTTTCCTGAGAAGCACAGTTTGATTTATGTTCTTAATAATAGCTTAAAACTACCATTCATTGATCTAATAAATCTTTATTACTTTGGGTTAGCTGTAGGGGCAGGATCCCAGCTAGCGGTAGTCCGAAGACTAGTACACCGTGTCGCTTTAAGCTATTTACACATGTATGACAGAAGGACCCTTTCGGCTTATACCCAAAACTTTGATTTAAAACATCATTGAATAAATTCTAATTTTTACTAAACATTAAGCATTATGCTTCCGAGAATTCAAGAATACCTAACTCACGACGTAGATAGTTGAATCGGTCTTCAGCCAATAGATTTGTGAATATATCTGCCAGCTGATGATCTGTGTCAATAAATTCTAAACAAATATCCTCGTGTTGTTCGTGATCACGTAGAAAGTGATGATGTATCTCAATGTGTTTAGTACGTGAGTGACATACATGGTTCATAGTCAGATTTATAGTGCTAGTGTTGTCACAATATATAGAAATCTTAGTGAAGTGCAGATTATCGTGTTCTAGGATTTGCTTCATCCACAAAATTTGTGAACAACAACGACCTGCAGCAATATACTCGACATCAGTCGTTGACAATGCAACAGAATTTTTCTTCTTGCTAAACCACGAGATTAAAATTTTGCCTAAAAAATGACATGTACTGCTGGCACTTTACGGTCTACTTTACATCCAGTAAAATCAGCATCAGAATATCCAATTAGGTCAAATGATGTGGTTTTGGGATACCATAAGACGACAGTAGAAGTTCCTTTAAGTATCGAAAGATACGTTTAACTGCGCATAAATCAGCTTGATATCTTGCACAGATTCAAACGCTAAATATAATATAAGATCGACTAGCAGTTAAATACAATAAACTACCAATCATACCTCGATACTTACGCTGGTCGACTGGTTTGCCACTTTCATCAGGATTAAGTTTGATTGATGTAGCCATAGGAGTCCCGATAGGCTTTGTGTTGTCGAAGTCAAACTTTTTTAGCAAGTCTTTCGTGTATTTGGCTTGATTGATGAAGGTTCCCTGAGAGTTTTGTTTGATTTGCAGTCCAAAGAAGTAGTTTAGCTCTCCCATCATACTCATCTCAAACTCACTCTGCATACACTTCGCAAATTCTTGACATAGATGTTCGTTAGTAGAACCAAATATAATGTCATCTACATAAATTTTTGCACTAGTAAAATATCATCATTTGAAGATTTAATAAACAAGGTAGTATCAACTCTCTTTTGAAAAACCATTTTCAAGTAATAAGGTACTTAAGCAATCATACCAAGCACGAGGGGCTTGTTCAAGTCCATAGAGTGGCTTATGTAACTTGAAAACATGATATGAAAATTTAAAATCTTTAAAATCATGGGATTGTTTCACAAAAATCTCTTCTTATATAAATCCCTTTAAAAATGCAATTTTCACATCCATTTGAAAAAGTTCAAAATCGTGAAAACATGCGAATGCACATAGCATGCGAATGGATTCTTGTCTAGCAACAGAAGCATAAGTCTCGTCATAATCAATTCCTTCTTCTTTATTATAATCTTGAGCAACTAGACGTGCTTTGTTGTGTAGAACTTGTCCATTCTTACTTAGTCTATTTTGGAACACCCATTTGGTACCAATTACAGATTGACCAATAGATTTGGGAACAAGTTCGCAAACTTGGTTTCTCTCGAATTGGTTTACTTCCTCTTGCACGGCATAAATCCAAAACTCATCTAAGAATGCGTCTGCTACTGATTTAGGTTCTACTTGAGAAATGAATGCAACATTAGCAGCTATATCCCTAATAGAAGAACATGTACCTACTCCCTTCGATACATCACCTATGACAAGTGTCTCTGGATAGTTTGTCATGAATTTCATCTTTTGAGGTAGGCTCTCCAAATAGTTCTTGTCAGCAACAGTATCTTCAGATGCTTTAGATGTGTTCCTTGCATCTTCGTCATCGCTGTCACTAGATACTCGACTGTTGAGCTCATCAAATAAAATGTTAATCGATTCTTCAACAATCATAGATCTTTTATTGAAAACTCTACATCCTTTACTCTTGGCAGTATAACCAAGGAATATCCCTTCGTCTGCCTTCGAGTCGAATTTACCTAAGTTATCCTTGGTGTTCAGGATAAAACGACATCCAAAAACTTTAAAATAAGAAATAATTGGAATGCAATTAAACCCAGTTCATAGGAAGTCTTTTTCGATATAGGTCGAATCAGAACCCTATTCAAAACATGACAAGCTGTACTCACAGCTTCAGCCCAAAAAATATTTCGAAAGGTTGTGCTGGTTAAGCATTACTCTAGCCATATCGCTTAGAGTTCTATTCTTCCGTTCCACAACACCATTTTGTTGGAAAGTTCTAGGATAAAAAAAATTCATGAGAAAAAACATTTGTTTCGCAAAACTTTTTGAAATCAGAATTTACGAATTCGCCTCTATCATCACTTCGAATACGAGTAATCATGAAACCTTTTTACAAAAAATCTTAAATTCAAAAAATGCATCATTAATATTTGATAAAAAGAAAACTCATGTATATCTAGAGAAATCATCATCAATAACAAAAACGTAGAGCTTACCACCAAGGCTGACGACTCTACTAGGTCCAAACAAATCAATGTATATCAACTGCAAGGGTCTAGAAGTACTTACAACGTTGATGGATTTAAATAAGGATCTAGTTGCTTTATTTTTCTCGCAATCGGCACATACTATGTTTCTTTTGAACGATATCTCCGGTAGTCCTTTTACCAATTTCTTTATTGATAGCCTTGAAATGGTATCCATGTTTGCGTGTCCTAGTCTCATATGTCAGAGCAAACTCTCTCCTTGGTTGACTACTAGACACTTACCTGCACTGTCAGAACTTTCTAAAAAGAAAACATAGATATTATTCTCCCTGATTCCTTCATAGACAGGATTACCAGTGGACATATATCATATATAGAATATTTTTCCTTAACAAAATTAATACAATAACCATTGTCAACAAGATGATTAATGCTTAGAAGGTTATGTTTCAATTCAATTACGAGACAAACGTCTTTTATTTCTGAATAGGGAGAAATACCAACAGTATTATTACCTATAATATTACCTATCAGATTATTATCAAATGAGACATATCCTTCTCTTTTCATCGATAGCGTCGCTAATAGATGTGTCACATGTCATGTGCCACGAACATCCTCTATCGAGGATCCATTTGCTTCTAGCATGACAGGGTTGGCCCACCTATAAGACGAGTAGATGTGACATTTGGTACCCATTTCTTTGAGGGTCCAGCATTGTTAGTTTTAGGTATCCATGTATATTTATTTGTCTACTAACTTTCTAACTCTACAGTATTGTGATATGTCCTCGTGTTGACCACAATATGTACATATGATTCTAGAGTTAGTGTCCTTTGTTTCAGTGCAGATATGAGTCTTTTGTGTCTTACGTGGATACTTGTAAGTGAAAGCATGATTATGTGAAATATGTTGCTTGCATGCTTTCTTTGATCGTGTCCTATTTGGTATATGTTGTGTAGCAGAACAAACCTTAGGCAGTGTAACAGAATCAACATGTTTACCTAACTTTACCTCTAACTTTTTAGAGATTAAACAAACTGCTATATATTTCTCAGTCATATCTTTCAACTTTTCTTCAGTGTCAATGTGTAGTCTCTTCTCAGAGTCATATATAGAAAGTACTTTTGCGTAGTCCTTCTCTCTCTTTTCAACCGTACATTGAGCCTCATGAAGACTTCGCTTAATGTTAGTTATTTCTTCTGTGTTACCTGTGGCAGATGTCTCATTTATATCATGTAATAAGTTAAACAATCTAGCCACTTTCATTGTGTATGCCTTTATCGCTTTTCGAGATTGCTTGTACTTGTCTAACACATTTGTGTTCGTGAAGTAGGTCGCTAAAAGGATCAGAGAGTTCATCGAAAGTGAAGTCATCATATAGAGGATTGTATGATACCTGATCAAATGTCATTAAGCAGACATTTGCTGAGCTGTTGAATCTTTCTCGTTTTCTGATTTACTGGCCTCACTTTCGTGCGAGATGCTGGTATTTGCATACTTTTGATCAGTTGTTGACTTCCTGCTTGATCGGTCGTATCGACTGCTCTTCTTGGCTATTGGGGAGTCCTTCTTGATATGCCCGGTCTTCTTGCATCCATAGCATATGATTTCTTCTTCATTGCTCTCTTGGACGTCTTTCTTCTTTCGGTTTGATTTCTTAAACCTCAAGAACTTCTTCAAGTTTTTGACCAGTAAGGCTTGTTCATCACCATCTGAATCTTCATCATCAGTATCTTTACTGGAGAACTTTTTGGCTTGTACTTTGAAGGCGATAGATTTTTCCTTTGGGTTGCCTCTTCAAAGTCTTGTAGGTCAAGCTCATGGGTCATGAGTTTGCCCATCAGCATCTCCAGTGACATTGTGGTGAGATCATTCCCTTCAATGATCGCGGTAGCCTTCGGGTTCCAGTTCTTGGTCAGTCCCCTGAGCACCTTCCTGATCTTTTCATGATTATTGTAATCCTTACCAAGAGAAGATATGATTAGTTATATCTAAGAAACGTGTGAACATCTGTGTGATAGATTCATTTGGCTTCATCTTAAAAGCCTCATATTCTTGTTTCAGTCTGTTGATCTTGGATTCCTTCACTTGTGAAGTTCCTTCATGAGTTACCTCAAGAAGTTTTCAGATCTCCTGTGAAGTGACACAAGTAAATACTCTATTGAATTCAGCCTTGTCTATGGCACAAAATAAAGCATTAATGGCTTGTGCATCTAGACTAGCCTTTTTTTTTCTTGGTCAGTGTATCTATCATGTGGCTTATCTACTAGATTACCATCAATCACAATTCTGGTCGGTTTCTTATAACCGTCCATAACTATCGACCAAAGATCGAAATCAAGTGACTTAAGCAAGAAACTCATGCGTGTTTTCTAATATGTGTAGTTTGTACTATCAAATAAAGGTGGTCTATTTATGGATTGTCCTTCACCTGTGAACATTGATTTTACGGCTGCCATATATACCCTCTACATGTTATGTATATGTATAACCTGTTCTGATACCAATTGTAGGAACGTCGAGCACCTCTAGAAGGGGGTTAATAAAGTTTGTGTGTGCAACAGAATAAAAATCACCAAATTAAAAATATATACAGTGTAATAGGTGATAAGTGTTAGACATATGATAACAAACTATATAGAGATTAGATACGTAATTTAAAGAGCTCAGAAAAACAAACTCATAACACAGCGATGTATACTGGTTTTCTTCTGAGAGAACTAATCCAGTCTCGAGTACTCTTGCTCGAAGTAATCCACTATGGCACAAGCTTTGAATCCGAAGCGCTTGTAGATCCTTACAACTACGAGTTTTTATCCGAAGGACTCACAACTTCAACAAGGCAAAATTTGAAACTAGAACGTTTTCGGAAAGTCTTCTTTACAGCTCGAACCAAACTCTAGATCGAACCGAATGACACTTGGGTTGGCTAGGAATCGTAAAAGGCTACATATGAAAATGTAAATCTCTTTGAATGCTCTGAATAGATAGATAAGAGAAGAATGAATTGAATGAATTGGAATAAAAATTTCTCATCTATTTATAGCATTTTTGGGAACCGAACTCAGCATGAATTCGAGTGCAGATATTTCGTAATTCGAACGTTGGTTGCAGATCTTTAGGAAGACCACTGAACTTCAGAAACTACTTGACCGAACTCGGTCTAACCTCGGTCCGAACTCGGGTCGAACTCAGATGGTTAGTTTCCCGACCAGTTTGAGTTCTTAATGAAGATGGGTTTTTTGGTTCTTTGAGTATTGGGCTTTTTGGCTAGTATGGAGTGTGGACTAGGATACTTTGTGGATAGGTAGGTTATTTTGAAAGTAGACTTTAGTAGCATAGCCAGTTGCCAATCCAATCGACCGTACTTTTTTTAGACTCAATAAAGTATAAAATACAGAATAAAGTATGAAAAATGTCTTGATCAGCATCCACAATCTTTATTTGACGAAGACGATATGAATGGTAGCAGTGTGGAAGTAGATGTTCTACGTTTATACCTGTAGCTGCGTATTATTTGCGTATTGACCAACGTTTACGTTGATTATCAAAACAGGTGTGACTATGACCAATAGGCCAACACTTTTGTCTATGAGGTGATACAACATTCGAGATGGCATGCCGCCATGGATGAAAAGATGTAGGTCCTTTGGTTTAATGGTACTTGGGATCTGGTTCCTCTACCACCTGATCATTCTCGTGTTAGATATCAATGGGTATTCATTGTTAAGCATAATCTCGATGTTTCTGTTGAACACTTAAAAGTGTAACTTGTTGTCCGAGGTTTTAATCAGTAGTATGTGATTGTTTATGTGGAAACTTTTCTACGGTAGCCAAGTTGAATATTGTCTATGTGTTGACATCTCTTACGGCGCACCATAGATGTCGTTTGCATCAGTTAGATATTAAAAGTCCTTTTCTTAACGATGATTCGAGTGAGGCCGTTTATATGCAACAACCTCTTTGTTATGAGACTACTAGGGAGTCTCTTGTTTGTCATTTACTTAAATCTATATATGATCAGTCACTTCATGCCTGGTTTGATAAGTTCGATCAGTGGTTCAGACGATTGGGTATAAGCACTATTGATTTCTCTCTATTTACTCATTGATGACAACAGGGAACAAAGATTCTTTTGGTCTAGGTTGACGATATTCTCATTACTAGCAATAACATTATTGGGATTTCCATGATTAAACAACAATTGTATTGTTATTTTTATACCAAGGATTTGGGTTTCTTTTGTTAGTTTCCGCAAATCGAGATTTTCCGACATCATGATTCCTTTATTTTCTCTCAATAGAAGTTTTTTTGTGGATCTTTTGCACAATTCTAATTATTTGGGATATAAGCCAGTTCATACCCCTATAGATACAAATATGAAGTTCTCCTCTCTTAGTCCTGCATTTGATTTATTGTTATGCAATCCTGATTACTATCGTTGTTTATCATTGTCTCGTAGACAAGATGATATGACACTCACTCGTCTTGACTTTTCATTTGTTGAGAGCATTGTTAGGCAGTATGTGCAGCCTCCTTCGACATCTTATCTTCAGGTTCTTGAGCGTATAGTTCACTATCTGAAGAAGTCTCCAGGTTAGGATCTTGTCTACCAGCCTTCCTCCTCCCTCTTCTACTTATACAGATATTGTTTATGCAGGTTCAGCAGATGATCAACTATCCAAGATTAGCTTTTGCAGTTATTTTGGTGGTAACAGTGTTACTTGCCGAGCAAGAAACAAACTATTATTGCCCGCTCTTCTACCGAACCCGAGTATCACTCGATAGTCCGTGCCGTTTCCAAGCTCACATGGTTGAAAACTCTTCTTATTTATCATGGTATTGGTTTCTCTCTCTCTCTCTCTCTCTCTCTCTCTCTCTCTCTCTCTCTCTCTTTTCTTTAGTGTTGAGAACTAATAAGGGATTTAGTCCCACATTGGAAAATGTAATATGAAGAGGAGCTAGACTCCCTATAAGTAGCGGAGTAGCCAATCAATAAAATACACAACAATTATTCTCTACATAGTATCAGAGCCATAACCACAAAAAAAAAAAAAAAAAAATCACCCCTTCCCCAACCCGGCAATCCCACCCCTTCCCCAACCCGACGCCCCCCCCCGCCCCCCCGGCAGTTCCCCCTCCCCCCCCCGCCCCGACGCCACCCCCCCCCTCGCTGCCCCCGACGCCCCCCCTGCCCCCCCGACGCCCCACCCCCCTGCTGCCGCCGACCCCCCCCCCCCCCCGGACGCCCCCCCTCTTCCGACCCAACTGCTGCCGACCCCCCCTTTTTTTGAGAAAAAAAAACCCTAATTTGAGAGAGAGATTATGTGGACGGTTATTCGAAGATGGATGGCTGTCAAATGCTTTATTTGCACCATCTATTCCTAGATTACGCCCTCCGGAATTACAAATGCTTTATTTGTTTTCCGTTCTCGATCTGCAAATTAGGATCTACATGCGCGTGCCGGTGTTGGCTTGTATTATTTGTTTTCCGTTCTCGATCTGCAAATTAGGATCTACATGCGCGTGCCGGTGTTGGCCACGTTGACAGCGCATTCGTAAGGTCTCTATTGAAGACTTTACATAAAGACGACGACGACGAAGCCGACGAAAACGACGACGACGACGAAGCCGACGAAAACGACGATGACGACGAAGCCAACGAAGACGACGACGACGACAAAGCCGACGAAGACGAGACGACGACGAATCACAGTTGAAGACGCCATGGATTCGATCAGTGGTAAACTGACAGCAGATGAGATGAAGGCCTTGGTAGATGATATTTTATCAAAGAGATTAACCGAGGCAACCCCACGTTTGATCCATACTGATGTGGATCCGTCACCATACAAAATGGGAAAGCTGGACAAGCTGGAGACGAAGTTGGAAGGAACGTCCAACTACTTGAAATGGTCACGACAGGCAATGCGGACGCTGAAGGGACGAGGCTTGGTTGGCTACGTCAATGGCCAAACCAAGGCGCCAGATGATCCCTCCTCCAAGGAATTTACTATTTGGGAAATTGTCAACAATGTTGTAGCTGGATGGTTGACAGCCTCCTTGACCGACCAGGTGTCGGGCAATGTAGATGCGATGGAGGCTGCTGCTGATATATGACGGACATTGAAGGATATGTACTCAGGCTCAGGCAATCCTATGCGGGTCTTCCAACTGCAGGATGAACTTGATAGGGTGGCCCAGGACGACCGTACCATCTCTGAGTATGCAGCACAGTTGAAGAAGTATTGGTCTGATCTGGATCACTATGATCCTATTGGGATGGAAGATGCCCAAGTCGAACCAGCATTTGCGAAACATTTCCAGAAATTCTTGGATTATATTTCGCGACAACGGATGATGAAGCTCTTGAAGGGTCTTAACCCTGTGTTTGAGCATAGAAGGAATGTACTCCTAGTACAGCCCATGCTTCCAACCTTAGAAGAAGCCATAGCTGCCATGGCACAAGAAGAGGCTCGATTGAAGTTGATGCCCAACAAGGGCTATTTCCAGGAGGAGCAAGCCGATGTTGACAAGTCTGTCCTTGCCGCCTTCAATCAGCCTCCCTCTGTGGCCGGTGTTTACCACAACTGCGGTGACTCAGGGCATTACATCAGATTTTGTCCAAAACCCCTGCAAAGTCAGTCGAGTGATCGTGGACGGGGCCGCGGAGGACGTCGAGGTGGTAGAGACGGTTATGCTGGTAGAAGGGGAAATTATTCTGGAGGGCACAAAGCTAATATGGCGGAGGAAGGGGGAGATAATCACCTGGCTGAGTTAACCCCTCTTGAGAAGGAGTTCCTCGCGAGGTTACGCAGCACGAAGCTGGGTTCGGACGGCAGTCATGGGGCGTCATCTACTTCGAGGGATCACATCACTTGCCCAAACCAGCACAGATATTCCTGTGCGTGCTCTTGCGGCAGCTGTCCACCAACCAGGTTGGATTATGGACTCTGGGGCATCTCGCCATGTCACGGGGTCCCGCGGTGAGTTCCAGAACTATACTCACCTACCGACGCCTGAGAGCATTCAGACTGCTAATGGTAACTCCAGGTCACGGGGTCTCGCCATGTCACGGGGTCTCGCCATGTCGCATGCACCCTTCTCTCACTCTCACCAATGTCTTACATGCTCCATCTTTTCCTGTCAATCTTCTTTCTATTAGTGCCATTATTCTTGATCTTAACTGTACTGTTTCCTTTGACATTCCTACGGTGACTTTTCAGGAGAAGGGGACATGACGACGACTAGGGACTGGCACATGGCATAAGGGGCTGTGGTACTTGGACATGACTGGACTGGACAAAGCATTGGCATCTCTGGTAGCAGACACACCACCGGAAGATTCACGGTGCAGTGTAGAAGATGAATTGTTTCTCCACCACCAGCGTGTCGGTCATTCTTCTTTTAAAATTATTAGTCGATTGTATCCGTCCTTATACCAAAGGGCTAATAAAGAGAAGTTATTTTGTAATGCATGTGAGTTGGGTAAACATTCCAGAAGCACGTATGTGAGTTCAGGAAGTAGAAGTTTAGCTGCATTTGATATGATACATTCGGACGTATGGGGTCCTTGTCCTACAACCGGTATTAACGGTTTTCGATGGTTCGTCACTTTTATTGATTATTATACTCGCGTGACCTGGGTCTACCTTATGAAGAATAAAAGTGACGTCTTTGAGGCGTTTCGAGACTTTCATCGCCGGGTAGAAACACAATATGGCACTAAAATTAAGTGCTTACAGTCTGACAATGGGACGGAGTATACAAATAAGACGGTTGCTGAGTATTTATCCACTCATGGAATACTACACCAAACTTCATGTGCCTATACACCGGCACAAAATGGTGTGGCCGAACGGAAGAACAGACACCTGCTGGAGGTCGCACGGACGATGATGCTGGCTATAAATGTCCCGAAACACTTATGGGGGCAGGCGGTGTTAACGGTCTCTTATCTCATCAACAGAATGCCATCTCAGGTATTGGACTGGAAGACACCGTTGGAGATGCTTACTGGTGCAACCACGTTACTGTTCCACCGAAAGTATTTGGGTGTGTATGTTTTGTCCAAGATAATAGGCCAGGAGTTGGCAAACTGGATCCTAGAGCTGTTAAATGTGTCTTTGTCGGGTACACGGCAACTCAGAAGGGATACGCATGTTGGAGCCCAGTTGAGCGGAAGATGTTTGTAAGCATGGACGTTACATTCAGAGAACTGGAACCATATTATGGTTCGGATGACGGTTCAGCGTTTGGTGACACACCTAACACAAAGGGTGTTAGATGTGAGGGAAGAAAATAAGCCCATCTGTGGTGGTCGGATCGGTCCTATGCCCGGTCGTAAAAAACTGGACGAAAGGGGGAGAGGAAAACTGGACGAAAGGGGGAGAAAGCAGTGAATCCGATACAGAAGATGAAGAAGATACATATGTTAAACAGGGGGAGCAGCAGACAATGGAAAAGGAGCTTCAAGTCTACAGAAGGAGACAACAGAAGTCCAGTACTGTGCATGTACCGTGCCCCGTGCCTACTGTACCAAGTCCCTCGTCTACTCCTACTCCAACTCTTGAAGATGTTGCCCCCGCATTGAATCAATCTGATTCTGATGCGGATCTCTCTGACTCTGATGGTATGATCTCTCCACCACCTATTGCTCCCTTAAGGAGATCTTCTTGCATCAATGCGGGTAAGGCTCCTAGTCGTTTTGATGATTATGAACATGATATTGCCAACTACCTTTCTTATTCTAACATTTTTTCGAATTATCGAGCCTTTATTGCATCATTAGACTCTACTTCGTTACCCAAAAGTTGGCAGGAAGCAAAGAAAGATCCAAGGTGGAAAGCTGCAATGATGGAAGAACTTGGGGCACTGGAGAAAAATAAGACGTGGGAGCTGGTTCCATTACCCAAAGAGAAGAAAACTGTGGGATGCAAATGGGTGTACACAGTAAAGGAGACGTTAGAAGGAAAAGTAGAACGATACAAGGCAAGGTTGGTTGCACAAGGATACACACAATCATATGGCATCGACTATGACGAGACGTTTGCTCCAGTAGCGAAAATGAGCACCGTAAGAACTCTGGTCTCCATTGCAGCAAACTATGGGTGGAAGCTATACCAGTTAGATGTGAAGAATGCCTTTCTCCATGGGGACCTACAAGAAGAAGTGTACATGGAACTCCCGCCAGGGTGCTACGCTACAGAATCAGACGGAGGGACATCGCATGGAAAAGTGTGCAAACTAAAGAAGTCGCTATATGGACTCAAGCAATCTCCTCGAGCCTGGTTTGATAGTTTCATAAAGGCTGTTACAGGCATGGGATACCATCAAGCAAATGCAGATCATACGGTCTTTCTTCAGCATGCAAGAGGCCACATCACTATACTTGCTGTATACGTGGATGATATAGTAATCACAGGTATTGATGAAGTCGAGATCGCTAAGCTGAAGTCAAAACTCGCGAAGGAGTTTGAGGTGAAGGATTTAGGAACGATGAGGTACTTTCTAAGTATCGAGGTGTGTGAAGGCGAACAAGGAATTGTTCTCTCACAGAGAAAATACGCACTAGATCTGCTGAAGGAGACAGGGATGCTGGGATGCAAAGCAGCAGTCACTCCAATTGACCAGAAGTGCAAGTTGGGAGCAGAAGCAGGAGAGCCAGTTGATCGTGAAAGATATCAACGACTTGTAGGGAGATTGATTTATCTAGGGCACACTCGCCCTAATATCTCATTTGCGGTGAGTGTAGTAAGTCGCTACATGCATGATCCAAGAACGGGTCATATGGATGCAGTGTTTCAGATCTTGAGATATCTGAAAGGGACGCCGGGGAAAGGGCTATGGTTCAAGAAGAATGGATGTATAG
Source organism: Iris pallida (assembly GCA_029216955.1). NCBI lineage: Eukaryota > Viridiplantae > Streptophyta > Magnoliopsida > Asparagales > Iridaceae > Iris > Iris pallida. The sequence continues at coordinate 30,599,054 of JANAVB010003400.1, read as the reverse complement.
AAGTTTAGGGATACTGCGATGCAGACTGGGCAAGCTGCATAGACAATAGAAGGTCTACCACGGGATATTGTGTCTTTGTAGGAGGAAACTTGGTCTCATGGAGAAGCAAGAAACAGTCTGTGGTAGCACGGTCTACAGCTGAAGCAGAATACAGAGCAATGGCTTTAGGAGTGTCGGAGTTGCTGTGGGTGAAAGCGTTGCTGACAGAGTTGAAGCTGGACAAGGAAGCACCGTTACGTCTTCTGAGTGATAGTCAAGCTGCAATAAGTATAGCTAACAATCCAGTTCAGCACGACAGAACGAAGCACATCGAGATCGATCGATTCTTCATCAAAGAGAAGCTGGAACAAGGGATACTGAAGATTGATCATGTTCGCTCAGAAGAACAAGTGGCAGACTGTCTGACTAAGGGTCTTAGTTCATTAAGTCTGTCGAAGCTATGTAACAAGATGGGAATGATTAATATCTATCGCCCATCTTGAGGGGGAGTGTTGAGAACTAATAAGGAATTTAGTCCCACATTGGAAAATGTAATATGAAGAGGAGCTAGACTCCCTATAAGTAGTGGAGTAGCCAATCAATAAAATACACAACAATTATTCTCTACATTTAGTTATTCTCTACTATGATAACCAGATAGAGATTTACATTGCTGAAAATCAAGTTTTCCATCACCAAACACATTGAGGCCAATTGTCACTTCATTGGAGAGTATGACAAGATTTGTAAGGTTTAGCAACATGATTCTACCGCTTCACAGGTCGTTGATAGCCTTACCATGACAGTCTCACCCGCTTTATCTTCACTCTCTCCAAGCTTGGAGCTCTCGATATCTACGATTGCATGTGGTGGACTCCACAAGGATAGTTTGTTAGCTAGTTTATATTATTGTTTGTCTTAGTATTATATTGCTTTTAGTCTCACAATGGAAAAGCATTAGAAAGTGTGAGTCACCATTGCGCGCGTGCGCACACACACATATATATAATTTATTGATCATGAATCATTTCACATCCAAACCTGGCTTTAACTTCAGATGCCCTTGACAACCCTAAATATCGTACATCATATTCTATATTATGTATGATCTTACTCCCTACTGTCGTCAATCCTTCAAATGTACGATTGTTCCTCTCTCTCCAGACATGCCACACTGAATCCGCCAGTCTTAGCCGAGCTTCTCTATACCATTGTCCTCCTATCCACTTAGCCACCATGATATCTTGAGCAAGAGTGGTAAACTCCAGGCTTCCACTATGTTGCAATTTAAGTTTCAACTCTTGCGCCTGCCATACAGGTCGGGTAAAACAGCAACCAAAGAAGAACAAATGTTGCATAGATTCATTCTCCTGCCCACATAAGACACATAGTTTGATCCCCAGTATGAACCCCAAACCTATGGAGCCTGTCCTTCGTGAACATACAACTCTGTAATAGGCGGTACATGCACAATTGCATCTTCTTAGCACAACCCTTTACCCATACCAATCAGCATATTCCCATTTCTCTGGCACTTTTCTGATCAGCTTGATCGCTGCCTTACACTCAAACTCGCCTGAAGTAGACCTATCGAACACCAGCCTATCCGCTAGCAGACTGCAAGAAATCTTCATTTGTAAGATATGATCTTGGAACATCCGAGCATATCTATGCGCACCCACCACCCACACGCCATTTCGGATGACAGTTGCCACTGACTCCTTGCTATTTGCCTCGTGTACTGCATGCATATCGACCCGCTGGAGTAACCCTTGATGCTTGTATTCCCCTGATTTTGGATTTTATTTTCAGAAATTATTTGGGTACTGAGTTTGTCCGTTTTAGATTTTGGGTACTCGAACTTTTTTAGTAACGAAATTGGTTTATCACCAAGAACATACATGATTATCGTATTCTGCCAATAATCTGCAGCCTTTGCAATCTCTTCAGCAGCAAATGTCACCCTTAATCGGCCCTCCACTTGCTTAGGAGCCACATAATGCATTGTGGCGTTCACCGATTCCGATTCCGGCCCACCTCGACATATCTCCGTCCACCTCCTCCCATAAACACCCACCGGTTCCTTCCCCTTCCGTTGTCCCACCCTATCCATATCCCCCACCGACGACGACGTGCCCGCCACCCCACTTTGACTCTATTAATGTAAAATTTTCAATTAAATAAAAATTATTCCTTTTTTTACTGACTTGATCTATTTCTTCTTTACTCTTTTCATGTTTTTTTTTTAAATAGTAACCGTTTAATTCTGACCCAGACAGGACCATTTCTATCGGACCGTGTGCCGGGTTAGGTTTGTGTATTTCGGTCAAAGCTCGGCCCGAATAGGATTGAAAACTTTGACCAGGCTAGCCCGGCCAGTACTGAACCCGGTCAAACCCAATCCAAGTCAGCCAGGACATGACCCACTGAACACCGTAAAAAACAAGGCACAAATAATTGAACATTAGCAATCAACAACACAACAAGCAAAACAACCTACTCCACAAGAGAGAAAATTGAGTTCCCTATATTGATTCCTAGAAGAATTATCACCGAGTATGCTAATCAAATTCTATTACAGTACATTAGAAAAGAAGAGGTGAAAGCTATCATAATGGAAGAAGATGTTAATAGAGCACCAGGGCTAGATGGCTTTTCAACACACTTCTGCAAGATTCACTGGGAAACTCTTAAGGATGATATCATGGCAGCAGTCACTAACTTTTTCAAACAGTTGAATCATACCTTTGTTACTCTTATCCCTAAAGTAGAGAGGAACAACTAGAGCTCATGTCTTCAGGTCAATTCCGTGTTGTATCTTTATCTACAAAGTACTCACTAAGATCATGTGCAAAAGATTGGAGGAAATTTTCTAGAATCATTGCAGAAAATCAGTCTGCTTTCGTCAAGGGAAGGATTATTGGGGATAACATCCTGCTGGTTCATGAATTGATAAGAGACTTTGATAAAAAGGGGGGTGGCAAATATTGTATTAAGATAGATTTGAGGAAAGCTTATGATATAGTTAACAGGGAGTTTATCTGTCACAGCTTAGCTTTCATGGGTCTTAACATTCATTGGGTTAACCTCATTAGGGAGTGTATAACTAGCACTACTTTCTCTATTCTCATTGATAGTCAACCTAAGGGATTAATTCAATCTAATAGAGGATTGAGACAAGGAGACACTATCTCCTTAATTATTTACAGTAGCTATGGAATATATCTCTGCTAGACTGGAAGTTGAGATGGATGCTGGTAGAATGGTTCCTCAACAAAAAATCTGTACAGCCTAACATATCACATTTGTTTTATGTAGATGATGTGTCGCTGTTTGCATCTACTAAGGTGGAGTAAAGTCTACTTCAATAAGGAGATGACTGGACTGTGTGAATACTACGAAGACTAAAGTCTTCTTCAATAAGCACTGTCAGAATAAGAACATCATCAAACAGTTGTTGGGTACGGAGGAAGGGTCTCTGCCAGTTACTTACCTTGGAGTTCATTTATCCAATAGAGCTCTTGATGATGTTCAAAGCTTATAAAAAGTGCAGAAAGAAGTTGGAAGGGCAGACAGCCAAGCTGTTGTCTTATGCTGGAAGAATTGAGCTTGTAAAATCAGTCATTAGTAACATTGTCATGATCCGGTTTCAGATTTTCAAACTGCCCAAGGTTAAGTGATCAAGAGAATTCATTCTCTTTGTGCTAACTTCATCTGGAGGGCTTGGACTTAGAAATCTCAATGATAATACGAGTGGTCTTCAAATGAAGAGAGCTTAGCACTTGTTAACATCTACCAGCATTTGGAGTATGTGGATGAGGAACAAGTATTTAAAGATAGAAACTTTTGGACTATTCAAGGGGATAATAATGCTTCTACCACATGGAAGGGTATTCTACAAACCACGAATACTATTATGCCAGCAATCTCTAGAGCTATAGTGAATGGGAGGAACCACATCCTTGTGGTTTGACAACGAGTAGGCACAGGGAAGACTGACAGATAGATTTGGCTGCATGCTTTCACCATTTACAATGAAGACTGGACTGTGGTTCACATTATCCAAGATGCGCAGTGGAATCCAATGGCAGCTAGAGCTAGTACCTCTTTACAGATTTACATGTAGAGATTGACAGTACTTCTATGGTTACTGATAGGGATGAAGGTTATTGGGAATATAATATCTCCAATACAGAGGCCCCCCTACAGTAGTGGATTGGCATGAAGATCGTGGTACCCTGGTTACTGTAGAAAGATGTCCAGCACTTATAGTCATTAAAAATAGACTTCTCACTAAGGATAATGTGGTAGCTTTCGGTTCCATTAAGAGGATAGCAATTGTGTTCTTCGCATGAAAGAAGAGGAGACATGTCAACATATGTTCTTTACCTGCGAATGTACTACAGAAGTTTGGGGATCAGTCTCATAGTCTATGGAGATTCAATCTACTAAAGGGTTCAAGGATTACTGCGATACAGAATAAAAGTAATAAGGGTTGTAAGGAGTATATAGTGGAGAGGCATGCCTTCAATGCTTTCGTCCGGCATATTTGGCAGGAGAGAAATAACAGTGTTTATAACGAAGGACCAAGGAGCCAATGGTTGCTAAAAATTGTCAAGGATATGCAAGTGCTACTCAAGAACTGCAAGAAAAGCCAGCTGATGCAGCTAGGATGCCAAAGCTTAGTGACTTCTGGGGGATACTTACCTGAGAGTTTTGGTTGGACGGTGATGTATTTTAGTCATTTTATTTTTTAAGGCCAAATTTCAACTTGATACCCTCAACTATCCATGTTTGGCACCTTTTACCCTAAACTTCCAAAATAGCCAACTTGATACCATGAAAAATAAATTTCCTAAAATACCCCCCTCTCTCTCTCTTTCCCAGCCCCTACCACCATCCACTCCCCCCCCAGCCCCCCCCCCCCTTCTCCTCCCGCCATTCAGCCCCCCCTCCCGCGTTGCCTCCCTTGCGTGCCACCTCCTGTGCACGTCACACGCCCGCGCTCGCAGAGCGCGTGGCCCGCCCGCCCGCGATGCTGCCCACATGTGCACGCCTCGCCCGCGCTCGCGGCCCGTGCGTGCGCGCCTCGCTCGCGCTCGCGCGAAGCCCGCACGCGCCGCACCGCTGCTGCGCACCGACCCCCGCACGCGCCGCCCCGCTCGCACGCACCTGCTGCCGCCGCTGCCGCTCCCCGTCGGAGAGAAGGGGAATCGCCAGAGAGAGAGGGGGGAGAGAATGGGAGGTAGGGGTATTTTTTTTTCTTTTAAGAGTATGAAATTGAAAATATTCAATAGTTGACGGTATTAAGTTCTATTTTGAAAGTTTAGGTTACCAAGTTGCAAAACATGGATAGTTGAGGGTATCAAGTTGAAATTTAGCCCATTTTTTATTTACACAACAAAATTACTTGTCTCACAAAAATACACACACACACACACATATATATATAGAGAGAGAGGAAGGATCAAGATCCCCACACTTTTTGCATCCCCAAGCTTCCCCCTATTTACACGGTTGGATGGTGCTTTAAGTCATCTAATCTTAACCGTTGATTTACCAATGGTTAAGATTAGATGACTTAAAGCACATCCAACGGATGTGAACATGGAGATGCAAAAAGTGTGGAGATGCCTATCCTTCCTTATATATATATATATATATATATATATATATATATATATATATATTTTTTTTTTTTTTTTGGAAAAAAGGGTAAATTTTATTTCATCAACTCAATAAGGTTACAACATAGTGATACAATCCCGGCTCAGGGGGACATTACTAGTACATCCGACTCAATGTTATGAAGTATGCCCACCAGTGGGGTGGATAATCCCTCATACATGCGCCGGTTCCTCTCCCGCCAGACATGCCAAACCGATGCAGCAAGTCTCAATCTAGCATGCCTGGCCCAGCTCTGCTCCTTGCCCCTGCAATCCCCAATCCACTTAAGGATTTCTCTGAAATCCCGCTCCATACCAACCCCTCCCAAGTGTCTCCGGCTCTGCTCTGCCCAAATGCTCCATGCCACATGGCATTGAAAGAACAGATGCCCAATGGATTCAGTCTCTGTCTCACACAAAACACACTTAGGGTCAGGGACAGAAACCCCGAACCGGAGCAGTCGGTCCCTAGTAAGCAGTCGGCCCAGCACCAGTTTGTATGCAGACAGTTGCATTTTCCTGGCAAGCCCCTTCCCCCAGACAAAATCGAACTCCTCAATATCATCGAAGTGGGTGCGGACAAGGTCGTAGCAGCTGCTAAATCGGAACTCCCCTGCACCCACCGAGCGTCCAGGAGGGGCCCAAATCCAGACATCAGCCAGTGCCGTAGGAGTGATCTGCACCTGTCTGATCTCCTCCCCTAACGGAGCAGTGAAACGATACTCCTCTGGCCTCCAGACCCCACCACGAATGATGTGCCTACACGTCAAACCCCTGTATGCCACGCCGTCCCTCTGGGGGCCCAGTATCTCCAGGAGGGACTGACCTGAGATCCACGGATCGAGCCATAGGTCCGTCTCCCCTCCCTCCCTCATCCTCCTCCGCAAAGCCGTCCGAAGGACAGGACGGTTCCTCAGGATATGCTTAAAAGACACAGAGAAGTTGTTGTCAACTTCACATACCCAGAAATTTCTTCCCCGGAGATATCGACTAGTCATCCAGGCCGACCATAGAGAATCACCCTGAAGGAACCTCCATGCCAGCTTGATCCCCGCCGCCTCCCTGACAGAAACAAGTGATCGCAGACCCACACCTCCCTCTTTCCTGGGCCGACAGAGCTGCTCCCAAGAGATGGCATGAATCCCCCCATGCCAGATGAACTTGGCACATATGCCCTCAATCTTTCGGATAGTAGCCAGAGGGACCATAATCGATTGGAGCCAGAACAGCGCAATAGCAGAGATAACTGAGCGAACCAGCTCAATACGCCCTCCAAACGATAGGTCAGCCGCCTGCCAGCCCTCAACCCTCCTCTGAGCAAAATCCACCAGACTCTGACAATCACGATCCTTCGCGTAGTTGACGGAAAGGGGCACCCCCAGATATTTCACCGGGAGGTCCCCCTTTTCCACCCCAAGCTCCAAGGCCCGCTCCTCCTTCAAAGTGCAAGAGCTGCTGAAGTAGACTTTGCTTTTGTCCCTGTTTAACCGAAGGCCCGATAGCTGTCCGAACTCCTCCATCACTGCCGCAAGCTCCCTCATCCCACGCATGGAAGGCCTCAACAGGACCAAGAGATCATCTGCATAAATGAGATGAGAGACCACCGGGGATACCCTGCTGTATATCGGTACAATCCTCTCCCGATGTACCGCGATGTCCATCAGACATGTGAAATACTCCATCACAAGGGTGAATAGGTATGGGGAAAGCGGATCCCCCTGCCGAAGCCCCCTGCTGCTACCAAAGAACCCGTAAGGGATACCCTGGATGAGGACCGAGAAAGTAGGAGAGGTGATGCACACTCTGACTCTATCCACCCAAGTCTCGGAGAAGCCCATCGCAGCCATCAGATGGCAGAGGAAGTCCCTGTTGACGGTGTCGTAGGCTTTCCTCAGGTCGAGCTTCACACATGCCTTCATCCCTCCAGGCTTGTGGAACTCCCGAATCAGCTCATGAGCCAGCAGGCTATGCTCCGCAATAGACCGCCCCTTAATGAAGGCCGCCTGATTCCGAGACACCAGACCCTGCATAGCATCCTCCATCCTCCTGCACATAAGATGAGTAATTATTTTATACAAATAATTACAGCAAGCAATCGGTCGAAAGTCAGCAAGAGATGTCGCCCCCTCCTTCTTGGGCACAAGAGTCAGGAAGGTGTGGTTCAGCTCCTTCAGGAGCTTGCCCGTATCAAAGAACTCCTGAACAGCCGCAAGGACCGGGGCCTTGAGGGTATTCCAATGGCGTTTGTAGAAACCACTGGTGAACCCATCCGGCCCAGGAGCCTTGGAAGCATCAGCCTGCATCACAATTGTCTCCACCTCCGCCATCTGGATAGGGGCCATAAGGAGACTATTGCCATATTCCGTAATCAGCGTCTTCGTAATCAGCTGCGGGAAGACCGAGGGATAGTCCGTCTGATGATAGAGCTCAGAGTAGAAATGGACAGCCTCCTCCTGGATAGCAACCTGGTCAGTCACAAGGCGCCCATCCCTGCCAATCAGTCTCTGGATACGGTTCCGGTGCTGACGCGCCCGGATGACGTCATAAAAGAATTTGGTACAACGGTCCCCATCCTTGAGCCAAGAGCATTTGGCCCGTTGGGCCGCACTAATCTCCTGCTGAAGCCTCAAGGTGTTGACCTCTGCAGCCAAACTCTTCTCTCTAGCCGCCATCTCCCCACTCAACATGTCGCCCTGCAGCTCTGCCTGCAGGTCTCGCAACTCCGCCTCCTTCTCCTGTAGGGAAGTCCGGGGAAGTGCCCTCACCCAGTCCCGGATGGCGCGTTTGGCGTTTTTCAGCCTGTGAACCATACAAAACTGGGCAGTGCCGTCCACCTCCTGGCCAAGTCCTCCCGCCACAGTCTCCCCATAGCCAGCTGATAGGAACCAACTGTTGTCATACCGGAATGGTCGGGCTCTCCATCTGGGACTCTCCACGAAGCGCACCAGGATCGGCGAGTGGTCACTGGTCCCCGCAGGGAGCCCCTCAGCCACAGAAGAGGGGAATAGGCGGAACCAGTCACTGTTCCCCAGAGCCCGATCCAGCTGGCATGCCACCCTGCTCACCTCCGCCTTGTTGTGCCAAGTCCATATGTGTCCTATCCTCTCCAGGTCCCTGAGCCCTGACTGGAGAAGACAAGACTGAAAATCTGAAAGTATCTGGTCCGGCACCGGCCTCCCCCCCAGCTTCTCTCCCCGGTATAGCGTAGCATTGAAGTCTCCCATAATAAGAAGAGGGAGGTGCCGATGCCTCGCTAGTGAGCTCAGCCTGATGATGTCCTGCCACAAGGTCTCCCGACGCCTCCTGTCATTGTGCCCGTAGACGGCACCCAGTAAGAAGTGGAACCCCCCCTTGTTGGTGAAGGAGATAGCCACCAGCTGGTCAGACATGAAAACCTCCTCACCCTCCCAACTAGCTCCATTCCATCTAACCCAGATCCTCGCCATATCACAGAGACTAAGGTTGTGAAGCTGGACCCAATCCGTAGGGGTTCTACGGGACAGAGTTTTCGCCCCCCTGATCTTAGTCTCAAGTAATATCGAGATTTCACACTGTTCCTTCCTCAGCACCTCACTAATCTCCCTCCATCTCCCCAGAGAACACCCCCCCCCCCCCGTACATTCCAGGCAAGGGCCGACATCTAAATCACGGGTGGGGTCCCCTGAACATCCTCTGAAGGGGCACCCGGGGAGAGTGCAACCTCCATATCTCTGGTATCCTCATCTCTATCCCCCTGTAGAAGGAGGGGGGCCGTAGCCCCGTGTGGGACCCCCTGTGGGGTAGGCTGTGCTAGTACTGCCACCCATTTAGGGTTGACCTGCCACACTCTCTCTGTCCCACCCTGCCCGCTATCCTCACCATGTGCCTCCGTAGCCTGGCGCTTCCGACTGTACACCTGAATAGCAAGCGCTTCCTTATCTCCCTGTCGCCTGTCCTCCTGCCCCATACTCCTGGTGGTCATGGTCCTCGTCCCCGCATACTCAACCAACGCTCCAGCAAGATCCTCCGTCGGGGGCCCCTCACCTTTCCCCGAGATAGGGGGAGAGTCTGCCTCCATATCATCCTCCATCACGCCCACCTGGTCCACAACGGGGGAGTCATCTGCACCACCTGCCACCTGCACAGCCCTCTCCGGCACCACCTCAGAAGCTCCCCCACGTCTACACGCGCTCGGGAGATGCCCGAAGCAGGCACATGCCGGACATCTGGGGGGGACCCACTCATACTCCACCTTCTGCCAAGCGAACTGGCCAGAAGGTGTCCTGTACTTCAGCTGCTCAGGCAGGTCCAACCTGGCGTCAATCTCCACAAAGACCCGTGCATACATCAGTCTAGACCTGAAGGTGGTGGCATCATCCGCCTTAATCGGCTTGCCAATGAGGCTGGCAAGTCTCATAAGCAGTGGGACACTCCAGAAGCGTACCGGGAACTCAGGGAAACGAACCCACACTGGCACAGCATTAAGCACCTCCTTCTCGCACCTCAAGTCGGGGGTCCATTGCTTCAGGATGATGAGGCGGCCGTCAAATGTCCACGGCCCTCCCTGGAGTATCCGAGTCACATCTTCCGCCAACCCAAATTTAACGAAGTAGAAGCCGTTCTCCTTGGAGAAGAACTCCATGCTCCCCTTAGGCCGCCAGACTCTGTCCGCATATCCTCTGATCTGCCCGTAGAAGGGCTTGCTCCCCAACACGTATAGCACCAATGTGTTCTCCCAGAATGCCGTCACCTTCGCCACTTCATCGGCCGGGAAGTCGGCGCAGAGCTCACCCCCAATCGCCATAGGTGCAACGTACTCCATCGATGCCGGCGTCTTGGCGACCTCCACCTTGCAAGCATCCGCCCAGGATACAGGCCGCGGACCCGAACTCCGAGGTGGGGTCGTCGGAGGTGGCCTGGCACTCGTGCTCGCAGCAGTAACTCTCCCTCCGATAGCTGGGACAGCCGTCCCCGTCGCCCCTTTCGCACGAGGCCGCCATGCAATCCTGGCTTGTCCCTCCCGATCCCCCGAGTGTGCCTGTCCCCCCGATGGACCCGCTCTCCTGGCTATCCCCGCCCTCCTGTCCGATCCCTGCGTATAAGCCCTCCTAGCCTCAGGGATCTGTGATCTTTGCCCTCCTCCGTGCCGAACCCTCCGATTCTGGACCGTAGTCCAAGCCCCCTCCTCATCCTCCAATCCCGACGATGTTCTTTGGGCGGCGAACACCATCGGGGGGCCCCCGGATGTCTCCGTCGTCGAACCCCCAGCCGGAACCTTGCCCGGGAGGGAATTTCCCGCCCGCAGCCCGCCCCGGCCACCCCCCCCCCCCCGCCTGGGGGGGGTCGCCGGCAGCCGCCCGCCCCCCGGGGGGGGTCGCCGGACCTCCCCGGGTCGTCTGCTGCCCTCCCGCGCACCCGCGGACGCGAGCAGCAGTTGCCACGCCATTCGCCGCCGACCGCCACTGGCCGGTCGCCACCGACCGCCCCCGCCACCCCCTTGCCTTTCCCCCGGTCCGGGGGGCGGTTGGCAGCCTCCACGTCGCCGTTGGACGATGCCCTAGCAGAGCTAGGGTTTACTGTAGCCGCTGTCACCATCTTTTTTATTTTTTGTTATATATATATATATATATATATATATATATATATATATATATATGCAAATGACCTCTAGCCTAGTGGTTAAGAGAGATGCATGCGGCCCAAGTGGTCAGGAATTCGAGCCCCAATGGAGGCGAGTTCGCCACATTTATCCAATGTTTCAAAAAAAAAAATATATATATATATATATATATATTTGGAATAAGGGTAAATTTTATTCCACGCAAATCGCAGTAAAGGTATTACAATACACTATTCTCACATCTCTCCCTTCCCAGTTAAGGGGCCATTACAGATACATCGAATTCTATATTGTGAAGAATTCCTACAGGCGGAGTAGCCAGCCTCTCAAAGATACGCCTGTTACGCTCCCTCCAGACATGCAAAACCGATGCCGCAAGACGAACTCTAGCAATCTTGGCCCAACCAGAGTCCATGCCGCGACGATCTCTGATCCAGCTGAGGATCCCCCGTATATCTCTAGCACTGCCAACTCCGCCCATCGATCGCGTGCACTGCTCAGACCAGATGTGCCAAGTCATCGGACACTCGAAGAATAAGTGGCCCAAAGATTCGGCCTCACCTGAACAGAGTACGCACTTCGGATTTGGAATCTGCAACCCAAACCTGAGAAGTCTGTCCCTCGTCATCAACCTGCCTAGAAGGAGTCTGTATGAGCAAAGCTGCATCTTGCGAGCAATCTCCTTTGCCCCGAAAAAGTCATACTCCGCAATCTTGTCATGTGAAATCCGAACCAGATTGTAGCAACTCTTAAAACTGAATATCCCTGACCCTCCATCCGAACCAGGGATAACCCATCTCCAGGAATCAGCAAGCTGGCTAGAATCAATAGTGATCTGACGAATCGCCTCTCCAAACTGAGCAGTGAATGGATACTCCTCTGGCCTCCAGATCCCATCCCTGATGATCCGACTACATTTCACCCCCTGCTCGCCTCTCTGTCCATCTGTGCACCCAAGATCTCCAGAAGGAAACCATTACCCATCCACGGGTCGAGCCAGAGATCAGTGTTCGTCCCATCTTTCATAATCCGACAGATATCGGACTGTAGAACCGGTATGCACCTAAGGATAACCTTAAATGAGACCGAGAAATTGTTATCAATCCTGCATGTCCAGAAGTTCGTCCGTCGCAAATATCTGCTAGCCAGCCACTCTGCCCAAAGCGAACCTCCCTTGATGAACTGCCACGCCATCCTCACCCCAGATGCCTTCCTAACCGCCCGAAGAGGTCGCAACCCCACTCATCCTTCCTCCCGAGTCCGGCAGAGTTGATCCCAAGCAATCGCATGCATACCTCCTCTCCAGATGAAATTAGCACATATGGTCTCCACCTTCCTTATGGTAGCTACCGGAATCTGGATCGACTGCAACCAGAATATAGCGATGCCAGAAATAACAGACCTCACCAGCTCAATACGGCCACCAAAGGAAAGTCCAGCTGCCTGCCAGCCTTCCACTTTCCTTTGGGCAAAATCTACCAGGCTGTGACAATCCTGATCCCTAACATAATTGACCGTCAACGGAACCCCCAGATACTTCACCGGTAGCTCTCCTTTCTCCACTCCCAGAGCAAGGGCCCTTTCCTTCTTGAGGGTGCACTGAGAGCTGAAATAAACCCTGCTCTTCTTCCGATTCAGCTGAAGACCGGACAACCTCCCAAACTCCTCCATAACATCTGAAAGAGCCCTTATCCCCCTCATAGATGGATGCAAAAATACCAAGAGGTCGTCAGCATAGATCAAGTGTGACACCACCGGCTTGACCAGCCTGAAGAGCGGGACAATCTTCCTACTATGCACAGCCAAGTCCATCATACAAGTGAAGTACTCCATCACCAGAGTGAACAGGTACGGAGAAACAGGATCCCCCAGCCGTAGCCCCATGTTGCTCGTGAAGCATCCATATGGAGTACCCTGTATGAGGACCGAAAATGTGGGGGAGCATATGCACTCCCTCACCCTCGCTACCCATCTCTCATCAGACCCCATAGCAAGCATAAGGTGGCAAAGGAAGTCCTTGTTGACCGTGTCATAAGCTTTCCGCAAATCTAGCTTCACACAGGCCTTCATCCTCCCGGCTTGTTGAAATCTCTCACCATCTCATGTGCAAGAAGACTGTGCTCAGCAATTGAGCGGCCCTTGATGAAAGCTGCTTGATTCCGAGACACCAAGCCCTGCATAATCCCCTCCATAGGCCGACACATGAGATGGGTAATTATCTTGTATAGATAATTACAACATGCAATAGGTCTGAAGTCAGCGAGGGATGTCGTGCCCTCCTTTTTCGGAACCAAGGTCAAGAATGTGTGATTCAGCTCCTTCAACAGCTTCCCTTCCAAGAAAAAACCCGCACCGCCTCCAGTACTGAGAACTTTAGCTCACCCCAGTGACGTCTAAAGAACCCACAAGAGAAGCCGTCAGGCCCCGGAGCCTTATTAGGACCTGCCTTCATCACAATAGCCTCCACCTCCTCCAATCTCACAGGGGCCAACAACAAGCTATTCCCATGGTGCGTCACCAGCCTCTTCGTGACGAGACCTGAAAACGTGATGGGATAATCAGTCTGCTGATATAAGTCAGAATAGAACCTGACTGCCTCCTCCTGGATCTCCACTGGGTCGCCAACAAGCCTGCCCTCGCCGTCAAGCAGCCTGGGGATGCTACTCCGGTGTTGTCTGGCACGGATCACATCGTAGAAGAATTTGGTACAGCGATCCCCATCCTCGAGCCAAGAACACTTAGCCCTCTGGGCCGCACTAATCTCCTGCTGAAGCCTCATGATGTTTGACCCCCGCAATCAGGTCCCTCTCCCTAGCCGCCAACTCCCCGCTCAGCATGTCAGTCTGCAAAGCTTCCTGTACTTCTCGAAGCTTGGCCTCCTTATCCTCCAGGAAAGACCGCGGCATCTTCTTCACCCAATCCCGAATAGCTCTCTTGACCTGTTTGAGTTTGTGAACCATGCGAAACTGAGCCGTGCCCTCCCGAGTATACTGCAGTCCTCCCATAACAACCTCCTCATATCCAGCAGAAAGGTACCAGCCATTGTTGTACCGGAATGGCCGGGTCTTCCAAGTGGGCCTCTCAGAGAGACCAACCTGGATAGGAGAGTGATCGCTAGTCCCTGCCGCTAGCCCTTCCGCCACAGAATTCAGAAAATATCGAAACCATTCGCTATTTTCCAAAGCCCTATCAAGCTGACAGGCGATCCTGTTGTGAACCGCCTTATTGTGCCAGGTCCAGATGTGTCCTGCTCTCTCCAGTCCCCTAAGCCCAGACAAGAGGAGACACCTCTGGAAGTCGTATAAGATCGGGTCCGGCACCGGACGACCTCCCACCTTCTCTTGCCGATGCAGCATGGCATTGAAGTCTCCCACAAGCAGCAGGGAGATGCAGGAGCTCCGCTATACGACCTACGCGCACAATGTCCTCCCACAAGATCTCCCGAAGCCGCCTATCATTGTACCTTTAAACTGCTCCAAGGATGAAGTGGAATCCTCCCTTGTTCAGAAAGGATATGCCAATAAGCTGCTCTGTCATCAGAACCTGCTCTCCCTCCCAACTATCTCTGTTCCACCGAACCCAGATCCTAGCCATATCACAAAGATCTAGGTTGTGAGTTTGTGCCCAGTTTGCAGGCGTCCTGCGAGATAGCATAGTCGCCCCTCTAATCTTCGTCTCAAGTAAAATAGAAATGTCACACTTCTCCCTCTTCAGAACGCCACTAATCTCCCTCCATCTCCCAATAGAACACCCTCCACGAATATTCCAGGCAAGGACCGACATTAATTAATTAATGTGGGGTCCCCCTGTACTCCATCTGGACTGACACCCGAGGGAAGTGTCCCGTCCGTCAGATCTATATCCTCCCCCATCCCTGTCCCCGAGGAGGGTGCAAGGTGGGCCTGAATCCTGGAAAGTGTCAAGGTCCAATCTGGGTTGGCCAAGGTGGGCCTGAATCCTGGAAAGTGTCAAGGTCCAATCCTGGAAAGTGTCATCTTTCCGTGGGGACAGGGCATGTCTTTTCCTGTTATAGACCTTTTCCACCATAGAAGTCTCCATCCCATCCTATATGCTATCCAGGGAACTCATACCCCTGGTCACCATACTCCTCTGGGGCCTGAACGGGACTATCGCGCCCTGAGAACCCTCCTGTCTCGGCGGGGTGTCAGTCTCTGACCTCCTGGCCCCCTCGATCAGGGAGTCCTCCTCCGTCGGCCGGACTGTCGCCGCCACTCCGGTTATGGGACTGGGCGCCACCTCTGGCTCAATTACCTCTATCTGCTCTGCCGAGGACCTAGCTGTCTCCGTCCCTTTAGTCAGACAAGCACTAGATGAGTGACCAAAGCACTCACAAAGTGAACACATTGGGGGGACCCAATCATACTCCACGGCCTGATTCAGAACCTTCCCGGATGTCACCTGATACTCGAGAATACTCGGGAGCTCCGTCCCAGCCTTTATCTCCACAAATACCCTGGCGTACATCAGTCTGGTACGAAAAGCAGTAGCATCATCCGCCTTGATCGGCTTACCGACTAAGCTAGCTAGTCTCATTAGCAGAGGGATGCTCCAGTATTTCACCGGGAACTCAGGAAAGCGAATCCAGACGGGAATCGCATTCAGCACGTCCTTCTCACATCTCAACTCCGGTGTCCACTCCTTCAGGATAATGAGCCGTCCGTCAAAGGACCAGGGCCCTCCTTGGATAATCCTGGACACATCCTCCTCCAAGCCAAATTTCACAAAGTAAAACCCATTCTCACGGAAGATCTCCATGCTCCCCTAGGGACGCCATACCCTCTCTGCATATCCCCGTATATGCCCATAGAACGGTTTACTTCCCAACACATACATCACCAGCGTGTTCTTCCAGAAGTCCGTGACCTCCGCTATCTCCTCTGGTAGAAAATATGCACGGAGGCCTCCTCCTAACTGCATCGGTGGCACATACTCCATCGACACCGGGCTATTGTTCCCACCCGACATACAAACATCCTTCCAGGATTTGGGATGAGCCCCGTCTGTGACCGTCCGGGGAGGGCCAGACGGAGGCCTCTGGCTCCCGACATCACCAGCAATACCCTTTCCTTTCTCCGCCGTCGTCGCCTTTGGCCACCATCCAGACGCAGTGCGCCCCGATCCTCCTCCCTGTCGTTGTGTGCCACCTAGGCCGATCGTAGACCTATTCCCGTACCTCCCAGGGCCCGTCCGACTCAATACTTGATTTTGAACCCCTCTTCCCCCTCTCGGACGCCGTCGCACAACCGTCGTCCAACCTTCATCATCTATCCGGCCATCCCGAGTCCCGGATTCCGATCCGAATTCGAATATAGGAGCCTCCAAACCGCTGACCGCCGGAGTCGTCGCAGCCCCCCGGGCCGCCCTGCCCTCCGCCACCGCCTGGGTGGGGTCGGCCGCCCCCCCGGCTGTCGCCACACCCTCCCGATTCAGCGCCTGAGCAGAAGGGGGTCCGCCCGACCCCCTGCTTCCGCCGCCAGCCCCCCCCCCCTCGCGCCATGGGGGCCGCCGCCGCCCGCCAGAGGGGGCCGCCCGCCCCCTCCCTTCCTCCCCGGCCTCCTCCTCCCCTCCGCGAGTGGGTCCGACGGTCGGGGAGGAGGGGTCAGGAAAACCCTAGGATTCGCGTGCGACTGCTGCATCGCGCTAATATATATATATATATATATATATATATATATATATATATATATATATATATATATATATATGTGTGTGTGTGTGTGTGTGTGTGTGTGTCTTACCCTCAGAAGCACCGACACTCCAAAATTCATCTCATGTCCATCTCGTGTCGTGTTGGACACAGATATGGGACACGCACAAACACTACAAAATACACCGGGACATACCAAAATAGGTGTCGAATCCGTGTTGTCATGTTTGAAATCGTGTCGAATCCATGTCCATGCAACATATATAGGTCTTACCAGAGTACTCCACGTTATCTTTTGCCTCTCTTATTAACCATATTGCTATGCCTCCAAGTCTAAGGGTTTCATCAATAACCTGCAAAACGCCACCATATCAATTACAAGCCATTTGCATTATCATCTTATATGAAACTCTTACAACACTAATTTTCTTTTATTAACATATGAGGCTTTTATATCGAATCCCATATCTAACATTAGGAGTCGAACTTCAGTTCACACTATTTTTCCTTTTTGAGAATAAGGCAATCTTTGACTATCCGCAGCGAGGGATTCAAACCCAGGACCTCTCCTCTCCCCTCCCCTCCCTTACACCAAGGACTCAACAACTTGGTTACTCAACCTTTGACAACTTCAATTCATTCTTATCAAACAAACTTTAAGAAACTAAATGGTACATACATTTTGAGTGAATGGCATATATTTGTAATCGTCCCATGAAAGAATGCTGTTTGAATTAGTGCTTCTTATTTTTTCCTGCTCAACCTGTTCAGTTGAAAAAGATGATCACAAATCTGAAGGAAAAGGAACCATTCCCCAATTTGATGTCTAACATTTTGCCTGCTTAGTCAGGTATATGCAAGTTAGGTAACTAATTTCAGTGACAACAAGCGTACACAATAATGAAAACCGTGATTAACATTGCAATATGCCCTCCTTACCAGTAGTTGTTCTAAAGCATCAGGGCATTGAGTGAGGAAGTAAACAGCAAAAAGCATTGTCTTAGCAGTCGTCTCACTTCCAGCAAACAGAAGGTTTATGATGAAGTCTGCAACTGTCTCATCAGGCAAGCATTCTTCCTCCAATAGCTTTCCTAGGACCCCATTACTTGATATCAGTTCGTCTTGCTGCCTCGAGGACTCTATGATCTTCTTGATCTTTCTAATGATGGCTTCCCTTGACTGAATGAGACACCATTTCACCAATTAGAAATTAGAAATTTTGAAGAGAATGATTGCTTGTTTTAATGCATTCTTGGAATTTTCTTCTTGTGAGAAGAAAAAAATAATTAGATCCTCAAAGTTATCAGGAAGCTACGAAAATTTCAAAAAACAACAACTATAAATTATTATAAATCACATTATTCTTAGAACAAAATTACCAAGCTTGGTGCCGTCTCATCCCACTTGCCCACCAGGACATGGCCCTCATGTGCATCCTCATTTGGCCCACTTGCCAAAATGGTTAACCTGGACGTACACATGAGACCCAAACATTCAAATGTGAACCAATTAACGTCTCATCCCATATCTTATGTTGACTAAATCTTGGGATTTCATAATCTCCCCAACTCAAAGAGGTGGTGTCCTCATCGTATCCATGCAAATGGCCGGCATCACCTTAATCAAGCCTAAATCCAGTAGGTAGTTCGTACCATTTGTCAAGCGTTGACCCACGGGCCATTTATCACATGATTAATATATGGAGCTCCTGTTCATAATCACTTGGCCGACTTGCCAAAAATCCGAGTGTACATATGATACCAAAGCATTCAAAAATAGAACATCAAACACTTACTGCATATCTGATATAAAGCTGAATCTTGGGGTTACACTCTGTAGGATTATTTTCCTGGTGAATCATAGCCTATTTAAGTACACAATAACTTTCTAGTAAAATTTGTTAAGCACGGTTCGTATTATCATTATCGAAGTCGGTCTCAGATCCTTATGGGTATCTATATCAACGATTTCACCTGTTTTGGCAGTTTCGGATCGAAGTTTAGAGTTTATCACCATCCAAGCCTATTCCCATCAAAATTGGGTTGGCTATGGAGCATAAGAAAGCTCCATAAAAAAACCTAATGAACTTTTTACGACCGGTTGTCGAGATGACATCAACCTTATATTTTGGTGAAAAATTCCAACTCAAGGTAGCTATCAGCATCAAAAGGTCATGATATAAAACCAAGGCGGCTACTTGAAAGGTAGGTCGACCTATCTTTTGGATATGCAGGCTCATACAAAAATGAGCACCCTCCATGTTCCCCTAGAATATAAAGAGTCTAGATGAAAAAGTAAGACGATACATTTCTCTAAAGGGAAATGCATTCATCAATATGACACATTAAGCCAAAGAGAAAGGAATGACAATCTCATCACAGTTACATATAATATTAATAATTAAATAGATACTAAAGAAAAGGAACGGATATTAGCCTTTCTCCTTTGCCCTATTGATCCCATTTCTTTTTGTGTCTTCCCTTAGGGATTCACATGAACAGATCAAATCTCGACTCGATAAAAGCTCGAGTATGCTTCCTTGACCATCGGAGCTTGAACATGAAATTAGGCTGATTTTCTTAGTGAGCCAAGCTTGAACATGGGAAGGTCATATGAGCTTGTGAACATAGTTACTTAAAAGGTAGTACATCTTGGTAGGTCATAATACGGGTTGGGAAACTCAATAGGCTGTTGTCTTTATTTTTGGTACAGATGGAGTATATGGTTTGCCAATTCGGTTCGCAATAGGCTTTAAAAAAATTGAGATCAATCTTAGTTACTTGTTAAAACTTTGGTTCAACGATTATGTGCCATATGGAAATAAAAATTTATATAAAACACAAGAAAAAAGCTCGTTACTTCACTATTCAATCAGATGTAAAAGCTTGTTACTTCACACTATTCAATCAGATGTAAAACGTTTCCTAGTCATACACCAACAACTAGAACACACCGTTCCAAAATAAAATGTTACAATAATGCCGAACAAAACCAGTCAATAAACCACAAAATAAATTGTTTGAATATCCTATTGGTATTTTTGGTATGTTGGAATATCATATTAGTATATTTGGTATGTTGGAATATGCCATAGGATATTTCTATAGAGAGTTAATGTAATGAGGAGGTTGTAAGGCTATAAATAGCCAAGAGATTATCAATAAAATATAACAACTATTTCAACATGGTATCAGAGCCACCTTTCCACAAATCCTAACCCTAGCTGCCACCAAACCTTCCCCCCCTCCTCTTTCCCCTCTTCCACAACAGACGCCCCCCCCCCCCCCCCCCCCACCTTGTGCACAGCAGCCCCACCACCCCCCCTCTTTCCCGCCGCTACTGCTGCCACTGTTGATGCGGCTGCGGCTGCCGCTGTCGTGGCACGTGCACGCCCCCCCTCCCCCGTCGCATGCAACGACGCCATTGTTGTCGTGGTTCGGATCATTCCGAAAGAGGACATCGATGCCTAGATCTGATAAAAACAGACATGTTCGGATTTAGGAGCGGACGACGAAGACGAACATAAGTCGTGGAGCGGACGTGACGTGATCGGAGATGAGAAGCATCGATGGAGGAGATCATCAAGAAGCTGGATCCTGCAGAGGTTGACATTGATGAAGATATCGGCTGGTGAGAGCACGACACGAACGTCGCCGAAGTTGGATCTTCCCTCCATCGATCTGAAGCTGGATGGACCAGCCACCTATCTGAGTTGGTCACGGTGGGTGAGAAGAACCCTCGCAGGAAAGAACCTGGAGGGGTTCCTGTCAGACGAGAAGGCATAGCCGGACGAGGGCTCGGCGGGACGCGATGAGTGAAAGTCCACTCATATGGTGATTTACATCTGGCTTCTCAACTCCTTAGTCCAGTCTATTGCCGCCACAGTAGACGGCATTGAGATGGTGAAGGACGTATGGAAGAAGTTGAGGAGGACATACGATGGCGTGGGGAACAACTTACAAGTTTTTCAGATCAAGAGGGAGATTGATGACACCGTTCAAGGAGATAATATGGTGCAAGAATACGCCATAGAGCTGGAGCGACTGTGGTTGGATTACGATCACTCCTCAGATCGGGCAAGCTGTGGGGAACCGAAGTGCAAGGAGAGACAGGTATGTCTGCAGGAGAGGACAATGAAGTTCCTTAAAGGACTGACTACAGCATTTGCTCAGAGGACAGCCCTACTTCTAGCCCAACTGAAGATCCTTACCCTTGAGAAGGCTATCTCGACAATGATCCAGGAAGAAACACACATCAAACTACAAGCAGGGACAAGTGGCCTCCTGAAGAGAAGTCAGCACTAGTGGCCACCAGTTTGGGCGACACATGTTCGAAAGGGGAGTATTGGCAGCACAATCGGCAGTGCTACAACTGCGAAGAGATGGGCCATCATCGGCATGCTTGCACCAAACCACCTAAGGAGGGAGATTCAGGCGGTAGACGCGGGCAATTCGGTGGACGGGGAACCTTCGGAGGACGAGGCCGTGGTCGTGGAGGTCGACGAGGTGGTCGAGGAGGCTATCGAGCAAACCTACTGGTAGCAGAAGGCAATGAAGGAGCTGGTGGTACTTTCACTGAGGAGGACCAGGCACTAATGGGCATGCTGGAATCACTCAGAAGGAAGCAGAGGGCGTCAAACGAGGGAAGCGATGAGGCTTCTACCTCATTCTCTGTCATGTATGCCCATCCATTTGAAGGTACTAACGATCCACTTGCTCTTGCATCTATGTATTCCCCTCGACCGTCAGACTGGATAATTGACTCGGGAGCATCTCGACACGTGACGGGAAAGGCTAGTGAGTTCTCCTCCTACACTCACCTACCATCGACAGACAATATTCAAACAGCTGATGGGACATTCCAGCCAGTGGTCGGTAAGGGTACTGTAAATTGTATGGGTTCGGTAAAATTATCCAATGTTTTACATGTTCCTTCTTTTCCAGTCAGTCTTTTGTCCATTAGTTCCATCATCCTTCAACTAAAATGTATTGTTTCCTTTGATATTTCCAAGGTGATCTCCCAGGAGAAAAAGACAGGACGAAGACTTGGGACTGGCACTTGGCATGATGGACTGTGGTACCTGAATCGAGAAGGACTGGATTCAGCATTAGTATCTATGGCGGAAAAGGCAGAGATGGTAGGACTGAAGAAGATGAGTGCGGAAGATACATTGCGACTCCACCACAGGAGGTTGGGACACTCTTCATTTAGTATTTTATTAAGCAAATTGTACCCTGCAATTTATGAAGAAGTTAATAAAGAGAAACTAGTTTGTGATGCTTGTGAGTTAGGCAAACTTACTATGAGTTCATATGTGAGTAGCGGTCATAGGATCTCGTCTGTTTTTGATGTGGTACACTCTGATGTCTGGGGGCCTTGTACTACTCCTATGAATGGTTACAAATATTTTGTTACCTTCATAGATTATTTTTCTCATACTACTTGGCTGTATTTGATAAAAAAAATAAGAGTGAGGTCCCCTCATGTTTTCGGGACTTTCACAAACATGTTCAGACTCAGTACAAGGCAGTGGTGAAGGTACTGAGGTCTGACAATGGAACAGAGTACACCAACAAGACACTTGCGGAATACTTGTCCGCCCAAGGGATACAGCATCAGACCACCTGTACATATACACCAGCACAGAACGGAGTAGCGAAAAGAAAGAACAGACACCTCCTGGAAGTGGCAAGAAGTATGATGATAGACATGAATGTCCCACAGAGTCTGTGGGATATGCAGTGTTGACAGCAGCTCAACTGATCAACAGGATGCCTTCGAAGGTGATGGGATGGAGGTCTCCATGCGAGATGCTGCAGGAAAATAATAGTGGGATGCTCCTACTAAAGGTGTTTGGCTGCGTATGCTTCGTGAAGGACAACAGACCGTCGGTAGGGAAGCTTGATCCTCGAGCAATCAAGTGTATCTTTGTGGGCTACTCGGGAACTCAGAAGGGCTACGTATGCTGGAGTCCAGTAAAAAAAAGAAAATTTGTAAGTATGGATGTTCACTTCAGGGAACATGAGCCATACTACAGTCAGGAGGGAAACCCAAATATCTCACCTGATACTGCAAGTATGAGGCAAAAGGGGGAGTTGTTGGGAAGCATTTCGACTGATCCCGGAGTATAGCTTGGAGGAACAAATAGGGTACAGAAAGGTGAAAAGGAACAGGGGGAGGAAATAAGAGGTGTTAGGCCCACAGCTCAGGGGGAGATACTTACCTACAGCAGGCGAGAGAAGCAACTTGCAGGACCAGTTCCTACAGTGCCAGTGCTAAGTCCCTTGCCTGCGCCCGTCTTGACTCCTGAGACACCTACACCACCACCTTTCCCTTCAGGTGATATCCTTTCTTCTCCTCCTTCCCAACCATCATCAGTATGGAGGTCCACTCGCAGCAATGCGGGAAAACCTCATGATAGATATGGTTGAGACCTTGCTAATTTTGTCTCATATAATCATATATCTTCTTCTCATAGAGCCTTTATTGCATCATTGGATAGTGTTACTGTACCTAACAATTGGCAGGTAGCCAAGAACGATCCAAAGTGGAAAGCAGCGATGCACGAGGAGTTGGAGCTCTACAGAAGAACAGAACTTGGGAGCCGGTGAGACTGTCAGAAGGGAAGAGAGCAGTCGGATGCAAGTGGGTTTTCACTGTGAAGCAGAACCCAGATGGACAAGTTGAGCGCTACAAACCTCGACTGGTGGCAAAAAGATACAGTCAGACGTACGTCATCGACTATGACAAGACCTTTGCACCAGTGGCGAAGATGAGTACTGTCAGGACCTTGATCTCTCTGGCAGCCAATGGAGGATGGAAGCTACACCAACTGGATGTGAAGAATACATTTCTTCATGGGGATCTAGTGGAGGATGTGTACATGGAGATACCACCAAGATTCGGCACCAATCAGACAGAAGGCAAGGTCTGCAGGTTGAAGAAGTCCCTCTATGGACTGAAGCAGTCTCCTCGAGCGTGGTTTGACTGTTCAGGAGAGCAATGATAGGGATAGAATATCAGCAGATCAATGCTGATCATACTGTGTTCTTCAGACGAAGTGGAGGCCACATCACCATGCTTGCGGTGTATGTGGATGATATGATTATCATAGGCGATGATGAGCAGGAGATCGCCCAACTCAAGGGGAAGCTTGGCAAGGAGTTCGAGGTGAAGGATCTTGGCCCTCTTTGATACTTCCTTGGGATTGAGATTGCTCGAGATACAGAGGAAATTGTTCTTTCTCAGAGGAAGTACGCACTGGACCTGCTAACGAAAACAGGAATGATGGGATACAAACCAGCTACGACACCGATAGACCAGAAGTTCAAGCTGGATGCTGAAACCGGAGAACCAGTTGACCGGGATAGATATCAGAGATTGGTGAGCAAGTTGATCTACTTGAGCCACACCCGACCTGATATCAGCTTTGCGGTCAGCGTAGTGAGCCGCTACATGCATTACCCCCGGAAGGGTCATATGGATGCAGTGTACCAGATTCTGAGGTACTTGAAGGGAGGCACTGGGAAGGGACTGATTTTCAAAAGGAATAACCATGTGAGCATCGAAGGCTATTGTGATTCTGACTGGGCTAGCTGTGCTGACGACAGGAGATCCACCTCGGGATACTGCATATTTGTAGGAGGCAACTTGGTCTCTTGGAGGAGTAAGAAGCAGTCAGTGGTAGCCAGATCAACAGCTGAAGCAGAGTATAGAGCTATGGCCTTGGGAGTCACGGAGCTATTGTGGTTGAAGAATATGCTGATGGAGCTGAAGCTGGACCAGGGAGCCAAGATGAAGCTATGGTGTGACAACCAGTCAGCTATTAGTATTGCCAACAATCCAGTACAGCATGATAGGACCAAGCATATCGAGATTGACAGATTTTTCATCAAAGAAAAGCTGGATAGTGGACTACTAGAGCTGGACTATGTTCCAACCAAAGATCAGGTAGCAGACGGAGTGACCAAGGGGCTTAGCTCTGTCAGCATGATGAGAGGATGTGACAAGATGGGCTTAGTGAATATCTTTCGTCCATCTTGAGGCGGGGTGTTGGAATATCCTATTGGTATTTTTGGTATGTTGGAATATGTGTTGGAATATCCTATTAGTATATTTGGTATGTTGGAATATGCCATAGGATATTATGTAATGAGGAGGTTGTAAGGCTATAAATAGCCAAGAGATTATCAATAAAATATAACTATTTCAACACAAATAAATGCCAAACAACAAGGAACCTTCATACGTAATAACAAAAGCACCATAAGACCTCAGAAGCTCATTCTCTTTGCATTTTGAAAATAGACTTGTAACTCATGAGGCAATGTAGAAACAACAATTGGTACGGACTATGAAGTCAAAGTGAAAATAAATGTATAACTATAGAGCCCAAATTGACAAGAAGTCTCTATTGTTTTTCAAACTCTCTTTGCATTGAAAGAATCTTTTGCAAAAACAAGTTTAGATTGAGATATCCATTGATTGTTTCAGATCAGTTTTAGGTCAGGTTCAAAGTCGATTCAGATCAGTCAAGTCCCAGTCAGGTTCTGGTCGAGCTGTAAATATTAATTATGTTAAAGCAATAGTGTTGTTAGTGGGAATTGAACCCATGTCTCTTGGGTACGAGTCTACATTAAACTTTGAATGCATGGCTAAGCCACTAAGAGCTAGTTTGTGTTGTAGCTATGTTCATTCGTTTCCCCATTTGGTGCCAGATACAATGTGTGTGTGGGGGGGGGGGGGGGGGAGGGGGGGGGGGGGGTGGGGGGGGGGTGGCAAATGGCTTGTGTTAATATGTCACTCATTTAGGAGCTCAAATGGGTGCTTTGAGAACACTAGGACAATGAGTGCTCCAGAAATAGGCATTTGAGCAAATGCCCATCCCCAAAACTAAGCAAAAATGTAGCCTATTATAAATAAAAAAATGTCATATTTCTGGAATTTATTTATTGTACCAAACTCCTGAGTTATATGTTGGAGTTTGGTCTTTTCAAAGAGAATTTTAGTCCCACATCGGCTAGACCAAAGGAGTTGTATCTTTATATATTAGCTTTGCTAGTTTAGAGATGCACATGTGGTGTGGAGGTGCACATGGGTGTGCCATGTGGAGTTATTTTTCTAAAGGAAAAAAGGCTAAATCAACAATTTAAAGCATTCATGCTTTTTGCTCTTGCAAAATTTATTTCCATGGGAGCTAAGCCCCGTAGGGACTTAGCGACTCAGACTCGGACTCGGACTCGGGCTCGGGCTCATGGGCTCATGAGGCGTAATGTGGCGTTTTGTTGGCGCACTTTGCGCAAGCCCAGTTGCGCTGCCCAGTTGCGCAAGCCCAGTTGCGCTGTCCAGTTGCGCAAGCCCAATTGCGCTGCCCAGGTTGCGCTGGGTTGCTCGGGTTGCGCGGGCGCGCTGGTTGCGCTGCGTGCGCCGTGTGCGCAGTGCGTGCAGTGTGCGCAGTGTGCGCAGTTCAGTGCGCGCTCTGTCGCGCAGAGTGCAAGGAGCGCAGGATGCGCGCAGTTGGCGCAAATTGCAGCAGAACGTGCGTATGCATGTTCTGGACGGTTGCTACATGTTCGGGGTGGTTTTTACCACGTCCCTAACTTTGTGGCAACCGAACAGTTCCTGCAAGGCCTATATAAGGCATCCCCTCTCTCTCAAGACTAATGACAGAATAAAAAGAGAAGCCACCACAGAAAGTTTACGAAGTGTTTTTTAGCACAAGTAAACAGAGAGTTCAGACGTGTTCTTTAACACAGTTCTGATCGGAATTTGCTAGCGAATTCCAGCAGCCTTCGAGAGAGACGAAAGGCGCCGCACCAGCGTTGCTTTTGCACGGGGGTTCGTGTCCATCCGAGGAGTCAGAAGAGCAGGAGTGTTCCAAGTTCTTCGACGAACTTGCTGGTTCCTGGAAGCTGTTCGTGTAGGGCGAATAAAGCTTTGAGCAACGGTGATTATTCACCCCAGCAAGAGTTCTTCTATCTTTCGCCAGTCACCTTCTTCGTTGCTGCCAGTAATTCTGATTGTATCTTCTTTTTAGAAGTACTACGATCGATTGCTGTTGATTACGAAATCTTTTTTGATTCTCGTAATTCAGAATCACCTTCCTTGAAGTGTTGATTTGAAACATTGTTTTTACAATTGTTTCATTTTCTCAAGTTTTCCATCGAAAAATTGTGCCCCGGCACTAACAATCTCAAAGCTTTATTGTTACGATGGAAAACGTTAATGCTTCACTCCTCAATACTGACTTTTGTAAGTTAGAAAAGTTTGATGGAGAGCATTATTAAGTCTGGAAGAGGAAGGTTTATCTCACTCTTCAACTCAGAGACGTTGATCACGTGCTTCTTGAAGAGAAACCTACCATTCCAGATACTGGGTCTGCTGCCGCAATCACTGCGGCTACTAAACTTCAGGCCAAGTGGAGAAGGAAAAATAGCATTTGCAGGCTGCTTATCCTGAATGCTATGGAGGATTCCCTAGCAGAATCCTACAGTAAGAAGACAATTGCCAGAGACATATGGGAGTCTCTGGAGAAACTGTACGAAGAAGACAAGAACAGGAACAAGATATTTTTGGTTGAAAAATATCACAAATGGCTCTTTGAGGACGAGAAGTCCATGTTGCCGCAGGTAAAAGAATTTCTGAAGCTGCGACAGAAGTTTGAAGACGAGGCGATGCCCCTCCCCGACAAGTTTGTTGTTGGAGGGATTGTCAAGGCTCCCCGCTGGGTGGAGTAAGTTCTATGCAAACATGCATAGGAAGAAGCTTGAGATCAGCCCTGAAGATCTCTTGCAGGAAATCTATGTTGAGGACCAGATGCGGGCTCAACTGAAGGTGGACGCACTGTCCAAGCAATTGGCTAACGCCAATCTGGTTCATACCAAGGAACCAAGGGGAAAGCAGGCGGCTTCCCACAACAAGAAGAAGGACCCTAACAATCTGAACGTGAAGGGGACTTCCTTCAAGCGAAAGAAGGCAAAGTCTCAGATGCCTTGTTTCAAGTGTGGCAAGAAGGGCCACTTCAAGAATGAATGCAAAGCAAAGACCAAGCAATCAGAGCAAGGAGAGCCTAGTAAGGTATCTATGATCACTGACGTTGTTGCTATGATTGCGCAGGTTGATGCGGTAAGGACTGACTCTGACTGGTGGGTAGACACTGGAGCCTCCTGCCATGTCTGCTCCAGTAAGGAGTGGTTCACCACCTACACACCTACTTCTGAAGTGGTTATGATGGCGAACCAGGCACAAACTGAAGTGCTCGGGATCGGGACGGTGGTGTTGAAGCTGACTTCTGGGAAGTCTCTGACGCTTCAAGGCGTGAAGCACGTACCTGCTATCGCCAAGAATCTGATCTCAGGAGGCCTACTCTGGAACGCAGGCCTCAGGATGGACATCAATGCTGGCCAGATGGTGATGTCTATCAAGGGAACATATTTCGGGAAAGCTTTTTATACCGAAAGAATGTTCAAAATTCAGCTTGTAAATCAGTCCAATGTAATTAATGTGATTAATGAAATCACTCATTCTGCTTGTACTCTTGAGTTGTGGCATAATAGGCTAGGACATGTTCATTGTAAACGAATAAACAGAATGTCTAGTCTAGGACTTATCTCCAAGTGTGGGAGTAAGATAAAGATATATGAAGTTTGTGCTCAAACAAAGATCACAAGGAAACCCTTTCCTCGGGTTAATCGAAGTACAGATCTTCTGGAGTTGGTACACTCCGATATCTGTGATTTCAAACAGTTCTCTACAAAGGCCGGGATGAAGTATTTCATAACCTTCATCGATGACTTCTCAAAGTATGCGTTCGTCTACTTGCTGAAGGCTAAAGACGAAGCATTCGAGAAGTTCAAGGAGTTTAGAGCCGAAGCTGAGCGGCAGACTGGACAACAACTCAAAAGGATAAGAAGTGATCGAGGTGGGGAGTACAGGTCTCATGAATTCGCATCGTTCTGCAAAGAACATGAAATTGTCAATGAGACTACGGCTCCGTACTCTCCTCAATCAAACGGAGTAGCAGAGAGGAAGAACAGAACGTTAACAAAAATGATTAACTCAATGTTGTTGATTGCTGGCCTTCCTAAGTGCTACTGGGGAGAAGCTGCATTGACGGCCACTTTTATTCTAAATAGAGTGCCTCATGCAACTTCAGACATTACTCCTCATGAACTCTGGTTCAAGGTCAGACCTAACTTGAATGTCATTCGAGTGTGGGGGTGTCTGGCGTATGTCAAGCTTCCAGATTTGAAGATTCAGAAGCTTGGTACAAGGACTACTAAGACGATCTTCTTGGGGTATGCCGAGAAGAGTGATGCTCGGAGATTTCTTGATATTGAGTCAAATCATATCATTGAATCTCGCGACGCAGAATATTTTGAAGACAAATTTGCTAGGCACAAGAATATTGTTCTTGCGGATGTACCGGAGAACAATGAGGGTGCGCAAGAAACTGAAGTCTTCAATGAAGATGTGGTCCAAGAAGATGTTGTCGTTGAAACAACGATTGAACCAGAACAAGCTGAGCCGTCAGCTAAGCGTATGAGGAGGCCGAAGGACTTCGGAAGTGACTTTGTCACCTATCATGTGGAAGCTGATCCGCTTACCTATGATGAGACGATAAAGACCAGAGACGCAGTTTTCTGGAAGGAGACGATTGACAATGAATTTGATTCTATCACCTCAAATAACACTTGGGTGTTGGTTGATCTTCCTGAAGGAGCGAAACCCATCGGATGCAAATGGATCTTCAAGAAGAAGATGAAAGCAGACGGAACTATTGACAAGTTCAAGGCTAGGTTGATAGCCAAGGGGTTTTCTCAGAAGCAGGGGATTGACTATTTTGACACGTATGCTCCAGTAGCCCGGATGACTACCATCAGAATGTTGATTGCTCTCGCAGCAATACATAAGATGGTGATACATCAGATGGATGTGGATACGGCTTTCCTAAATGGCGAGCTGACAGAAGAGATTTACATGCAACAGCCAGAGGGATTTGTCATCAGGGGTCTTGAAGACAAAGTCTGCAAGTTGGTGAAATCTTTGTACGGTCTTAAACAGGCTCCCAAGATGTGGCATGAAAAATTTGACAAAGTTATAAGGTCAAATGGCTACATGGTCAGCGATACGGACAAGTGTGTTTACACGAAGTTCGCTGATGGAAGAGGTGTGATCGTTTGTCTGTACGTGGACGACATGCTTATCCTAGGTACGGATATTAGCTGTATCACGGAGACAAAGAAATTCATCTCAAGCAAGTTCAGTATGAAGGACTTGGGGGAAGCTGATGTGATCTTAGGGATCATGATCATCCGGACAGACACTGGACTAACGCTATCACAGTCTCATTATATTGAAAAAATGATCACTCGTTATGGGTATCGGGATCTTCCAGGGATCGATACGCCGTACAGGTGTGATCTGAAGCTGAAGCCTAATTCAGGGAAAAGTGTCAGGCAGCTGGAGTATTCAAGCATAATCGGGAGTTTGTTGTATGCTACTACTGCCACAAGGCCTGACATAGCTTTCACCGTGGGAATGCTGAGTCGTTTTACGAGCAACCCAGGTGTTGAACACTGGAAAGCTGTGAAACGGGTTATAAGATATCTCAAGAAGACTCAGACATATGCACTGTACTACAGCGGAGATCCGCCGGTAGTGGAAGGCTTCAGTGATGCTAGCTGGTGCTCAGAGGTGGAGAGCGAGAGGTCCACAGGTGGATTCATTTTCACAATGGGTGGAGCTGCTATATCGTGGAAGTCGAAGAAGCAGACTATGCTCTCGCGGTCATCCATAGAATCTGAGTTCTTTGCATTTGATACCGCAGCCGAGGAAGCAGAATGGCTTCTGGAGCTCATGTATGATCTTCCAGTGGTTGGGACGCAAATACCGGCAATACCGATATACTGCGACAACCAGACGACTGCGGCGGTGGCATCAAATGACCTCTTCAACGGGAAGAAGAGGACTGTGCGGTTGAAGCACAGGGCATACACGATCTTTATCAAGAGGTGTTATTGCAGTGATTGATGTTCGGAGTCAGGAGAACCTGGCGGATCCGTTCACCAAGGGCCTCAAGCGCCAGCTGGTCGATGACACAGCTTGTAAAATGGGCTTGAAGGCATTCTGATATTGTATTATTGTATTCCTACCATAAAGTTTTATGCTAATAGTTCAAAGATTTATCTACTAGGCATCTAGTTTTTGGTTCAAGGGAGGACCAATAATCGGAAGAATATCAGGAACTGTGGGTACATATTCTATTGGGCATGGAGAGGTTACGGACCTATAACCACTGTTGTCTACTGTTATTTTCTGCGAAAAATGGTTCCTGTGGGAACGTTGGCTTAATTGCCTTAATGAGTTCTCAGGCAGAGTAAATGCCTGGTGTGCTTTACAGGAAGCACGGTTAGAGCAGCACTACAAGGAGTGAAACTCCATGCTACAGTGGGGTGACTCCACAATGAGGTTCTTATATGTGGGGTGCTGTCCAGGAATAGGATAAAGCCTCGGCTTTGAAGGCCAAGTCACAGCGGCGTAGCACCGCAAATAGGTAGTTAGCCTAATGCTGTATATTAAAATAAAGAGGGGTGTAGTCAGCACTACAAAGAGGAGTTCCTCATGTTACAGTGGCACGACACCACGATGAGGTACCCGGTTAGGGATAAAGCCTCGGCCTTGCAAGCCATGTCGTTGCGGCGTAACACCGCAAGGGAGCCTAAGGCTTCATGCTGGGTAGTTTGGTACTACAAAGAGGCAGTTGCCTCATGCTACAGTAGTATGACACTACAAAGGTTCCCAGATATGGGGTGATTCCCAGAGAGGGGTAATGCCTTAGCTTTTAAGCCATGTCATAGCGGCGTAGCACCGCAAGGGAAGCGCAAAGCACTTCATGCCATGTCTATTTATAATGAACTCACCTATAGTGTATGGACAAAGAGATATCAGGCCGTCTCTTGAGGGTAAACTTGTAGACGCCCAAAATTATATACTGAAACCAGGCTGGCACAGGGCCTTTAATGTGTAGCCAGAAGCACATGTAACTACATTATGTTAGTGGAAAGAATTTCAGCTATGATGCAGAATTCAAGGCTTAGTCCATTCTTGTATTATAGTCTGTTGTTTGACCCATATGGGAAGATTCAAGTCGTTAGCGACATCTCTCCGAATGCATGATGGACAGTTACTATGGGGAACACTTATACTCATATATAGAGATATGTAGGAGATTGTTGGAGTTTGGTCTTTTCAAAGAGAATTTTAGTCCCACATCGACTAGACCAAAGGAGTTGTATCTCTATATATTAGCTTTGCTAGTTTAGAGATGCACATGTGGTGTGGAGGTGCACATGGGTGTGCCATGTGGGGTTATTTTTCTAAAGGGAAAAAGGCTAAATCAACAATTTAAAGCATTCATGCTTTTTGCTCTTGGGAAATTTATTTCCATGGGAGCTAAGCCCCGTAGGGGGTTTAGCGACTCGGACTCGGACTCGGACTCGGGCTCATGAGGCGTAATGTGACGTTTTGTTGGCGCACTTTGCACTTAGCACGTCAGCATCGTCGCTAGGCGCATAGTGCACTTTAATTGCGCTCGTTGCGCGAGCCACTTGCGCTGCCACGTTGCACAAGTCCAGTTGCGCTGCACAGTTGCGCATGTCCAGTTGCGCAAGCCCAGTTGCGCTGTCCAGTTGCGCGCCCAGATTGCGCTCAGATTGCGCTGGGTTGCGCGGGTTGCTCGGGTTGCGCGGGCGCGCTGCGTGCGCCGTGTGCGCAGTGCGTGCAGTGTGCACAGTTCAGTGCGCGCTCTGTCGCACAGAGTGCAAGGAGCGCAGGGTGCGTGCAGTTGGCGCAACTTGCAGCAGAACGTGCGTATGCATGTTCTGGACGGTTTCTACATGTTCGGGGTGGTTTTTACCACGTCCCTAACTTTGTGGCAACCGAACAGTTACTGCAAGACCTATATAAGGCATCCCCTCTCTCTCAAGGCTAATGACAGAATAAAAAGAGAAGCCACTACAGAAAGTTTACGAAGTGTTTTTTAGCACAAGTAAACAGAGAGTTCAGACGTGTTCTTTAACACAGTTCTGATCGAAATTTGCTTGCGAATTCCAGCAGCCTTCGAGAGAGAGGAAAGGCGTCGCACCAGCGTTGCTTTTGCACGGGAGTTCGTGTCCATCCGAGGAGTCAGAAGAGCAGGAGTGTTCCAAGTTCTCCGACGAACTTGCTGGTTCCTGGAAGCTGTTCGTGTAGGGCGAATAAAGCTTTGAGCAACGGTGATTATTCACCCCAGCAGGAGTTCTTCCATCTTTCGCCTGTCACCTTCTTCGTTGCTGCCAGTAATTCTGATTGTATCTTCTTTTTAGAAGTACTACGATCGATTGCTGTTGATTACGAAATCTTTTTAGATTCTCGTAATTCAGAATCACCTTCCTTGAAGTATTGATTTGAAACATTGTTTTTACAGTTGTTTCATTTTCTCAAGTTTTCCATCGAAAAATTGTGCCCCGGCACTAACATTATATATGCCCTGAAACATTACACCAAACAAAACAAAGTAATACATCGTTCCCAGAAATATGATGCCTGGAAATAGAATTCTTGGAATATGGTTTTACATAATATTGCAATCCGCATACCAACGTCCCCTAAAGTAATATTACATACGAAAATAGACCAACTGAAAGAGAGAACTGCCTCAATTTGTTTTTTTTTTCCATCCATTTGGTACACAAGAAACATGTGCTTATTTCAATGTATTCTTAAATAAGTTAAAACTTTAAAAAGGTTGTATCTATGTTTATTTTATTAAATTACCTATATCTAATATAATCTTTTGTAACACAAAATAAGTATAGTTAAATTCAAATTATTAGATTACTTCAATCTACTGCTTCCTTAGAATAAAATAGATAATAACTTTTTTACTAGGATACAACTCTTTTTAATAGGGTAGATCATGTGTATTATCTGTAGCAAACTCAAAAAATAAATAAATATTTTTTTGGAGTAAGTCAACATATGGATGATTACATAACTTCCAGTTTAACATTTCAGTGACAACAGTAATGAACTTAACAATGTAGGACCTGTATAATAAAAGGGAAACAAAACCTTAACCCTGTGTAGAAAGGTCATTTACCTTCATGGCAGCATGATAAGAAAATCCGGGTAAGTCAATTGGAACAGAAAGGCATCCATCAACAAAATCAGAGAACAAGGAAGCCATCTCATTGATTTCAGATTCAGTAGAAACCCCCAGTAGCTGATTAACCATGAGATTGATTGCCATCTTCATACAAAACCAAAAGCAAACTCTCAAATTACTCCTGAGGAGGTCTCTTAAACTGGGTGCATTTTCTCAGTTCAGAATCTCAATTTCTAAAACTCAACAACACATATTGAGCAAACACTTACCTTTCTGGAGATGTCTTGAAGGCTGATGACCTCATTGTCCTTAAAACTATTGAAAGTGTGAAGCATGACCATTTGGATATGGGCTAAGAAGTTGGAGTTGACCTTGTCTAACCTCATCATGTTGGCAGAAATCCGGTGGAGCTTCCTTTGCTGCTCTCCCTGCACTATTATCACCCCATTCTTTCCGACCAGATCGCAGAACGACTTTGGGTAGCTAGACTGAAACAACCTACCCTCACCCTGCATAACATACCGGTTAAAGGCTGGATCAGCCGAGACAACTGCCTTCCTCCCAAAGAAACTACATGTGAATATCTTCCCGTACCTGAACATAAATGGAAAGAAAAAGTGAACTACACTCTATTTTGAACGATCAAAGTTGTTTAAAACCTAATGCCTCTGGCCGGTAGCTATTATCATTCATCGTCTCCTTCCTACCTCTTGATTTGCTCTTCGACAAAGCTTGGGGGGTGAGAACTAGAAATGGCATTGTACCACTTGACACTGTCACCAATCAAAGACGACCAACCACCTCCCCCGGGTGGCAATTTCAGTGGTGGAAGCCCACTAATCTTGTTTTTTTTCTCACGCCGAGACCGTATAAGATATGGAAGAAAGAGGATGGAGGACAGGATTGCTACTACAACAATGGTCCATGTTGTGAAGTGAATTTCCTCCATTCAGTGACAAATATCTTGTTGAGATCACAGTTCCTATATTATATACAAAGTTTGTTATTCTTTTTTCACGAGCTATTTAAAAGCTACCAACAAGAAAATAATCAAAAATGAGTTCATTGAATTGATTGTAGATCTTATATTTTCAATTTTATGTTTCAAGATGGGATCGCAGTTACGATTAACTAAACCAAAAGCAGAGACGATCCAAGTAGTAAAGTATTACAAACAAATAAACAACTGAAGAGCAACATCATTTTAATTAGAAGGAATCTACTCTAGTAAACAATCAATCAAACAGAATGTGATCCAAATATATGTAGAGGTGCACTAACCTTAACAACTTGAGCAGCGAGAAATGTGGGGGTATATACTTGCTGTTATTTTGGTGACTGCTACCCTGGGCATGAGCAGAGAGAGAGATATTTGTAAGCAGAGTTCCCAGGAGCAAGGCGTCAGGTCTTTGTCGGTTGAGTTTGCACCAGTGACCCACCAATCAAGGGAGGAGATAGTTGACTTTAGTGCTGCATTCTTTTCTTTCTTTTATTATTGCAACAACCGAGAAGCTACAACGTTCATCAAAGATTCTCTCTGCCAGGCTCACAGGCACCAACCCTTATGTGGCCCTGCCCTCTCCGTAGTCGTCCCTCAATCTCGTGTCCTTGTGGGCCCCCGCCCCTGTCCGGTAGTATGCAGCAAATGTTGTAGTCCACAACGCTATAGAAGCAAACAAATAATAATAGGAATAATTGCAACTTTAGTCCGAGCTCTCTAGCCTAATGGTATTAGAGCGGACACCCGGAGGGGCCGGCAAGGTTCGAGCCCCCCAATTGTGTGTGTGAGTGTGATTTCAAAAAAAAAATTGCAACTTTATACTTACGATTATTTCAGTTTTTTAACTTTATATTCTAAAAAAAAAATTTATAACAACTGAATATTCTGAAAATATTTTTGACAAAAATATTCCTAATCTAAACTTAAAACTAAATCCCTCCCTCCATCCCCTCACCCCCCGTCGCCCCTCTTCCGGTTACCCACTCGCCCCCCCCCCCCCCCCCCCCCCCCCTCTCTGGCCACTTGCCCGCGCGCCCCCTTCTGACCCCCCCCTCCAGCCATCACCCGGCCCACCCCTCCCCCTGCCCCCCTCTGGCCACCCGTCGCCCCCCTCCCCCTCCAGCCACCGCGTGCGCCCGGAGAGAGGGGGACGGTGTTGCAGTCGGGGTGGGGGGGGGGGGGGAGCGGGGACTGGGCGGGACAGTGGGGTGGGGGGTGGAGGGTGGGGGCGGGAAGTGGTGAGCCGGCAGGAGGGAGGGGGAGGGAGGGATTGGGTTCGGTTGGGAAGTGAAGGGGAGGGATAATTTTGCCCTTTTTAAAATTTTGGTCGAAGTGAAAATATTAAATAGTTGATGGTATCAAGTTGTTAAAAAAATTTAGGGTATCAAGTTAAAAAACATGAATAGTTGAGGGTATCAAGTTACAATTAAGCCATAATAATATTAAGGGCGTGTTTGGTAGGAGGGAAGTGAGCTCATGATTTGGTTTTCCACCGGAATTATACCATTGTTCATATAATCTATAGTTTTTTAAGCATATGGAAAGGTATATTTGGAAAAATGTTTCATCTTCTTTCAGTTCCTGTTTCCTCCTTGTTTTCTTACAATTTCAACATTCTACATCCATGATCCTTGGCTGGATGTCGGTAGATTTGGAGGGATAAACACTAACTAAAGTTCTTTACCAAGGAGATAGAAGAAATAGCAGCGCCGAGTCCGACCTCTGCCGTTGAGGCGCCCGCCCTCGAGTTCGAAAATCGATCTGGTCCTACTATCATATACGGGTGAATTTTTCTCAAAACTCAACCCAGGTCCAACCTGGGCCGACTATAATGTTGAATCAGATTTGTCCATCAAATATCAGAGAACCGACCACGCTGATCGTGTCAAAGGACTAGTCAAAAGATGTGGATCGGGACTAGTCCTCCCCATCCCCCTGCGAGCTCCGTCCCCATGTGACTCCGGACTTTTGGAATATATTTTACCAATTTACCCTCCCCTACACACATTTTTGACAGTTATGAGGTTTCTCGGTAAAATTTCCTCCAAAAGCCATACACTAGAGGTAATATGGTATTTGGAGAGTTTTTATCAAAATATCCCCAGATATTAGTTATTTATGGACACTAATCAGAGGTGTTTTGCTCATTCAAAGAAACTAATTAAAATACCCTCAAAACAGCCATAATCGACGATATTATAAGGTTATTTTGTTTTTGTTTTTCCATTTATCTCACAAATTCACAACTAAAAACTTCTTATACGTAATCTCTTATTTAGTTCACCTTTAGGCTCTAGTTCTTGACTTCTATCATTCATTATTCAGTCTAAAGGTCATGAATAATGAACACCAGCAATCACAAGGTCCGCAATCTCAATCAATACAACCGTATGGACTATAAGGCCACGAAGGAATGTGAGTCTCACCATTGCAATTTGACTGATATTTTTAGTAGGATTTAAGAGGAGAATGTTACAATAGTCAGGGGTGTAACTCATGTTGAATGCATGAAATGTAGAACTTGATTAAAATAGGTATCTAACAAAGGCACGTGGATGCTATCTAGGCATCTAGTTCAATCTATCTAGTATCTACCGTCTTTAGCAAGGAATGACCATGAGCCATGGAGGATAAAGCTATACAAAATTTGCATATTAACGAACAACCTATTTTGATTTATTTAGCTACTAATATTAGGAAGTTAGGTACTCGAAATTATCATGTATTGATTTTTTGTTTTTCTGTTGTTCTGCTACAATAAATTTAACAACTTTTGTATTTAAAACTTTTTACAAAAAGAAAGGTACCAAAAAAAATCCTATACAAGAATTCTAATTACAAAAAAACTGGGAATTAGAGCGATGGAGATCAATTCTACGGTCGACTTCTTTACTCCGTTGACGATCTGAGACGAAGATTGCAAAATCTTGCTAACTCTGGTTCTCTGGCAGAATTTTGTCACCAAGTAGACTCAACGTATGTTTGTCCGTATGCGAGGAAGACATTGTCACTATATTCATGTGGCACGTCCCAAATAACTAAAGTCACGTGGCGGCTTACGCGTGACATGTGTACATGTTCACCCCCACGAACTCCAATTTTCTATGCACCTCAAAGTCAAAAAAACAATATATTTTTACTTCATGGGCGCATAGCCATTTCCAATAAATAAATGTAACGCCCCAGAACCAGAATACTGGAGAGCGGGGGTGTACATAGCCAGCTACGTATATTGAAGTGCAACCCATCTCGCTATACGGTCACGGCTTTCTAGATACATGAGGGTTTAACTACACGCCAACAGTCTCCTATGGTCATGAACAAGCCTATTGTCTCAATCTCAAGCAAGCAATAATAGTTACAAGATGTCAGAGCACCAAATATATAATAACAAGGCGTCCCATACATTATATATTGGATGATCATGAAGCTAGTCGTTACAAAATGTCAGGACTAGTAAGAGTTTAGTCATACATGATCAACCCTAGGATCTGTCAATCATGTTACAGCCCGTAGGCAGACAGTAAATAAAGGTGCAATACGAGCTAACACGTGCTCGTCGACTAAACGCCTCAAAAAGAATAATTTTACAATAAAGTGGAAGGACAAAAGAAACCCACTCGTTGCCAGGGTTACGCCTGGTGGTCACCATCTGGCTGGAAGACAGGTGGATCATCTGGTGCTGCTCCGATATCTGGCCACATAAAACCAGCTGGGTCAGACCCCAGAAAGAGTAAGTGCCACAAAGGAGGCTTCACTTAGGAACTAAAACCAGCATATCATAATAGAATATTAAAGATAATAAATAAAGAACTGATAATAATAGAGATAACAACAGTAAATTGAGTACGAAGAAACCATTCAAGTAGCCAGGCCACAACCCTTAAACCAAACAAGGACCGAGGTTGCAGCCCTTCACCTGAATAGAAACCGGTCTCAAATACTATTGGTACAGTAAAGACAATAAACGAAGAGAGGACACATAACTGCTTCGGGAGCCAGGTTACAACCCTTAAACCAAACAAGGACCGAAGTTGTAACCCTTCGCCTGAACAGAACTGGACCCCTGATCTTTATTGCTAAGGCCAGCATAATTAATCATGGTATTAAGGTAAGGTAAAATATGACGAACATGGCATGGGGTTGCAATAAGACAATAAATGAAGAGAGGACACAAAACTGCTTCGGGAGCCAGGTTACAACCCTTAAACCAAACAAGGACCGGGGTTGTAACCCTTCGCCTAAACAGAACTGGACCCTCGATCGTTATTGTTAAGGCAAGCATCAATAATCATGTCATATCACAATCTTGCACAGGATCAGGATAAGACTAAGCTGGAATAAACTCCATCTAATCAATCACGGCCAATCAAGAGTACGGCTTGATACTTTTAACTAACTAGGGTTATCATAGGCCTAGTTACTAGCAAGATGCAATGAGATTATCCTAACAGCCACAAGCCCTGCAGACCATCCAGGTTATCCGGGTCGAATGTCCGTTTATGAAGAATGCAACACGTGACTGTGTGCTGGAAATGTGCCCTACTCGTCGGTAGGCTACAAGTCCACTTAAGCGCCCAGATAACGGGATTGCCTGTAGCTGGAAAATCTTTTCATGACTACTGGATTATTCTAGTTATTAGCCTTAGTTGAATTCGGTAGGTACCCCTGACCGTGGTACTCAGGGATCCCCATTCTAGACATGATGCAAGACAGTACCAGTTTATTTGTACAAATATAATCGACCACGGTGTTCAGATCTTTCATACTTTTCATGTCAGGCTAGCTGTCGTAATAGCATATCGAGATATATCATGTCAGTTTACTTGTCAAGAGTACGCCACAGTGGGCCACTATCGTGTTCTATTCTTATATTATCATGAATGAGAGAAACTTACATAAAATAACTAGTGACATATTCTTGATGCCAAGGAAAAGATCTACAACTTTCACGTTGGGAGTTGGGAGAAATTCGAGCCACAATTCGGTCAATTAGGACATATAACAGTTAGAAATAGCCAAAATATGCATTATGCGGCCTATTCTGCGACACCATATGCGGCTCAACTGCGACATGCGGCTTATGCGGCTCATTCGCGACATCATATGCGGCCAACTGCGACATGCGGCTTATGCGGCCCAACTGCGACACCATATGCGGCTCAACTGCGACATGCGGCTTATACGGCCCAACTATGACACCTTATGCGGCCAACTGCGACATGCGCCTTATGCGGCCCAATCTGCGACACCATATGCGGCTCAACTGTGACATACGGTTTATGCGGCTCATTCGCGATATCATATGCGGCCAACTGCGACATGTGCCTTATGTGGCTCATTCGCGACATCATATACGGCCAACTGCGACATGTGCCTTATGCGGCCCAACTGCGACACCATATGCGGCCAACTGCGACATGTGCCTTATGTGGCCCAACTGCGACACCATATGCGGCTCAACTACGACATGCAGTTTATGCGGCTCATTCGCGACATCATATGCGGCCAACTGCAACATACGGCTTATGCGGCTCATTCGCGACATCATATGCGGCCAACTGCGACATGCGGCTTATGCGGCCCAACTGCGACATGTTGACAGATGAACATAGAAATGACCAAAAATGTTTTTGGCCATAACTTTCTCAAAACAAGTCGAAATCCAACTTTTCAAAGGTCTATTTTGGGTAAAATCGAATTCTCTACAACATGGAACAGTCAAAACATGAAAATAATAAAGTTTAATAGATCAAAACCTAAGAAAACCGAAAATAATATAAACTTAGATCTACAAGAAAATATCCATCAAAATGAGAAATGCCAAGTTCTAAAGTATCTTAGAATCTCGCGAGGAAGACAACTGAACAACAAAAATGGAGTTTCTCCATGAAGCAAGTTGCACTTGCCTAAGCTTCTCTTGGTAGGTGGAGAAGTTAAGAGGAAGAAGATGAAAAAATAAATGAAGAGTAAAGATGAGAGAGAAAAGGGGTTGGGTTTTAAATGATGATGGTGGTAGTAGGTAGGGGTTTTCTTTTGGTTCATGATGAACCCAAAAGCAAACCAAACCAAGATAAACCGAACCAAGCTAAGCCATAACCAATGACATGCCAAAATAACCATGCCAATGCAACATGCTAAAAATAAAATCATGGCTAGCTAACCATGATTGATAAAATATGGACCTGAAATATGTACACATATACGAAAATACGTAACACAGATTTCGAGGGTGATAATAAATGCTATAAATAGAGGAACAATGTCTTCTTCACACACGGACAAACATACGTTGAGTCTACTTGCTGACAAAATTATGCCGGTGAAATAGAGCTAGCAAGCTTTTGTAATCTTTGCCTCGGAACAACGGAGTAAAGAAGTCAACCGTAGACTTGATCTTCATCGCTCCAATCCCCAAATTTTTGTACTTAAAATTCTTGTTTAGGATTCTTTTTGTACTTTTCTTTCTATAAAAAGTTTATACAAAAGTTGTTACACTTTTTGTATCGGAACAAAAATGGCAACTCTGCTAGGGAACGACTTCCTTCACCGATGAGAAAGTGGTGGCACAATCCAACGTCACGAAGATTGGTTCTACTCAAAAGATGTTGGTCTTACAATTATCAACAAGCTTACGAGGAAATGCTTTCTAGAAATGATTTTTCTCTTGTCTACAAGGTGCAGAAAGCCAAGAGATTCACAAGACTTGGCTCACGAAGGAGCATAATGCTCTCCTGAATGTTGCAAATGACAAGGGAAAAGCTCTAGACACATCTGTCCAAGCAAGGCTATGGTGGTGCATGACCTAATACATGTTGTTATTGCTGCCAACAATGCAGTGGTTACTGAGGCGCATCGCCTCATGTTGGTTCTGCCAGTGTGCAAACCAAGAAGTCTTATTCCATGTATGGTGGCCCATACAAGTCCATTTTCGCAAAAGATTACAAACTCATAGTAGTACTTAAGTTAGTCATACTACTGCAGCCTGCGGATATAGTTGAAGTTAGATGTTAGAATGATTCTATGAGAGGTTTATATCATCCACAAATAGGATTTCCAACCCTATGAGTCTATTTTATCTTGGGATTCTCTTGTCTCTTATTTGCATCATGCTTGATTCCATCCGTAAATTCTTCGATATTTGTATCTACCCATGTCATTTCCTTCTTTTTAGTTCGCCATGGTTGATACAAGGCGTAGTGCGATCCGTAAGGGAGAAGGGTAGCTAACCCATATGCTACTCCCGAACCCGATGGATCGATAACAGAGAGTACTGAGTTCGTAGAGCCAACTGACCATCATTAAGATAGAGTTAGTGCTGAGGATCTCCCACCACCAGTACCAGCACCAGTACCAGCCCACGGAGTAACTGTGGATGGAGCACATATCCTTGCAATACTCCAGGGCATGATGGAGACTCGACAGAGGCATGCAAATATTCTAGAAAGGAGTATAGAAATATGACAAGGCCATGTGGGAACTATTGATAGATTT
>JANAVB010003400.1:30144002-30549002 GCA_029216955.1 Iris pallida | reverse complement strand
CTCCTTACTCCTTTATGCTTAATAAAATGGAGTATTGAAATGCTATGAAATGTCCCTAAATGTCACATGTTTTAGTTGCTGAATAATAGAGATGCTTATGATGAGAATTATTGAAATATACAACACATGATCATTAAACTGCTGAATGAATCACCCTTGAACTGCTAATGTGATTTGATGTCCGAGAATGAATTTATAACATTGTCCCTTATGTTTAATGTTGCCGAAACAGTAAAACACTTGAATAATGAGATGCTTTATGAATGATAGATTAAGAAATGAAATGGCTATGCTATCGACCAAATAAACTGAATAAAATACTAGAATCATGTACTCTCTATATAACTGTTGCGAGAATATAAAATGTTGTCTGTCCCTTATAAGAAACGAATGAATGAATAAATGTTCCTATGAAATGATGAATGTTATATTCCTTGTCGAAAAGGAACGATATGAGAAACGTTGCAATGAAGCAATGAATGAGAAATGATGAAGTATGGGATCTTTGAGATCACCAAATGAGATGATGGTAATGATGAAATGAATAAGTCATTGAATATGACTAATGATGCACTGTTGCCTTTACTTTCCTTAATATATTTTACCATACGATTATGTTCACAATCGAGTCGGACATGCATTCGTATGGTCATGGACAACTTGTATACAAGGTTTGAGTAATAATTTCCTCAAACGGTACCGGGGCGCCGGGACCGATTCGGCCTAGGAGGAAATAATGATGAGTGCTGTGGGAGTACAAGTAATGTGGGGTGGCATAGAGGCTCGCCACCTACTATGCTGACCGCATTATCTTGAAGTGAAATGAAATAAAAAGAGTCCATATGGTTTAACAACACCAGTGACCATGTAGTCAGGATGCACGCTAATGAATGTTTTTGTGCAGGCAGAGTAAGTATATCTGATAAACTATATTTGATGCAGGTACGAGGGAGTTGGCTATCGGTAAGAAATCACTTAAGTGTGATATACTCAATATCCGTGTTGGTTTAACTTGCGTGCTTAACGTGCCAAATAAATGATGCTGTATGTAGCCTTTCAGTATGAGAACCTGCTTAACATGTTAATTCAGTATGCTAGAAAGATGTCATGCTATAACATTGCTCAAACATGACATACATGCTAAGTGATGCTTGAAGTGAGAATTGTCATAACATATTTAAGATGTTAATGTTAACGATGCTTCAATGATGTCTTTGCATGATAATACCAAGAATGCTATAATGATACGTCCACATGAATATTGCTAAGAATATGTTTACATGTTTTACTATGATTATTGCCCATGAAATGTAAACTGATGTTAGGTCCCAAATAGAAAGATCATTCTAATGAATGCTGTTTAAATGGTTTCATACATGTTGGTTTAGGCGAGTGGGTTGGATTCTGCTTGCCAATACATAGATGATGTGCTGACCCATGTT
Source organism: Iris pallida (assembly GCA_029216955.1). Classification (NCBI taxonomy): domain Eukaryota; kingdom Viridiplantae; phylum Streptophyta; class Magnoliopsida; order Asparagales; family Iridaceae; genus Iris; species Iris pallida. The sequence goes on along the minus strand of JANAVB010003400.1, from coordinate 30,547,560 downwards.
TTGTGGGCAGGTGCTCGTGTTTGGGATGTTCTGCGCACGATGATTGACTTGATTGGTCCCGCGACATCGAAGATTTGTTGGACATACAGAAGCTCTCCTTGCAAAAGATGATGTCTTCTGTCTATAAAGGGCATAATGTATAGAACATTGTAATCAGTTGTACCAGTGAGTTGTAAGCCAAGTTGGTATATCGAGTTGTAATTCAATGTATCTAAGTATCAATTGTAAGCTGTATAGCATTGTTCAGTTGGCTTTCAATGTAAAGTGAGATTGGTTGTAAGCATTGTACTTCAATACAAATATTATACTCTTCTTCAATTATCAATAAAAAGAGTAAAGTTCTATATATCTCTGTGTGACTTCAAGTTATCCTTTTATCTCCGCTGCTATAAAGAAGTGATGTATTTCTATTCAATGAGAAAGATTGTCCTCATTAACTTCAATTTATCTACTTTTGCCGCTGCGATGTGTTCCTATTTGAAGATAATCAATTATGTACCATCTTTGCCTTGTACAAGTGCAATACCAGACTTGTACAATATCACGTCCAAGCGAGGACGATCGATTCCAAGAGATAAAATATGTGAATAAATTACTCTACGAATCGGAGCGTGACAAATTTGGTATCAGAGCACGACTTTACATCCTTGGTCTCTTCTTTGATTCGTTTCAAATCAAAGTTGCATCGACGATTAACCAATGTTACTTTCGCGATCACTCAACGTTGCTTCCACGATTAAATCAAAGATTGCTTCCACGATTATGTTGTTGTTGTTCTGTAATCATCCCATGTTGTTTGTGTCTGAAAGTTCGTTGACCCTCTTGGCTGCTCACTGGATGTTCCATACAATAAGTCTAAATACAATATGATGCCCCTGAATGAATGATTGTTGTTGGTTTGGACACAGATAACCCAAAAATGACTCGATGCTATAGTATACTATATTGTGAATGCTGTTTGGAATATGAGAATAGAGAAAGTTGCCCGTCTACTGTAGCAAGTTAAGAAATTGCATGTGATGTTGGAAAAGAATTGGGAACGAAACCATGGATGGATGAGTTCAACAGAATTGCTGAGTTGACTCAAGTGTGTTAGCCTTGAGGAATTGAGACCCTGAGATGTTAGCTAAGTGTTGTTATCATTATAGGTCATGAATGTCCGGAATAGATTTGAGTTGGTATTGTTTAAGGATGGCTTCATTTCTGAGTGGTATATTGCCTCTACCACATCAGAACGAGATGTATGTTGACCCTTCCATAGGATAACAATGGGACTATCTGTGTGTACTGGGAAGTACTGAAACTTAGCTGGGAGTCACGTATTGTTGCTGGATGACTCGAGTGTCCCTTGACGGTGATGTTATGCTGGGTAGCGAGATTCCTAGAAATTATAACGGGTGGCTTGGTTAGAAATTGTTTAGTCGAGTGATTACTCAGACTAGTAAGACAGTATGCTACGGGTAAATAGATTTGGCTAGAGAATGTTGTGGCTTAGAACATCTAAATGTTGACTTCGATTGGTTGGATGTAAATCAAATGTGGCTAATACAAAGTTGGTTGCTTAGCTGAAAGTTTTAGAAATATTATCAGTGAATCAAAGGAATATTAGAGATTTGTGCCTTGACCCTAAGGTGTAATAGATGTTAACCCATCTAGATCACCAAAGGATAGTCGTTGCCTATGTGCATGTATGCTGAGGAATTTAATGGTATTAGAAAAGTAACAAGTAGCAACCCTGAATATTTGAGTTGCATAGAGGATGGTTAATTGATGCATGAATTGTCGGATTGAGTAGAATGAACTACTCGACCCTTGCTGCATGAGATTTAAGAATGCCGTAAGATAGTTTGATGATTGAAAAACGAATGGGAACGAGAAATTGCAAACGTGTTGGATAATGTAGGTATAGGTGACTGTTGGTTGAGATATAGATTGTTGGCTTATGACTTAGTGGTGTGACTCTGTCATACAGATCGAATAGTATGATTCCATAGTTATGTTAAAATTATCGGAATCGATGACCCTTGAATAGTTAGCCTTGGCTTATGGGTTCGTGTGGGTACAAAGGAATTGGAATAGAAATTGGATCGTTGGAAATTTCCTTGATAGATTATTAGAACGATAAGAATCGTATGTCGGGTTGGGAATTGACCGTAATATTGATAGATTAATCTTAGTCGATCGTTGGGTAAGTCTAAGAATAAGCCTCTGTGGGAATTATTTCCTTGAGGAAGACCCTGGATAGATAGACTTGACCCTAACGACCAATTGATGACTTACCAATTGTTGGTATAGCCGACAATGGCGATTAGTTATTCAGACTGAGTTGATACCCATAGGTTTGGGTAGAGTTCCTTAGAACTGTCGGTTGCTTGATTGGCCCTAAGAATAAGAAACTAGTATAACCCTAGTAGCCGTCCACTCTAAGGAAGTCACTTGAATGATTAAGTTTAGCTGTTAGTATAGCTAACCTTAGAGATTGACTGAATAATAGGGTGACCATTGGAGACCCATAGGATGACCTTGTGGCATTAAACGAGAGACGATGGTGATGGGTATTGACCTAAGGAAATGTATGCTCCGACTTGTGCCTTGGAGATGGTTGACCTTTTTAAGTTATATGTCGGCCATGAGTGAGAATTGCAATCGTTAGGTAAGACTTGAGTGTACCTATAGTCGGGTAGCTAAGTTAATCTTGACTGTTGCATAGAATTATACCCTGACTCGGGTAATCGATGGTGGATAACGTCGGATTATATCTTCTAGAAAAAATGAATTGCCTCGGTGAGAAATATTGTTGGATTTGGGAAGGAATATGATTGCATGTTGTGAACTCTTGATATGTTTGGCTCTAAGTTAGACCCTTGATCGAATGTTAGAAATGTTATGCTTGGGTAGAGAGCTTAACCAAGTTGTCCTTGATGTTAAGTATTGTGGCCTGGAAGATAGTAATTGTGGCAAGTGAATAAGGAAATAAGTCAATTGAAAGGATGCTAAGTCGGATTTGGAAAAGAGAGTTATATCGTGGCTAATCGAATCGTACTAACATGGAAGTTGGCTGAAGTACATATGTTTTAGGGACGCCTAAAATATGTGTATGGATCCAGCCGAAGCGATAGATTGCGACTGAGATGACATTGTGGGAAGAAATTTATCGTACTACCGCGGACTTTGGCTGAAATGTATATATTTTGGGGACGCCTAAAATATGTGTATGAATCCAAACGAAGTGATATATTGCGACCAAGATAGAAGTGCAAGGAAAATGTTGGTGAATCAATAAGAAGTTACAAGTAATTGAAAAAGAGATAGACAGATCGAATCGTTGATGGATTAAAATGGTACAGTTGGATAGCTATTTGAGATGACCGAGTGTGCTGAAATGAATATTGAATTGAAGCTGATTGAATAACTCGTTGTGACTAAGTGAATCTAGTAGATGAGTTGTTTCCTTAAGTTTCAAGGACGAAACTTTTTCTGAGTGGTATATTATGTAATGCCCCGCTTCACGTGAGGCATTTGGTTGGCTTGGTGGATGCGATCAGAATGTTGGACCGTGACTTGGATTGAAAATCAGAAGAATTAAGACTGATGCAGACTCTCTTAGCTGGCTAGACGAAATAGGTATTGGAACGTGGCTCGCTGGTGGAGCTACGCTTAGCAGAATTATGTATGATCGGAACAGGGAGAACCTTTGATGCAAGTGAGTGGAACTGTCCTTCCTCCTCCTTACTCCTTCATGCTTAATAAAATGGAGTATTGAAATGCTATGAAATGTCCCTAAGTCACATGTTTTAGTTGCTGAATAATAGAGATGCTTATGATGAGAATTATTGAAATGTACAACACATGATTATTAAACTGCTGAATGAATCACCCTTGAACTGCTAATGTGATTTGATGCCAGAGAATGAATTTATAACATTGTCCCTTATGTTTAATGTTGCCGAAACAGTAAAACACTTGAATAATGAGATGCTTTATGAATGATAGATTAAGAAATGAAATGGCTATGCTATCGACCAAATGAACTGAATGAAACACTAGAATCATGTACTCTCTGTATAACTGTTGCAAGAATATGAAATGTTGCCTATCCCTTATAAGAACTGAATGAATGAATAAATGTCCCTATGAAATGAATGAATGTTATATTCCTTGTCGAAAAGGAACGATATGAGAAACGTTGCAATGAAGCAATGAATGAGAAATGATGAAGTATGGGATCTTTGAGATCACCAAATGAGATGATGGTAATGATGAAATGAATAAGTCATTGAATATGACTAATGATGCACTGTTGCCTTTACTTTCCTTAATATATTTTACCATGCGATTATGTTCATAATCGAGTCGGACACGCATTCGTATGGTCATAGACTACCTCAGCAGAATGATGATTGGGGAAGAGCATCGATACAACCCTGTCGAGAAAGAATGCCTAGCCTTGGTTTTCGCAATCCTGAAGACGCATCATTATGTGACGGGACAAACAATTCACGTGAACTCCCGAATCAATCCCCTCCTAGTGCTTATGACGAAACCCAGAGTATTGAATTCTTGTCTAGCCATATGTACGATGCTCCTTTCCTCGTATGATATAGTTTTTGTCCCACAGAAAGTGATAAAAGGCCAGGCGCTAGATGACTTCTTGGTAGCACACCCGGTCCCAGAAACATCAAAGCTGTACGACGACTTCCCTGATGAAGTACTGGAGTCGCACTCAATTACGAATAAATAAGTCTGTCGGATGTTCTTCGACGGGGCCTCATGGACAGGACCTAAGGGCACATGGTGGCAGGAGTCGGGATAGTATTCATCTCACGTGAAAACCTGGTTATTCATCGTGCATATTATCTAAAGGAGCCATGTTCCAACAACGTTTCAGAATACAATGCTTTCGTTATGGGACTTCAGCTGGCCAGACAGATAGGAGTAGACTACCTGGAAGCCTATGGAGATTCCAAACTGATAGTGAACCAAATTTAAGGGGAGTACGAAGTCCGCCATGAAGACTTGACACCTTACCATCAAGGGGTGCTCAATATAACCTCCACCCTCATTGCATTCTTTATAGGACACGTACCTAGGCTCTAAAACAACAAAGCTGATGCCCTCGCAGGCCTGGTAGCATCACTAGCTACTCCTACCGAAGGTCAACACTTGGTCAAGGTGACTAACCAAAAGTTTGGTATGCACCAAAGATTGTCCGCAAGTATGCCATTGTTATTCTATGGTGGACGTTGGCACCAAAGAATGGAGGTTCACCCTCATCAATTATGCAGTCTACGGGATCATTCCAGAAGATCCAAGGGAAACGGCATCCTCAGAAGATGATCCCTCTGATTCTACTATGATGCGGCCACTAAAAATCTATACCGATGTACATATGACGGGATCCTACTCCGATGCCTATCAGGACAAGATGCTAAGACAGCGCTCTGGGAGGCACATGACGGAACATGCAAAGCACATCAGCCGGGTCTGAAATTGCAAGATCATACCCTCCGTATGGGCTACTATTGGCCCCACAATGGTCGCAAACGCCACAAAACTATGCCAAGAAGTGCAAGGAATGCCAAATCCATGCAGATTTCATCTATAGGTCTTCAAAATTCCTTTATCCAATGCTAGCATTTTGGCCATTCGAAGCCTGGGTTATGGACGTTATTGGGCCAATCATCCCACCGTCATTAAGAGGGTATCAGTTTAACCTCGCTGTAATCGACTACTTCTCCAAATGGACAGAGGCTGTGCTACTAGCAGAAGTGAAGGCATCTAATGTGATTGCTTTCATTAAGCACCACATGATTTACAGCTTTGGGATTCCCAGACGCATCATACACAACAATAGCCCTCAATTTGTGAGCTATATCTTCTACCAATTCTGCAAGAAATATCAGATTCATAATGTGGCTGTAACCCCTTATCACCCAGAAGCGAATGGGTTAGCAGAAGCTTTCAACTAGACGATTATCAAAATACTGAAGAAATTTGCCTCATCCAACAAACGTGACTGGGACGAAAAGCTAGGTGAATGTCTTTGGGCATACCGTATAAGGTACAGACTCCAACATGCAATACGTCATTTTTCACTCATATACATGAGCGAAATAGTACTCCCACTGGAGATCCAAATTCTCTCCTTCCGTGTGGCCCTCTCGAGCCAACTCCCCGAGGAAGCCAATCATCGCCTGCGGCTCCAAGAACTGGAATCTCTAGACGAAAAAGCCTTCAGGCTCAGCAGCGGATCGAGCTATATCAAGCACGTATTGCTGGGACTTTCAATAAAAGAGTCAACGAAAGAGCATTCCAAGTTGGCAATCTGGTCATAGCTGTCAGAAGACCAATGATCCTGACGCACAAAATGACAGACAAATTCCAACCCAAATGGGAGGGACCCTACGTAGTAGAGTCGGTGTATTCCAACAGTGCCTACAGACTCACCCACTTCAACGGAGATTTGATGATGAGGCCCATCAATGGAAAATTTCTAAAGAAATATTATTTGTGAACAAATAAACTAGACATATATGATCTGGCTATTGTCTCCCAGAGGTACGACAAAAAGCGATACATGTACTTCATAAGGAAAAGTATTTCAGTCTTCACATGGAAATATTTATCAAACACCCTTCTGCGGGCCAACTGCCCCAATGGTATCTCACCTTTTAACCCCCAGTCAGTTCAAAGGTATTCTCTACTGCCCTTTTCCAAGGGTAGTATGATCAAAAAGTCACATCCATATCACCTCTGACTTTTTTCTTCAAAAAATGACCACGTCTATATCACCTCTGAGTCATCTAAGAGATGTAATTTGCCACGTCCATATCACCTCTGAGCAAAATACTCTCGCTATTTACCCCTGAAGAGCACCTCGATCACGGATACTTGCCATGTCCATAATTACCTCTTTGCAAGATATTCTCACTGCTCATCCTAAGATAGGGTTATGATCATATGAACTTGCCACATCCACGTCACCTCTGAGCAAGTTATCCATACTACTCATCCTAAAAATAGTACTAGCATAATCCCAGAGCCTTGCCATGTCCATATTACCTCTGAACAAGAAACTCCCTCTTACATCATCACACCAACGTGGTCCCAGATGACGTTCCACTCCCCCTTGTTATCCGTACCCATCTTAGGTACGCCATGGATAAGAAGGTCCACTAAATCCTATTTTGTCCTTCCAGAAAACATTCGCTACTCCAAAAATATCCCTTCTTGACAAAAGTTCCTCAAGCACAGAAGGCACAAGGCCAATAACGACAGCTCAGGCATGACGTAACAGCTAGCACAGGTAGATGGAGTGTGCTAAAAAGAAAGCTTTTATTGAGAAAAGAAGGATTACAAAACAAAGGCCACAATGGCTTAACCAAAAAAGAGAAGAAGAGAGCCCCTAGGAAGAGGAGCAGTCAGATTCGCTGATAAAGTCCGTAAAGTCTTAGAGGGACCGAACTCTAGCTCCGACGAAGCATCGACAAAAGGCCTTCGACATGCTCAGCCGCTTCCTCTTCGCCGGATCCAGCAGAAGAGAGTCAAAGTCGGAAGGCATGCCGAAGGGCCTGGCAAGGTCCCTGCCATCAGGCCAACAAAGTCCAGAAGTTACCGGGCCGTTGCCAGCTTCTTCTTCGCTAAACTCCTCTACCTCGACTCAGGGAAGGCGGCGGAGGGAGCGTCACCATAGGCCTAGTGGCAGAAGCAGCGTACCAACGGATTTCACCTTCCTCGACCTTCTGAGGCACCTATGACAAGAAGTCCTTTCTGGAGCCATGGATGAGATGAAGCAACTCAGGGACGATGATCCTTTTATATAAGAGGGGCCACCAACCCTTCAGATTCACACATTTATGGCGAGGCACAATCATGATCGGAAGAGAGACGCCTCGATTCCCTCTAGGAATAATTTTATATCCTCCGAATGACGGAAGAATCGAACTCGAGGCAAGATTTCATCAAATCATGAAGCAGGTATCAATAAAAACCTGCCAGCTTGGCAACATTTAAAAAAAAGGTGCACCTAGACGAAGCAGTGTCATCAGGAGTCCAGAGACTCCACCGAAGCCTTGGCGGCCCAAGTACCCTGAAGAGCCCATGTTTTTGTTCAAAGTATTTCAAACTCATTGTTAAGTTTGAAAACTTTGAAGGGGCCTTATAGAAGCATGGATATTGCCCAGACTCAATCAAGACCAAACCACCTCAGGAAAAGAGCACGAAGGCCCAGAGATCTCAAGTGGGATGCAACGTCCCAACAACACAGTACCCTGAAGTACATCACCATTGTAGAACCAAAGGTAGATGAACCGCTTCATGCGACCAGATAGCATGCGGCCCAGACACCATGCATCCTCCCTTTCAAGAAACCCCCATGTGGCCAATGGGGCATACGGCTCAAACGGCCCAACCAGTCTCCACATCAAGGCAGACGGTGCAAGTCCATGGCTGAGCCATCTTCTACACCAAAACGACTAGTTTATACCACAAACAAGACCACCACATACTGATTCGCACCCAAACTGGATAACCACAAGCTGGTTTGTGCCCGGAACCAGATCACCTCAAATCCTATAGCTAATGGGTGAAAGGATCAACACTACGTTTATAGTGTGTACATTATAAATACCCCCATTCAAATCGAAGATTCTTTCTAAATCACAACAAGTACCATGCATTAACTAAATATTGTGCCACCTGATTTAAGTCTTCCATTTATAGTTCGCACGTTACATAACCGTACCATTCAAATGATAGGTTGTCCTAAACTCTCGTGCGTGCTAGGTCACCTGTGATCAAGCCGTGCGAAAAAAAATTCATAACCACCAAAAATTACACCTAAGGATCCTTAAGTCCTCACTCGGAGCTTCTGTAGAAACGGTCGCTGTCACGACCCGCACCCTAGAGTAAGGGCACAAGAAGTGGGTACGTCCAGCCTACGCCGTAGTGTCGGCGATAGAACGCTATCCTAGGTCAATCATCTAACAATATAAGGTACCTGTACAGTATATACACTCCGAATGGAGGTGACATAACAGAATACAGTCTCAATCACATCGAAGACAAAACGATAAGATAGATAGATATGAAATAAATCCACATAATACAGATAGATAGAAAGTTCTAAGTGTCTAAGATAACATCAAATCCAGAACATCCAACTCAATACAATATCCAGAGAAAAATAAGTACAACTGAAACTACTCTAAACTAATGGTGTGTCATCCACTGCTAAGGGATCCTGCTAGAGATCCAGGTCAAAGCAATCCTCTAGGGTAGTCCCATAATACGTGGTACAGAGCGTCTTATCCTCATACTCTGTAATATTTTCAACAGGTCCAGTCAGGACAAGAGCGAGCACAATACATCTCATGCAAATCATAACAGGTTAGGAAATATAAACATGCTAGAGAGTAAGATACATGAAACTGAAAGAACAATATGATATAAATGAGAGACTGTAAGTAAATAGCTACAATATATATATAAGAGAACTATCAGTGACTAGTGATTCAGAGTACAAGATAAACATGTGAACAATTGGATGTGATTCATGACTATACTAAAGAGGTGATTCATGACTATACTAATTTGGAATTATTTACAAGTTTAGTTCTACTCCCCCCATCCCCAATCAATACACAAGGATCCAGTCAAGTTACATTAAGATTCATGACTACGCTACTGGCTCATAAAGAGTAATTCATGAATAATTCGTGAAGGCTCTGTGATTCATGAGAGTACAGGAAGCACAAGCAGATTCATGATAATAGAAGCATGAGATACATGATGTAAGTAAAACACACGAGACATGAGTATCTGATGCTCCCGAGAGGAATAATATCTCATGAAGGGATCCATATAGTACTAATCCGTGTTACCAACGTGTCGGCATCAAGTAAAGTAATCTAAAGTAGGAATATATCCTAAACAAGATATAAAATGATCAGAGAATGTACTCGCCTGGTATCCTGAATATCTGAAGAGAATATACTGTCTGAGGAGTGGTATCTGGCTCCTATAGAACAGTACAAGTCACTATATGTCCAAAATAGTAAAATAGATTGCTACAATGCATCTACATGATGTTCGGGGTCAATCTAGACTAAAGTCAACCTTTGGTTAACTCTAGTCAACTACACTAGTCAAACTAGGTCAACTAGGTCAAGCTTAACCCAACAAGTCTCACTAAGCCTAGCAAGCCTATTCTAGCAAGCACACATCATCACAAGGCCTTACAAGTCTATCAACACACAAATCACATGTGTATACATGCCATATACACATATGAATGCACATAGGAACCATAGGCTATTCCATAGGGCTATATGCCACAGTCTATATTGGTAATACATTACTTTCACAGATTATATACATATACTATTTTAATATAAGCAACATCACATATATACATTACATTATAGGCAATATGCATATATATTACATATTACATATTTATCTAGCCAATTAGATATATATATACACATAATAGAGAGTGATAGAGTGACATGTGGCATGTGTGTGAGTATGAATGTGTGTGAGTGACAGGAAAACAAGAATTATGTGTGAATCATACAACAGTAGTTATAGGGTGTTGTGGATAACATGTGAAGTGTAGGCTAATGACTGAAATTAAGGTTAATGAACAACATGGCATGGGTAAGCATTTACAAATCACAATGTGTTTTCAGGCTTTGGTAGAGTGTAACCATGTGTGTGTGTATAGAGAACATAGGCTATATGGTGTATCTCAGAATTTGTAGAGTGTGTTTGTGTGTATATGTCAATATTGTGTGTGTGTGTGTGTAATAACAGTAAAGAGTATGGGTATGGCATGTGTGAGTGAATAGAAATCAATGTGTGATTGTGATATCCTGTGTTCTCAGTTTAAATACATATGTGTGTGTACAAATATGTGATATAGAGAAACAGTAAATGATAATTCTTAGGTTGTGTAGATAGGTGTTGTGTGTGTATGGGCTTAGTGCACATAACAGTGTGTAAATTCCTGTTTAACAGTCCATGTGTTTCAAATCAAATGATCATGCAATCAAAACTAAAACACCTAGCTAAACATGGAACCTAACATGTAGATAAAACCTAGATACACATAGATGAAACATCATTGCAAATTAACCCATAGAAAATAGTTTAACATGCAAATTAAAACTCAGGAAAATCAGTGAATACACAAATAGGTTTCAGTTATTAGGTTGTACATAACAGTCCCCTGTTTAACCGTCCAAACATTTCAAAATTTAATAATTAACACCAATCATGAGAACCCTAACATGTACATTAATCCTTACACATATAAATGAACCATTGCATGATAATTAATCATCAATCAAAACAGTTTAAATACATTTAATCTCAGAATATCAGTAAACAGTGAACCATGTGTCAGAAATTTGGGGAAAACCCAATTAGAAAACCAAATTACAACTAATACTCGAAATTAAGGGTTGGTAATCATAGGGTTATATGTGTACGTGCCTTACAGTGTGTGTCGTATCCCCAAAGTAGGAAACGATGTGCCCAATCAATAATAACATACACAAATACACTAACTCAGTGCACAGCCTCGTGCACGCATGTCTAGCACACGACACAGGCCACGCGGAGACACATGGTCGTGCACATGTGTACGCCTAGCATAAGGCTAGGTTCGTGTCACCCTGATTCGTGTCCACGAGACACGTAGACACGACACGGAGCTCGTGTCAGCAGCGCCTGTGGTACGTGCGTACCGCAGGCAACGGCCAGTACGGGCACGATTGTGTGTCCGACTCGACACGACTCGACTCAAGACTCGAGGGGGCACGTGTCAGTCACTGCCCCTCGGTCCTCACCAAGTGGCACATGTCCATTCGCTGTCTCCAGTGAGAAAACCTACCCGAGTAGCAGGACAGTGCGCACACACTGCAACAACGTATTCGTGTCCTTGTACTGACACGACACGACACAGAAAACACCCACCAATGACACGAAATCAAAGACTAACCCTAGACCTACAAATCCATTCAAAAACATTTCAAAAATCAGCACAAAATAGTGAGTGTGGCATTTCGTCGAACACCTAGTTCTAGGTTGGGATACATGTCCGATACGGACACGAAATCAAATGCAATTGACACCAAACCTTCACTACAGCTAGGGGACACCTAGATCTAGGCTACTATGCAAAGAAAACAGAATTAAACTACTATTTGAAGGGTTTTACCTATAGGTGCAAATGACCAAGAAAAGCCCCAAATCGATTGATCTCCGTTGCTAGCCAAATCCTCCAAATTGCTCACAAACTGAAATCACTCTCAACGAATATCAAATAGAGGATGATTAGAATCTATTATAAAAGATTTGGGTCAAAAAAGAATTAAAATGGAGTTGATATGAATTAGGGAAGATGGGAATTACCTTTCCTTCTAAAAGTTGGAATGACACGAAAGAGGCAAGAACAAGTGGAAAGGAGATTTTATAGGCGGGAATACCTAGGTTGGTCGGCCATAAATGCTGAAATTAGGGTTAGGGTTTCATGTCATGGGCTATGGGCCAAGTTGCATTAGTCATGGAATTAAATCATAAGTCATAAGTCATGAACCTAGTATTATTTCTCCTATTTCAAACTTGATTCTATATGACTAAAATTTAAGTTAGACTGGGGTCCTACCATGCTAACCAAGTCACCATAGCTAGGGTCAACTTCTAGGTTAGTCTTCAGAGTCTCAACTAGTCAAAGTCAAAAATAGCAATCACCAATTCAATAAATTAAAATAAATTCAAAAAAATTCACAAATGACCAAAATACCCTCAAGCTAAAATGTGGTAGTGACAAATATACCCTCCTTAAAACAATTTCGTCCTCAAAATTAAAAGATGAAACTAAACTGATGAGAATGATAGACAATCATACCTCAAGGTCCAAAAAGATATGGGTATCGCTCGCGCATCTCATCCTCTCGCTCCCAGGTAGACTCTCCTGGAGAATGATACCTCCATACGACGCGAACCAAGGGTATCACCTGGTTTCTCAGTACCTTCTCTTGACGATCCAGAATCTCGACTGGCTGCTCTGGATAACTGAGAGTAGGTCCCAGCTCAATCTCTGAATGGTCAAGTACATGGCTAGGATCAGCCACATACCGTCTCAACTGTGATACGTGGAATACGTTGTGGACACCCACTAGTGCAGGCGGCAAGTCTAGCCTGTATGCCACGTCTCCGACTCTCCCGCTGATCATGAAAGGTCTGATGAAGCGCGGGCTAAGCTTCCCACCTCCACCAAAACGTATGGTACAACGAGTGGGAGATATCCTCAGAAAAACCATGTCTTCAACCTAAACATAAATAAGGTCTCAAGTTACTAAATAATCAAACATGATCAAACAAACAAACAATCAACCTACTTCTAATCCTATCTCCAATCAAACTAAGTCAAACATAGTCAATGGTCAACTATTGGTCAATAAATAGTCAATTTGTCAACATCCAAGCACTTGGTCAACAACTGGTCAACTTCTTAGAATTTTACCTATGCTAGCTATCTAGGTGTTGGCAACTAAAAATTAGCAAAAGGAAAAACTCTATAATAGACTAACTCTTAACTTCCCAAATCCTATCAAGTCACCCATAACTAAATACCCATAATCTAAGCATTAAAGTAGACTAAACTCATAAGAAACTGAACAAATGCTTAGAAATTAGGCTAAGGATGAATGGTCTGAAATATTAATGTAGGCAAAAGGGAATGATGCTAAGGAGACTGAATTTATAAGCAAAAGGACAGGACATTAGGGTCCACTTGTAAGGTTAAAGTGAAAGGAAACTCACATGGTGACTGAAACATGCCTTTAGATCAAACCTGGACCTCTCCTCTCTATCTGGACTGAACACCTACTAAACTACATGCAGGACAGTGGTCTAAAAGAAGTGAACCAAACTGGTGTACAGGGAATACAATAGGCAGTATACTGCAAATGAGTACAGGCTACATACCAATCAAAATACATTACATATATATAAGATATATATATTTAACCCTCATCACCTCAACCCTACTCAAAGTCTAATAACACACACCATACTATATGCCTATCACTCCAATGAAGGGGGTCAGATACTGTAGGGTGTATTAGGACAGAACAGTGGTGTAGCATGGCTGCACATGAAGATGCAGAACAATCATATGTAGGAAAATGATATGTAGGACACATATATATGGAAAATTGAACTAATGCTCAGGTAGAGGTCTTTGGAAGACTGAACCAATAATGAAAGAAAAGGTTTGGACATATATCTGGACAGATGGGCTAAGCAGGTATCATCTGTATCTAAGAATGAAAGAGGGACAGAACAAATGATCAAAGGAGAACTCTTATTAACAACCCACATTATATCCCCCATGTATACAACTGTCCTAAATGGACTGAACAACCATGCCCAAAAAGGTTTAGACTCCACTGTAGGATAGGTACTGCAGGTTATAATGAAGGGTATTGCAAGGCTATCAAGTAAGGTAAAATGCTAGAGATGCAGTATGTCACCATGTACAGAAAGTAAGGATGAGTGCAGACCTCTAATATGCATGATACTAACCTTCCAGATATGTAGAATATGTTAAGGGGTTGATGCTTATATTGGTGTGAAAACCCCTAAATTTTCTACTATTTTTTTATTAAATTTGGTACCGATTTAAAATTTTGTATTGTACGTCACGTAGTCGTATTGTACGTCGTGTGCGGAAGTTCGTTTTTTTTTTTTTGAATTTGCTCGACGAGTACGAATATGTGCGAGCGTACATATTTTAGAAAAATATTTTGTTCTATTTTTATAGTTTCAAATAATATAATAATTAGTTTTGCTAATCATTTCTAAACTTGTTATTCTTACGTCATTTCTAAATTTTTTTTTATTAAATATAAAATAATATTTTTGTATACTAGAAAAGCATAATTATGTAAAGAATATTTTTGCATACATATATTTCGTAATTATTTATTGGCCTATTTTAAATAAAAATGTAATTTCCGAGATTTATTAATATTAATATTTTATTATTCAAAACGATATTTAAAAATATTTATTATTTTCGAAATTATTATTGTTGGTATTTTGAAAAATATATTTTGTAGCAAAAAAGAAAAATATAGTTTTGTGCTAAACTCTACATGTATTTCAATCGGATTTTAGAAACCTTAAAATATTAGTATACTATTATTGTGTTGTTGACTTTTTCCTATATATATATATATATATATACTATTAAATTAGTATATCATTTAACATTATGATATTAAGATTGTTATTATAAAATTTTTGTATAGTTACTTTAGAATAAACATATAATCTCAAAAAGTTTATATAAATTAGTTTTTAGCCTAAATTATCTTTCTAGATTTTTATAGTATTTATTTATAATATTGTAAATAAAAGAAAAGGCCTATTTTTTTTATATAATTAATTTCCAAATATAGTTTCCCAATAATAAGTATTTTGTAAATAGTTACATACATTTATTTCTATAATTCCCTTCGATTATCCTCATGACCAATCCCAATCTTCTATTCATTTGCCAATTCTTTCCATCCTCCCATCGACCCTAACTAAGTTGACCATCCTGGACTCAATGGAACTGTCCGTGCCACCAACAGAGGTCCCCTTGTGTAGTTGGTACATCGAAGTCGTAGTTCATGCCACAATGATCATTGCAGCACACCAGGCGTACTATCAGGCAAGACACCTTGCCTTCACTGTTTAATTTCTTGCTCAATATTATGCATGTTTTTACTTATTCTAGAAAATATAAATTGTACTTGCAAATTATTATATTTTAGTTGCATATGGCTTAGAGTTAAGGGACTACCTTTGTTTGTGTCGCATTCATTGGCCCGACACTTGTGTATCACGAGTCACGAGTCTCATTTAGATCTCGGACGTACGTATCGACTGGCCATCAGTGCGCACATGCCGTGCGATAGGCAATAACTGCTAAATAGTTATGGTTGTCTAGAAGACTTAGCGACTTAGCAGTTATTAGGAATGTCGTGATGTGGATTCAGCACGAGTAGTGCATGGGGAGGATGGAGACAGTTATTAGGCACATGGGCTTTCACACCTTTACTTTTCTCTAGATGCCATTTGTGATTCAGTCGAGAGACTAGTGGATGTATATTTATTTACTTTTCTCTAGATGCCACTAGTGCCTCGGTTGAAACACAAATGTGCCGTGCATTTACTTTTCTCTAGCTGCCGTTAGTGACTCACCCAAGAAGCTAGTAGCCGGGCATTTATTTTTCTCTGGATGCCCCTTAGTTCTCGCTCGAGTGCTAATGGGACGTGCATTTACTTTTCTCTAGACGCCACTAGTGACTTGGTTGAAACGTTAACGTGCCGTGTTTCTAACTTCGGGAGCCCTTGTGTGGAACGTTGTCTTCAAATGCATTAACACATAGAATGGTTAAGGACCTTTATTTGTGTAGTCACATATACTTTTCTGTTGAGCTAACTTTATTCAGTTTATGGCATGATATTATGTGTCTTGTTACGTCCCTCTGAGGACCTGGTTGTCTTGCCAGGTGTGTGCTATTGTTTGTCGCATGTGTTCTAGCTCTAGCCGTGATCATCGCTATTTCTTCGAGGATGATTGCGCTTGGATCGTCTTCGCTTCGCTCGCCACTCATTTCATTTTCTATGTACTCTTCCTTATTTTGTTGGTAGTGGATTTGTCTCCGCCCAACATACTGTATCAAGACAAATTCATTCTTATTATATGATATCTTTTAGTCATTTATTCTGTGTGGATGAGATTAGTTGTATTTTACAGCTTATGTATCATACGAGTCCTATGTACTTCGTATGAATACAGCTGGCATGTCTACGTTCCTAGTCCTACGTATTTTGGGACTGGGGCGTTACATGTTTTTGTGGTGGCCCATGCAGGTCAAGATAAATTGTTTGGTTACTTTACCGTACCAAGCCAGCCTGCGTATAGGATTAGAAGTTTAGGATCTCATCCACATACTTGACCTCTTTCCTTGATTTTATCTACCGTTTGACTTATCAATTGCATCTTGCTTGCTTCCTTCCATCCCTATTCCTATCTTCCCTTCGTGCTTGCTAGAGATTGACCCTACTAGTTAGTTGTCCCAAAACACCATTAGTTTAATTCTTTAAGTTGGGTAGAATACCTTATGAACTAGCAACCCCTTTGACCTGGTGACTTATATTAGCAAGCTTATTTAGATCCTAGAATCTAGAGGACCTAACCCGTCTAGACAACCAAGGACTTTGACAAGAAGACTATAGGACGACTGTATGACTTTGAATCATTCTACCTTCTTTAAATCTTAATCTCTCGTACCTATGTATTTACCGTTTTGACTAATGATGCTAATGTAGCCTAGTTTTTGCAAGCTTATTCTTTATCAAGTTTGTTCATGACATATGCTATTGAGCGCTCACTAGCATATTGTCTAATCAGAACCGGTACATAATGGTCTGATCAACCAAGTGCACTTTGGTTCGCTTTTATCTATTGTTCTACGTGGATGGGGACATAATTAAACTTGGCCCTTACAATCCCATCCACGACTGCCTTGACAATTTCTTTGAAATTATTCGATCATCTTTGAATCACGTATTCGTATTCGATAACGTCTCCTTCGAACTCTATATTGTTTTTGCCTTCACCTATTTTAGAAGGACGAAGGCGTAGTACTAGAACTCCCTCTAGCCTTCCTACCAATTATGACCGTTATCACTCAAGGTTGTTATATCCTCATCCTAAACTGCTCGTTCTTATCTCGGCCCTATATTTACTCTCATGACCTTCTAATCACTTAAGTTAGGAGTGACCCAAATCGCACTCTCAATCGTGCCAACAACCAACTCCTAAGAAACCATATCTTTAAGATTTCTAATCTATTCTTCTCTAGATAACACACTAGCCTTATCGCGTGTTTTATCTTTAAACCTTACACATTTTTTTCTTGAGCTATCCCATGATTACCCTCGCCGTTATTGAAGTCACGATTTCCTAATGCATGATTGCGTTGGACGTTGTGAACGATTATTCCTCACCGAGACCCCCTTGTGCCTTTCACCCCCTCCTAATTCTTAATTTCGAGGACGAAATTCTTTTAAGTTGGGTAGGATGTAAAACCCCTAAATTTTCTACTATTTTTTATTAAATTTGGTACCGATTTAAAATTTTGTATTGTACGTCACGTAGTCGTAGTGTACGTCGTATGCGAAAGTTCGTTTTTTTTTTCCGAATTTGCTCGACGAGTACGAATATGTGCGAGCGTACATATTTTAGAAAAATATTTTATTCTATTTTTATAGTTTCAAATAATATAATAATTAGTTTTGCTAATCATTTCTAAACTTGTTATTCTTACGTCATTTCTAAAAAAAATTTATTAAATATAAAATAATATTTTTGTATACTAGAAAAGCATAACTATGTAAAGAATATTTTTGCATACATATATTTCGTAATTATTTATTGGCCTATTTTAAATAAAAATGTAATTTCCGAGATTTACTAATATTAATATTTTATTATTCAAAACGATATTTAAAAATATTTATTATTTTCGAAATTATTATTATTGGTATTTTGAAAAATATATTTGGAAGTTATTGTGGCCATTTAAATCTTGATTTAATTTTTGGATTTATTTAAATAGTTAAATATTTGAAATTGATTATCCCATTTGATTTTAAACTAAAATAATTTAATTTAAATTTGGATTTTTATTTGGATTTGGATTGGATTAATTTTAAATTAAATTACAAACTATCTATTTTTGGGTTTAAACTATTCCTAGTTCCTATCCAATTGGGAATTCCCACATCCTATAAATAGGCAGGTACTCCTCCAACTTTTCACCATTCTCCACAAATTCTACCATCTACAAACGTGTCGTGCATCGTGTCCGTGTTCCACCATCCACATTCTTATTCCAGTTTTTATAATTACATTATTTTAGTGTCGGACACAATCCCGACACGAACCAAAATTACCAACCCTAGTCCTAACCTAACCCTAGCCACCATCTCGCCACAACCATCGTCTTCACCCTGACCAGCTCCTGCCCCTCGCCGCCCCAACACACGACCGCCACCAGCAGAAACACCAACACCACCGCCATTCCCCTGAGAACCACCCACGACATCACCACCGTCATCATCGCAACCACCTCCCCGACAACCCACAGCCACCACAGAGCTGCACCCCACCCACGCCTACTCCACCGGAAACCCGTCCACCAACAACACCCCAAGCACCACCACCACCAAACCCACCGTCGCGCCTCGGCCACTAGCCGAAAACCCGACGCCACTACCATCAACCTCCTCAACCACCACAAACGATGAAACCACCACCGCCACCACGGCTGTTGCCGAAAAATCAACAAAGAAAAGAAAACCCTAAACCTAAACTCACCTCCGTCGACTGACGCTCCCTCCGTCGACGTCCGCTGGCGAGAGACCCTTGCCGCTCCCGTTCCCGCATCCCTCGTGCCGCCCTTCGTCAGCCACCGCCGCCCTTCGCCGTGGCCGAAACCCTTTTCCCGACTTCTTCCCCTCCGTCTGCGCGTCCGGCGAGCCTCCGCCGCCTCTCAGCGCCTCCGTGAGCCCGCCGGTCTCTCCCCGTTCCTCCGCCACCCTGGTCTCCCTCTCCGACCAACCCCCGCTTTCCCTCCGCCCGTGCCAAACCCTCTCGCCGCCCCTTCGCTCCGACTGCTCCGTCGGACCGCTTCGTTCCCCGACGAACCCACTTTCCTCCGCTCGCCCACCAGCCTCGCCGCCCCGGCGCCAGCCTACCGGCGAGCCCGTCAGCTCCCCGCGCCGCCTCTCTCTCTCTAGCTCTCTCCGTCCCCTTCCTCCCTTCCTCTTTTCTCCTCTCTCTCACTCTCTCGCTCTCCTCTCATCTGTCAAAAGTTTTTTTTTTATTGTTGCTTTTTAACTTTTTGGAAAAGAGGTTCTCCTGAGAACTGTGTGACTGAACTTTGATTCTTTTTCTTCTTTTTTTTTTCTTTTCTCTCTAGTTACAATCCTGACGGTGCGGTTATTATTATTATTATTATTATTATTACTTAGCATTTTACTGTTGACAGCCTGTACCTTATGTACAGTATATATAGATTTGTTAATAAATTTTTATAACTTTATTAATTATCACTATTTTTTTTACCATTAGTACTAATTATATTAGTTTTAAAAAATAAAGGTATATTTTCCTAGAAGTTATCTTGTAGCAAAAAAAAAAAATATAGTTTTGTGCTAAACTCTACATGTATTTCAATCGGATTTTAGAAACCTTAAAATATTAGTATACTATTAATATGTTGTTGACTTTTTCCTATATATATATATATATATATATATATATATATATATATATATATATACTATTAAATTAGTATATCATTTAGCATTATGATATTAAGATTGTTATTATAAATTTTTTTTTATAGTTACTTTAGAATAAACATATAATCTCAAAAAGTTTATATAAATTAGTTTTTAGCCTAAATTATTTTTCTAGATTTTTATAGTATTTATTTATAATATTGTAAATAAAAGAAAAGGCCTATTTTTTTATATAATTAATTTTCAAATATAGTTTCCCAATAATAAGTATTTTGTAAATAGTTACATACATTTATTTCTATAATTCCCTTCGATTATCCTCATGACCAATCCCAATCTTCTATTCATTTGCCAATTCTTTCCATCCTCCCATCGACCCTAACTAAGTTGACCATCCTGGACTCAATGGAACTGTCCGTGCCACCAACAGAGGTCCCCTTGTGTAGTTGGTACATCGAAGTCGCAGTTCATGCCACAATGATCATTGCAGCACACCAGGCGTACTACCAGGCAAGACACCTTGCCTTCACTGTTTAATTTCTTGCTCAATATTATGCATGTTTTTACTTATTCTAGAAAATATAAATTGTACTTGCAAATTATTATATTTTAGTTGCATATGGCTTAGAGTTAAGGGACCACCTTTGTTTGTGTCGCATTCATTGGCCCGACACTTGTATATCACGAGTCACGAGTCTCATTTAGATCTCGGACATACGTATCGACTGGCCATCGGTGCGCACATGCCGTGCGATAGGCAATAACTGCTAAATAGTTATGGTTGTCTAGAAGACTTAGCGACTTAGCAGTTATTAGGAATATCGTGATGTGGATTCAGCACGAGTAGTGCATGGGAAGGGTGGAGACAGTTATTAGGCACATGGGCTTTCACACCTTTACTTTTCTCTAGATGCCATTTGTGACTTAGTCGAGAGACTAGTGGACGTGCATTTATTTACTTTTTTCTAGATGCCACTAGTGCCTCGGTTGAAACACAAATGTGCCGTGCATTTACTTTCCTCTAGCTGCCGTTAGTGACTCACCCAAGAAGCTAGTGGCCGTGCATTTATTTTTCTCTGGATGCCCCTTAGTTCTCGCTCGAGTGCTAATGGGCCGTACATTTACTTTTCTCTAGACGCCACTAGTGACTTGGTTGAAACGCTAACGTGCCGTATTTCTAGCTTCGGGAGCCCTTGTGTGGAACGTTGTCTTCAAAAGCATTAACACATAGAATGGTTAAGGACCTTTATTTGTGTAGTCACATATACTTTTCTGTTGAGCTAACTTTATTCAGCTTATGGCATGATATTATGTGTCTTGTTACGTCCCTCTGAGGACCTAGTTGTCTTGCCAGGTGTGTGCTATTGTTTGTCGCAGGTGTTCTAGCTCTAGCCGTGATCATCGCTATTTCTTCGAGGATGATTGTGCTTGGATCGTCTTCGCTTCGCTCGCCACTCATTTCATTTTCTATGTACTCTTCCTTATTTTGTTGGTAGTAGATTTATCTCCGCCCAACATACTGTATCAAGAAAAATTCATTCTCATTATATGATATCTTGTAGTCATTTATTCTGTGTGGATGAGATTAGTTATGGTTACACTGCATTTTACAGCTTATGTATCCATACGAGTCCTATGTACTTCGTATGAATACAGCTGGCATGTCTACGTTCCTAGTCCTACGTATTTTGGGACTGGGGCGTTACATGTTTTTGTGGTGGCCCATGCATGTCAAGATAAATTGTTCGGTTACTTTACCGTACCAAGCAAGCCTGCGTATAGGATTAGAAGTTTAGGATCTCATCCACATACTTGACCTCTTTCCTTGATTTTATCTACCGTTTGACTCATCAATTGCATCTTGCTTGCTTCCTTCCATCCCTATTCCTATCTTCCCTTCGTGCTTGCTAGAGATTGACCCTACTAGTTAGTTGTCCCAAAACACCATTAGTTTAATTCTTTAAGTTGGGTAGAATACCTTATGAACTAGCAACCCCTTTGACCTAGTGACCTAATTAGCAAGCTTATTTAGATCCTAGAATCTAGAGGACCTAACCCGTCTAGACAACCAAGGACTTTGACAAGAAGACTATAGGACGACTGTATGACTTTGAATCATTCTACCTTCTTTAAATCTTAATCTCTCGTACCTATGTATTTACCGTTTTGACTAATGATGCTAATGTAGCCTAGTTTTTGCAAGCTTATTCTTTATCGAGTTTGTTCATGACATATGCTATTGAGCGCTCACTAGCATATTGTCTAATCAGAACCGGTGCATAATGGTCTGATCAACCAAGTGCACTTTGGTTCGCTTTTATCTATTGTTCTACGTGGATGGGGACATAATTAAACTTGGCCCTTACAATCCCATCCACGACTGCCTTGACAATTCCTTTAAAATTATTCGATCGTCTTTGAATCACGTATTCGTATTCGATAACGTCTCCTTCGAACTCTATATTGTTTTCGCCTTCACCTATTTTAGAAGGACGAAGGCGTAGTACTAGAACTCCCTCTAGCCTTCCTACCAATTATGACCGTTATCACTCAAGGTTGTTATATCCTCATCCTAAACTGCTCGTTCTTATCTCGGCCCTATATTTACTCTCATGACCTTCTAATCACTTAAGTTAGGAGTGACCCAAATCGCACTCTCGTGCCAACAACCAACTCCTAAGAAACCATATCTTTAAGATCTCTAATCTATTCTTCTCTAGATAACACACTAGCCTTATCGCGTGTTTTATCTTTAAACCTTACACATTTTTTTCTTGAGCTATCCCATGATTACCCTCGCCGTTATTGAAGTCACGATTTCCTAATGCATGATTGCGTTGGACGTTGTGAACGATTATTCCTCACCGATACCCCCTTGTGCCTTTCACCCCCTCCTAATTCTTAATTTCGAGGACGAAATTCTTTTAAGTTGGGTAGGATGTAAAACCCCTAAATTTTCTACTATTTTTTTTATTAAATTTGGTACCGATTTAAAATTTTGTATTGTACGTCACGTAGTCGTATTGTACGTCGTGTGCGGAAGTTCGTTTTTTTTTTCCGAATTTGCTCGACGAGTGCGAATATGTGCGAGCGTACATATTTTAGAAAAATATGTTGTTCTATTTTTATAGTTTCAAATAATATAATAATTAGTTTTGCTAATCATTTCTAAACTTGTTATTCTTACGTCATTTCTAAATTTTTTTTTATTAAATATAAAATAATATTTTTGTATACTAGAAAAGCATAATTATGTAAAGAATACTTTTGCATACATATATTTCATAATTATTTATTGGCCTATTTTAAATAAAAATGTAATTTCCGAGATTTATTAATATTAATATTTTATTATTCAAAACGATATTTAAAAATATTTATTATTTTTGAAATTATTATTATTGGTATTTTGAAAAATATATTTGGAAGTTATTGTGGCCATTTAAATCTTGATTTGATTTTTGGATTTATTTAAATAGTTAAATATTTGAAATTGATTATCCCATTTGATTTTAAACTAAAATAATTTTTATTGAAATTTGGATTTTTATTTGGATTTGGATTGGATTAATTTTAAATTAAATTACAAACTATCTATTTTTGGGTTTAAACTATTCCTAGTTCCTATCCAATTGGGAATTCCCACATCCTATAAATAGGCAGGTACTCCTCCAACTTTTCACCATTCTCCACAAATTCTACCATCTACAAACATGTCGTGCATCGTGTCCGTGTTCCACCATCCATATTCTTATTCCAGTTTTTACAATTACATTATTTTAGTGTCGGACACAATCCCGACACGAACCAAAATTACCAACCCTAGTCCTAACCTAACCCTAGCCACCATCTCGCCACAACCATCGTCTTTACCCTGACCAGCTCATGCCCCTCGCCGCCCCATCACACGACCGCCACCAGCAGAAACACCAACACCACCGCCATTCCCCTGAGAACCACCCACGACGTCACCACCGTCATCATCGCAACCACCTCCCCGACAACCCACAGCCACCACAGAGCTGCACCCCACCCACGCCTACTCCACCAGAAACCCGTCCACCGGCAACACCCCAAGCACCACCACCACCAAACCCACCGTCGCGCCTCGGCCACTGGCCGGAAACCCGACGCCACTACCATCAACCTCCTCAACCACCACAAACGATGAAACCACCACCGCCACCACGGCTGTTGCCGAAAAATCAACAAAGAAAAGAAAACCCTAAACCTAAACTCACCTCCGTCGACTGATGCTCCCTCCGTCGGCGCCCGCTGGCGAGAGACCCTTGCCGCTCCCGTTCCCGCAGCCCTCGTGCCGTCCTTCGTCAGCCACCGCCGCCCTTCGCCGTGGCCGAAACCCTTTCCCCGACTTCTTCCCCTCCGCCTGCGCGTCCGGCGAGCCTCCGCCGCCTCTCAGCGCCTCCGTGAGCCCGCCGGTCTCTCCCCGTTCCTCCGCCACCCTGGTCTCCCTCTCCGACCGACCCCCGCTTTCCCTCCGCCCGTGCCAAACCCTCTCGCCGCCCCTTCGCTCCGACAGCTCCGCCGGACCGCTCCGTTCCCCGATGAACCCACTTTCCTCCGCTCGCCCACCAGCCTCGCCGCCCTGGCGCCAGCCTACCGGCGAGCCCGTCAGCTCCCCGCGCCGCCTCTCTCTAACTCTCTCCGCCCCCTTCCCCCCTTCCTCTCTTCTCCTCTCTCTCACTCTCTCGCTCTCCTCTCATCTGTCAAAAGTTTTTTTTTATTGTTGCTTTTTAACTTTTTGGAAAAGAGGTTCTCCTGAGAACTGTGTGACTGAACTTTGATTCTTTTTCTTCTTTTATTTTTTTTTCTCTCTAGTTACAATCCTGACGGTGCGGTTATTATTATTATTATTATTATTATTATTATTATTATTATTATTATTATTATTACTTAGCATTTTACTGTTGACAGCTGTACCTTATGTACAGTATATATAGATTTGCTAATAAATTTTTATAACTTTATTATCACTATTTTTTTACCATTAGTACTAATTATATTAGTTTTAAAAAATAAAGGTATATTTTCCTAGAAGTTATCTTGTAGCAAAAAAAAAATATATATAGTTTTGTGCTAAACTCTACATGTATTTCAATCGGATTTTAGAAACCTTAAAATATTAGTATACTATTATTGTGTTGTTGACTTTTTCCTATATATATATATATATACTATTAAATTAGTATATCATTTAGCATTATGATATTAAGATTGTTATTATAAAATTTTTGTATAGTTACTTTAGAATAAACATATAATCTCAAAAAGTTTATATAAATTAGTTTTTAGCCTAAATTATTTTTCTAGATTTTTAAAGTATTTATTTATAATATTGTAAATAAAAGAAAAGGCCTATTTTTTATATAATTAATTTCCAAATATAGTTTCCCAATAATAAGTATTTTGTAAATAGTTACATACATTTATTTCTATAATTCCCTTCGATTATCCTCATGACCAATCCCAATCTTCTATTCATTTGCCAATTCTTTCCATCCTCCTTTCGACCCTAACTAAGTTGACCATCCTGGACTCAATGGAACTGTCCGTGCCACCAACAGAGGTCCCCTTGTGTAGTTACATCGAAGTCGCAGTTCATGCCACAATGATCATTGCAGCACACCAGGCGTACTACCAGGCAAGACACCTTGCCTTCACTGTTTAATTTCTTGCTCAATATTATGCATGTTTTTACTTATTCTAGAAAATATAAATTGTACTTACAAATTATTATATTTTAGTTGCATATGGCTTAGAGTTAAGGGACCACCTTTGTTTGTGTCGTATTCATTGGCCCGATACTTGTGTATCACGAGTCACGAGTCTCATTTAGATCTCGGACGTACGTATCGACTGGCCATCGGTGCGCACATGCCGTGCGATAGGCAATAACTGCTAAATAGTTATGGTTGTCTAGAAGACTTAGCGACTTAGCAGTTATTAGGAATGTCGTGATGTGGATTCAGCACGAGTAGTGCATGGGGAGGGTGGAGACAGTTATTAGGCACATGGGCTTTCACACCTTTACTTTTCTCTAGATGCCATTTGTGACTCAGTCGAGAGACTAGTGGACGCGCATTTATTTACTTTTCTCTAGATGCCACTAGTGCCTCGGTTGAAACACAAATGTGCCGTGCATTTACTTTTCTCTAGCTGCCGTTAGTGACTCACCCAAGAAGCTAGTGGCCGTGCATTTATTTTTCTCTGGATGCCCCTTAGTTCTCGCTCGAGTGCTAATGGGCCGTGTATTTACTTTTCTCTAGACGCCACTAGTGACTTGGTTGAAATGCTAACGTGCCGTGTTTCTAGCTTCGGGAGCCCTTGTGTGGAACGTTGTCTTCAAATGCATTAACACATAGAATGGTTAAGGACCTTTATTTGTGTAGTCACATATACTTTTCTGTTGAGCTAACTTTATTCAGTTTATGGCATGATATTATGTGTCTTGTTACGTCCCTCTGAGGACCTGGTTGTCTTGCCAGGTGTGTGCTATTGTTTGTCGCAGGTGTTCTAGCTCTAGCCGTGATCATCGCTATTTCTTCGAGGATGATTGCGCTTGGATCGTCTTCACTTCGCTCGCCACTCATTTCATTTTCTATATACTCTTCCTTATTTTGTTGGTAGTGGATTTGTCTCCGCCCAACATACTGTATTAAGACAAATTCATTCTCATTATATGATATCTTTTAGTCATTTATTCTGTGTGGATGAGATTAGTTATGGTTACACTACATTTTACAGCTTATGTATCCATACGAGTCCTATGTACTTCGTATGAATACAGCTGGCATGTCTACGTTCCTAGTCCTACGTATTTTGGGACTGGGGCGTTATATGATGTAAAACCCCTAAATTTTCTGTCGGTACTTCTGGAATTTATGGATATAGTCCCTCTAAGGACCTGGTTTTTCCCCAGGTGTGTGTTTTCATGATTTCTTGCAGGTGCTCTAGCTAAGGCCATGACTTGCGCTCTACTCCGTCGTGATGATTACTCTTGGATTCGTCACTTACTCTCGCTTGCTAAATTCTTTCCTTGTATATTTTTCCATATTTAATTTGGTTGGTAGTGGACTTTGTCTCCGCCCAATTATTGTGTACATGACTAACTCAAAGTTGCTTTATATTATTATTTATCTTTGTGGATGAGATTTAGTTGTCTTGGATTACTACATTTACAGCTTATGTATATATACGAGTCGTATATTTACTCGTATGTATACAGCTGGCATGATACGTATCTAGTCTAAAGTATTTGGGACTGTGGCGTTACATATTTTTGTGGTGGTCCATGTTTTTGTGGTTATATTGGTGAGTCAATAATTGGGGTCTGAACAATGGTCCATTGAAATCTATGATGCAACATGGTAGGTAATAAAATATTGAGTGCAGTTAACAACTAGTACAAGTCTGAACCAAGGGAATAGGGTATCTAGTGAAAGGTCTGTACACTGCCTATAAAGGTTGATCAAACATTACTGAACTCAACACAAAGAAAACTTAACTAAAATAGAAAACTGGACCAAATAGGCTAAACAACATGTCAATACCCTATACAACAATGACCTATAGATACCAACCAACCCATATCCCATATACTAATATCATCAGTATCTATCTATATACATAGACCTCTCATTCTTAGGTGAAACTACAACTATACTCAAGGACAGGATCTGGTCATGGGTGCCTCACTAGAAAGGATAAGGGAAAAATAATAATAAATCATCAAGGCTGTAAGGCATACTAACATCCTATATGAAAACTAGTTGGTATTATAAATAACAGGGAAATCATCTACAATAGGTTATTATTCTAATACCAATGCTAACTATCATCTCTAGGGTACAGACACTCTACAAGTCATCATATCATTACACTATGAAAGAACTACATATGAATAAGCTCTACAAACTAAAATATCCCTACTATTAAGTTATTTGATAATGGAATACAATTTTATAACAACAAAAGGGTATGATAGAGACGATATGTTTAAAAATCTTATCAAGATATAATCTGATAATCATATGCGTTTGTCCAAAATCATATTACTCAGAGTCCTCGCCATGCCAGTAAGCAAGGCTGTGATAAACGATAGATTCCATAACTGGGATATGCACCTCTACAATCATGTCGTCTAGAATTCTCGCTATGCCGACTAGTATAGCTGCGAGAAATTCTAAATCTCATAACCAAGATACGTACATCCAAAGTCAGGTCTCTATGTTCCCGCCATGCCGGCTAATATGGTAGCAATAAACTACACCTTCAATAATCAAGTAGACGTTTTACTATCCCTGTTATTTTCGTCAACATATGTTATCAGAAAATATCGTAACTCAGGCCATAAAAATTCATCTAGATAGGAAAATTAAAATCAACAACGATCCATCAAAAATCAAATTCAATAATCAAGGAGTGAGAGCGAACAAAACAAGGAAAATGATTTCAAATTGAAGTTTAAATAAGATTCTCAAGGGTCGTCCCAGGAATCTCTCAAGGAATCCTAACTGTGATTGAGTACCTTCAAAAATATATTTTAATCCTACTACAGGCTGTAGTGATACTCTAGTTCGAATACCACTACATAAACTTGACCTACATGGGCCACCACTAAAAACGTGTCACGACCCACACCCTAGAGTAAGGGCACGAGAAGTGGGTACGTCCAGCCTACGTCGCAGTATCGACGGTAGAACGCTGTCCTAGGTCAATCATCTAACAATATAAGGTACCTGTAAAGTATATACACTCCGAATGGAGGTGACATAACAGAATACAGTCTCAATCACTTCTAAGACAGAAAACGATAAGATAGATAGATATGAAACGAATCCACAGAATACAAATAGATAGAAAGTTCTAAGTGTCTAAGATAACATCAAATCTAGAACATCCAATTCAATACAATATCTAGAGAAAAATAAGTACAACTGAAACTCTCTAAACTAATGGTGTGTCATCCACTGCTAAGGGATCCTGCTGGAGATCCAGGTCACAACAATCCTCTAGGGTAGTCCCATAATACGTGGTACAGAGCGTCTCGCCCCCATCCTCTGTAATATTTTCAACAGGTCCAGTCAGGACAGGAGCGAGCATAATACATCTCATACAAATCATAACAGATTAGGAAATATAAACATGCTAGAGAGTAAGATACATGAAACTGAAAGAACAACATGATGTAAAAGAGAGACTGTAAGTAAATAGCTACAGTATATATATAAGAGAATTATCAGTGACTAGTGATTCAGAGTACAAGATAAACATGTGAACAGCTGGATGTGATTCATGACTATACTAAAGAGGTGATTCATGACTATACTACTTTGGAATTATTCACATGTTTAGTTCTACTCCCCCATCCCCAATTAATACACAAGGATCCAGTCAAGTTACGTTAAGATTCATGACTATGCTACTGGCTCATAAAGAGTGATTCAAGAGTGATTCATGAATAGATTCGTGAAGGCTCTGTGATTCATGAGAGTACAGGAATCACAAGCAGATTCATAATAATAGAAGCATGAGATACATGATGTAAGTGAAACACACGAGACATGAGTATCTAATGCTCCCGAGAGGGATAACATCTCATGAAGGGATCCATATAGTAGTAATCCGTGTTACCAACGTGTCAGCATCAAGTAAAGTAATCTAAAGTAGGAATGTAATCCTAAACAAGATATGAAATGATCAGAGAATGTACTCGCCTGGTATCCTGAATATCTGAAGATAATATACTGTCTGAGGAGTGGTGTCTGGCTCCTATAGAACAGTACAAGTCATTATATGTCCAAAATAGTAAAATAGATTGCTACAATGCATCTACATAATATTTGGGGTCAATCTAGGCTAAAGTCAACCTTTGGTCAACTCTAGTCAACTACACTAGTCAAACTAGGTTAAGCTTAACCCAACAAGTCTCACTAAGTCTAGCCAGCCTATTCTAGCAAGCACACATCATCACAAGGCCTTACAAGTCTATCAACACACAAATCACATGTGTATACATGCCATATACACATATGAATGCACATAGGAACCATAGGCTATTCCATAGGGCTATATGCCACAGTCTATATTGGTAATACATTACTTTCACACATTATATACATATACTATTTTAATATAAGCAATATTACATATATACATTACATTATAGGCAATATGCATACACATTACATATTACATATTTATCTAGCCAATTTGAGATATTATATATATATATATATATATATATATATATATATATATATATATATATATACATAATAGAGAGTGACAGAGTGACATGTGGCATGTGTGTGTGTGTGTGAGTGACAGGAAAACATGAATTTTGTGTGAATCATACAACAGTAGTTATAGGGTGTTGTGGATAACTTGTGAAGTGTAGGCTAATGATTGAAATTAAGGTTAATGAACAACATGGCATGGGTAAGCATTTACAAGTCACAATGTGTTTTCAGGCTTTGGTAGAGTGTAACCATGTGTGTGTGTGTATAGAGAACATAGGCTATAGGGTGTATCTCAGAATTTGTAGAGTGTGGGTGTGTGTATATGTCAATATTGTGCGTGTGTGTAATAACAGTAAAGAGTGTGGGTATGGCATGTGTGAGTGAATAGAAATTAATGTGTGATTGTGATATCCTGTGTTCTCAGTTTAAATACATATGCGTGTGTACAAATATGTGATATAGAGAAACAGTAAATGATATTTCTCAGGTTGTGTAGATAGGTGTTGTGTGTGTATGGGCTTAGTGCACACAACAGTGTGTAAATTCCAGTTTAACAGTCCATGTGTTTCAAATCAAATGATCATGCAATCAAAACTAAAACACCTAGCTAAACATGGAACCTAACATGTAGATAAAACCTAGATACACATAGATGAACCATCATTGCAAACTAATCCATAGAAAATAGTTTAACATGCAAATTAAAACTCAGAAAAATCAGTGAATACACAAATAGGTTTCAATTATTAGGTTGTACAAAACAGTCCCCTGTTTAACCGTCCAAAACATTTCAAAATTCAATGATTAACACCAATCATGAGAACCCTAACATGTATATTAATCCTGTTTTCCATAAATAAATTCACTTTATTTATTTTGATTCTGGGAAAATACAACTGTAGGAATCCAATCTAGAAGACGATTGCTTTATCCCTTGGACGATGCGAAGAAGAAAAGCTCTCAAGAATTCGACAGCAATTTAGATATTCTGTCTCTCTGTACAATGAATGAGAAAAGAACTCTATTTATAGAGTAAAAAATAACTAAAAAGATAACTGTCTTCATAACCTATGCGTAGTTGATAATCACGCAGGACTCAATCGTACGCAAGGTTGATGAGCAGTTACTGGACGTGGCCCATAACTGTTGGACACATGGCAATCATGCATGAGTCGTGTGCAAGTTACTGGGCACGCATACGAGAGATCCGTGGCATGTCTGCCACATACTCCAATTTGATAATTTGAGATAATAATCCATGCTAACTGGTTGAGGATGAAATCCCTGTTGAGATGAAAAATCCACGCTAACTTACAGCAGAAATACTTAGGCTCAAAATATACGCAGACTTGAGGCAGAGTGCTCAGAATACATGCAAATTTGAGGCAGGAACACTGAAGTTCAAAATGCACGCAGACTTGAGGCAGAACGGGCAGCTGTCTTGATTTGACGTGACTCGACTGACATAAAATCTCTGACATTGATTGCTTTGTCAGTCACATTAAATGATGATAAGCTCTTTTTGGTACGCTAACTTGATGAAGACCGAATCTTGTTGAAGAAGATTTCAAAAAATCACGCAATAGTCGGCTGAGATTTCTTGAATCCCGTGCATACATGGCATACGAGGAGACGTTTATTGACTGTCGTACTGTCAGTCATAATTACAATCTGACAAATGGTGAGCTGTCTTTGAGTACCATTTTGAACTCTGCGTACTTTTGAAAAAATAATTTGATAGAACTCAGCGTGTCTTTTAGATATTTTCCTGATAGGCTGTATTAACTCAGCGTGACTATATTTTTGAGGCATACAAAACCCCCTTCAAAGTTTTCGAAAAATGATAAATTATTTCAAAATACTTTGAAATCGAGATGAAAAAATGAATCTAGTCACGCTCAAATGATACAGAGAGAGATTTTTTCTGAGAAGATTGGGCCGTTGGGATTCTGTGCGGTTTAGGATCCCGTGAAAAACCCTATATCGAGGCAAATGATTAAGGATTAGCCGCTTTAGAGGATTTTGCCGTTTGGACTTCTTTGCGAGCCTATAAAAAGGGCCATAAACCACCATTATTTCTTTTACTCGCTTTAGAGAAAGAACTCCACAGAACTCTTCATCGTCTTCCCCGTCTTCTCCTTCTTCTTTCTTAGCCATGGCTCCCAAGATCGATGCTCAAGCTAAGGGCAAGGCCCCTGCAACGTCCTCGCGTGCCACCTCCGATCGACTTCCTCGTCGTGAAGTCATTCATCCCCCCATACAACGTAAGCGTGCTGATGATGGGGGATATGAATTCATGAAGATGAACTCCACATAGAAATCTCTTTAGGATTCTAAGAAAAATGATGCTGAACTTTCGAAATATATCCCCCCTTCTTAGGACAAAGGATATTTAATAAAGTATACCCCCTTTTTAGGGTCGGCTATACTTCACATCTTCGTGTTTACGAAGCTCTGTGTTTTACGCAAATGAGCATGGCTTTCATGACTCTGCGTGATTTTTCATATGTTGGCAGAGATATCGATGTTGAATTATTCACGCAGACTTCTGAGAGCCATCCTCTGGATAGATTAGTCTTGATTTTTCAGCGTATTTTTGTCATTTTTACTTCAGTGTGATTCTGGCAATAATGCGTGACTTTCATTCTAATCTGTCTAGACTTTGCGTGAATTAATCACATGCGTGATTATTTGATCTTTGCGTAATTCTGGCAGCGTATCTGTCTGATTTATGCATGCCTTATGAAATTTTCCTTGAATACTGCTAAGCACGCATAAGGCTCATAGACGTAGATTTTTCTGAAGTCTGCGTGACAAAACATATCTGATCTTTTCTTTTCTTTTCTGTAGTGGACATGCGAAATGAAGAGGCTGAATATGAAGGATATATGAGCTTTTCATTCAAACATGACTTGTCTCATGTAAAGTTTCCTCAATTTGACACTCCTGAAACCAGATTGGTTTTATTGAAGGATCAAGACCACACAACTCTGCTCTGTCTGATAAATGGTGAACCACTCCAGAGTCTTGATTTGGTATTTCATAAGAAACCAGCCTTTCTGTTTGGGGATGCCATAGCACACAAATCACAACCCAAAGGAATCAGGGAGAAAGTTTGTTTCTATTTTGAAGGTGATACGAGGAAAGCCATGTACTGGCCGAAAGTGTCTAGGGGTTTATCCATAATGCAATTCATGTACGCTAGTTACCCGAGAAGAATGTCATGGCATCTAACAGAAAATCAACAAGCGAAGGCGAGCCGAATTATCTATAAAAAGATAGATTTTATAGTGCTCCAGAGAATCATGTATCTTTATTTCGTAGTTTAAAGCCAGGATGTGTGCCACCAGAAGATTCGTCTCTATTGATGCCATTCAGAACACCTATCTTCATAAATGAATTCATGGCGAATGATAAGGCATTTTATCCCACTGACTCAACGCCGAGGATGATAGGCTTGATGAATCAGGAGAACATAAGGTGGAAGACTCTAGTCCACTGGGTTCTGGATAAATATGAGAATGATTTGAAGTAGATAAATTTTTATGACGCAATCGTCAATTCTTCTTACGGCTTCAAACCCAATCCATTTTTATTCCTGGCCTTGGTTGAGAGATATAATCACCGGACAGGAACCTTTATGACTCCCAAAGGGGAGATGGGTTTTGCTCTTCACGAGATGGAATACATCTCTCATCTACCCACAGGCACATTGCCATATGAAGAATATGTACCTACAACAGAGGAACTGAGTTTTCTGTCGCAGAAGAACCCGGAAATGGTGTATCTATTCGAAGAAATGATGTGCCATTTTGACACATGTACTCTTTATTATAAAAATAATAATGATGAAGCCGGCTGCCATATCCAGAAGTGGATGTCTTATCTGTTCATGAATCGTGACAAAGACGAGAAGAAGATAAATGAAAAGAGGAAGTATCAGATCAATTCCTTCAAACCCTTTTCTGAAAGTGAGATTACCAATCTGCTGGAGAAGTATGATTGTAAAGTTTTTACAATCAATGAAGATTGGTATGAATTTAAAGATGGAACCACTTTCAAGTCATATGTTAGACAAAGTGGAAAACCTTTATCGAAGAAAGGTCATTTAGCTGGATTCCTCTCCCTCTGGCTAAGAAGATTTATTGTTCCTGGCTCTTGCTCTTTGGATGGGATACATAGAGGCGTCGTTTTTGCAGCAGTGCGCGTCATGTACGGTTACAAGATAGATTTGTTATTAGCGATGGCTTGCAGGCTGAATGCAGGTCTTCGAAACTTTATAACCACCATGATGTCTGATCAAAGGCAAATGACCGATCCTTTCCCGAGAATAGAGATACCATATACTTATTTGTATGGTTGGCTTCTTCTTCATCATGACGGTTTGATACCTCCGGGAGCGGGAGGGAGCAGCAGTCTCTTTTTAGAGAAATATACTGGAGAAACTTTCTGGAAAGTTCATACACTTCCAGAATGCAGAAACATTTTGAACCGAGCGTCATATTGGTCAATTCAATGTGTTCCTCCGCCACCAGGTTATGAGAGTATGCCTGTGAATATGATAGATGGAGAGAAAGGTCACAGGCTAAGTGATGTAGCTTTTCAGTGGTTGCAACGAATTCGACCATCTCATTTGGTATATCGTCATGAGGAAATGACGTATTTAGAACCATATTTGCCGAGTCGATTTGCTCGACAGTTCGGATATGATCAACTTCATGTTGGAAATGCCACTACTTGCCTCTCTGCTCGTGGAGGACTTATCGATGGTGCTCGGGCATGGAGATATTTCACAGCTAGAGATACAAAGGCTGAATTTTCTATGCCGAATCCTTTATCCAAGATGGGAACAAAAATGCTCTACACATATGCCCGTTTTTATGTTTTATCGAGCACTTTTATGCCAAATTTCCATTTGAAGACTTTCGTTGCAGAGGATGACCCAGCTCCGTCAAAGAGGTCGAAGAAGAAAATTATCACTTCACAATTTACCCTGGACCCTGAGGATGAGACTACGGAGGTCGAGCCTTTATATGAAGTATCCCCAGAGCAAATATTTCCTGATGAAGTTCTTCCTCCGATATTTGTGTCCATCTCCAAGAGAAAACGGAGTGATGAATCTGAGACGGTCTCTAAAAAGAGCACTAAATCTCAGACTTCTAAGAAGAAAGGGATTTCAATAACTGCCACTTCATCTCTAGGTGGTCTCCCAGTTGACGAAGATGATGCTGCTGATAAAGATGAAGAGACGGATGAAGATGATGCTCCTTTAATAAAAAGAAAATCGAGAGCCAGACTCGTCAAGAGGACTGTCGAAAAAATGAAGGGTAATGAACTTCTGGAAACCATTATGAGCGGAGGTATATTGCCAGAAATCGAAGAAGCAGTTTCTACTGAAAGAACAGAATCTGATCACGCTCATATTCCGGTAACTTCCGCAGAACCAATTGAGGTAGAATCAACTCGATTTCAGGAAACGACTATCCCAATGACTAGTGGAGTAGCTGCAGAACCCACATTCGATCTTGGGTTAGGTACCACTCCAGAGATAAGGAGAGAGGATATTAACATCCCCTTTGAGCACGGGAAAGAGGGTGTCATTCAGGCGTTGGATGATCAAATTGAAGATTCGGAAGAGGAATCAGCAGCCAGGACAGAAGTCAGGGAACAACCAGATGCTCCATCTTTTTAACCTGTAGAGAAAACTAATCCAGTTGAAGAAACTCAGGTTGAAGAGAACATTCCTTCGGCCAGAGGCGATGAAGATGTGCAAACGTCTGAGCTATTAACTGCTGATGAATTACTGAAGAATGTTTGTAAAGACATCATTCTTCAAACTAGTATTCCAAAAGAGATTGAATCTACCCAAGCTGCGATGGAAGAAGAAACTGTTGTTGAAACTCAGCCTCTATACATTTCTGTAGTCAATGCTGAGTCTATGGAGATTGAAGCTCAAGAACCTGAGCTTACTAATACTGTTGCTGCTATTCCTGAGATTCATCCCTCTCAAGGAGTTGATGAAAACATCTTAGATTCTGGATCAGAGACTCATCACGAAGCTGAGGATCAAAGAGAATCTGAAGAAAGAAACGAATCTGACAAAAGGAGTTCTGAAGAAGAACATTTTAAGGAAGAAGAAGAAGTTGAAGAGGAAGAGGATTGGCACCCTGATACTTCTACTCATTACGATGAAGACAAGATCAGAGGGAATAGAATGGAGCTTAATCCTGAACCTGTTCGATCTTTTGACAATGCTCCAGTGCACAGTAATTCTGAAGCTGGAAGTAGTCACATAAAGCAGGTGTCAGACACCGTTATGGACCGACTGCGAGAAGATGCGAGACTTCCCAAGCATATAGAATATGAACCTCAATCGGGTAGAGTTTTATTTCAATTTTGTTTTTTACTGTTTCTTTTTTTTATATGCTGATTATTTTTCCTTTGACTAATAGGAACTGCTGCAGCGATGAGCTCGACTCATGCTCCGCCTGTTCAGACTGATGTTGATGAAGGAAGTTCGCATCTACCGACTTCTCCGAAAGCACATACTTCTATTCCCAGAACAGAGAACATCCAGGCTTCTTCCTCAATAATGACAGCAACTCCCGGTTTTGAAACGGGATTGGCAAGGACCCTGGCAATGTATTCAGATATTATCTATTCATATCTGGATACGTTCTCCAGGCGATTCATAAAAGACGAAACTATGCCTTTCTCCGAACTCCGAACGGTGATTAATTTCCCGCTTCTGGCACTGCGACATGCTGGCTATGAGACTCAATGTATCTTCTTTGAACATCTCCTAGATGAATTGGAGACAACTATCCGAAAATACTGGAAGATCAAGAAGAAAGATGTTAAATCTTTGACTGTGGCTGAGATCGCTCAATTGGAACATGAAGCCCAAGCTCAGCAAGTTGCTTTAGAAGAATTTCTTGCTTCTTCATCTGAGAAGTTAATAGAGAAGGATGAAGAAATATTAACAACTCGTCAGAGGGTAGAACATCTGGAGAAAGATGAAACATCTAAAGCTGAAGAACTTCAGAAGTTGAAAGAGGAATTGGCTCGTCTTCAGGAGCGTATTGCATCCATGGAAAAGGAGCAATATGAGATTATCACTGCTCGTACGACCGAAGCCGCACGCTATCAAACTCTTTAACAAGAGCGAGAACAGATGCAGGTTGAGCAGATAGAAGAAGCTAACCGTCGCCGTTTTGCTATTATTATTATTGATCAACAAGTAGTCGCAGTTGAGGCAGCAGAACGAGTCCGTAAAGCTCATGAGGAGAAAATGAACACTGTACTTGATTGTATTCAGGAGTTAATAACTCCTACTACTCAATAAACTTTTCAAAATTTTTTTGGCATTCACTTGTAATCAGCACTTTGATCTTGAATGAAGAAAATGAGAACTTTGATCTGATTTTTGACTTTGTTGTTTTGATAATGATGTATCTATAGAAAATATGTTCAGAAGTAAATAATACATGACATATTTCAATAGAATAGAATATACAAATGAACTTTGTAATTCTATCAGATGATATTAAACCAAAGATAATTTTAGTTTAATAATGATTAGAAAAAATAGAATTCAGATATAAAAATATCTTTGAACTCGATTTTCCATGATCTTTGGACTCGGAAATCAAAAGACTAGATATCATTTTCATAAAATAGAAAATATGATACTGAGATAGAAAATTCAGAGATAATATGGACGTGATTTTCTAGATATCAAATTCACTAAGAAAATGATGCAAATTAGAATATCTATTTCCACTGGGGATAAAAGATATCGAAATGATTCCTATAGAAAACAATGACCTTGGTATTTTTTTTTACTAGCTAGGGAATGATAGGAGAATAATCTCGACAGATGAAAATATTACACATAATATTTCTTCAAGAATTTGCCATTAATGGGCATCATAGTAACTTTACCATCCATGGTGGTAAGCTGATATGCCCCATTAGAAAATACTTTATTCACAATGAATGGACCTTCCCATTTTGCATCGAACTTACCTTTACTCATATGTGTCATAGTCATCGGACGTCTGACTACAAGAACAAGTTTCCCTTTTCGATATGCTCGAACTCTGACTTTCTTGTTAAAAGCTCTTGAGATTCTAGCTTGATAGAATTTGATATTCTGTTGAGCATATAACCGCTTTTCATCTAGAGCTTCTAATTCCTGAAGTCGAAGACGATCATTATTCTCAGTGGTAAGTTCATTAGCGATTGCTATCATTAAAGAAGGAATTTGAATCTCTAATGGGAGAACAACTTCGCATCCATACACCAGAGAGAAAGGTGTACATCTGGTGGCATTACGAACTGTAGTGCGGTAAGCCCACAAACATTTACCGAGTTTCTCACTCCAATTACGTTTGTTGGCAGAAATAAACTTCTTTAAGAGTTTGATGATGGTTTTATTGAAAGCTTCTGCTAATCTGTTAGCTGCTGGATTATATGCGATAGAAGCCAAATTGTTGATCCGATGATCGTCACAGAATCGAGTAAACTTCTGGCTGACGAACTGTGGTCCATTATCATGAATAATGCGTCGGGGAACACCAAATCTGTAGATAACATGATGATTGATAAAGTTGATGACGTTGGAAGTTTTGACTTCAGATAAAGGAATAGCTTCAGCCCATTTGGAGAAATAATCGGTTATTGCGAGAATAAACCGATGACCTTTTGATGACGACGGATTGATTGGGCCGATAATATCCATGCCCCAAGCTTCGAAGGGCCATGATGCTGCTGTTGGGTGTAGAAATTTTGAAGGTTGATGGATAAAATCTGCATGGATTTGACAAGCTTTACACTTACGGGCATATTGAATAGCATCATTTACCATAGTAGGCCAATAATAACCCATGCGTCGAATACGGTCTTGAAGTTTAGGTCCAGGCTGATGTGCTCCATAAATTCCATCATGTGCTTCGCGGATAATTTGTTGGGCCTCATTACCGGCAATACATCGAAGAAGTAAACCATCATAAGCTCGACGATATAAGGTTTTTGTAGTATGATTGTAATAAAATCTGAGTGATCGTCGTCTGATAGATGCTGCCTCACTCGGATTATCTGGAAGGATATCATACAATACGAAATCTAAGAAAGGAAGTCTCCAATCTTTATCCGTATTCTGAGTTTCAGCTAAATTACTGAAGATGAATTCCATACTAGAATCAGATGAAGATGAAGATGATTTACGATTTAATCTGTCCAACTCTAAATCAATACCGAATCCTCTTGTTGTATTGACATCATGAGATGTTGATTCTTCAATATCAACTGGAAGTCCTAGAGTTAGATTGTTCTCAAGATGAAATAATTCTCGATTGTAAACAACAATCATTTGTTGACGTCTAACCGGAATAGCTAACACTGCCGCATGATTAGCAAGAGCATCAGCTTCTGTGTTACATGCTCGCCTAACATGCTCGATGAAGAATCCTTCAAATGAAGAAGCCATAGATATGGCCAATCTATGGTAAGGAACCAGATCTTGATGACGAACTTCATAAGTACCTCTTATCTGATTGACGATGAGTTTAGAATCTCCATAAGCTTCCAAATGTTGAATATTCAGATGTTTAGTGACTTGAAGACCAATAAGCAATGCATTATACTCAGCTACATTGTTTGAACAGGATTGATCGAGAGAATAAGCTCTTTGGATAGCAAGACCTTCTGGCGATACAAGAACGATTCCAACCCCAGCGATAATGTCACCATTAGGACCTATTCTTGAAGCTCCGTCAAAGAATAGACGCCAAGTAGGATCTTCTTCAGCAATTTGGTTTGAGTCTAGGACTTCATCTAGGATTTCATCGTAGAGTTTTGAATTTTCTGGAATTGAATGAGCAGCCAGAAAATCAGCTAAAGCTTGTCCTTTGACCGATTTCTGAGGGATATAGTGCATATCATACTGAGCAAGTAAAATTCCCCAGTTAGCCAATCGAGAATTTAAAACACTTGGTTTCTTCATCATGACTCGTATATGATTGATCCTGAAAATGGCATGAATGGTCTGGCCAATGATATAATGTCGTGTCTTTTGGACAACGAACATAAGGGCTAGACATTCTTTTTCGACCGGTGAATATCGAGGTTCAGCTCCGGTCATGGTACGACTGAGATAGTAAATGGCTTGTTCATGACCATTTTTATTCTTTTGAGCGAGCAGCGCACCCAATGAATGACTCATTGCTCGGGTATATAGAAGGAACGGTATTCCTGACATGGGAGGTACCAATACTGGGGGGCTCATCAGATATTGTTTTATGTCATCAAATGCTTTCTGACATTCATCAGTCCAGACGAAAGAAATACCTTTTTTCAAAAGTTTATTGAATGGTCTACAGCGTCCTGAAAGATTATAGATAAATCTCCTGATATAAGCGATCCTTCCTTAAAATCCTCGTAGCTCTTTTAAGGTGCGTGGAGGACGCATCTCTTGGATGGCTTTGATCTTCTCGGGATCTACGTGTATACCTTTCGAGGTAATGACGAAGCCAAGAAATTTGCCACTAGAGACGCCTAAGAAGGACTTAGTAGGGTTCATCCTCAACTGATGCTGACGCATTAGATCAAATATAGTTTTCAAATCTTGGATGTGATCTTCCTTCTGTCGACTTTTGACTGTAATATCATCAACGTAGCATTCGACTATTTTTCGCAAATGTTCACGGAATATAGTGCTCATAGCTCGTTGATAGGTTGCTCCTGCATTCTTGAGACCGAATGGCATCACTGTATAACAGTATGTACCGATCGGCGTTCTGAAGGAAGTGTGTTTCTCGTCATCTGGAAACATTTTAATTTGATTGTATCCAGAATACCCATCCATGAATAACATCCGTTCAAAACCACAGGTATTATCGATCATAACATCAGTAATTGGTAGAGGGAACTCGTCTTTAGGACATGCCGTATTGAGATCACGATAGTCTATGCATACTCTGATCTTGCCAGTCTTTTTAAGGACAGGAACTATATTAGCCACCCAATCAGGATGTTGTTCCTCTCTGATAAACCCAGAAGCCATGAGTTTATTAACTTCGGCTTCAATTGCATCCATAATATCTGGACGGAATCGTCGCTGTTGTTGCTTGACCGGTTTAGCATTTGGCATGATATTGAGTTTGTGAGTTGCAATCTGTGGATCAAGTCCTGGCATATCTTCATAGCTCCAAGCGAAGACGTCGATGTATTTGCGAATAAGTTTGATCATGTCTTGCTTATCAGTTTCTGAAAGACTTTCACTAATGAATATTGGTTTGGGGGATCCCTCTTCACCAA
Organism: Iris pallida; assembly: GCA_029216955.1. Lineage (NCBI taxonomy): Eukaryota > Viridiplantae > Streptophyta > Magnoliopsida > Asparagales > Iridaceae > Iris > Iris pallida. Next base: position 30,505,600 of record JANAVB010003400.1, on the reverse strand, counting down.
CATCTATTTGAACGAGTTTATCTTCAGTCGGAGGTTCTCTTTGCTCGAATCTAAACTCCCATTGATTATCTAACATTTCGGCCCATTGTTCTGATTCGGATGAGATTTCAAATTCGTCTTCGTCATTTTCTTCAGGACCGTCAACGGAAACCATGTTGGAAGACAGAATATTACGGTGGAAGTCACCGATACTTGTATCAGAATCCCAAGAGGAGAAACTAAAAGAATCAGATCTTTTATCTTCGTCAGATTCGGGATCTTCATGGATGATATTGATGAAAGAAGTAGGAGCAATATAACCCAATCCGTATTTTGTCCTTCCATATTTTAAAGAAGGAATCCGAACATGCATTCTTCTTTCTTTCCCACTATTGAGGCCAGTTCTGAAGTCATAGCCTATATTTTTGATAATATCTTTAGATTGCTGGCTGTAACGGCGCAACTGTAATCTTCCAGAATCATCATTTCTATCATCATCTTCAAGGTTGATAGGGTTTTTTGGTCCTTTGTAGAAGAATATTGGAATGTCCCCTGGTTTTCTGCTAGGTACTAGAAAGCATGAATCTTGTACTGATTCTAAGGATACTTCTGTATGAAAAGTCTGTACAACTCCTATGGTTATTGTTTTCAAGTCATCTAACAAATGCAAATAACTATGAACATGATTACAAATATCGATATACTGCAAATACGGAGATATTTCATTAATTTCAAAAGTAGTAGTATTTACATTAGAAGGAGGTTGAACCTTAGAAATCTTAGCCAGATCAATGACTAAAGGAGGAGAAGAAGAACGAAAAGGAATTTTGTTTCGATTAAGATCGATCACAAATGGCTCAGAAGAGGTGAGCTCCTTTGAAGCTTGGGATGGAAAAGTAGTTCGCCCACCAACAGGGATTACCAGAGTGTCCTATTTTATAGGTGAAGATGCAGGAAATGTAGTACGCCTACTGACAGGAATGATCAGTGTATCTTGGGTAGATGATTGAGGTAATGGAGAGATACGTCCGCTCACTGGAATAATGAAAGGACCTTCTCCAGAGGGTTTAGGAGACTGTTGCTGAGTAGTTCGACCTTTAACAGGAATTATCAAGGTCTCACTTTGCGGATCTTCTTTTTCCATAGCTTGTACTATTTTTGTATACTCCTCTTTGTACATCCGGGAATCACTGAAATAAGCTTCAACCCCACGGAAAGGATTTATATCAGCAACTTCCTTTTATACCTTTCCATCGCTGTCATTGTATTTGAAGCACTGATGAAGAGTAGAAGGCACCACATTATTTTCATGAAGGAAGGGTCTTCCCAGGAGAAGATTATAAGATCCCACGATCTCGATCACATAGAAAGTGACTTTGGATCTGAAATCACCTATTTGAAGTTTCAGATGAATCTTTCCCAACGGCTCGCTTCGGCTTTGATTGAATCCCAATATGGTAGTAACCGTCTTGGAAAGTTTGTGAAGAGGAATTTTTAATTCATCCAGCAGACTCTTTGGCATTATGCTTAAAGCAGACCCTGGATCAATAAGAATACGATCTATCTTCATCGTATCGATATAACCGGTATAGTAGAGAGGCCGATCATTGTAGGTCCTAAAAAATTAAGTTGCACACATCAACAAAGTCAGAAAATCAAGAAATACAACTTTCAGATGAACTGCGCAGGCATCAGATTACGTATCTTTCTGATTGCGCAGGATAGATTGCGCATACTTTCAAGTGCGCAGGATGACGTGGCAAATCGCCATCATTACCTGACACAAATCAAATCTTCTGACAACTGACAGCTCGGAGATCGAGGCGGCCGTTCGTTTAATCGTGCAGCACGGCGCTCGAGGACAGCTGGCAGCGCAATCCATGTTGGCGCAATCTATGTTGGCGCAATCTATTTCCTGCGCAATTCAAGTTGGCGCAATCCATTTCCTGCGCAATTCAATGTGCATGTTCTATCAGTACAAATGATAAAATACACGTGGCATTCATGCCATCAATTGCTCATTTCGTGGCAACTGCCTGTGCATGATCATGCGCATTTCAATCAAATGATGCCATGTGTCCAAGACAGTTAGCCTATGATCCAGCAACTGCCTGCGCAGTCTATTGCTGCACAAACCAATTGCTGCGCAATCCATCATGCGCAGTCCAGAATAACTAAAAGTTAGTTATTTCTCAGAACTCTATAAATAGAGTTTCAAGTCTCCATTCAAGGGGATCAAGAATCAATAATCAGAAATCAGAAAGATCAGACTTCAAAGTTCAGAGAGTCCAGGAGTTCTTGCCCAAGTGCTGTTGCATTCTTTCGAGGCTTTTGCCTTCCACTTCCGAGGCTTTTTGACTTCAATTCCAGAGTTGTCTTCAACTTCAGAGGCTTCGTCTTCAGAGTTCACATCGTCCAAGGAATAAAGCAATCGTCATCTAGATTGGATTCCTAAAGTTGTACCATTCCCAGAATTCAAATTGTAATCTTTTACAAAGTTTGTATCAATAAAGTTCTTCAACTTTTGTTTTTGCAAACAAAATGGCGACTCTGCTGGGGACGACTTTCTTCTCCGATGAGGAAGTGACAACTCAATGTGACGTAGCGTCTATCGGAAAGACGCAGAAGACACTGGTTGTGAAGATCAACCAGACAGCCTACGAATCTATGATCAACCCCAAGACCACTCCTCGTACTACAACCACTGCTGCCGCAAGCAAAGTGCGCCCAGTGTGGGTCCCAAAGACTGCTGCGCATTCTGTTAATGCTGCCAGCAAGTCTTCTGCACAATCTGCCAGCAAATCTGCTGCGCAGTCCAAAGCTTCTGTCACCAAGCCCAGTGTACAATCTGTCTCTGCTACTGCTGCGCAGTCTGCTATGGCCAGTACACAAAAGACTTCATATGCTGCCATGGCTAAGTATAAAACTCATATGCCTCTGGCGCAATTGGCTGCCAAACTTCCTGCGCAAACCAATATTCCAGCAACCAGAGTGCAACCTAAGCATTCTGTGGCAAGAACTCCTGATGCGCAAACCACAGTCTCTGTAGCCAGAACCAGTGTACCATCAACTCATGCGCAAAGCATTTCTGCGCAATCCAAGAGTGACTGCCTTTTGGCTAAACTCTCTTCTTCTCATAACAAGGGAAAAGGCTCTGTTCCTCTTCCTAAACATACTGTTGCTCCTATGCAATCCACAGGGGGTAGTCCTTTGGCTATTCCTCTATCTCTTCAAAACAAAGGGAAAGGCCCGTTGGTCTTTTCTCAAACTTCCTTGTCCCATGACTTGGAAGACAACAGAAGGAAACGCTCTTCAGCTAACCCTTCGTCACAAAACAAAGGAAAAGGCCCTTTGGTCTTTTCTCAATCTTCTTCAGTTTTTAGCGAAGAAGATCAATCTGAACGTGCCTTGGCACCAATCAGTACTAGAACTCTTTCAAACAAGGATTCTTCATTCCTTTATAACAAGAGAACTTGTACTGATCAAAGAGGTATTCTGCCTACCCCGGTAGCAGAATTCCAAGACCTCCCGACTCTCAAGATTTCCCGTTCTAGACAGGGAAAACTATTAGTGTCTCAGACAGAAACTCCCGGGGGTGAATTTACTGATCTCAGAACTTATCTCAACAGACCCACTTCGGTAAAACGTAAACAACCAATGCCGAAGATCAAACATCATCAGAACAACTCTCCAGGGTCAAAAATTCTGACACTTATGCCAATGAAGTGAGCACTTTCCTATATACTCAAGGGACTAAATATTTGAAGAATCGGAATCATGTTCCGAATGTTATCAAAGAACAGATCCTTCAGAGTTTTTCACATCCTGTTGTTGTTCTCGATCTCCGAGAACATCTCAGACAAAAATGGGACAATGTCTCAACACCTCCATCTCAACCATCTGATCATCATTGCAACCATAAAGTTATCATCCAATGTTGTTGTCAAACAACAAAATGATCTGTCTTCGATCGTCTGACTTTTGCTAAATCTGAACCTATGTCAGAGGAAGATGAAGTCTTGTATGCTTCTGTCAACATGACTTCCCGAGACACTGGGGATAGAAGATGCTCTAAGCACGATAAACCTCGCAAGCCAAGCCAGCGGTATTTAGAATTACTCCAAGAATCTTCTGAAGGAGTGTTTCGACATACCCGTTCTCGAAGCCGAGATACAATCGGTCAAAGGAATCTTCCTCAAAACCCTTCAGGTTATCTTCCTACTTCTCAGTCAAGAGACGATTCTTTCTCCGACTATGATGCATACAGCGAAAGTTCCGAACAAACAGTATCTTCCACTGTACCAAGAAAAGTGACGGCTTATGTTGTCACTGATGATCCAGATGCTTCGACTTCTTCCAATCAAGAACAGCAAATTGCTGCACTTGAAGACAAGCTAAAAACCATGGCAGAAATGGTTGCTAGTATGCATTCTATCATTGTGGCACAACATGCTACACCACCGATTGCACCTATTACGAGTCCAGAGATCATAGCATCTTCAGCACCGGTCAACACTGGGCTGGGGGTAGTGTCTCCTCAAATGCCTCCTGTACAAGTACAAATTCAAACTACACCCAGTCAATCAGGAGCTGGGGGTAATGCTTACAATGCTGTTCCTCCTCCTACCATTCTAACTCAACCTGTTCCTTCTTCGTCATCAGAAGATGCCAATAAAGCTGTCAAACTCTTGCGAACTCAATTCGAAGCTTTCAAAGAAAAAGACAACTTGCAAAGATTGGGGATCAAGCAGCCCTATCTAGTTGAATGGAAAGAAGTCCCGTTCCCACCGAAGTACAAAATCTCAACAATCTCTTTGTTCGATGGTAGTACTTCTCCTAGTCAATTCATCAATCATTTTGAGGTAATGACTGTTCAACTCCAGCCAAATGACGCTTTTCTTACCAGAGTGTTCGTCAGTTGTTTAGCCGGCGTAGCATACGACTGGTACAGAAGTTTGTCCGATGGTTGTATCACTTCCTTCTTAGGTCTCAAGCAAATCTTCCTGGAACGGTTATATGAAGGATTTAATGACATGACTATGTCGGCTTTCAACAAAATCAAACAGAAACATAATAAAACTGCTGAGAGCTTTATCGAACGGTTCTGCCGTGAAGCTTTGAAAATGCCTCCCGAAACTCCAGCTGCTGTCACTATTGATACTTGTAAGGCAAATCTTTTGCCTATTATCAGTATGTGGACGGGATCTATCCAATTCCAAGATTGGCCTTCATTCATCGTCAACGCCAAAGCTGCTGAAGTGAGTGCCGAGAAGTTCAAACAATTGGGGGTATAGATGTCTAACCCTGATCGAGATGAACATCAGACGTCAGGTGGTGGCAACCGTCAGAATAACCGCAAAGCAAAAGAGACTTTGAACATTAATTTGAACAAGAATAAAGAATCTTTGGCTGTCAATGTGGCTCCACCTACATCCACTCCTACTCCTTCGGCACCTCCACCGAGGGAACCTCGTCCGAAAGTAGAATATTCCTTTGACGAGAATGACACTGCAAGCATCTTTGAATGTTTACTCAAAAGCAATAAAATTCAGCTCCCAGACCCAAAGAAACCTGATGAAGTCGGTAAGACAGATCATCCTAAATATTGTATCTACCACAGGTTCATTGTGTAGTGCCCCGCTCCTCGCGGTCCACTATGTAATACCTACGGCTTGCTGACTCAGTCTTGAACTGAGTACTTGGTGAAACCTTTGCCGGTATCGATTGATCACGGATGAAATGCAATGAACCTTTCCAATTGATGGATTGACTTCTATTGAAATGAATCCAAGAGTTTTGTTGGATGTTTTCTTTCGCTGCTTGGTTTTGATGAATGCGTTTTCGTGTTGGTTTTCGATGATTGGTTTTCATTGTTCGCTTTCATCGCATTTCGCATTCATTCCGAATCTTGAGAGAAAGAGACGAAGTATGCTAATCAACAGTTGGTGCCAATGCAGGCCGCGTGAATTGTTCGTGAACGGCGCGTGAAGTCCCTCCTTCTCTCAATTAAGATTCATCTCGGTGAGTTGCTCGAACCGGACTTGCATTTATTTGTACGCCCTAATAAAATTGATCTCTAGCCTACTCTGTTGCCTTGTCCCTGTGATCAACGATGCCTCAATAACAAAAGATAAGAGAAGATAATGAATGGATAATATGTAAAATGGAACTGTCGCTTGCTTGCTTCAATATGAACTGTATGCTTTCATGAATTGCCTAAAAGAGATAGCTCGGTATGGAAATCACGGCTTGACCGTGCAAGAAGAAGAGAATGGAAATGTTTACATGTTGCCTAGACTCGTGCATAATAGAATTATCTGATAGCTGCATTCGCATTGGTCTAGACAACTTGTGCACAAGGAGGTAATCTCTCGATCGATTCTGGGGGCACCTGGAGTCGATCGGCCTAGGAGAGAACAGGACACTTGGGGCTAGAAGTCCCCGCAGAAAAAGGGTGTTAGTCTATTAGTAGTTGGGCAAGAAGTTCCGATTGCTAGTAATGGGAATACCCATGGACCACAATAGTTAGGTTCATGCATATAGATAGAGATTTATTGCAAGCCTAACATGCAGGGACGGAAATGAGAATGTTTAATATATGCAAATTGTGCTAACCTGTTTTGTGCAGGGATGACTGTCGGCGTTGGTAAGTTGGCTATGAATATTCTGCTGTCATGTTTCTTATGAATTGTTAAAAAGAACCTAGACAAGTAGAAAGAGCACTAGTAAATATGTAGCTTCACATGTTGAATTAGTGCAGATATTTGTGAGTTTCGGCGAAGAGCCGCTCGCCAGTACATGATGTGTGCTGACCCACGTTGTGGGCATCCTTTTCAGAAGCAAAGGAGACAAGGGGATTTCAAGGAGGCACTAAAGCTCGTCTAGCCCAGTAGAGCTGCGGACCGCCTCAAAGCTTTCTTTTATTTCAAGTCAAGTTCAAGTTTCTTTTCCTTCTGAAGGTGTCTTTCAATTCCAGCTTGTAATAAAGGGATATTATGTATGGGCATTGTGGCTAATTTCAAAAGAGTATTTCAAAGAGTATCATGTAGCCAAATTATAAGGCAAATCTGAGTTGCAAAGTTTTGTACTTGTATTCCAATCAAGCTATCAATAAAATAAGTATTTTCATTTCAAATATCGGTGTTCAATATTTGGTTTTCTGCAATGGGTGCGTGCGTGTGTTTTGCTTAACTAATGGGTGCGTGCGTGTGTTTTTGCTTGACTAGTTGTTTTGTGCAAGTACATGGCCTTGTGCAAGCGCAACTTAGGCTTGCACGGCATCACGCCTTAGCGAGGACGATCGATCCCGCAGGGATCCAGGCAAGACGGACGACCCTAGCGGGATCGGGGCGTGACACATTGGACATCCTACTCGAGCATGCTACGTGCTCAAGGGCAAAATTCAAGAGCTTGTCAATGCTGGTGTCGTCACTCTGCAGCAAGATGAGAAGACTGTTACTGCGAACATAGTTTCACTCCAGTTTGGTGACTTTCCTCCACAGATGGTACAGCACGGTGTCATTCCAATTCCTAAAGCTACTCTTGAGATTGAGAATCTCCCACTTCCACCAAATGAAGGTCTTGTTCCCTTGTCTCTTGACAACGACGAAATTATGTGGATCCATCCCGATCTTGCTCCAGAGTTTGAGGTGTCCTCTTCTTCCAAGAAGAAAGATCGTTCTAAAAGCAAAACAAAGACTTGCAATATGGTGTCTTTTGACCCCATAGTTGATGAAGAGATTCTGTTAGGCACCAGATCAGGGAAAGCCTATTTGAAAGATCATTCTGAAGTTCAAGAGAATCCTACTTCTTCTGAACCTACTCCAGCACAACCTGCTTCTACTGAAGAGATCCCTTCTACATCTTCACCAGTTGTAGTACCTATTCCTCCCAAATTGGTGGTTGCTGACAAAGGCAAACAACAGGTCCGCTTTGATAAACCACTGAAGAAATCATCTCCTACAGGACTTGAAAAGCCGTATAACTTTGATATATTGGCCCAATTAGCCAATACACCGGCTAGGCTATCAATCTTCGAGCTCTTGCGCCTTTTTAAGGAGACTCGAGAAACTTTGAGTAAAGCCCTGATGCAGGCTGAAACTTGCCTAACTCTTCTCAAAAAGCCAGATGCCGAACCTGTCTTTTGTCGTCATTGTCATAGTGTCTTGGAGTTGATTCCAAACATCACTTTCACTCAAGATGATATGTTATTGGAGGATAATAGACATGATCGTCCTCTCTACTATACAGGGTATGTCGATTCGATGAAAGTTGATCATATCCTGATAGATCCAGGGTCTGCACTTAGCATTATGCCAAAGACAATGCTAGATGCGTTGAAGATACCAGTGCATAGTCTTTCAAGCACAATCACCACTATCTTGGGATTCAACCAAGGAAGAAGTGAACCTTTAGGCAAGATCCGCCTGAAACTCCAAATAGGCAATCTTCGCACAAAGGTAACCTTTTATATCATTGACAATCATGGTTGTTCTTACAACGCTCTTCTGGGAAGACCCTTCCTTCATGAACACAATGTTGTTCCCTCAACTCTTCATCAATGCTTTAAATATGTTGATGACAAAGGACAAGTTCACAAGGAAGTTGCGGACCTTTATCCTTTCAAAGACGTCGAAGCGTACTGCAACGATGCTCGTATGTACAAAGAAGAATTCATGAAAGTGGTATTGGCCATGGATACTGAAGAAGACCAAGAAGCAGTGCCCAAAGACACTCTTATTATACCTGTCAAAGGGCGTGTTTCTCACCCGCAGTCTTCTAAACCACTGGCTATTCATTTGCCAGTCCAGAGGCAATCTACTAGTGACGATCAAAATCAAAAGGAGCTCACCTTTTCTGAGCCACTTGTTATTGACTTACGTCGTAACAAGGACAAAAAGCAGCTCACTTCTTCTGAGCCCCTTGTTGTTGATTTAACTCACAACAAAGAAAAAATGGAGCTCACCTCTTCTGAGCCACTTGTTATTAACCTTCGTCGTAACAAGCCTCCTCCCCGTTCTTTTTCTCCCCCTCTTGTAATCAATCTGACCAAGCCTGCTGTGGCTAAAGGTCCTGCTGTAAATACAGATGTACATATCAATAAAAAAGCATCTACTTTCCAGTATACTGATGTTATTTATCATACTAAATACTATTTGGATATGTTAGATAGTTTTCAGTTATTTACAATGGAAGTTGTACAATCTCTTCAAACAGAAGTTTCATGTGAACATCCAAAAGATTCATATCATATTGTTCCTGCTCGCAAGAAAGGTGAACGTCCAATACTTTTTAGTAAAAGACCGGAACAAAAATTTAGCTTCACGGATGATAGCAATGTTAACGACACGGGACATCTTCAATTCCGTCGTTACAGTCAACAATCAAAAGACATTGTCCAAAAAATGGGTTACGACTTCAAAAGTGGTCTCAACTACGGTAAGGGAAGAAAGACTCCTCTCCGTACCGCTGTTCCATATGAAAAGTCAGAAATGTATTACAGCAAGACCAAAAGAGGTCTCGGATATGCTTCTCCTCCGATGTTATCCCCAGCAGTCTCCGACTCTGATAGCGAAGAACGTTCTAATTCTTCTGATTCCAGGTCATGGGATTCTGACACTAGCGTCGGTGAAGTCCATAGTGTAATCGTATCTTCCAATATGGTTTCTGCTGAACTTCCGGAAGGATATGATGAAGACATTGAAGAAAGTTCTGAAACAGATCCTTGGGCTCAACAGATGGATAATCAGTGGGTACTCCGATTTGAACAAAGAGAACCTCCTACTGAAGATCAACTAATTCAAGTTGATGTAGGAGAAAGCGAGTCACCTCGTCCAATCTTTATTAGCAAAAATCTTCCGGAAGCAGATAAGCAAGAGTTGATTCTTCTCATTAAAGAATATATTGATGTCTTTGCCTGGAGCTACGAAGATATGCCAGGTTTAGATCCCAAAATTGCTACTTATAAACTAAACATTCTGCCTAATGCTAAACCAGTCAAACAACAACAACGGCGATTCAAGCCTGAAATGATGGACGCAATTGATGATGAAGTCAAGAAGCTTATAGCTTGTGGCTTTATCAGAGAAGAACAACATCCTGATTGGGTAGCCAATGTTGTTCCAGTCCTAAAGAAAACCGGCAAAGTTCGAGTCTGCATCGACTTCCGGAATCTTAATGAAGCATTTTCGAAAGATGAATTTCCTCTCCCTATCACAGACGTTATGATTGACAATACCTGTGGGTTCGAGCGAATATCTTTTATGGATGGGTTCTCTGGATATAATCAGATCAAAATGAATCCCGAAGATGAAAAACACACATCTTTCCGTACTCCTCGGGGAGTCTATTGCTACACAGTGATGCCATTTGGTCTCAAGAACGCTGGCGCAACATACCAACGGGTCATGAGTACCATTTTCAGAGAACATCTTCGTAAAACAGTCGAATGTTATGTTGATGATATTGCTGTTAAAAGTCGTCTGAAAGAAGATCATATCCAAGATTTGAGAACTATCTTCAATCTCATGCGTCAACATCAGCTCAAAATAAATCCTACCAAGTCATTCTTGGGTGTCTCTAGTGGTAAGTTTCTCGGCTTCGTCATTACCTCTAAGGGTATACACGTGGATCCCGAGAAGATCAAAGCCATTCAAGAGATGCGTCCTCCACGCAACCTAAAAGAGCTACGAGGATTCCAAGGCTGACTTGCGTACATCAGGCGATTCATTTCGAACTTGTCTGGACGCTGCAGACCATTCACTCAGCTAATGAAGAAGGGTGTATCTTTTATTTGGACTGAAGAATGTCAACAAGCATTCGACGACATCAAATGATATCTCATAAACCCACTAGTTTTGGTGCCACCAATCTCAGGCATTCCATTCCTAATGTACGTCCGTGCTATGGATCATTCATTGGGTGCTTTACTCGCCCAAAAGAATAAAGAAGGTCATGAACAAGCCATTTACTATCTCAGTCGTACTATGATTGGTGCTGAACACCGTTATAGTCCGGTTGAAAAAGAATGTCTAGCCCTTACGTTTGCCGTTCAAAAGACAAGACATTATATTATTGGTCAAACCATTCATGTTATATCCCGAGTCAATCCTCTTCGGGTACTGATGAAGAAGCCTAGCACATTGAACTCTCGGCTTGCTACATGGGCCATCCTTCTAGCCCAATATGATATGGTGTATGTTCCTCAAAAGTCTGTCAAAGGTCAAGCACTTGCAGATTTCTTGGCAGCTCATCCCGTACCGGAAACATCCAAGCTTTACGATAAAATTCCAGATGAGACGTTAGAAGTCAACTTGATCTCTGAAGAATTTCCAACTTGGCGTCTATTCTTTGATGGAGCATCCAGAATTGGACCCAATGGTGCTATTGTAGCAGGAGTTGGAGTTGTTCTCGTTTCCCCAGAAGGATCAACTATCCAAAGAGCTTATTCTTTAGATGAATCCTGTTCCAATAATGTAGCAGAGTACAATGCTCTACTTATCGGTCTTCAATTAGCCAAGCAATTGAACATTGAATATCTCGAAGTTTACGACGACTCTAAACTGGTTGTCAATCAAGTTAGAGGAACTTACGAGGTTCGTCATCAAGATCTGGTACCTTACTTTGAAGCAACAATCAACATGGCTACATCATTCAAAGCTTTCTTTATTGAATGTGTACGTCGAGCTTGCAATACTGAAGCAGATGCCTTAGCCAATCTTGCAGCAGTCTTAGCTGTTCCTATCAGAAGACAACAAGTGGTGGTTATCTCTAATCGAGAATTGTTTTGTGTTGAAAACAATCGTAACATCGAGTTCAGTAATTTTGCTGAAATTAATGTTATTAATGAAGATTGGAGAACTCCTTTCATCGACTTCGTGGTTCATGACATACTCCCCGAAAATCCTAAGGAGGCTACAAGTATTCGACGACGATCTCTACGGTTCTACTACAACCAAACCACCAAGACTCTCTATCGACGGACTTATGATGGTCTTCTTCTACGCTGTCTAGCTGGTGATGAAGCAAAACAAGTACTGCGTGAAGCTCACGATGGTGTCTGCGGAGCACATCAGCCTGGTCCTAAACTACAGGATCGTATCCGAAGAATGGGTTACTACTGGCCCTCTATGGTATCAGATGCCATCGAATATACAAGGAAATATCGAGCTTGTCAAATTTATGCAGATTTCATTCATCAACCTTCAGAATTTTTACATCTGACAGCCGCTTCTTGGCCTTTCGAAGCTTGGGGCATGGATGTCATAGGTCCTATTAATCCTCATTCTTCTAGAGGACATCGGTTCATTTTAGCAATAACAGACTACTTCTCTAAGTGGGCTGAAGCTATACCCTTGGCTGAAGTCAAGACTAGTAGTGTCATCAACTTTGTCAAATACCATATCATTTATCGATTTGGTGTCCCTCGACGAATTATCCATGACAACGGACCACAATTCATCAGTCAAAAATTCACCAGATTCTGTGATGATCACCGGATTGACAATGTTGCCTCGACTGCCTACAATTCTGCCGCTAATGGTTTAGCTGAAGCCTTCAACAAAACTATTATCAAGCTTCTCAAAAAGTTTGTATCCACTAACAAACGAAATTGGAGTAAAAAGCTTGGCGAATGTCTATGGGCATACCGAACTACTGTTCGTAACCCTACAGGTTTTACACCTTTCTCTTTGGTATATGGCTGTGAAGCTGTTCTTCCTCTGGAACTTCAAATTCCTTCTTTAAGGATTGCCATTGCTAACGAGCTCACTACAGAGAACAATGACCTTCTTCGACTTCAAGAATTGGAGGCACTTGATGAGAAGCGGTTAATGGCTCAACAACATATTGAGTTATACCAAGCTCGCATTTCTAAGACTTTCAACCGTAAACTGAAGGTCAGAGCCTTTCAGCAAGAAGAACTTGTTTTAAGAGTCAGACGTCCTATGACTATGACTCATCTGAGCAAAGGCAAGTTCGACGCAAAGTGGGAAGGTCCTTACGTTATAAGCAAAGTCTTCTCAAACGGAGCTTATCAACTCTCAGAATTGGATGGACGAATTGCAATGATGCCTATCAATGGTAAATTCCTCAAAAAGTACTATGTGTAAATATAAATGTTTGTAATCATCAGACAAGTTCATGTTCATAAATAAAACTTTATTTCATCATGAATGATAGTACATTATATTAAGGAAGGTCACTATTATCCTTCTCTACATTTGGACGCGGACCACTGCCGTCCTTCTCAAAGACGCGATCAGCAAAAGAGTCCAGAACCTCCTTGCCGGAACCTACGAGGAACTTACAGGCAGCCAGTCTCATGGCCTCTTCTTCTTAAGTCCTTCCTGGTTCAAGCAGAAAGTCCAGGATGTCTCGCGGTGGCTTGGGTGCAGACGAACCTTCGCCTGCTTCTGTCTCCTTTGGCTGAATTTGATCGACAGGACGTTCTTCAACGCCTTCTTCAACTTTCGGGGCGAGTTCAGTCTTCTTGAGTGCATCTCCAGACGACATTTTTATGTTGGAAAAGTGGAAGTGCTCCTTTCTGCTAAATTTTTGTTCTATTTATAGGCAGAGATTCTTCAAATAACGAAGCGACATATTCATCCGACGGTTCGTTCGTTCATTACATTTATCCGATGGTTCACCCATTCACATTCATCCGACGGTTCATCCGTTCATTATCTCTTAACGGTTCATCCATTCATTTAATTCACTTGACGGTTCGTCCGTTCATTACCTTCATCCGACGATTCATCCGTTCATTATCTTTCGACGGTTCATCCGTTCATTATCATCCGACGGTTCACCCATTCATTCATTCATTTGACGGTTCATTCGTTCATTATTTTCCATTTTAACGTTTTGTCCGTTCATTCCATCATTTGACGGTTTTCCCGTTCATCTCACATCTATATCAGCAACTTATCGTTTCGATTAAGTTGTCAATTAAAATAATAATATTCAGTATATTCTGTCACGTCCATATTACCTCTGAGCAAATATAATGAATATAATTATTTTCTACAAAATTATCAAGAAATATATCATGTCTTGTACCTCTGAATATATTTTCTATCTCTATTATTTATATCTGAACAAGATATGCAACAAATAATGGAGCCACAGCAAAAATGTCTTTTATTAATTGAAATATAAGACATTACAAAAATACACATACTTCAAAAGACGCAGAGATACAAAGTGTTCCACTAAGATGGAGGTATTATCAGATTGTCAATCTGTTGCTTGAGAGTCTGCAGCCGTTCTTCACTGGTGGACATCACCCTCCTTCTGGCCTCCTCCATTCCAGTTTTCTCATTAAAAGCTGGCATAGTCACCATTCTGCAGGTAATCTCAGCATTATGAGCTTCGATGTACTCATCCCTCTCCTGAATCAGAGCATTATATTGTTGAGTTGCAAGTTGATGATCAGCAATTTCATCTTCTAACTCCTTCTGAAGACGAGTAATCTCTGCTCTTAGCTCAGCAGCTCTCTGTTCTTTTCTAGTAGCCATTAGGGTTACTGATTCCAATTTTGAGTTATACTCAACAGATTTTGCAGAGAAGGCTTCTAAAAGATTCTGGATATTAACCCTTTCAATATCAGCTGCTTGAGCCAGTTGCTCGAATTCTGCCTGTACTAGAGATTCTACGTCTCCCTGGTTGAGCTCTTTATAGCTTTTGACAGAAATCTCTAATTCATTCAAGATATGATCCAGGAGAGTGGCTTGAGCTTCATCACCCTGTTCCCGGATAGCTCTTATCAAGAGAGACGTTGGACCCCTAACCATGAAAAAATCGGTGCCTTCTTTCTCCATCATTCTTTTTACTAGAGGCCCCAAAGATTCAAAGAAGCATCTAGTAAAAGATTGGATCACAAGATTATTAATGGCTATAGCACCAGGAGTTGCAGCCACTCCTGTTGATGATGAGGCCGTGGGACGTTCAATCTCTTGTGTCTGGATAGCCTGTTCTTTGAACAGAGGAGCCAAAGTGGAGCTAGTTGCCCCTCCTGGTTGTTCTTCTGTAAAAAGTAAAGATTGTCATTTTGCATGTTGATCGCTATTGTTCAAAGTAGATAAAAGATTTAAATTATCTTACCATGGGTTGATCCAGCAACGAGCATATTATCTGCTGGAGTAGACTTTGGCCGAGCAGAAGTAGCTTCAGCTATGACAGCTTGACTACTGCCCGCCTCAGAACCACATGACAAATGATGACTGCTACTAACAACCACCGTCGTTATGGGCACTATGTCCGTGCATATCGGAGGTGCTAGAGGAGTCTCATGATCTACAGGAAATATAAATAAAGACGTTAGCTATCAATTCAATCAAGAGGAGATTGCTAATCTCATTTTATACCTTGAGGATCATTGGCGGGAGTTTCTTCTGGGGTTTCTTCATCTATTGCTTTTTCTGGAGATACTGTTATCTCAACATCCTTTTCAGGATTTGAGATGTCAACATCATTTTCTGGAACCTCAACATCCTTTTCAGGATTTAAGGTATCAGCAGTATTCTCTGGAACTTCAATATCCTCTTCAGGATTCAAGATATCATTGACAGCATTCGGAGATGTGTACACTTCATCATCTCTTTCAAGATCTTGTATGTAGTCATCAATATTCTCAGATGAAGAGCTCTCTTCATCTTCTTCTTATTCTGGTGCATTCCCGCTGGTAGTCGCGGCTTGGTCACCATAGTCATCCAGAGGGCTGTAGCTGTAACCTTCTAGAGCTGCAATTACTTCACGATCTTCCTCTTCGCGAAGGGTTCTAGGAGTAGGCAGAAGTTCAACAATCTCTGTAGCAGGTAAAAGAGAATGTATAATATTCTGCTCTTCCTCCACAGTACTTCCTCTAGGCTCTTCAGCCTCAGTTCTCGGAGCAAGATCTGTCCTTTGCTCAACCTCCTCTCTATGTTCGGGACTAGGAGTCTTATTCCTAGGTTCTAGAATAGGAGTGGGAGATGGCAAGATTAATCCAGCTGCAGCATCCCTTACCATTGAAGACGGGGCTCGATTCCTTCTGTGGGCCAGCTTCTTTCTTTTTAGTGGCCTCTCAGGGCTTTCTATATTTATAGTCTCAACTTGTTTCTGGATAGAGGTTGGTGTAATAGCCTCTTCTTGCTGAGTTGACTCGGCCAGTTGCCGAGACTGAGATCGAGTGGTGATCTTTTCAGAAGAGTGATCTAGGATCAATTTCTTCTTTGCTGCTGGGGCAGGAGGTTCCTCTCTTCTCCTCCTTTTTGCTGGAGATTTACCCACCTTCAGAGAGACACGCAGTGGCGCGTTAACTTCTTGAGGGAACATAACATCCCTTGAGGCTTCCAAAGGTGCATCTTCTGGCTCATGTACCTCCTCATTTCCTATGAGCGACAGGACAACTCCTCCTCTCTTTAATCTTGTTGAAGATGCGAAGCTATCTGTGAGGTTGAAATTTTCGGCAAAGGTATTTGAAGATGTATAAAAAACTGAGTATGTAATCAACATCCGAGGGCCATAGTTGCTGTTTACAGGCATCGAGAACGTTGATTTCGTATCTCGAGCATTATAGTAAGCCCAGGCCTGGGCTCCATCTATCAAATAACCTTTTCCCTGAAGACATGTAATAGCATTCCCCACTGGAATTGGTCATAGCCGAACTGTCGAGCGAATCGGCTGGGAAGATACGGCTCTAAATAACATTCATCTTCAAACCGGTATACCAAGTGAGAAGGTCGGATTGTCTTCAACCATTCAAAAGCTATACGGCTCAGAGGATGCATCTGCGAATCAATCATATTTGTTCGTATTTGTTCGTAACCAGCAGGAGGTTTGGTACAATAAAAATTCCATCCCTTGCTCAAGTTTAGAGCATATCTACAGTCTCTTAGAGCAGTGAATTTCCACTTTCCATTGGCGTATCTTCGTAAAAAGCTGCCATCTACCGGTCCCATGCCGGGGTCCATCAAAGTGGGATGGTGGAGGAGTAACCACCCAAACAGATATGTATATGGTAGTTCCAACCGAGGGAATTCTTTTTCACCCTTGGATTTCAACATCAGGTCGACATAGAGGCGAAGACCAGCATTCAGCTTACAAGTCATGGCTGACAGAAGATCCATCTTATAGCCAAAGACTAATCTAACAGCCACAAAAAGAGCACCGCGGTGGAAGCGGTCTACTGCGCTGGATCCCGGAACTACAAATCGACGAAGCCAATGTGTCAGAAACCCTGCTAACTGGGCTTCCTTCGACATCGGTCTATATCCTACTCTCAGATAACTTTCGAGAGTATCTCCTGTTTTCAAAGGAGGACACTGATAGTCATCCTTCATCTGTTTATCAAAATCACCACTTTTTTCCATCAACTTCATTACTTCTATGTTGCTTAGTGGCTTGAAGAAATTAGGATAACATCTGTCATGTTCCTTGGTCTTTGGTTCTTGAATGTGGTTTAAGAACAAATAAGGTAGCCATTTCGAGGAATAGCAAGTGTTTGATGTGGCACTCTTATAGAACAGGGAACAGATCTTGTAATGACATAGCAGTTCTTCGAATACTGCTACCATTTATGTATTTTCTCTCCAGAGTCTATCTAATTCATCATTGGTGGAGACGAATTCTTCATATGGGAAATCTCCCATTGGCAGAAAAGAGATGTACTTTATCTCATGGAGTACAAATCCAATTTCTCCGCCGGGAGTCATAAAGGTTCCTGTTCTGTAATTATATCTCTTTGCTAAAGCCAAGAACAGGTGAGGGTTCAGAGCAAAACCATAGACAGTGGCATGCACTGCTTGGTACAGGTTGATTTGCTGCAATTCGCCTTCAAACTTGGTCAGAATCCAATTGGCTATACAGCTCCATCTTTTGAAATCTGGATTCACCAATCCAGTTAGTCTAATGTCTTGCTCTGGATATTTTCTTTCGACTTTCGCAAATTCATTTACGAAAATTGGGGTCCTGACGGGCATTAACAATGAAGAATTCTCCGACGGAATGCAACCGGGTTTCAGTCCTCTCAGCAAAACACTGTACCTTTCAGAAGAACTATAGAACATATCTTTCTTATTCGGACCCTTCTTCACAAAGATTCTTCCCGGACGGGCATCTTGGAACGGAGTAAGGTTCTATTCCATCTTTCTCGGGTAACTCGCATGAGCATACCGGGATAATGGGAGGCAGCGTAGAATATTTGGTATCGAGAAAGATCTGTCCGTCTGATGAACAACTCTTTCTTTCATCCTCGGTCTTGGTTGAGAACTTTTCTCAAAAGCTTCACCAAACAAGAATAATGGTTTCTTATGTATAACAGCATCTGCTGTTTCCAGACGTTGTCCGTTCATTAAGCACTGCAGTGTTTCGTTGTCCTGGGATACCAAAATGGCCTGACTTGAGGTCGGCAGATCATACTGAGGATAATGTACATATGACAAGTCCTCTTTATACTCTGATTCTGAAAGGGTTCCCACGAAGTTTTCATATTCTGGGCCTTCTCTGGTATTAACTGCATCAGACAGAGAAAACAAAAAAGTTTCAGTACAGAGTCAAGATCAAAGATTCAGGTTGTGCAAAATAATCAAATTGTGCAAACATCAGATTGCGCAAAATCAGATTACGCAAAATCAGATTGCGCAAACAAATAAACATCAGTTTGCACTGACAGACTCGCGCAAATCAGCAAGTTGCGCTGACTTTTGTCAGCGCAATTCAACTGATTGCACAGAGAGTCATTCTTCATAAAAATGAAGGCTGGACTGATTTGTGCAACCAGAACCCTAAAAAGGGTGGCGCAGTATGATCCTATCTCTAAAAAGAGATGGATTCCGACAGGAACATTGAAATCAAAACTCTAAAAAGAGTTTTGATTAGGTTAACTACCTATCATTGCTGGGTGAGCTATTTCATGGCGCGAAGCTCGATGCGCAGCCCTAGTCGACGATTCAGCGGGAGCCTTGCCCTTAGCGGTGGCAGAGGATCGTCGGGGAGCCATCGGGATTGTCGGAGAAGGAAGGAGGAAAGAGTTCAGAAGTTGTTTTCTCTCAAAAGCACAAAGGAAGCAAGTAAAGAACATTTCGAATGAATTGAAGAAATATTTATAGTTTTTCAGAATCGAAACGGCCGCCTTCGATTGCGCCTAAAAAGGGGAGGGCTAAACCCTCAGATTGTGCAGACAGCTCATTATGTGCGCAAATTGGTTTCATATTCAAAATTCAAAGTATTTCGAAATTTTGAATAAGTTCAACTTTCGAAAACTTTGAAGGGGGTCTTGTAGGTCCTAAAAAATCAAGTTGCACACATCAACAAAGTCAGAAAAATCAAGAAATACAACTTTCAGATGAACTGCGCAGACATCAGATTGCGCATCTTTCTGATTGCGCAGGATAGATTGCGCATACTTTCAAGTGCGCAGGATGACGTGGCAAATCGCCATCATTACCTGACATAAATCAAATCTTCTGACAACTGACAGCGCAAAGATCGAGGCGACCGTTCGTTTAATCGTACAGTACGGCGCTCGAGGACAGCTGGCAGCACAATCCATGTTGGCGCAATCTATGTTGGCGCAATCCATTTCCTGCGCAATTCAAGTTGGCGCAATCCATTTCCTGCGTAATTCAATGTGCGCGTTCTATCAGTACAAATGATAAAATACATGTGTCATTCATGCCATCAATTGCTCATTTTGTGGCAACTGCCTGTGCATGATCATGCGCATTTCAATCAAATGATGCCATGTGTCCAAGACAGTTAGCCCATGATCCAGCAACTGCCTGTGCAGTCCATTGCTGCGCAAACCAATTGCTGCACAATCCATCATACGCAGTCCAGAATAACTAAAAGTTAGTTATTTCTCAGAACTCTATAAATAGAGTTTCAAGTCTCCATTCAAGGGGATCAAGAATCAATAATCAGAAAGATCAGACTTCAAAGTTCAGAGAGTCCAGGAGTTCTTGTCCAAGTGCTGCTGCATTCTTCCGAGGCTTTTGCCTTCCACTTCCGAGGCTTTTTGCCTTCAATTCCAGAGTTGTCTTCAACTTCATAGGCTTCGTCTTCAGAGTTCACATCGTCCAAGGGATAAAGCAATCGTCATCTAGATTGGATTTTTAAAGTTGTACCATTCCCAGAATTCAAATTGTAATCTTTTACAAAGTTTGTATCAATAAAGTTCTTCAACTTTTGTTTTTGCAAACAATCATGTCGATTATCCTCCAATAACATGTCATCTTGTGTAAAGGTGATATTCGGGATGATCTCCAATACACTATTGCAATGTAAGCAAGTAACAGGTTCTTCATCTGGCTTCTTTAATTGTGCGAGATAAGAGTCAGCCTGAAGAAGTGCTTTACTTAATGTCTCCCGAGTCTCTTTAGAAAGACGTAGAAGTTCAAAGAGGGACATTCTAGCTGGAGTACTAGCGAGTTGAGCTAAAATGTCAAAGTTATAAGGCTTCTGAAGTCCAAGGGGAGGGAACTTCCTGATTGGTTTATCGAAGCGAGCTTGTTGTTTGCCTTTCTCAAGTGTTGTGGGCTTGGAAGGAATAGGTACAACCGGTGTAGTTGAAGGAACAGGTACAGTAGATGATTCTTCCTCACGAGGAACATCAGGAGTATCTTTGTCAGCTGGAGAGATATCAGGAGTATCTTCAGGACTCTTGGAATAATCCTTTAGATAATGTTTCCCTGTTCTAGTAGCACCAGCAAGTGTTTCTACTTTATCTTTCGGTTCTATGTCGGAAGTAGATCCGAAAGAAGTCATATGACATGACTTAGTTTTTCAGCCTTCTTAGATTTTAGGGAAGTAGTCTTTTGAAGGGGAGGAGATTCAAAATCTGCCACTAGATCAAGATGAATCCATATGATTTCTCCTATTTCAATAGTGATCGGTACTAATCCTTCAGACTGGGGGGGAATATTCACGATTTCAAGAGTTGCCTTGGGAATAGAAACGATCCCGCTTTCAAGGAGTTGAGGAGGAAAATCTCCGAATTGCATAGAGACAACGTTGGAGGTGACGGTCTTTTCTTTCGGAGTGAGAGTGACAGCTCCAGATTTGATCATTTCCTGGATTTTTCCTTTCAGTACAAAACATGTACGAGCTGTGTGACCCAACATTCTATGGTACGACAGTATTTAGGATGATCTGTCTTACCAGCTTCATCAGGTTTCTTGATGTCAGGTAAATGTATTTTATTACCTTTAAGTATACATTCAAAGATACCAAGGACGTCATCGTCGTCAAAAGAGTATTCTTCTTTGGGGCGAGGTGCTCTTGGTTGTTGATTCGTAGAGGCAGGAGTAGTTTGAACAGCCAATACATCTTGACTCTGGAGATTAACTGCAAGGGTTTCTTTTCCCTTGCGAGTATTGGATTTAGCACTATTGCTAGTACTTTGACCTGTTTCATTGGGAGTCATGTGCACTCCTAAACCTTTGAAAGTTTCAGCACTAATTTCTGCAGCTTTGGTACTAACTATGAAGGAAGGCCAATCTTGAAATTGAGTAGATCCTGTCCATATGCTGATGATTGGTAACAGATTCGATTTACATGTGTCAATGGTGACAGC
The DNA here is from genome assembly GCA_029216955.1 of Iris pallida. Classification (NCBI taxonomy): domain Eukaryota; kingdom Viridiplantae; phylum Streptophyta; class Magnoliopsida; order Asparagales; family Iridaceae; genus Iris; species Iris pallida. The sequence continues at coordinate 30,484,068 of JANAVB010003400.1, read as the reverse complement.
ATCAGGAGTTCCAAGAGGCATCTTCAGAGCTTCTCTTTGAAACCGTTCAATGAAATTCTCAGTAGTTTCATTATTTTTCTGTTTGATTCTTATAAGAGCAGACATAGTCATGTCATTGAGCCCTTCATAGAACCGTTCAAGAAACATTTGTTTGAAGCCGGCAAATGAGGTAATACACCCATCAGGGAGACTTCTATACCATTCATAAGCCGTTCCCTTGAGACATCCGACAAACACCCGAGTAAGGAGGGCGTCACTTGGTTATAGCTGGTCAGTCATCACTTCAAAATGATTGAGAAACTGACTCGGAGAAGTGGTTCCATCAAAGAATGAGATAGTAGGAGGCTTGTATTTAGGAGGATATGATACTTGCTTCCATTCTATTGGATAAGGTTGCTTGATACCTAACCTTTGTAAACCGTCTTTCTGTTTGAATGCCTCAAATTGGGTTCGGAGATTCCTCAATTCTTCAGTAACGACTCCGAAAGATTGTGGAGTTGTAGCTTGTAGAGAATAGTTAGGAGGAGGCACAGCATTATAAGCGCTACCCCCAGCTCCCGAATGGCTAGGAATTGGTTGAGCTTGCCTAGGGATATGGGATTGTACTGCTGGAGGAACATGCACTGGATTTACACCAGTGTCAATTGGTATGGCGTCATGTACAGTCTGTTGATTTTGCAGCTGGGTTGCCATAAGTTCATACATTGACTTCATAGTATCAGCCATAGATTTCATTTGTTGTTCCAAAGAAGCAATTCTTTGGTCTTGGGAAGTCATCGAAGAAGAAGGTTCATTGTTTAATTTAGTATTCCCATCCACCATATAAGTTGTGACTATACGAGGGATTATTGATGAACTAGTGGATACTGTTTGTTCTGAATCATTGCTTTGTGTATCAAATCAGTCGTAGGAGAACTACCTCCAGTAGAAAGAGGTGGGAAGTTGGATTCTTCAAGGAATTCAGAATAGTCTTCAGAAATCGAAGTTCTTTGATTAGAAGCCATGACTCTTGATCTGGTGCCTCTATATACCCCATCTTGATTATCAGTTCTACCCCCAGTATCCCGAGAGGCCATATTGATAGAGGCGAAAAGAGGTTCATCTTCATCAGACATAGGTTCACACTGGATCCGATTAAAGACAGACTGTCATTTAGTTTGACATCTGCATTGAATTATGACCCTAGGTTGGAAGTCACAATCATGATCAGTATGGTCATAATCTATTGACAGAGAATTATTCCTCCTCTTTTATTGAAGATGTTCTCGCAAATCTGTATGTGAAGATTGGGGTATATTTGAGAACAATCTTTGTGCATTTTTAGGAACGTATTTCTTGTTCTTGGATTTTGTCGGCTCTTGATTATACAAAGAGTGATTAATCTGAGCAACATAATTTTTGGCATATTCTGCATCCGGATCTCTTACTTTTGTTCCTGATTGGTATGGTTTCTTAACACCATAAGTGCTTCCCAAATGGGATTGATTAAGTTTCATTCTTAGATCTGTTGGAGGTAAAACATTGGTCTTTGATACTTGAAGTTTTCCTTCCATTGATCTAGATATTTGCAGAGAAGGAAGAGTTGAACCATCCCCTTGATTAGGAGTTGGTAACAAACCATTTTGTAGAGACAAATTCTGTGTCCAATTTGAAGAAGTCGTAGAAGAAGATATTAAGAAATGTTTCTTTTTAGACTTGTTCAAGTTTTGAGACATAGAATATCCAGAAGGAAGAGTAGTCAAAAGACTATTTCCTTTTCTTTGACTAACAAAACTGTCAGCCAAAACTGTTCCTGAAGTAAACACTACAGGAGCAGAAGAAACAACCAAAGAGTTGTTCCTATTCGAAGGGACTTTGTGAGCCATTTGTGGAGGAGCCATAGCAAGACTACCCCCAGTTCTAGCAGAACTTGGCAAGGAGGAAGAAATAGCTAAAGAGCTATTCTTCTTAGAATATGCTGGTGACAATTTGGCTAAGGAGCCAGTGTTGTCAGCATATGAAGTCTTGGCTAAAAAGCCAGATTTCGGTACGCATGCTGAGTCAGGGAGAGCTGACTTGGTGGATGATGCGTGCGGAATACACGCTGAGACAGGCTTGGTTAAAGAACCAGTACTGTTAGCATGATTTTTGGGTTTAGAAATATGCACTAGAACAGGTTTGGCTAAAGAGCCAGTGCTGTCAGCGTGACTTTTGGACTGTGTGACTACGGAAACAGATGTGGCTAAGGAGCCATCACTATTAGCGTGTCTTTTGGATGTTATCGTCTTCGAGCACACAGGAGTATGCGTGCCTGCAGTGGAGTTCTTGCCAGTGTTAGTAATGGACATTGTGGTAGAAACTTTACCATCTTTGGTCGCCAACAGATTCTTAGGGACGTAGACAGATCGTCCCTTTGATTTGGCAGTGGTGATAGAGGTTGAAGTGTGTTTGCCACCCTTAGCTCGCTGCATTTCTTCATAGGCGAGTTAATTGAACTGAATCGATATCACCTTCTTCGTCGATCCGACCGACGAAGCGTCGCGTTGAGTTGTGGCCATCTCAGAAGAGGAGATGGGTTTCCCCAGCAGAGTCGCCAATTTGTTTTCCATAAATAAATTCACTTTATTTATTTTAATTATGGAAAAATATAACTGTAGGAATCCAATCTAGAAGACGATTGCTTTATCCCTTGGACGATGCGAAGAAGAAAAGCTCTCAAGAATTCGACAGCAATTTAGATATTCTGTCTCTCTATATAATGAATGAGAAAAGAACTCTATTTATAGAGTAAAAAATAACTAAAAAGATAACTGTCTTCATAACCTATGCATAGTTGACAATCACGCAGGACTCAATCGTACGCAAGGTTGATGAGCAGTTACTGGACGTAGCCCATAACTGTTGGACACATGGCAATCATGCATGAGTTGTGTGAAAGTTACTGGGCACGCATACGAGAGATCCGTGGCATGTCTGCCACATACTCCAATTTAATAATTTGAGATAATAATCCATGCTAACTGGTTGAGGATAAAATCCCTGTTGAGATAAAAAATCCATGCTAACTTACAGCAGAAATACTTAGGCTCAAAATATACGCAGACTTGAGGCAGAGTGCTCAGAATACACGCAAATTTGAGGCAGGAACACTGAAGTTCAAAATGCACGCAGACTTGAGGCAGAACGGCCAACTGTCTTGATTTGACGTGACTCGACTGACATAAAATCTCTAACATTGATTGCTTTGTCAGTCATATTAAATGATGATAAGCTCTTTTTGGTACGCCAACTTGATGAAGACCGAATATTGTTGAAGAAGATTTCAAAAAATCACGCAATAGTCGGCTGAGATTTCTTGAATCCCGTGCATACGTGGCATACGAGGAGACATTTATTGACTGTCGTGCTGTCAGTCATAATTACAATCTGACAAATGGTGAGCTATCTTTGAGTACCATTTTGAACTCTGCATACTTTTGAGGAAATGATTTGATAGAACTCAGCGTGTCTTTTAGACATTTTCCTGATAGGCTGTATTAACTCAGCGTGACTATATTTTTGAGGCCTACAAATCCTTACACATATAAATGAACCATTGCATGATAATTAAACATCAATCAAAATAGTTTAAATACATTTAATCTCAGAATATCAGTAAACAGTGAACCATGTGTCAGAAATTTGGGGAAAACCCAATTCGAAAACCAAATTACAACTAATACTCAAAATTAAGGGTTGGTAATCATAGGGTTATATGTGTACGTGCCTCACAGTGTGTGTCATGTCCCCAAAGTGGGACACGACGTATCCAATCAATAATAACATACACAAATACACTGACTCAGTGCACAGCCTCGTGCACGTGTGTCTAGCACACGACATAGGCCACGTGGAGACACGTGGTCGTGCACACGTGTACGCCTAGCATAGGGCTAGGTTCGTGTCACCCTGAATCATGTCCATGAGACATGTAAACACGACACGGAGCTTGTGTCAGCAGCGCCTGTGGCACGCACGCACCACAGGCAACAGCCAGTGCGGGCACGATTGTGTGTCCAATTCGACACGAATCGACTCGAGACTCGAGGGGGTACGTGTCAGTCACTTCCCCTCGGTCCTCGCCAAGTGGCGCGTGTCCATTCGCTGTGTCCAATAAGAAAACCTACCTGTGTAGCAGGACAATGTGCATACACTGCAACAACGTGTTCGTGTCCTTGTACTGACACGACACGACACAGAAAACACCCACCAATGACACGAAATCAAAGACGAACCCTAGACCTACAAATCCATTCAAAAATATTTCAAAAATTAGCACAAAACAGTGAGTGTGGCATTTTGTCGAATACCTAGTTCTAGGTTAGGATACGTGTCCGATACGGACACGAAATCAAATACAATTGACACCAAACCTTCACTACAGCTAGGAGACACCTAGATCTAGGCTACCATGCAAAGAAAACAGAATTAAACTACAATTTGAAGGGTTTTACCTATAGGTGCAAATGACCAAGAAAAGCCCCATATCGATTGATCCCCGTTGCTGGTCAAATCCTCCAAATTGCTCACAAACTGAAATCACACTCCATGAATATCAAATAGAGGATGATTAGAATCTATTGCAAAAGATTTGGGTCAAAAAGGAATTAAAATGGATTTGATATGAATTATGGAAGATGGGAATTACCTTTCCTTCTAAAAGTTGGAATGACACAAAAGAGGCAAGAACAAGTGGAAAGGAGATTTTATAGGGGGAATACCTAGGTTGGTCGGCCATAAATGCTGAAATTAGGGTTAGGGTTTCATGTCATGGGCTATGGGCCAAGTTGCATTAGTCATAGAATTAAATCATAAGTCATAAGTCATGAACCTAGTATTATTTCTCCTATTTCAAACTTGATTCTATATGACTAAAATTGGGTTGACTTAAGTTAGACTAGGGTCCTACCATGCTAACCAAGTCACCATAGCTAGGGTCAACTTCTAGGTTAGTCTTCAGAGTCTCAACTAGTCAAAGTCAAAAATAGCAATCACCAATTCAATAAATTAAAATAAATTCAAAAAAACTTCACAAATGACCAAAATACCCTCAAGCTAAAATGTGGTAGTAACAGCCGCCTAATCAGTACCTCAACCAGGCTGAGCGGTTAAACAGTTGCCTAAATAGCTGTGACAACCTAGATGGCATCTTCCGCGTAGTAGATCCTCCCTCATTATTACCTCCTTCATAGCTTGCCCGCCAAAAAAAAATATAAAGGAGGTATAGATCACCAACGAGAAAAGAAAAAAGTGAGATCAAATCATTAACTAATCAAATCCATAAAATTAACCTCATCGTTGAGGGTACTAGAGACACATGAGAGGGTCATAAAGAGCACTTGAGAATCTATTAATATCAGATCTTCAATGGAGTAAAGGGGTCATTATAGTACCCGATCTCCATAAGCACACTTCTATAGAATCTATATTTGTACTAGCAAATCCTTATATTAGGCTTTGTTGTACTGTTTAAATTGTAATATATAAAGGAAAAGAAAGGAGTTTTATCTCAACCGATCTCTTCTTCTCTTATCCCCCTGAATGATACATATTATCATCATCTTTCCTGCGATGGTGAACAAGCTAGCGACTATGTTGGGGACAACTTTCTCCTCCGACGAGAAATTAGTGACGCAATATGATACTTCCATGTTGGGCTCATCCCAACAGACGTTGGTTGTCCGGTATGACCAACAAGATTATGAAGACATGCTCTCTATATTTTTATGGAGATTACATTGAGAGCCACATTTTTATGCTTCTATAAGACCCCTTCAAACTTTTTGAATTTTCTAGCATAAATTTGAAATACTTTGAAGTAGAAGCATACAAGATGGTTGTGATGCATGCTTTTGAAGCAAAATCTCAACAGATTTCTGATGTGGCTTAATTATTTCAACTTCTCCATTGGAATCTGAAACTATTCCAACTTTTATAGAGATTGCATTAAGGCTTGGTCAAAGCTAATAACACTATTTTCTTAACTAAAGGCTACCCTCTCCACTATAAAAAGAGATGGCGATTGGTAGAATTCCTTCATCACATCCTCTCTCCATGCATTCATACATCCAAGCTTTAACAAATTCAAGCGAACTTGTAGAGGAGTTGGACATCATCTTACCAAAGGCATTGTTCTTTGGACGTGTTAGAAGCAAAGAAAAGCATCAATTTTCCAGAGATAGTCCAGATGGAGCCAGGAAGGACATCACAACATGTCTAATTCGACATGAAGGATCATATTATGTCGAGACTCTTTGCGGTCTCCAGGCCTATCTTACTGTCTGTAACCATTAGACGGAGCTTGCTGTTGGATGGTGTCATCGCTTTGGCGTGCGTAACATGATTGGGTTTGAATTCCAATCAAAACACTAGGAGTGATAGGCGGTATTGGCAGTAGACTTTGTGCGTGCCCAATTTTCTATTCTTCCGCTAGAGTGTACTGCCATAGAATGGAGATGGGATCCCATGCTTGTAAATATACAACATGTGGATCAGGTTGGCTACTTCCTGTTAGACCCAACCAGTGCTGCATTCCTTCCTCCAACCTTTTGAGGTTCTGGGAATATTTAACACTAGACTATATGTAATCACTACAACAAAAAGACCTATTAATGACGCTTGATAAGTAGATTTAATAACGGCTGATAAAGAAGCGTCATCAAAGTTCGAAATACCTTTTTTCTATGACGGTTTTGGCTAATTTTGGGCTTTTTATAACGTTTATAAAACAAAGCGTTATTAATATTTTAGAGCGGTGGCAGACTTGTAATAAGTTTTCTGTAAAATTCTTTCCACCAACGCGATATTTGGAGGCTCAAGCCTCCGCCCCCTTCTCATCCCCTCTCCAAATCCCTTCTCCTCCCCTCTCAGCTCCACTCTCCTTCTCATCCTCTTCCCTCCTCTCACCAAACCCTAATCTTCTCCTCCTCCTTCTTTCAATCCTCCATATCGTCGTCCTCTGCTTAGTTTCCTCCTCCGCTTCTCGATCCTGGAATCCTAAATTTCCCTCCATCTCCACCAAACCCTAAATTCTCTCCCAACCCGATCTGCTGAACCTCGGGCACATGGCAGGCGAACCGATGTACGGCCACCACCGCCACTCCCACCAGCCGACCCCCTCCCCATCCTCCGCCCACCGGACCCCTTCCCGCCACACCCGAGACCCCCACAACCCTCGCCACTTCCGCCACCCCCATGTCCTTCTCCTCCGATGCCGACGGTCCCGACCCCGCCACCGACCCCTCCGCCGACGACTCTGTCCCCGTCTTCGTCTGGGGCACCAACATCAGCGTCCAGGACGTCAACGCCGCAATCCTCCACCACTTCCGCGACTCCCCCGACCAGCCCGACTCCAAGTACATGCGTACCGTCCACCTCATCATGGAGCTCGACGGGGGCGAGTCCCTTGACGTCGATAGAGGTATAACACTATTTCTACAATTGCAATATATTTTTTATTCACAGATGCACATGTGGCATGGCAATGTGGGCATGGCACCGATTTTGTGTAATTTTGGATTCTGTGTTGTCTTTGATACATGTGCGATGAAGAACAAATTTTGAAATTTTTTGGCATTACTGCTACTTCATTTGTTTCAATTTTTCCAGTGAATTGAAGTCTAGACCCTAGCTAGAGAGTAACGGCCCTTCAAGATTGGGCTGTTGACTGGCCACAATAATGGTCCAATGCTTGCACAGGTTTCTAAAACAGTGTCAAGATCAACCCAACATATGTTAGTTTAATAGCAATTAATCTTGGTTTGCATGTTCGTTTTTGGTAGTAAGCAATAGGGATGCAAGTGCTATTTTTATTTCCCGTGGGCTAGTTATGTTGAACTTATTAATTTGGTTAGTTCTTTATGTGTTGGTTCATTCTTCGACTTCATGTGAAGAATAGATAATGATTATGGTCTTGTAGATGGAACATTAACAATAAGGAGTGGGGTATCCGAGGGAAATGCTAACCAAATTAATCATATTTTAAATTCTCTAGTTTTCTATGATTCAACCTCATGTTATCTACGATCTGAAATTTAGCCTTGTATGGATTGTATAACCACATCTAATTCCGAAAATAATAAAATTCAAAGCTTAGATTGAGTGGTTAGTGTATTTGAGAATGAAACATATTCTGCAGTTGGAACTTTCTTTCAATAGCAATCCGGGAACAAGAATCCTAAAAAAAGCATAAATAAATTCAGGGAACAAAAAGGCTACTTTGGATTGAATATAAAACAAAATGACCTTCCCACCAGTCCATTGTCCATTATATTCACTTTAGTGAGCATTCTAGTGGAGTCCTTGAGGTATTTGCACTTGTGGCCTCTGCTTCTAGATTATTGTCATAACTTGATAGTAGAGTGGGGCTGTATGTCATATGTTGAATGCTAAGCATACATGTTGTAGGTACGTACATCAGTAGGTCATGTGAAATTTTAAATGAATGGTTATTGTGTTATACTGTTGACTTTCTGGCATTGTGCTCTTAGGAGATTTTGGTAATTCTCTAGGGAACCAGTGTTTTTTTTACATATGTTCTTGCTTTCGTTGTTCTTGGTTTTGGAGGTCTGCCATTATTAATAAAGTTGAACTCATTACTTATTCACCTTGCTTGGCAGTTCTAGACAACTTGACCTTCATGAATTCAAGTAGCTCGGTAGTATCAATTGTTTCCTGTGCATCGGAAAACAAGGGCAAATTCCAGATTTTGGTTTGCTTACTCACAGGATTCTTGGGAACTCCTGTCAGCTTTGTAAACTTCATATTATTTATGGGTAAAAGTGATGTTGATATTTTGATTGTCCTTCATCTCAATAAACATCTATTATCTTGTAATCTTGTTTTGGTTATATACTTGATTCACCAGTATATCACAATATATTCACTGCTCACAAGAGGCTTCAGTAAGTCATTCACTTTGTAGGTTGATGCAAGTTGCTTTCTTCTTCTGATAGCTGATCAGAAATGTGTCCAAGTATTACATGAAGGGTCCATCCTTGCACTTATGATTGTGCAGTTGATTTTTAAGAGGTTATATTGAATATTATGGTACTATTTCTATGTTTTATATATTCTAATATAAAAGCTACTTTACTCTTGAAAATGAGATGTGATGAACCTACAATTATTCATCTTCTATCTACAGCGGTCGGCAAAAGTATATGAATCAACAAGGATTTCATATTGTTGGATATGGATGCACTACATGTATTGGAAACTCTGGGGACCTGGATGCGTCCGTTGCTGCTGCAATTTCTGAAAATGGTAGTAACAGTTTGTCATTGAGTTAGCCCTGTTTTATATCCCATTATCGATAATATGCAAGTCATGAAGCATTCACCTCATTTGATTATGTATGTTTTTTTCCTTCTTCATAGATATTGTTGCCACTGCTGTGCTTTCTGGAAATAGAAATTTTGAAGGTCGAGTGCATCCCTTGACTCGAGCCAATTATCTTGCTTCACCTCCTCTGGTTGTAGCGTATGCCCTTGCTGGCTCAGTAAGTCATTTGTGCTATTTTATAATGTAATTTATTTTGAGATGCGGAATTAGGAATTTATAAGAACAGGTTGAATAAAAGATAAATATGTATGCCTCGACCAATAATATAATTCCCTTTCAGTGATTCTCATCTTCCTCTTCTTTCAAGTTATTCTGACCAATCAGCCACTGTTAATTTTGCTTAATTGATCAAACTCTTCGCCAATACCTATACCAGTATTGTTAGCTTGTAATCCTCCTGAACATGGTCTTAGGTTGTTTATCAATAGCTGATTTTTTTTATAATTTCGTTACTTCAATAATCGATTCTTGATAGTAAATTTGAATATATTGCTGCAAGTTTTTCCATGATCATGCACATCTTTTTCTTACTGACACCAAATTAAATTTGACTAGTTTTATTGTGAAACCATTATCAGGTTGACATTGATTTCGAGAAGGAACCTATTGGAATATCAAAGGATGGGAAGAGTGTATACTTTAGGGACATTTGGCCGTCAACTGAAGAAATTGTAGAGGTAGTTACTGCAAGTGTGGATAAATTTAATTTTTGGTCACATGCTATCATATCCCTCGTAATTGCATAAATTCTTTATTTCTTTCAGTATGTGACTAAGTATCTTTTGATAAGAGGATAATGTTGCATGAGCAAGATTACAATATTTGCATAATGAAGTGCCTGGTTGATAACCGATTAATCCTTTTTGTAGAACACTTCACATGTTATATATCAATTCTTATAGGATCATGAAGCCACATCAGAAAGATAGGCTAACGTAGTATCAGTTTTCGAAATCGTTGATAACCTAACACTTCACATGTTACAATTTCTTGCTTTCGGGGTGATGTCTTTGATAGCCTATACAACTAAATCTTACTTCTTCGCGTTGGCCTACTTTTGAGAAGGTGGTTCACATAGAGGTTGGATGGTTTGATGATCCTGAGAACTCGAGTGGAGCCGTTGGGGAAAGAACACATATAAGACATTTGTTATGAAAAATCTTATATAGGTAGATAGGCAAATCTGCACTTGTATATTTCAATCTTATATAGGTAGACTAGTCTTTCTTCAATTTTGACTTGATTTTTTGTGCATCTTTAATTCTTTATGACCTACATTGTATCAGTTTGTTGTTTTTCTTTTGAGAATTATGATGCAATTTATGTGTTTGACAATAAACTGTAATTTTTTGCTCAACATATTTTAGAAAGATTGGAGAAATGAGGCTCAACTTTGTAAGGTAAAATGTGATATTCAAAATAAGAATACAAGTACATTTTGTAGTAATCTTTAGTTGCCTGCTCTGGAGTAACTCTCCTTTCACTACCAAAATAAGTCATATTAGCGACGAAATTAGCGACGCCAACTTAAAACGTCGCTAATATTTTTGGATTTAGCGACTCCTAAGAATGCGTCACAATACGTCGCTGATAGCGACAAACAGCGACAGATTACGACTACCTTTAGTGTAATAAAAATCAACGTCGTTGATTTGTCGAAAAACGTCGCTAGTTTTATTAGTTCAGCGACGTTTAGCGTCGCAAGGATTAATAAGTCGCCGAATATTAAACGCTTACCGACGCTTTGCGACGTATTTTATGACGTCGCTAATTTCTGCTAAATAGGGTTTCCTCGATTCCAATTTTCATTTCTCCCTCTCCCCAAATTCTTTGTTTCCGCCCCTCTTCCCCCGACCACGACGACAGCCACCCCCTTCCCTCCGGCGCCGCTCATCCTCCTCCTCCACCGCGAGCCCCTTCTCCTCCCTCCGGCGAGCCCGTTCTCTTCCTCCTCCTCCACCGCGAGCCCCTTCTCCTTCTCCACCACGAGATCCTCCTCCTCCTCCTCCTCCACCACCGCAAGGAGACTGAAGGTAAACCCTAACCCTAATTGAGGTGTTTTTTGTGTCCAAAATGGACACGGAGACACATTACGACCATGTGTTCACTGATACAGTGTGTTCACGAGGTTTTGGACACTTTGTGTCCATTTATTGGACACGTGGACACCCCCAAGCTTGCATATATATGTATTTCACCTCTGTACACTTAATTCCCTCCTCCTCCACAACTGAACTTGTCCTCCTCCTCCTCCTCCTCCACCACCGCGAGGAGACTGAAGGTAAACCCTAACCTAATTGAGGTGTTTTTCGTGTCCAAAATGGACACGGAGACACAGTACGGCCATGTGTTCACTGATACAGTATGTTCGTGAGGTTTTGGACACTTTGTGTCCATTTGTTGGACACATGGACACCCCCAAGCTTGCATATATATGTATTTCACCTTACTACATTTAATCCCCTACATACACTTGTGTATTTTCGTATTAATTTGGATTTGCATATTGGGTTTGGATTTCGATATAGTGTTTGATACATTGTTTCACCTTGCAACATTCCTACACTTATTTTAGACAACAAGTATATGAACCAATTAGTCAACATCTATTTGTTGAAGTATGGTACTCCATTCTTCGTAAGTTCTAGCTATATATGTCTCTCAAGATCCAATACTCAAAAATCCCAAGAAGAAGAAGAAAAAGAAAAGAATAAAATGACATCGCTCAACACCCTATGACAACTCTTTGTAGAATTGTGTTAAAGTGTGAGTTCTACAGTATGAGTTCTACAGTATGGTTATCTTTGTAGAATAAAATGACATCGCTCAACCCTATCGATCCTCCATACAAGTCTTCCTTCATCTATTGTCTTAAAGTGTGAGTTCTACAGTATGGTTCTGTTTGGTGAATTGTGTCTTATTATAGTCCCTGCAGCCATTCGACTGGCGAGGCAGAAACTATGTAGTCGTAGATAAAGTTGACTGTCATCCGACCCTCATCCCTCGGCAATGATGATACGATAACCAACCGGAGAGGCAAGGACATAGTCCCTGCATTCATTTGGATTAGTAAATGTGAATATGGGGTTTGGATTCATGGTGTATATGTTCACTGTCTCAAGGACATAGTCCCTGCAGCCATTCGACTGGCGAGGCAGAAACTATGTAACCGTAGATAAAGTTGACTGTCCTCCGACCCTCATCCCTCGGCAATGATGATACGACAACCTATCACTATATCTTATATAGTAGTAGATGATGTCTTAGTATTACATTATGTGAGTTCATCTTGATTCTGTTACATTCTTCAGATACTAGATACGATAAGAACATATACTACACCATATGTACAGAACATAGATGATTCACACTAATGTATGCTTGAATGAATTTTGGGTTGTGTTCTGAGCCATTCGTTCCCATACTTGGCAATTAAGCCATTCGACTGGCGAGGCAGAAACTATGTATCCGTAGATAAAGTTGACTGTCCTCCGACCCTCATCCCTCGGCAATGATGATACGACAACCTATCACTATATCTTATATAGTAGTAGATGATGTCTTAGTATTACATTATGTGAGTTCATCTTGATTCTGTTACATTCTTTAGATACTAGATACGATAAGAACATATACTACACCATATGTACAGAACATAGATGATTCACACTAATGTATGCTTGAATGAATCTTGGGTTGTGTTCTGAGCCATCCGTTCTCACACTTGGCAAAAAATCGAATTATTTGTGAACACATGGCCGTAATGTGTCTTCGTGTCCCGAGGAGTCCAAATTTCGTACCTCCGCTACATGATGGTTCCTTTAGTTAGCTTGCTTATGTTATAATTATATTATTTATGACTATCGATCTTACCAGATGGCACCCATGACCCGAGGAGCGGCACGTCGTTTGAAGAAAACAGTGAATGCTGAGGTGGCTCCTCCTACAATTGAGGAGGAAGTGGCATCGGTTGCTAGTGAGACCGGAAGTTCTATTCATCCAGCACCGGTAGCTAGTGAGACCGAGAGTTCTCTTCATGCAGTCCTTACAAGGGACGACATCTCTCCTCGTGCCAAAAATCTCGCTTTTTCGAGGTGGTTGCGTGAACGTATCACTGAGCGTTTGCGTGAGCAGCGTGGTTCTCATTAGCTATTAGTACTTATTTGTATTGGACTATTTGTATTGGGTTGTTTTTGTATTAGACTATTTGTATTGGACTACATATATGAATTAGAACTGTGTCAATCTCTGGATTATATTGGACTACGACACCGCGGTAACATAGTCCTTGCAGCCATTCGACTGGCGAGGCAGAAACTATGTATCCGTAGATAAAGTTGACTGTCCTCCGACCCTTATCCCTCGGCAATGATGATACGACAACCAACCGGAGAGGATACTCTGAGAGATCCATCTGAGAGGGACGTATACTCTGAGAGATCACTTTTACAAGAATGATATCAGTAGTGGGATTGAGTGCTGGAGGAGATATTATCAGAGTATACGTCCTACTCATATGGGTCTCTCACCGTTACTATTTTTTTCCTGACAGCATGGTGGATGTGCTCCGTCCACAGATTCTTGCTCCGAGGCAAAACTGTCCCGGAGCTCAAGTGGACATCTTTGGTGTAGAGCTCAAGTGAGAGGTTCCTGACAGCATAGTGGCCTCCTTTGTTAAAGTATCCGTGCTCATCCCACATTGGTTGTGGGACGAGCACGGATACTTTAACAAAGGAGACCACCATGCTGTCAGGAACGTCTCACTCGAGCTCTACACCAAGGATGTCCACTTGAGCTCTGGGACAAAGTTTTGGCTCGGAGCAAGAATCTGTGGATGGAGCACATCCACCATGCTGTCAGGAAAAAATAGTAACGGTGAGAGACCCATCTGAGTAGGACGTATACTTTGATAATATCTCCTCCAGCACTCAATCCCACTACTGATATCATTCTTGTAAAGGTGATCTCTCAGAGTATACGTCCCTCTCAGATGGATCTCTCAGAGTATCCTCTCCGGTTGGGTTGTGTTCTGAGCCATCCGTTCTCACAGAGGGTCCTATTTTGGATTCTATATTTTGTATTTTGGTTTCTGTATTTTGTATTTTGGTTTCTGTATTTTGTATTTTAGTTTCTGTATTTTGTATTTTAGTTTCTGTATTTTGTATTTTGGATTCTGTATTTTGTATTTTGGTTTCTGTCTTTTGGCTCCAGCTCCATTTACATTAATCTACGGTACGACATGGTGATCAGGACATAGTTCCTGCAGCCATTCGACTGGCGAGGTAGAAACTATGTAGCCGTAGATAAAGTTGACTGTCCTTCGACCCTCATCCCTCGGCAATGATGATACGACAACCTATCAGAATCCTTGACTCTCTTTCGCTTCTTGCATATTGACCCAGATTCCAATCTCTCATTTCCCTCCGGGTCCACTCTACTCCCAATCTCTTCCTCTTTTATACACGGATCTACAGAATCAATACCATCCAAGGAAGGCAAAACTGAATCAGCATTGTCTTCCGGATCGTCCTCATCAAGGCATAACGGGCTGCTTAGCGTGCCCAGCTTCTTCAACTTCTCGCTAGCTGCAGAGTCGAAATGGGAACGGGTCCTTTTTGCTGCCCCGGAGCTCTGACTCGCATTCGTCGCCGCGCTACTGGTTTCCTCTCCTCCTCTGACGCGGGTCATAAGAAGAAGAGGTACAAATTTTTTTTTCTTATGACCCGCGTCAGAGGAGGAGAGAAAACCAGTAGCACGGCGACGAGTGCGAGTCAGAGCTCCGGGCCGGCAAAGAGGACCCGTTCCCATTTTGACTCTGCAGCCAGCGAGAAGTTGAAGAAGCTGGGCACGCTGAGCAGCCCGTTATGCCTTGATGAGGACGATCCGGAAGACAATGCTGATTCAGTTTTGCCTTCTCCTCTCCTCCACTATGGCTATGGACCCATCTGCTCCTCCCTACTTCCCTTCTTCTTATTTGACTCTCTCAGCCACATATGATATCCAGCTCAAGTGTAGAGTCGGAGGAGAAGAAGTGGACAGAAAGAGGAGGGGAAGCAGCACAGCCGGCGGCATGACCCGGAGGAAGTACAGAGGTTTTCTTCAACATACGTAGGAGAACTATAAGGATATATCTTTTCACAATATGTCATCTTGTCAAAGACCCTTAATGTGACAACCATGTTACCGCGGTGTCGGAAGACTAACATGTCATAATTTTCTAAGCCGTGTATTTTTACATAATCCTTCCAACTCTTTCCTCCTATGTCGTAATCTTGCATTATTACATGGAACTGAAATCCGGTTGGAGGATTATGTCAAAACACACGGCTTATAAAATTATGACATGTTAGTTTTTCGACACCGCGGTAACATGGTTGTCACATTAAGGGTCTTTGACAAGGTGATATGTTGTGAAAAGATATATCCTTATAGTTCTCCTACGTATGTTGAAAAAAACCTCTGTACTTCCTCCGGGTCATGCCGCCGGCTGTGCTGCTTCCCCTCCTCTTCATGTCCACTTCTTCTCCCCCGACTCTACACTTGAGCTGGATATCATATGTGGCTGAGAGAGTCAAATAAGAAGAAGGGAAGTAGGGAGGAGCAGATAGGTTCAGAGCCATGGTGGAGGAGAGGAGAAGGAAAATGCTTGATCAGAACTTGAGATGGAAAAGTTGTGACGTTGATAGCGTGAGAGAGGGAGAGGGTGGAAAAGATCTTCTCCTCCGACTCTACACTTGAGGTGGATATCATATTTTGGTTTCTGTATTTTGGCTCCAGCTCCATTTGCATTAATTTACGGTACGACATGGTGATCAGGACATAGTCCCTGCAGCCATTCGACTGGCGAGGCAGAAACTATGTAGCCGTAGATAAAGTTGACTGTCCTCCGACCCTCATCCTTCGGCAATGATGATACGACAACCTATCACTATATCTTATATAGTAGTAGATGATGTCTTAGTATTACATTATGTGAGTTCATCTTGATTCTGTTACATTCTTCAGATACTAGATACTATAAGAACATATACTACACCATATGTACAGAACATAGATGATTCACACTAATGTATGCTAGAATGAATTTTGGGTTGTGTTCTGAGCCATTCGTTCCCATATTTTGTGTGATTGTTGTAGACTTGGTTATAGGGACTGAAACCTGTGTACAGCGAGAAATGGACATTCTGTGATTGTTTGGATCCTATTCTACAGTGAAAAATGGTTAGCTTTTTAAAATGCAGGGAGAAATGGACATTCTGTATTTTATTTTATTTTTATTTTTTTTGCAGAATTAGCGATGTTTACCGACGTTTACCGACGTCCTCCGACGTAATTGTGCGTCGGTAGACGTCGGTAGAAAATTAATATTATCCAGTCTACCGACGTTTAGCGATGTAACCCCACTTTTTCGAATTTTTGAAATTTTGTATTTCTAAGATTTTCTAATTTAGCCATATTTTATTTTATGGTTTGTTCATAAGAAATATTCAATTTATTTACCTATATTTATAATATCATTTTATAAATGGGTATTAATTTATAGCAATTTGAAATTGGTTTCAAATTTTAGTTTCCCTCCATTTGTAACAACCCATAACAACTTGTAACAAATTTTTTCTAACTGAATTTTTGGCATTTGTGCAATTATTGAGAAAGGGAGGGACTGCTGTGTATAAATTCTTGAGTGGAAGGACTTTTATTGAAATATTTTAGTTCAATGGTTTTTTTTTGCAAATATGCCACAAAATTCTATTTAATCAAACTTTCTCTCTCTCTCCTTTCATTCAGTCACCTCTCTGAAGTTTCGAGGGGCAGAGCCCCCAAAGTTTTCCTCACTCTCTTAACCCTAACCCTAAGCGTTCGATTTCCGGCCATGGCCGCCGCCGCAGGCGACTAGTCCTCCATCTCGAGCACAATACTGTGACGATTTCTCGGCGGTGCATAGTCGCTCCCGACGGTTCTCGACGGCCAGGCGACGCTCGGCTGGGCCAATCCCTCCGGCTGAACGACGACGCGGAAGATCTTCTTCCCCGTCGATCGATTCTAGCGGACCGGCCAGATCTCCTCGACAGTGAAGGACGATTCCTTCTCCGGCGAGCGCTACCATTGACGACGAAGGCTGATCTCTGCGACGAGTGGCGGGGCTACTTGTTCCGGCAGCGAACATTCATCTCCGGCGATCCGACGGTTCTCCTCCGCCGTAGCTCGACGCCATCAGCCGTGCTTCGGAATTCCACTACGAAGATCAGCGGTGAGTCCTTCGTGTTCTCCTTCTTCATTTGTTCAATGTTTTCTCCTTCTCAGTTTTCTGATCCGATCGTAGGGGAATTGTTTCATTTTGCTTGATTTGATCGGATCGATCAGTCGATCAAGTAAGGATCGACGGTTCCTTCCGATCTCGATCGAACTTATTTACGTGATCAATTGTTTGAGTTCGATTTTGCGTAATCAATTGAATTCTTATTCAGTGCTCTATTGTTTAAACGGCAGGGTGTTGGGCGTAACCAAGTAGTGGTTCAAATCTGGACACATCAGGATCGTGTCCGATCCGTAGAGCCGTGTCCGAATTTCCGAGATTTCGTTTTCATTCCAGATCAGATCTTGCGCTCAGGTATTACTCTGTTTTTCTCGATTATTGTTAGTTAATATTAGTTAGAGTTAATGGACTGGGACGGGAATGTGTTCAGGATGCAGGGTGTGTAATGATGTGTCCGGCTTGTTTAGTGTTGGCCAGGATCGAGGTTCAATAGGGTGGTTCGTGTCCAGAGTATGGATTAGTTGTGGCTCGTGACCAGTTTGGTTCGTGTTCTGCTGTAGTGATGTCCAAGCATGAGTCGTTTGCAGGAGATTGGGATTAGCAGTTTCGAACTTTTTCTATTTCTTGATTTCAAATTTAGTTGTCTGTTATTCTATATGTCTCCATTCAATTTTTGTTTTGTATATTCCAAGTCTTGATTTATCTCAGGAGGATGTACTGCTAGTTTGAATTTACTTTTAAATTGAGTTTTGGTCAACTATTTGATTTAGAGTGCTGTGGTTGTCTGTTATTGTAGCAATTGGGTTTCCTGCATAATGCAGATGGATTTTAGCTTGTATAACTATTTGGGGTTGGCTGGAGAAATAAGGAGTGGACTGGGCCTACGTGTTGTGAAAGTTTTGGTTGTTTTACATTTTTTCTTTGAGTTTTGTTTTCAAATGGAAGTAGCTGTTAAAATGAGTTTTGTAGGCTTGTTGAGTTATGTATATATATTTGGGAGCTCAGGTGGGTTGTGGAATATTATATTTTTGGCATATAAAACTGTGTTGTTCCTGAGTTTAGTTATATTTTGCTAAGATATGACTCTGCAAATGATGGAATGGAGCATTAGTTGCATATAGAAAGGAGTTGTGTCGGGATGGTGTATGTTTGCTGGGATTGGGTTTTCGTAATTGATTGGTTTTGGGTTGTGGTTGCTGAAGCTTAGTTAGCTTCTCTGAACTATAGAGGATGGACTCTGCAATGTGGAGTATGAGCT
Source organism: Iris pallida (assembly GCA_029216955.1). Lineage (NCBI taxonomy): Eukaryota > Viridiplantae > Streptophyta > Magnoliopsida > Asparagales > Iridaceae > Iris > Iris pallida. The sequence continues at coordinate 30,465,193 of JANAVB010003400.1, read as the reverse complement.
CTACTGTGTGGGCTGGGTCTTTTGACCTTGTATTAAGAAAAGATGGGTTTCAGTAGGCTTGGTTCCTGGGTTTGTATATAATCTCATTTGACTTTAGCTTATTGCTTTAGTAGGGTGGACTACTGTTGGGGAATAAAGGCTGGAATATAGTAGGGCTATTCCATTGGCAGGAAATTTAGAAATTCAAAGGACTTGGATTGAGTTGGGGCCTTTCCTTTATAATTCATGTTTCATTATCCAACAATTTTATAATTCACTGATTAATAGTATTTAGAAATTTGTGTGGATGATTATCAATGTAATTTAGTTAATGTAGTAATTATCAGATGAATAGTTTTATAAAAACATAAATTTAGCATACTATTTTGGTAATAGATTATAATTTGGTTACTAAACTTTTATGTTCTTTTGAGAATATTTCATAATAGTCACTTTTGGATTTAATACCAAACTAAACCTTGTTGAGATTAGTATATGGTACTTCGACTATTATATTTGTATAGATTATACCACAGGTTAGCAAGTGTATAGGATAGAAGTTAGTTTGGTTAAGATAACAAGTATTAAAATTAGCAAATTGTCTTTATTTATATCCTAATCCACTTGTACATATATTAGGTGGACATTCAGATCTGTACTTTACTATTCCCGATCATCCTGGAGCAAGGCAAGTACACCGACTCGATTCCTTTACTCTGTATTTCTGTCTTGCTTCATGTTCTTATACTGACACGTTCTACACACGACTGTTCATTGTTCATTGTTCACCGTTTATCGTTCATTGTTCATAGTTTATTGGTCTTACTTGTACATTGGGGTGGGGAAATACTACAGATATGTGACCAATCCTATTTTAGCTAGGCATTGACTAATAGCTTAGGTCTCACATCGTGCACGTGGGACTCTAAGCCGTACCATTGTTTATTGTTCACTGTTCACTGTTCATTATTTATCCAGCCGGTCACATACTCTGATAGTTATTTCAAATGCATGTTACACTGATAGCATAGTTCATTGTTTCTGGATCTGGTACCATAGTTTCATTGTTATTCCTGTACCATAGTTTCATTGTTATTCCTGTACCACAGTTTCATATTCCTGGCTTGTATCATAGTTCATATCGTGATTCTTTTTCATGCACTTCAGTTTACATTGTTTAGAGCTTCTTGTCGGGGTTGTACTTTGCTCTTTTCCTGACAGGATCGTTGCAGGTTTACTTGATGGTGTTGTAACTCCTTCACGGGCCAGAGCCCGAAGCCAGGATAGAGTTGTACCTCAGGATGGACTTAGAATTTCAGAGTTATTGTTAGGTCTTTTCTTAGATTTATTTTAGAGGATTTTATCATGTTTGTATTAAGGATTTCAGGTTTGTATAAATTTTATTCATGTTACCGGATTTGTCTCCGGATGATATTGTATAAATAACTTGTGGATTGTGGTGATTCTGGGAACGTGTATAGCAGCTGTGATGGTTTATATTTTCTTGTATCTTGGAGTTTTCCTTAGAATTGTACAGTTTACTTCGTCGTGTCCATCGACGAAGGCTGGGCGTGTCCGACTCGTATTCGATTATTCGAGAGCGGGTCGTGACATATTTTTAGTGGTGGCCCATGCAGGTCTGTCCTAATGGCACTTAGGCTATAAAGTGCTATTGGGGAACCTGTTAGACTAAGAAAAACTCATCACAGCATAGGAAAATCGGGAAATAAGGGTATATCAGGTTTATCAGGATTATCAGGTACTTTGTTATTATAAAAACATTGTTTATTAGGTTTTTAGGGTTTGTCATTCAACGAAGTTTTCTTTTGATGCAGATGGTCACTACGAGGAAGGCCGCAGATCAGCCCGGAGTTGTAGGCGGTTCTGGAGTTGCAGGCGGCACGGAGCAGCCTGTACCAGATGTTCAGGCAGATCAGCTTCCGACAGCGCCTCCTATCTTTCCATCACTGCCACCGACGATGATGTTCGACGGCACCCAGTTGATGGCGATGTTTCAGCAGTTTATGGAGGCCCAAAACCACCAGGCTGCTCAGTTCCGCGAGTCCCAAAACCAGCAGGCCACACAGTTCAGAGCGACCGTCGTCGATGCGCTCAGGACTCGAGAGCCGGCAGCACCAGCACTAGTAGCACCTCCAGCACCAGCAGCACCGAGACCAGGGACTGCCAAGGAGTACCAGAACCTCTGCCCGATGGACTTCTGGGGCGACGAGGGGATCGTCTATGCAGACGAATGGCTGGAGAATGCAGAGAGGACCTTGAGGATGGCGAATATTTCGGATGACACGAAGGTGGAGGTGGCCAGCATGTGACTCTTCGACTTGGCAAGAGCGTGGTACCGAGAGGACCCCCAGTTGACAGAGCCCTATGTGTCTTGGACAGATTTTAAAACTCTGTTCAAGGAGAAGTTCTTTCCAGAAGTAGAGCGGGATGAGCTGAGGATGCAGTTCGAGGCACTGCAGCAGGGGACGATGACGGTTGCGCAGTACACTTCCGAGTTTACTAGGCTCAGTAGGTTCGCGAAGAGCCTAGTCAGAGCACCAGAGGACAGGGCCTGGAGATTCAAGAAGGGTCTGACCAGGGAGCTGCGGCATGCAGTAGCTATTAGCCAGGCGACTACCTACTCTAGCATCCTCAAGATCGCCCAGGCAGTTGAGAAGGAGATAAACCCGAGGCCTAAGAGGGATAGGGACATCGGCAGCAGCAGTCACCAGGCACCGGCAAAGAGGGTGCAGATACAGACTCAGATGAGGCCAGTTCAGCAGGCAGTAGTTCAGCACCGTCCAGCCAGAGTTCATGCAGATCCGCCTCAGAGACAGCAGTTGGCAGTCACTTACAACTACTGTCATCGGCTGGGGCATCATTACGATGAATGTCGCAAGAGGTTGAGGCTTTGCTTGTTCTGTGGATCACCTGCTCACCAGGTCAAAGATTGTCCAGAAGCCGCTGAAGGACGAGCACGAGTAGCACCGGGACCCCAGCAGGAGGACATACCTCTTCTTGACCAGCAGCCGCATGGAGACCAGCCAGAGGGACGAGTCTACCTGATGACAGCCGAGGAGGTGGAGACTATCCCGATTCTGGACGAGTACTGAAGACTGGGGGTACTTGTGATCATTACCTATCTTCTTTGATGTTTTTACATTTCTTGTTGTTTCTCCATTTCGAGACTTGTATTACAGTCTCCCTATCTTACTGATTGTTTCATAGTACCTATGAGCTACTTATTGACTGTTGATTGTCTTTTGGTATTCAATAAAAATTTGTCTCTAGGAACAGATACTACTCCTCTCTATCATGATTTAAAATTTTTACAACTTCCTTGAAACTTCTGGATAAAGTTGAGAAAAATATTTGACAACCTACTATGACCTGGATTATGGAGACTGTGAGCCCATTGCAGCTAGCTGTACACTGGCGAGGCAGGGGCTTTAGGTCAAAGTAATTACGGGTATTCTCAGGTTCTCAGATATTATTGAAGCTAAGTCCTAAATTTATCGGATAAAGTTGACAAAGTATTGCGGTAATCTAGTATTATCGGGACAATGGAACCGAAGGTTCACTGCAGCCAGATGCATATTGGCGGGACAGGAGCTGTAGGGGAAGTGACCCCAGGTATGCAAGATTGTCGGATACCATTGAGACTACTATTCCGTGACCATGATTTTTGTGACTATCATTTCATTCCACTTTAAATCATGCCAATTTTAAATTTTGTATCTGTTTACCTTATCGTGCCATTTTGAAATTTCGAGGACGAAATTTTTCTAAGGGGGGTAGATTTATAACCCCGCTTTTCCGAATTTTTGAAATTTTGTATTTCTAAGATTTTCTAATTTAGCCATATTTTATTTTATGGTTTGTTCATGAGAAATATTCAATTTATTTACCTATTTTTATAATACAATTTTATAAATGGGTATTAATTTATAGCAATTTGAAATTGGTTTCAAATTTTAGTTTCCCTCCATTTGTAACAACCCATAACAACTTGTAACAAATTTTTTCTAACTGAATTTTTGGCATTTGTGCAATTATTGAGAAAGGGAGGGACTGCTGTGTATAAATTCTTGAGTGGAAGGACTTTTATTGAAATATTTTAGTTCAATGGTTTTTTTTGCAAATATGCCACAAAATTCTATTTAATCAAACTTTCTCTCTCTCTCTCCTTTCATTCAGTCACCTCTCTGAAGTTTCGAGAGGCAGAGCCCCCAAAGTTTTCCTCACTCTCTTAACCCTAACCCTAAGCGTTCGATTTCCGGCCATGGCCGCCGCCGCAGGCGACTAGTCCTCCATCTCGAGCACGATACTGTGACGATTTCTCGGCGGTGCATAGTCGCTCCCAACGGTTCTCGACGGCCAGGCGACGCTCGGCTGGGCCAATCCCTCCGGCTGAACGACGGCGCGGAAGATCTTCTTCCCCGTCGATCGATTCTAGCGGACGGCCAGATCTCCTCGACAGTGAAGGACGATTCCTTCTCCGGCGAGCACTACCATTGACGGCAAAGGCTGATCTCTGCGACGAACGGTGGGGCTACTTGTTCCAGCAGCGAACATTCATCTCCGGTGATCCGACGGTTCTCCTCCGCCGTAGCTCGACGCCATCAGCCGTGCTTCGGAATTCCACTACGAAGATCAGCGGTGAGTCCTTCGTGTTCTCCTTCTTCATTTGTTCAATGTTTTCTCCTTCTCAGTTTTCTGATCCGATCGTAGGGGAATTGTTTCGTTTTGCTTGATTTGATCGGATCGATCAGTCGATCAAGTAAGGATCGACGGTTCCTTCCGATCTCGATCGAACTTATTTACGTGATCAATTGTTTGAGTTCGATTTTGCGTAATCAATTGAATTCTTATTCAGTGCTCTATTGTTTAAACGGTAGGGTGTTGGGCGTAACCAAGTAGTGATTCAAATCTGGACACATCAGGACCGTGTCCGATCCGTAGAGCCATGTCCAAATTTTCGAGATTTCGTTTTCATTCCAGATCAGATCTTGCGCTCAGGTATTACTCTGTTTTTCTCGATTATTGTTAGTTAATATTAGTTAGAGTTAATGGACTGGGACGGGAATGTGTTCGGGATGCAGGGTGTGTAATGATGTGTCCGGCTTGTTTAGTGTTGGCCAGGATCGAGGTTCAATAGGGTGGTTCGTGTCCAGAGTATGGATTAGTTGTGGCTCGTGACTAGTTTGGTTCGTGTTCTGCAGTAGTGATGTCCAAGCATGGGTCGTTTGCAGGAGATTGGGATTAGCAGTTTCGAACTTTTTCTATTTCTTGATTTCAAATTTAGTTGTCTGTTATTCTATATGTCTCCATTCAATTTTAGTTTTGTATATTCCAAGTCTTGATTTATCTCAGGAGGATGTACTGCTAGTTTGAATTTACTTTTAAATTGAGTTTTGGTCAACTTTTTGATTTAGAGTGCTGTGGTTGTCTGTTAGTGTAGCAATTGGGTTTCCTGCATAATGCAGATGGATTTTGGCTTGTATAACTATTTGGGGTTGGCTGGAGAAATAAGGAGTGGACTGGGCCTACGTGTTGTGAAAGTTTTGGTTGTTTTACATTTTTTTCTTTGAGTTTTGTTTTCAAATGGAAGTAGCTGTTAAAATGAGTTTTGTAGGCTTGTTGAGTTATGTATATATATTTGGGAGCTCAGGTGGGTTGTGGAATATTATATTTTTGGCATATAGAACTCTGTTGTTCCTGAGTTTAGTTATATTTTGCTAAGATATGACTCTGCAAATGATGGAATGGAGCATTAGTTGCATATAGAAAGGAGTTGTGTTGGGATGGTGTATGTTTGCTGGGATTGGGTTTTCGTAATTGATTGGTTTTGGGTTGTGGTTGCTGAAGCTTAGTTAGCTTCTCTGAACTATAGAGGATGGACTCTGCAATGTGGAGTATGAGCTCTACTGTGTGGGCTGGGTCTTTTGACCTTGTATTAAGGAAAGATGGGTTTCAGTAGGCTTGGTTCCTGGGTTTGTATATAATCTCATTTGACTTTAGCTTATTGCTATCGTAGGGTGGACTGCTATTGGGGAATAAAGGTTGGAATATAGTAGGGCTATTCCATTGGCAGGAAATTTAGAAATTCAAAGGACTTGGATTGAGTTGGGGCCTTTCCTTTATAATTCATGTTTCATTATCCAATAATTTTATAATTCACTGATTAATTGTATTTAGAAATTTGTGTGGATGATTATCAATGTAATTTAGTTAATGTAGTAATTATCAGATGAATAGTTTTATAAAAACATAAATTTAGCATACTATTTTGGTAATAGATTATAATTTGGTTACTAAACTTTTATGTTCTTTTGAGAATATTTCATAATAGTCACTTTTGGATTTAATACCAAACTAAACCTTGTTGAGATTAGTATATGGTACTTCGACTATTATATTTGTATAGATTATACCACAGGTTAGCAAGTGTATAGGATAGAAGTTAGTATGGTTAAGATAACAAGTATTAAAATTAGCAAATTGTCTTTATTTATATCCTAATCCACTTGTACATATATTAGGTGGACATTCAGATCTGTACTTTACTATTCCCGATCATCCTGGAGCAAGGCAAGTACACCGACTCGATTCCTTTACTCTGTATTTCTGTCTTGCTTCATGTTCTTATACTGACACGTTCTACACACGACTGTTCATTGTTCATTGTTCACCGTTTACCGTTCATTGTTCATAGTTCATTGTTCTTACTTGTACATTGGGGTGGGGAAATACTACAGATATGTGACCAATCCTATTTTAGCTAGGCATTGACTAATAGCTTAGGTCTCACATAGTGCATGTGGGACTCTAAGCCGTACCATTGTTCATTGTTCACTGTTCACTGTTCATTGTTTACCCAGCCGGTCACATACTCTGATAGTTATTTCAAATGCATGTTACACTGATAGCATAGTTCATTATTTCTGGATCTGGTACCATAGTTTCATTGTTATTCCTGTACCATAGTTTCATTGTTATTCCTGTACCATAGTTTCATATTCCTATCTTGTATCATAGTTCATATCGTGATTCTTTTTCATGCACTTCAGTTTACATTGTTTAGAGCTTCTTGTCGGGGTTGTACTTTGCTCTTTTTCTGACAGGATCGTTACAGGTTTACTTGATGGTGTTGTACCTCCTTCACGGGCCAGAGCCCGAAGCCAGGATAGAGTTGTACCTCAGGATGGACTTAGAATTTTAGAGTTATTGTTAGGTCTTTTCTTAGATTTATTTTAGAGGATTTTATCATGTTTGTATTAAGGATTTCAGGTTTGTATAAATTTTATTCATGTTACCGGATTTGTCTCCGGATGATATTGTATAAATAACTTGTGGATTGTGATGATTCTGGGAACGTGTATAGCAGCTGTGATGGTTTATATTTTCTTGTATCTTGGAGTTTTTCTTAGAATTGTACAGCTTACTTCGTCGTATCCATCGACGAAGGCTGGGCGTGTCCGACTCGTATTCGATTATTCGGGAGCGGGTCGTGACAAGCGACGCCATTATTTGTCGCTGGACGTCGGTACAACGTCGGTGTACGTCGGTAATTAACCTAAGAAATTCTCAGGATTTACCGACGTCTAGCGACTTTGTATATGTCACTAAATTACCGACGACTCGACGGTAATTCGTCGGTACATTTACCGACTTGTAGCGACACTAGATATTACGTCGCAAAGAGCGACGACACGACGGTGGACGTCGGCATTATACCGACGTATAAATACGTTGACGAACGTCGGCAATTGCGACGTTTGGCGACGTTTATATGATCATCGACTTACATTTCCGCGACCAGCCCGAAACGTCAGTAATTTCGTCGCAAATTATTTTTAGCGACAAAAATTGTTGTTTTAGCGACGTCTTCAGGCGTCGCTAAAACGACTTATTCTGGTAGTGTTTATCCAATTATGAGGTGATATTTTTGTGTTCTTGACCGGTCTGGATGGCTCATTGGTTGGGGAGTTTCCTAGGTACTGTTATCCCTAACTATAAGTTACATGTTGGTGATGCTTGAGAAGTTTGATGCTGGCTGCTCAGCTTCCAATGTAATCTTTTTTAAACTTATTCATGTTGATTTAAGAGAATGTACTGTCAAGTTTATTCATGCTTCCAATGTAATCTTTTTTTTGTTTTTTTTTCAGCTTTCCTTCTTTCATATCTGGACCAATCAATTGCAAGAGACATTAAATTCAAACAAACGAGGATACTGCTTTTTTCCATAAAGATTTTAGCAGTTGGAGGACCTTTAGTCCCTGGTAGTCCAACAGAGCTCTGGGTGCAGGTTTTTTGGTAGTTGTAAATGTATATATGTATTTGTAAATGTATATATGTATTTGGATATTCTATTTTGAGAATGTAATGAAGATGTTGATATGTACTCTATTTTGAGATATGTAATAAAGATGGTGATATATAATGTTAATTTGATTTTTAGGCCTGACAATTATATGGACTGATTTGGATATGCTAATTTGAATAGTATAAAGTGTTATAAATGTGCTGCATTGAGCCTATACATGTTATCTATTCATGACGTTTTAAAATTGTTCTGAATTGTGCACTATATATTAACTATTCATAACGCTTTTATAGAAACTATTCATGACGGTTATTTTATGACGCTTTTAAAAAACATTTATAACACCCGTTTTCATGACGGTTGCTGTAAAAAAAAAAGCGTCATGGTTCGTCATTAATGACGCTTTTTAGCCGTCATTAAAAGGATTTTTTGTTGTAGTGAATAGTCTACCCTCTTCACATTATCTCTTTCAATGCAACATTTTATATATATTTGTGGTTTGAACTTAGAGACAAGCTAACGGAGAAGAACTAGAATATAACAGATCTCCATCAGACACAACCATGATTTATAGATGAAAATCTAGAATGTAATAGATCTCCATCATATGTAACCATGGTTTTGAAATAAAAATTGTCTTTGACTTTACTATGCAATCTCTGTTTCATCACTTTAACTTCTGTCTATACACTGAGAAATCACTGTCCTGAACATAATGACACATAATTCTATCCACATACTGAGAAGTCACTGTCTTCAATTTGATGGCACATAATTCTGTTGAGCAAACATAATGCACAAACTTATAGAGAATTGAACCATCTAAAACTTCAGAAAAGATGAACTCCAGGAGACTGCAAGTGTCCTAGCTCTGGTGTCTTCAAAGCAAACATACCTTCAAAGTGAACAAGTCTTTAAAGTGAACATGTTCTCTGACTGAAATAACAATATTGTTGTATTCATAAACAAGATAGCAACACTGGCATACTCTGTCTGAAATGACAATATTAGCGTATTCAAGAAGAGATAGCCAAACTATTCACTATTAAATTTTGAACTTTGGAGAAGACCGTTGTATGGTCCTTTCTGCTGTATGAAAAATATGCATTTACCCTGAGTTTTAAGAAAACACGCCATTCTTGTTATTTTGGCGTAGAAAACATAAAGTATTAGCTCTAATTTTACGCGCGCAATTATTGCAAAATCTTAACAGACTATTGAGGTGGCTACATATTTAGTACATCGTCATGATTTGGGGCATAGATCCCGATGTCTGTTTTAGAAGCCAATGGGTTTATCCAACAGTATATATAGTATGGTTTGGAAGAGAGAGAGTGAACTCTTTACAAATTTCTTCAACTCTTTTTCTCCCAAAATCCTGACTTCGTTTTTAACCTCAAGCTTTTGCCATAGCGCCCAAGCAACCTCAACCATCAAGGAAGGAAAACAGGGGAAAAGCTCTTGCAAGTTCTTCCCGCACCACTGTGGCTAGACCGACGGTTGCTCAATCCACTGGAGATACTCAACAAGTCAAGAGTCGGGACTTCTCACGAGACAACTCTTCCTATAATGCTAGGCACCTTTTCTGAATAAAGAAGATGGTGACGTGTCATAGAACACAAAGACACATGCAGATGCACACTTTTTCCTCGTTCAAAGTGGAAATAATTCTTGGCATGTTTTTCCCTCTTTCAGAGTGGAAGTAGCCTCTTGGCGCATTTTCCTTCGTACAGAATGAATTCCAAACTTTTTGATGAGTGTGGGAGATTGGCGTATTTTCTTTCATTTAGATTGAGAGTAGTCATCTTGCACAATTTTCTCAATTTCCATGAGAAGATTATGCACACACTTCGAGTTGGTAAATATTTTTTAGAAATCTACTTGAGAACTTGTAGTTTTTTCTGTTTGTATTCCTATCATGGAAACTTACTGACTTCAGGTTTATGATTTTACTACAGTTGACTTATGTACAGACCCATTAGATGACATGTTGGGGTCCAGTGCTAGCCTTTTGCACACCAACTATGTGGAAGACTTATCTCATGTAGACTTTCCGCAATCTGATAGAAGCTTACAAAAGACTCGTCAGCATTTAATAGCTAACTAGAGTGAATGGATGTTAACATCAATGATAAGCAATGTGTTGTTCACTTCATTTGACGGATAGTTGTACCAGAAACTGGCTTATCTGTTTAGGGATGCTATCCACGGATGTTCTCAGCCAAAATCCAAGAAAGAGCCATGGGTTTCAAGATGGGTGGAAGAATTATGTTCCTTCCTGATGTGGCACGAGACTATCTCCTCTCTGCCTTCTATCATGCCGCCTATCAGAGAAAAATGGAATAGAATCTAAATCCCTGGATCCACGGTGCTAAGCCTGAAAAGATTTGATACCGTCATGACGATAAGGGCAAAAGCCTTTTCTACAATACACCTTATGGATCTTCCGTCACTGTGCAAGGATTACAGCCATGATTTTTACCTAGTGACGAGCCTTCGCTTATTCGCCCTTCGATGGCACCAAATTTTGCAAATCTGTGTACTCAAGAGGGAGGTATTTATCCTTTGAAGAAGTATAGTTTGTCAGGATGGCTTAGCAATAACATCGTTAATTGGCATACCCTGTCCATGTGGATATTGGAGAAATATACAGACCATTGATTGAGTCGGGACTTTATAATGCTTTACTAGAAACCTGCTATAGTATTGCATCGAATCATCATATATTCCCTGCACTGGCTGAAAGATATAATGCTCATACGGGGACATTTTTTACTCTGCAAGGAGAACTCAGACTTGCTTTGCATGAGATGCAGACAGTGTCAGACCTTGTAATAGGTGAGGTGCCTTATGAAGAATATGCTCCCACTAATAGGGAAATTAAAGATCTAGCCAAGACAGAACTTTGTCTTATAGAAGACCAGGAGCAGATATGCCAATACCTAGCCTGTAATCATTACTACAAAATAAACTATGGCACGGTTTCTATAGCAAAATGGTATCATTATTTCTTACGGACCCGATCCAAGAATGAAAAGGGAATCGATGTTGAAACCATTCGTCCCCTCGATGCCAACCTGGTTGAAAAATTCATGGAGTCTAAAGCGGCTGACAAGAATATTGTAGATGTTGTGGGTGTTTTTTTCAGCAGGAACATATGTCCACAAATATCTCCGATAAACCAGCAAAGAAATTTCACCCGAAGCTCTACGGTGCAGTTATTACTCTTTATGGCTACGAAGATGGGTGGTTCCAGAATACTGGCAAATCGGGATGGACCAGGCCAACTACGTATACCAGAGTACTCTAGCACCCCAAGGCACGGTCAAAGCTGTCAAGACATGGGGGTTACTACTACAAACCAATAGTCAAGTATACAAAGTACGAGATGTATGATCATCAAAGATAAAATAGTAAAGCGTTCCAAACTTTCTATACATAGATTATCATGAAGCTAGTAATACAAGATGAAGAACTATCGAGAGTGTAAGTTATACATGATCATCTCTAGTTATATCTAGAATAACACAAATCATGTTTAGGCCCATAGGCTAAATGTCAAGATCCAAAACAAAAGCTAAACACATGCTCGAAGGCTAAACACAATAAAAGAATAATGTACATAACTAGAGGGAGAATGAAACAGGAAGCCCACTCAGGTACTCTGGTGCTCTGGGTAATCACCATCAAGTGGAAGGTGTTAGGGTTATATACTAAAAGCATCACTTTTATATTAACTTTATTTCCTTAAATTTTGAATGAGAATCATATGGGCAAATGTTTGCATATTGTATTTGTTGCAAGTGTTAATGCAAGTGTCAGATATTCTATATTGTAGATAATATGGTGTGTGGTGTCACACAGAAGATCATATTATCAGTTCTCTATGGAATATATAAATAGTTCAGAACCTAGATGAACTTGGACAATCCATTGGAAAGGTTCTAGCGTAATCTGGTATTAGTCTATAATGACTATAGGTTTACACTAGTATACTTTGTGTGTATTGAACAGGGCCACTTGAGGTTGTTCTCCTTATACTGACTATATAAGAGAACAAACACCTCTGTTATTATGGATGCTTGTGATCTTAATCCGGATATAATAACAGACATATATATCAATATGCATTACTTTGACTCATAAAAGAGTGAGATTCATTATGGGTCAACAACCTCTATGGATTGGGTAATAATATTGTAGGTATGATGGGCTGTTGATTATAAAGGAATCCATGTCCCGATACATCGGATTCATGATGTCCCCTTAAGGAGCTCATAAGGATTGTCATGTAAATCCTGCAGGTGGATTATTTCTGACATGACAAATAATGTTGAGTGACTTAAGGATAAAAGATGTCGATCAATATAGTTGTCAGTAACTTAATTTGATCGACGAACATTCGATAACTTAACATGGGGAGCCAAACGAGCATATAATAAAAAGAGCCCACAATTATAATTTGGGATTAGGAAGGTAGTGCAACAATATCTCTTTAGTGGACCGAGCTATTGTTAATGGGCCTGGGTTGTGTGTTCGGGCTGAACACGGGATATCCAGGTCTGTTGGGAGACCTACCCCTAATTTTTCCTTATGGTCCCTGTCGTAGCCTTATATATATATATATATATATATATATATATATATATATATATATATATATCATCTATTCTCTGGTCGTCATATTGATCAGAAATAAGAACCTTTCTCGAAATTCGTGATTCACATAAAGAGAGAAAGGGAGGGCTTCCAAGGAGAAGTAAAGGTTGGGAGATCGTCGCCCACACGACGTCCAACCCGAGGAAGGAATACATGCAGAAGATCTTGGGATCGTGACTGTTCGACGTTGTGGGAAATGGTCTTCTTCTTCCCGTCGCAGGTATAATTTGTGAACCCTAGTTCCGCTATGAGGGGTTAGAAAACGTCTTAGATTTTCTAAACTTCCATCGATCAATACGCACACCAAACTAAGGGTCCTGGGAATCCCTAGTTCCATCAATTGGTATCAGAGCTACTTTGGATCTGCGTATTGATTGATACATCCATGTTGTCCAATAAAACTTGGGTTGTGTAATACTCGGTAGATGTAGATCTGTTCTAACTCAGTTTTGCAGGCATCTTATATCCAACTATTATGGTCCAATACATGTTTTGTTTGTGTTGTTTTAAACCACGAACATGTCGTGGATGTTGTTGTTGTTCTGGACATAATTAAAATCATGAGGGTTGATCGTGCTTATAATTTTAATCTTTCAATCTAGATTATGTATGAAATCCTTCGGGAGGCATAGGATTGATGTAATTTTAGTTATTTTTTGATCAATCTAGATTATGTGCGAACCCCGAATAGATCTGCGTAGCGCCAGATTTTGGATTCGGATAGTTGAGGACGGAGCTGGATAAATGACCATAATAGTTTGATATTTGTCTTCTGTTTGTTGTCATTTTGCTTTTTCTGATTATGCATGTTTATTATTCTGTGGACATTTTTTATAAAAAACTAAGACTGCATTAATAATGGACAACATAGACATAATATCAACTAGTAGAAAAACTCTCATTGTTAAATAACTAAGTGGGAGAGATAATTTATTTAGTATAAATCTCATGGTCTCTATTACTGGTTTGTAGGTGATGTAATTATACTTGCGTGTTGGCTTTAGTGCCTTCTTCCATATCGGATGAGTATAATTATGGATCACCAGTACAAACTTCCTTAGGGATAATTATAGAAAGTTACCTAATATGTGTTCACTTCTCCATCTGAAGGAACTCACTAAAAGGTAATGGACTTAGTACTAAGTAATGGTATACACTTAGATACAAATAATGATATCCTCCCCATCGGAGTCACTGCTATTATTTGTATGACCAGAGCAAGACCAACATATTAATTTTATTTGTCATAAAGTTATGTTGACATGATAGTAAAATTAATAAGAAAAACCTACGTGAACAAAGTTGAATTTATATACGTCCACACTATCGTGGCATGCTAAATTCATGGTGTTCAAGGTGTTGGTGAATTTCTTATTATTGTTTTGAGGGAATCAATATTTAATTAAATCAAAAACTTTTTTTTTGCCCTACATAATTTTCATTTATGTGATTCTCAGGATTTCAAAAATGGGTTCTTTTAGTCCACTTATGGTGATTCTTAAAGAAAACAAACTTACTGGACCTAATTATATTGACTGAAAACGTAATTTGGACATTGTCCTGACTGCTGAGGAGTACAAATATGTACTTGTTGAGGATTGCCCACCTAAGTCTGATGCTAACTCTGATGAAGAGGTCAAAGAGGCTTATAAGAAGTGGAAAAAGGCAGATGAGATGGCACGGTATTACATTCTGGCATCTATGTCAAATGTACTGCAACATCAGCATCAGGCCATGGCCACAACTTATGATATAATGTATAACCTCAAGGAACTCTTTGCACATCAGAGTAGAGCTGCTAGACAGTTTGCTATAAAGTGTTTGATGAATACAAAAATGGTTGAAGGTACGCCAGTAAGGGGCCATGTTCTCACGATGAGGGGTCATCTGAATGAGATAGAGATCCTTGGAGCTGAAATCGATGGGGAATCCCAGGTCGATATTATTCTCTGGACTCTGTCTAAAAGTTTTGACAATTTTTGCCTTAACTACAACATGAATAAAAGGTTTTATAGTTTGGAAAAACTTGCAAAAGAGCTACAGGATGCCGAATCTCTCTTTAGGCAGAGTGGTTATATTTTTGTTTTTGAAAAGGCTTATACTTTTAAGCCAAAAGACGGTAAGAAGAAGAATAACATTCAGAAACAAGCAAACTCAGCAAAGAAGGGCATAGGACCTCAAGGCGCTGTGAAAAAGCCGAAAGGCAAGTGTTTCAAGTGCAAAGGGTCAGGACATTGGAAGAGTGACTGTCCACTTCTCAAACAAGAGAACAAATAAGGTATATCTCATTTACTAGTAGTTGAAACAAGTTTAGCGGTGTTATCTATCGGCACCTGGTGTGTAGATACATGAGCCACTAATCATGTCTGCGATACATTACAGGGGTTACAGGAAACCATGCGTCTCAGTGATGGAGAGATATGCTTGTTTATGGGTGACGCTACAAAAGTAGCGGTCGTTGCATTAGGAGATGTTACTTTATCTTTTGGTAGAAATAAGTCTTTGACATTGAGGGATTGTCTTTATGCACCTCCACTTAGAAGAAATTTAATTTCTATTTCTATGTTAGTGAAGCATGGATATTCAGTTTATTTTAATGACAATATTGTTATTAGAAAAAATAAATATTTTATCTGTTCTGGTGCATTAGTTGATAATCTATATGTAATTAATCCTATTTCGCCCACAATACAACTTATAGAAATGAATAATATGTCATCTAACTTAAATAAGAGAAAAAAAACCTTCTTGTATGAGCCAAACATATCTTTGGCACTTACGTTTAGGACATATTAACCTAAGAAGGATTCAAAAATTGGTTGAAGATGGACCTTTGAGTTCATTGGAAGTGGAGGCACTACCAGTTTATGAATCCTGCTTGGAAGGTAAAATAACCAAAATGCCTTTTATGACAAAGGGGTATAGGGCCAAAGATGTGTTGGAATTGGTTCATTCTGATTTGTGTGGACCTATGACTATCCAGGCTAGAGGTGGCTTCGAATATTTTATCACATTTATTGATGATTATTCAAGGTATGGATACATTTATTTGATTTGCCGTAAGTCTGAGTGCTTTGAGAAATTCAAAGAGTACAAGACTGAAACGGAGAAACGTCATGGAAAGTGTATCAAGTTACTACGATCAGATCGTGGTGGTGAATACCTTTTTGGAGAGTTTAGGGATTATTTATCAGAGGCTGGAATTAAATCCCAATTGACTGAGCCTGGAATGCCCTAGCAGAATGGTGTAGCCGAAAGAAGGAATAGAACTTTTATGGAGATGGTTAGATCAATGATGAGTTATTCGGATTTACCAAATTCGTTTTGGGGATATGCCTTAGAGACTGTAGCTTATATTTTGAATTTGGGTCCTTCTAAGTCAATATCTCTTACTCCCACAGAGCTATGGATTGGGCAGAAGCCTAGTCTGAAATATGTTCGCATTTGGGGTAGTCCAACACATATGTTGAATGGGAAAGCAGATAAGTTGGAATCCCATACAGAAGTACGCTTGTTTGTAGACTATCCAAGAGGAACGAAAGGAGGTTTATTTTATAGTCCTAAGGATCAGAAGGTCATTGTTAGCACCAATGCCCGATTCTTAGATGAAGACTATGTGATGAACCATAAACCCACAAGTAGAGTTGTTCTAGAAGAACTGAGAGGTGAGACACCAAGTACTTCAGTACCAACAGTACAAGAGGATGAACCACAAATAACTGCACAACGTGTCACAAATGTTACACCACAACCCATAGTGCCTTATCGTAGTGCGAGGGTTGTGATACAACCTGATAGATATATGTTCTTGGGTGGAACGTCAGACTTCGTCCCTGAGGAACAAGATTATGATCCCTATACTTACAACAAAGCACTCCAAGATAAAGATGCAGAGTCTTGGCCAAAAATAATGATATCTGAAATAGAATCTATGGATTCCAATTAGGTCTTGGAGCTTGTAGAACCACCCGTTGGTATAAAAGCCATTGGATGCAAGTGGGTCTATAAGAGAAAAAGAGGATCAGACGGTAAGGTTGAAACCTTTAAAGCTCGGCTTGTTGCAAAAGGTTTTACTCAAAGAGAGGGTATCGATTATGAGGAAACCTTTTCTCCAGTAGCCATGCTTAAGTCTATCTGGATTCTTTTATCTATTGCAGCTCATCTCGATTATGAGATTTGGCTAATAGATGTCAAGACAGCTTTCCTTAATGGAAGTCTTGACGATGACATCTATATAAAGCAACTAGACAGGTTCATTGAAAAGGGCCAAGAGCATCTTGTTTGTAAGCTCAAGAAGTCTATTTATGGACTTAAGCAAGCTTCCAGATCTTGGAACATACGTTTTGATCAGGTGATAAAACCTATGGATTTAATCAATGTCAGGATGAACCATGTGTATACAGAAAGTGTGACAAAAACGTGGTGGTATTCCTAGTACTTTATGTAGATAACATCTTGCTTATTGGAAACAATGTGAAGGTGTTATCTGATATAAGGGTATGGTTATTTAAACAGTTTGATAAGAAGGACTTGGAAGAAGTAGGTCACATCCTTGGGATCAAAGTTCTACGAGATCGTAAGAAAAGAATATTGGGCTTATCCCAAGCTTCCTATATCGATACTGTACTAACTCGTTTTAGCATGCAAAATTCTAAGAAAGGTTTCTTACCTTTTAGGCATGGAATTGCTCTATCAAAGGAGCAGTGTCCGAGGATAAAGAGATAGAGAACATGAAAGCAGTTCCTTATGCTTCAATAGTAGGAAGCTTAATGTATGCAATACTATGTACGAGACCAGTCATCTACTTTGTCGTTGCCATGGTCAGCAGATATCAGTCTAACCCAGGACAAGAGCACTGGACTACTGTAAAGCATATTTTGAAGTACCTGAAAAGGACTAAAGTGTATATGCTAGTTTACCAGGCAGATAGTTTAGTTTTCTTGGGGTATACAGACACAGATTTTCAGTCAGGGATTCCAGAAAATCTATCTCAGGTTATGTATTTACTTTATGAGGTGGAGCCATTGTGTGGGAGAGTATCAAGCAAAAATGTATTTCTAATTCCACCATGGAAGCCGAGTATGTGGCAGCCTCTGAGGCAGCCAAAGAAGCGATTTGGCTTAGAAATTTTCTGTTGGACTTGGATGTGGTACCTAGTTTGCCAAAGGCTATTACACTTTATTGTGATAGTAGTGGTGCAGTTGCAAACTCGAAGGTGCCACGAGCCCATAATACAGGTAAACACATTGAGCGCAAGTACCACCTGATACGAGATTTCGTAAAGAAAGGAAAAGTTGTTGTGATCAAGATATCATCAACCGACAACCTAGCTGATCCCTTTACAAAGAGCTTACTAGCTAAGGCTTTTGATAGTCATGTTAAAGGAATGGGAGTTATATGTGTAGCAGCATGGCTTTAAGTATAAGTGGAAGATTTGTAACAGTATACTAAAAAGCAATGCTTTGAGTATAAGTAAGAAATTGTTAGGGTTATATACTAAAAACATCACTTTTGTATTAACTTTATTTTCTTAAATTTTGAATCAGAATCATATAGACAAATGTTAGCATATTGTATTTGTTGCAAGTGTTAATGCAAGTGTCCGATATTCTATATTGTAGATAATATGGTGTGTGGTGTCACACAGAAGATCATATTATCAGTTCCCTATGGAATATATAAATAGTTCACAACCTAGATGGACTTTGACAATCCATTCGAAAGGTTGTAGTGTAATCTAGTATTAGTCTATCTTGACTATAGGTTTATACTAGTACACTTTGTGTGTATTGAACATGACCAGTTGAGGTTATTCTCTTTATACTGACTACATAAGAGAACAAATACCTCAGTTATTATGGATGCTTGTGCTCTTAATCCGGATATAATAACAAATATGTATATGCAGTGTGCATTACTTTGACTCATAAAATAGTGAGATTCATTATGGGTCAACAACCTCTATGAATTGGGTAATAACATTGTATGTATGATGGGCTGTTTATTATAAAAGAAATCCATGTCCCGATACATCGGGTTGATGATGTCCCCTTTAGGAGCTCATAAGGATTGTCATGTAAACCTTGCAGGTGGATTATATCCGAGATGAAAAATAATATTGAGTGATACTGCTTAAGGATAAAAGATGTCGATCAATATAGTTGTCAGTAACTTAATTTGATCGACGAATATTCGACATCCTAACATGGGGAGCTAAACGAGCATATAATAAAAGGAGCCCACCATCATAATTTGGGATTAGGAAGGTAGTGCAATAATAGCTCTTTAGTGGACCGAGCTATTGTTATTGGGCCTGGGTTGTGTTTTCGGGCAGAATACGGGATATCCAGATCCGTTAGGAGACCTAACCCTAATTTCTCCTCATGGTCCTTGCCGTAGACTTATATATATCATCTATTCTCTGGCCGTCATATTGATCAGAAATAAGAACCTTTCTCAAAATTCATGATTCGCGTAAGGAGAGAAAGGGAGGGCTGCCAAGGAGAAGAAAAGGTTGGGAGATCGTTGCCCATACGACGTCCAACCCGAAGAAGGAATATTTGCAGAAGATCTTGGGGTCGTGACTGCTCGAAATTGCTGGAAACAGTCTTCTTCTTCCCGTGGCATGTATAATTTGTGAACCCTAGTTCCGCTATGAGGGGTTAGAACACGTCTTAGATTTTCTAAACTTCCATCGATCAATACACACACCAAATTAAGGGTCCTAGGAATCCCCAGTTCTATCAGAAGGTACAGAAGATCCTTCAGTTCAGCTACAAGATATGGTCAAACAAAACCAGTGGGGTCGGACCCCCAATAGCAAGTCCCACAAAGTAAGCCAAACTATGGACTAAAATCAACAATATCTAACATAACAACAGATAAAGACAAAAATAAGAAAATATGAATTGAGACTCGTACACTACCAATGCACTCATCTCGAGAATAAAAAGGACAATGAGCTAAATAACATAGGGCATAAATTAAATAACGTATGACATAATGTAAATTATGGAAATATATAATAAATAGGAGCATGTGAACATGTAAGATAAATCAGACATATGAGCATTTAAAGTAGCCAAGTCATGTAAACATGTAAAGTAACCAGATCATGTAAGCATGTAAAGTAACCGGGACATGTAAGCATGTAAAGTAACTCAGACATGTAATCTTGTAAGCATGGGGATCATGTATCGCATGCGAGAACTAAATAGAACAATAAATGATAAGATGACTTGGGAACTATTCAGGAACCGACTTACAACCCGTAAACAAAACCTGGACCGAGGTTGCAACCCTTCTCCTGAACAGAAATTAGTCTATAATCATTTATCGGAATAAGTAAATCAAAGACAAGAGCTAGACAAGATAAGAAAAGACAGTTGGACTCAATCCATCAATCACGACCAAGAAATGAGTACGACTTGATACATTAGCTAACTAGGGTTATCACAATCCTAATTACTAAGTTTGAGAAATACAATCTAGCTGCCAGCTCTGTAGACTACCCAAATCTAGGCCAAGGATGCAAAGATATATAGCAGATACACCCCCGTAAGAGACGTGTATCTTAAGATTTAAGCTCCACACTACGATGAGCTAAATATAGTAGGCTATGTATAACTGAATGGCCCCACTGGACGGTGTGCTAGAAATGTGCTCATCATGACAGATAGCTCCAAATCCATTATTAAAGGGCTTGCGGGAAACAGAAAAAATCTTCCTTTCCAATGCATCTAAATAATCAAGTTAGTTATTTAGTCCTTCACGTTTTCTCGCTGAAGTTTTGGTGTGGCATTTCGCAAATCCATCCTAGGCATGATATGTAAGATTGGACAATACAAGAAAGTGCACTATAACAAGCCGTAACAAGAAAATATAACAAGCTGGAAACTAGGAGTGCACTATTACGTGCCACTATAGGAGGAGTACACCATGACATGCCACTATCATATAAGTAAGGAAAAGACATGTAACAAGAGTGCGCCACGACATGCCACTATCTTGTAAGCAAAGAAGGGATGTAACAAGAGTGCGCCACGACGGGCTACTATCATGAAAATGTAGACATGTCATGGCATAGACTATAAGGTATAGTAAAATTTGGGAAGGCATGGCAATATCCGAGGAAACATATCGTGGCATAACATAAGAAAACACATCATGGAATATACAAACAAAAGAATAAACAAGAAGAAAACAAAAAATGGAACAAATCAGGAAATAACAAAGTTGGGTATCTTGACGGTATACTAGCGATATACTCCAGTATACTGGCGATGTGCGGGTCTGGGACAGCCTAAACTCTCTGTTTAGAAAAATATTCTCACACCGGTGTACCCTCGGTATGGACTGATATACCGTCGGTATCCCAAAAAATGTCACAACATATTTTTTTTATCTAAAAAGGACTCAAAACCCGGTATGCCATCGGTATATACCGGTATACTGACAATATGTTGTTTATGTCCGAGAAACAAGACTATGAGCATGAAATAAGTTATGGAAACCAAATCTCGTTGCAAAATTTGTAGAAATCAAGTATGACCATGAAAACAATACTATAAGAATTTCATGTATAGCATATATGCTAAGTCTCATGGCAATCACCTAGGTATCGTTCCCGATACAGAGTTTTTCTACTAAGAAAATATCAAGACTATGCAAGAAATCAAAACCTAGCTCAAGCCAAATTCAAAGACGATCAAAATGACGCAAATCTTGAGAGAAACATATATAGTAAAGTAAGTAATAGACAATACTGGACTATAAAACAATAGGAAACAAAACCACAGTAAAATAATATTTCATCTAGTAGTTTGGCAAGATGTGCTTGCCTATATTAGCTCACGGTCTAACTCTTCAACTCTACCGCCAAGAGGGGTTCAGAACCATACTCTGAGGCCTCGAGATCAAGCTCCTAGCCCACGACGAAAATGCAGAGGAAATAGGAAGAGAAGAAGAGTAGAGAGAGAGAGAGAAAAAAAGTAAAAAATTCTAAGAAAATAAACTTGTATAGATAGAGAAGGTGAATTAATCGTGACCGTCCGATCGCGATTTTCGACGTGATCAAGATTAATCTCGACCTTCAGAAGAAAACAAAGAAACCAATGGAAAATAGAATGTAACATTATTAGTCATAAAATTATCTAAATACTATTTACAAAAATTTCTAAATACTATTCATCAAAATATCTGAATAAAAATATCTAAAAATTATAAATATTACCCGGACAGTATGCCGCCGGTATACACGGTATACCGATGGTATACCGGTCAAGGAGAAAAATATATAATTTGGAAAATTTTTAAAGTGTTCTGAAAACCAAAAAAATACGAAATACAGTACAAAAATATGTATCCATATATAAATGCCGGTACTGTGAGACGAGTCACACAACTCTCCCATCCTTAGAAAAATTTCTTCCTCAGAATTCCTTTAAGCTAGTCGAGCATAAAAACTGAAAAACACACGAATGTATAACTATCAAAACAAAGCATGACATACAAAAAAATGAAGACAACAGTAATATAAATAAATGCGTAAGCAATAACATAACCACAATCAAGAAGGGCCGGAGGAATATGAATAAATATGTCTCCTGATTTAGTCAAGTAGGAATTTTTCCTCGCTGGCCTACGTTGACTCCCAAAAATAGATAAGGGTCAAGTCTCAAAGTACGTCGGTACCAACGAATCAGTCTAAGACATGACTTTACCTAGGACATACCTTGTAGTCGAGACATGTGAAAAATATCATATATCTCAAGATACAAAGGCAAAAGAGTGGGACGAAAACTCGTGTTTACTCATCGAATAAGATAAGTCGACATTTGTACTCCAGATATAGGTGGAATACATGGCCGCCAACCGGAACCCAAGATACACTGCCACTACCTGGCTTTCTACTAAAAGACAAATGTAAAGGGCATAACTAAAAGAAGACCATGAAATGGTACCAGAGACTCCTGTGGTACTGCCCTCATGTTAATACTAGATCTGCTCTTGAGACTGTGCATACAACCGCACTCTGTGTTGCCCGACCCTCTAAGCTCGTAATGGCGGAGGGTACTGTGCCACTGGCTGAACAACTAGTACTGGCTGTAATTGCTTGACCATTGCTGGGGGTGATGACTGAGGCGAGTGAGAGGACTTAGGTGGTACATCTGGTGTAGCTAGTCGTCCTCGAGGTATCAGATATGGGAAAGGGCTAACTGAATGGTCCTTCGCTCGATAGCAGAAGCATTGGCCATTGGCCATCCAATAAACTGATCTAAGATGCCCCATCTTGCCATAGTAGGAATATCCTTCTTGTTCTGCCTGATACTGCTGTTGGTATTTCTACCTCTAAGCCTGGGCATGGACATACTACTGAGGTGTCTGCTGTTGGAATGCTCGAGACTGCATCGGTAAAGGCCTCTTATCCTGCTATTGCTGAACAGGCGCTAGGGCTTTAAATTATGGAACTACTGGCTCGAAGGATGATGATCCAGCTGAACTCCTCCGAGGATAAATCCCTATCATCTGGTGTGATGCTCCACACACCAAACATAGAAAATTGGCCCTCTAGAAACTTTTATGAGTGCCTTCCCCTTATATAGAAGGAACATATGACTGGTAACTCTTGGTGCTATTATGAATATTTGTATGCTGGTACTGGTGAGGGATGTCAAGGTAAAAAGCCTAACATGGGTGCATGGTACCTATTATGACCCTCGGTTATGGATGTGGTCCTCCTGGCTATATGCTTATGCTCTCGTATTGCCTCTATAGTAGATCGGACTCGATATACTAACTGACTAGATGACTGGTACTGTCCAGCTCCAATCTGCACTCCTTCTGGCTGTTAGTCCTCGACTTAAAATACCTCTAGTATTATTTGCCACTACGCTTGATCAACATCTGTATATTCTGCTGGAGAACAAGATCTCATTGTGTGACTCCATCATTTCCTTGATGATCCCTAGGAATGCATGCACATCGGGATAGTCTGGTACTACCTCTACTCGAATTGCTGATTATACTGGTAGTACTGGGTGTTCTGATTCTGGCGTTGCCTCGACTGAATGATGACCAACTACTAGCATTGACTGATGAGACTCTGGTTAAACTGATTTTATTGAATATACAGGCACAGCTGGCTAATCGGGCTAGATTGACATCTCTGCCATCGGATCGAGTCTGAATTCTGCTCCAGAATGTTGAGATTGATCCTCCAGAACTGGCCTAACAGAAGGATGCTAACTAGCCATAGGCAGAACTTAAACAAGCTGATCGAAAGGATCAAGAACTATGCCCCTGAAAGTTAATGGGCCTAATGATCAAATCGAGGAAACATGAAAGATCAATGATCAAGGCATATATTAAGTCAAAGGATCAGGATATAGAGTAATACGAAGGATATCAGTAAAAGAAATTGTGACTGAGATATCTACTAGTAACCGCTATAATCTGATAAATCAGGCCTGTATGGGCCACCACTAAAACCTATGTCATGCCCCAGAACCAGAATACTGGTAAATCGGGATGGACCAGGCCAGCTGCTTATACCAGAGTACTCCAGTACCCAAAGATACGGTCAAAGCTGTCAAGACATTGAGGTTACTGCTACAAACCAATAGTCAATCCTAGGTCAAGCAATCCTAGGTATCTCAATCACAGACAAATATACAAAGTACAAGATATATGAGTATCAGACATAAAATAGTAAAGCATTCCAAATCATGTATACATAGATGATCACGAAGCTAGTAATACAAGATAAAGGACTAGCGAGAGTGTAATTCATATATGATCAGCTCTAGTTATAGTCTAGAATAACGTAAATCATGTTTAGACCTGTAAGCTAAATGTTAGATCCAAAACATGAGCTAAACACGTACTTGGAGGATAAATGCCACAAAAGAATAATGTACATAACTAGTAGAAGAATAAATAGAAAACCCCTCAGGTTTTTGATGCTCTATGTAATCACCATCGAGTGGAAGGTACGAAAGATCCTCCGGTTCTACTACAAGATCTGGTCAAACAAAACTAGTGGGTTCAGACCCCCAATAGCAAGTACCACAAAAGAAGCCAAACTATGGACTAAAATTAGCAGTAACGAACATAACAACTGATAGAGACAAAAATAAGTAATGCAGATCGAGACTCGTACACTACCAATGCATTCATCTAGAGAATAGAAAGGACAATAAGCTAAATAACATGGGACATAAAGTAAATAATGTGTGACATATTGTAAACTGTGGACATGTATAATAAATGGAAACATGTGAATATGTAAGATAAGCCAGACATGTGAGCATGCAAAGTAGTTAATTCATGTAAGCATCTAAGGTAACCGGGACATGTAAGCATGTAAAGTAACCGGGACATGTAAGCATGTAAGCATGGGGATCATGTATAGCATATAAGAATTAAATAAAATAACAAATGACAAGAGGATTTGAAAACTATTGCGGAACCGACTTACAATTAACCTGTAAACCAAGTAAGGACCGAGGTTGCAACCCTTAATCATTTGCCAGAATAAGCAAAGCAAAGCAAAGACAAGAGATAGACAAGATAAGAAAAAATAGGACTTGACTCCATCCATCAATCACGACCACGCAATGAGTACGACTTGATATATTAGCTAACAATGGTTATCACAATCCTACTTACTAAAATAAGCAGTTTGAGAAATCCAATTCGGCTGTCAGCCCTGCAAATATCCAAATTATCTAGGCCAAGGATGCAAAGATATATAGCAGATACACCACCGTAAGAGACGTGTATCTTAAGATGTAAGCTCCATGCTACGGTGAGCTAAATATAGTAGACTATGTAAAACTTAATTGCCCCACTCGATGGTGTGCTAGAATTGTGTTCATCATGACAAATAGATCCAAATCCATTGTATGGGCCAAAATAAAGGGCTTGCGGGCAACCGAAAAAATCTTCCTCCGATGCATCTAGATAATCAAGCTAGTTGTTTAGTCCTTAATACTTTCTTGCTAGATTCTAGATGTTGTATTTCGCACAATCCATCGTAGACCTGATATACAAGAGTGGACAAAACATGAATGTACAATATAAAAAGGTAGACATGGCATGGCATAGACTGTAACATATAGTAAAATCTGGGAAGGCATGGCAATACCCAGGAAAATATATCATGGAATAAAATAAGAAAACACATCATGGCATATACAAGAAAATAATAAACAAGAAGAAAACAGAAAATCTGGAACAAATCAGAAAATAAAAAACTTTAGGTATCCTGACTGTATACCGACGGTATACTCCAGTATATTGCGGTATGCCGGTATGGTACTGCCTAAATTATATGTCCAGAAAATATTGCCGCACCGGTATACCCTCAGTATGGACCGGCACACCGTCGGTATACCAAAAATTCTTATGGTAGGTTTTTGATCTAAAAAGGACCCACAAACCAGTATGTCGTCGGTATACATTAGTATACTGGCGGTATATCATTTATGTCTGAAAAATAAGACTAAGAGCATGAAACAAGTTCCGAAAACAAAGTCTCGTTCTGTAAGTTGTAGAAATCAAGTATAATAATGAAAATAATACTAGAGGAAGGTCGTGTATAGCATATATACTAAGTCTCATGGCAATCACCCCGGTATCGTTCCCGATACGAAGTTTTCCTACTAAGAAATATCAAGAATACGCAGAAAATCAAAACCTAGCTCAAATCAAATTCCGAGATGGTCAAAATGACACTTACCTCGAGAGAAACATATATAGTAAAGCAAGTAATAGACAATATTGGACTATCAAAATAATAGAAAACAAAACGCATTAAAACAATATTTCATCCAGTATTTTGGCAAGATGTACTCGCCTATAATAGCTTCCAGTTTAACTCTTCAACTCCACCGCCAAGAGGGGTTCAGACCCACACTCTGAGGCCTTGAGATCAAGCTCCTAGCTCACGACAAAAATGGAGAGGAAACGAGAAGAGAAGAAGAGTGGAGAGAGAGAAAGTAAAAAAAAGAAAATTTGAAAGAAAATTAACTTGTATATATAGAGAAGGTGAATTAATCGTGACCGTCCGATCGCGATCTGCGACTTGATCTGGATTAATCTCGACCATTCGGAAGAAAACCAATAAACCAATGAATAATAGAATGTAACATTATTATTCATGAAAATATCTTAACACTATTAACGAAAATATCTAAACACTATTTATTAAAATATCTAAAAATAGAAAATATTTAAAAAGTGGAAATATCACCCGGATAATATGCCGTCGGTATACACGTTATAGCGGCGGTATGCCAGCCAAGAAAAAAAATCTATCGGTAAATTTTGAAGTGTTCCGAACACTATGAAAATATGAAATACAGTACAA
Organism: Iris pallida; assembly: GCA_029216955.1. Classification (NCBI taxonomy): domain Eukaryota; kingdom Viridiplantae; phylum Streptophyta; class Magnoliopsida; order Asparagales; family Iridaceae; genus Iris; species Iris pallida. Next base: position 30,437,858 of record JANAVB010003400.1, on the reverse strand, counting down.
GAATATGTGTCCATATATAAATATTGATACTGTGAGATGAGTATCACAATTGTGTGCAGATTAAATGTTGGTCTTCCATACTTCGCCAATAATCTACTAGCAGAACTTGTAGGTCGAAAAGATTTCCCAAGGCGTGAAATGCAATATATGTATTTGATGGGAGGTTGTTGTTACACAACAACAATTTGATGGCCCCAAGCATAGATGTCGATGATGGCACCAGGCATGTATTCCTTTGCAGATATAAAAAATCTTCCTGGATAGGTACCTCTCCATGCCAAACAATGAGAGCTTTGAATCTGGAGGTAGGATAGTCTTTTTACTGTGTTTTCCAGAAGTTGCATTTGAACATCAGGCTGCCAGCTTCGTAGATAGTGGTAATACTGTCACACCCAACGAGCCTAGGTTGTGCTCACACAAGGTAATACCATAACGGCCGATTATAACATCTTGGTGACGGGGTCGTCGCACAGAAGTCCCGAGCAGAGAAGTTAAATAATACAAGATATATAGGAAACAAAGCCCCTTTATTAACATCTTCAGCAGAATTATAAAGGCACGGGGCCAAGATTACAATCACTCAAGTTCATAATCTCTCTAAATACAATCACTCAGCTCTCTCTCATATCTTAATACAATATAGAAGCATGAAAATTGCCCATGCTAAATCAAGGCCAAGCCACCTCAGATAACATGCACAAAGTCTTAAAAGACCTCCAATAGGATGCCAAGTTCCAACAGCACGGAACCCCAAGGTACATCGTCCTTACAGAACCAAAGGCAACTAGACCACTCTATGCGACCAGTTCACATGTGGCCCAAACACCATGTGGCTTCCCTTCTAGAAGGCCTCTATGCGACCAAGGAGGCATACGGCTCAAATTGCCCACCAGTCTCCACATTAAGACAGACGACTCAAGTCCTAGGTTGAGCCACCTCCCTCACTAAGATAGCTTATCCATGCCCCGGACTAGGCCAACACAAGTTGGTTCATGCCCTGGACCAGATCAACATAAGTCGGTTCATACCCCGAATTAGATCATCACAAACTGGTTTGCATCCAAAATCAAATTATCTCAAATGCCATTGGCAATAGCTAGAAGGATCAACATCACGTTTATGGCGTGTGCACGATAATCGTTCCATTCAAATCGAAGATTTCCTCCAAATCATGGCCAGTGCCACACATCAATCAAATATCGTGCCCCCTGATTTAAATTTCCTATTTATAGCGTGCGTGTTACACAATCGCACCATTCAAACGACAAGTTATCCTAAATATTCGTGTGTGCTAGGTCACCTACGATCAAGCCGTGCAGGTGGACAGTCATAACCATCGACGATTACACCCGAGGATCCTTAAGTCCTCTTCCGGAGCTCCCGTAGCAATGGTCTCCCAATCAGTGCCTCGACCAGGCCGAGCGATTAAACAGCCTGCCAAAACAGCTGTGACACCCAGATGGCGTCTTCCACGCAGGAGATTTCCTCCATCATCATTACCTCCTTTATAGCTTGCCCGCTAAAAGACAAATATAAAGGAGGTGAACATCACCAACATCAAGAGGAGATTAACCTTGAATCAACCAAGAGAGGGAAGATCGCCTAAAAAGCAGGAAGGCGAAGGAAGAGAGATTATTGAAAAGATGATAAAAAAGACCACAAAAGAATGAGGAGACCAGATCATCAACTGATCGAATCCACCAAATGAACCTCGTCAACGAGGACACCAGATAAACACGAGAGAGTCATAGAGAGTACTTCGAGAAGCTATTAAGTATCAAATCGTCAACGGAGTAAATGGTTATTATAGTACCCAATCTCCATCGGCATACTTTCCCATAATCTTTATTTGTATTAGCAATTCCTTTCTGTTAGGGCTTTATTGTACTGTTCAAAATCATATTATATAAAGTAAAGAAAATGAATCTTATTTCTAAATATCTATTCTTCTCTTATCCCCCTGAAAGATACTTTTCATCCAAAGCAATCTTTCTACCCGAAAATCAAATGGCGAACAAGCTGGTGACTCTGCTGGGGACGACTTTCTCCTCTGACGAGAAAGTAGTAGCACAATTTGATACTTTCAAGTTGGGTTCATCCCGACAGTCGTTGGTCGTCCGGTTCGACCAACAAGCTTATGAAGACATGCTCTCTGAAGGACCAATCCCTTCCCCTAGGTCGGCAAAACCTAAGAAGACTCACAAAGTCCAGGTGATCAAAGCTGCTGTGCCACCACCAGCAACCGCTGAGGATGCTCTTCCAGCTTCTACCAGTGAAGCTCCGCATCCATCAACTGTGTATCCTTCTCCCGCTCTCGAAGTCAGAATGAACAAAGCCCAATGTTCGGGTCCCAACTGGAGAAGGCGATACAACTCTAGAGACTCAAAAACATGCACTCTCAATAGGCCATACTTGTCACTCCCTGCTCAAGAAGACGAAGCTACATCTCAATCAGCTTTTCAGCAGAAAGTATGGAAGCAGGCCTCGTCTAAATCAAGACGAGTGCCTACAGACGCACAATAAGCCAACCAGAATAGTGCCAGATAGTAGCACTCACAAGGGATGTAAAGAAGATCTATCTTCCACAAAATCTCCTAAAATCCTACCCATAAAGACGGCCCTAACACACTGTACTAATCGAATGCTAGTACAAAGAGGTCCAGAGCAATGAGGTTTTAACATACCCGGATCGTTGCCTCGACTGGTATTTATCGAGAGGCACCCCGGATGACTATACGGGCCCTAGCGAAAGGCTCTATCGGATGCACACATGCACCCACCAGAATCATGTGCATGAAGTTAGCCGACCTCATAGATCTTTCTCGTAAGGCAAATCAGAAGCCTTGTCTGATCAACCATATAACCACGCAACACAGGACTTGTGTGAAGTAATAGACCGCAAGGGCGGGTTCAAAAATGATGGTGGCACATTCAGTAAACCCTCCGCTGGACATTGCACCCAAATTACCATCAACTGCTGCTATTTTCAGACAATAATATCTATAAATATATTGTCTGTCTTCCAATGACTGTGGCAGACAATGGAAGATAAGCCAGTTCATGCTTCCTACTACTCTGCCCGAAGGGATACTCCCGTCCAGAAGGGTTCAAAGGTGCCTTCCTCCTCAACCAGCATGAAGGAACCGCTGTCACAGACATTAGCCCACCCCGCTATGTCTGTGACAGGGGTATTCCAAAATACTCGATCAAAAGGACCCTCACAGAAAGGCGTGCCACAGTCAGGGAGCATGTCTTCTCTACCTATTTTCCATGTTGGGGGTAGCGATTTGCCAAGGATAAGACACAAAAGTAAGGGTAGACCTTCACCCAACCAAGCTGTTATAGTGGCTGAGGATAACCAGTAGCCAAAGTCAGAGGATGATGTCACCATGCGTCCCTACCCTAATAAAGATGAAGCTAATAGGATGGAGTCAGCCTACACCATGGTTTTGCCGAGCTTCATGCAATACAAGTTTGTCTACATGGCCTCCGAAAATGAAACCATGATCGGAGAAACTAGATCAAACAAAACATACGGGCATAGCAACAACCCTAATCAAGAAGAGGTCGTACCCTCAGGCGCACCAGTTACTACCGAGACACTAGGAGGGACCATTTCCAGACCGCCATCCGCAGATAAAAAGAGACTCAGTTCGACAGACCCTTGAAGAATAACTCCTCGCTAGGGCTAGATAGGCCCTACAACTTCGACATCTTGACTTAGCTGGCTAATACTCCAGCTAGGCTGTAAATCTTTGAGCTGCTCCGCCTGTCCAAGAACATGTGGGATGTGCTGAGCGAAGCACTTCAAAATACCAATTCCTACCTCACGGGGGTCAAGAAGACAGAGGACGGTCCAATCGCATGCCCCTACTGTACAGCATGAGGGATAGCATACCGAACATCATATTCTTGTAATAAGATATATTGTTAAAAAATAACAGGCACAACCGACCCCTATATTATACAAGATACATTGGTGCCATCAAGGTAGACCGGATACGCATCGACCCAGGGTCCTCTATCAGCATCATCTCGCAGAGCCTCCTCCAAAGTCTTAGGGTCCCCATGCCTCGATTGTCAGCTAGTAGCACAACCTGTCACGATCCGCTCCCACTTTTGGGATACGAGTACGTAGCAAAGTCCAACCTACGCAGTAGCATCGACTGTAGTAGGCTGTCTACGATAACATGGTCCATAATAAGAATAATATGCACATAACATTCCCATCTAAACCATCAAAGATAATATCCAAGTCTCAACAATAAACTAAAGAAAACTGTCAAAATAATCCACTACAACTCAGATAGTCTCGAAAACAAACCCAGTAGCAGAAAAGTAAACTAGAATCCAAAACTATGACCACTAACTAATGGGAAAGCATAAGAAAGAAAATATGTTAATTCGTATCGGTGCCAAAATCTGGTTCGTCAATAATGCTAGTGTCGCCAACATACGCACCGTGGACCTCAGGACAGATAACATCGTCTAAAGCAAAAAAAAGTTATCTAGTCAGGATTTGATCAAGATAACCTTAACACTACACTACACAATATGTTATACAAGCATAAAGAAATGATAACAAAGAAGATAAAGTATAGGCATAACATGATATGATAAGAAGAGTACAGTTATAACATGAGAACAATATGAAAGTAGACTCGATAGAAGAAAAATAAATAAATGACATAGCAACAAGAGGTTAGATGGTCTGGGATATATGTTAATCGTACGTGTGGTGTACGACTGATATTATTCAGATTATACAGTAAGAGATTTATATTGGTAACGTAAACTACATGCATAAAAGTATTCTTCTTCCTACAACTCACAAGAAAATATGTTCACTACATATAATAATACAGGTAAACAGGATAAACAGGTAATTACAATACAACTTGGTGAACAAGTATAAAAGGTGAACACAAATAGGTAACTATAGAAGAACTATGCTCATACACAAGAAATCAATCATGGTGAATCAATAACAATGACAACATAATATATGAAGAAGTAACCATGAAAAGACGATATAAAAGATACATGCAGTACAAAATAAAGGTAATATAGTGTCACAGTGAAACATGCTTGATCTCCTGAACAAACCATTTTCAGAAGTCGAAGACGAGAGTAACTTCGGCTTAGATGCTATCAAACCATATCATTCCAGCACACCACGAACCGTGCACGAAAACCACAAGTCAGTTCTAAGATTCCTAATCTAAAAATTATGAAAAAATAGCGAATGAGTTAACCTAAATTAATACTATTTAATTATAAAATAACTACTTAAAAATCTAATTTAATCTAATAATAATTTAAAATATAATTTAAATATTTGGCTATAGAAAGTAACGGTTCCAATATTGGAATCCATGGCACCCAAATCGAGGCGTACAGTTGACTAACAAGTCAAATATTACAAACTCAGTGATTTAAGAGTTTAGTAGTTTTCAGTGCAACGAGTGCACTGGAATCGACCGTGCCATAATAGTTATTGACGTTATGGCTAACTGTGACCAAATCGGTGAATCACCGGTCAAATTTGAGTTCAACAAAATAAATAAAATACTAATTTTTTTAAGAATTTCTGGAAAAATTCAATGTTATAGATGTTTGTGTCAGATTTCCAAAACATTAAACGGTTCACAAAACGGAGTTCGAAATCTCCCAAAATCTCGAAAACCGTGTGATGTATCACGTTTTAGACAACTGACAGTCAAATAAATCTACAAAAATCACGTAAATAATTACAAAAAATAAAATATGTTTTTGAAAGGTAACCTCGATACGGTTCTAAAAAAAATGATACACAAAAAGGACTTCGGAGTTGATCACAATCGCTCCGCGAAGTTGAGGAATCACCGAGATCAATCCACAGAGGAGGTGGCTAAAATTAATTAGGGTTTAGTGAATATATATATATATATATATATATATATATATTTTTTTTTTATATATATATATATATATATATATATATATATTTATATATATATATATATATATATATATATATATATAGGAGAGAGAGAGAGGCGGGTACATTAGCTAGGTGCCGACAGGTGGGCCCGCTCGAGTGGTGAGTGGGTAATTGTTTTATTAAATTACAAAAATTCATTAAAAATTTATTTTAACTCCAAGTAATTCCAAATAAATTCCAAAAAAAATCCAGCAAAACTCCAAAAATTCTAGAAAATATTGTAAATGTCTAGAGCCTAAATAAAAAGTTCCATCTCCATATACCTTCGAATGACTTTACAGTAAATCATGAAAGTCCTTAAAAATAAGAAACCTTTAAACATTACATACCTAAAAAATATCCAAAAATTCTTAAAAAATATAAAATAGATCAATAACATATATAGGGCTATCTGGAAACCATTGTGACCATAAGTAACCTAATTTTGTCATACTTCACCTATATGCTTAGGTACGACCTCCTTGTGATTCTAAAACAAACCCTAAATAAAATTTAGAAAAATTCTAGAAAGTAGGTGCTACATACTATCCCCCTTAAAAAAATTGTCCTAAAAAAATCAAACATAGCATAATATATAAATATATAACCTTTATATGAAAATCTAAAAATAATTTCTAGACTAGACCATAAAGAAATAAAAATTCAAGGATAACTAATTCAAGCATACTATCAAATAACTAGGCATGCACCCTATTTAATAACTATAACTATGGAAGGCTTTACGGAAACCTAATTAGTTTACCTTACCTACATAAAGAAAGTCATTAGACGATGAAAGGATTCAAGCAGGATGCAAGTCAAGGTATAGATTGAAGTCAAAGACAGAGATCAATAATGTATCAAAGCATGTGGAGGAGATCCTTAAGAGTCTAATCCTATTTGTGGATGATATGAACCTCTCATAATATTATTCAAACTTCTAACTTCAACTCTTGTCATGACCCGCACCCGGAATAAGGGTACGAGTGCAGGACAACGCTAAGCCTATGCCGCGGCATTGAGAGTATAACGCTGTCTAGGTCTACTATATCAATTAATACAATTTGTGTGTATATATCTTAACATGTCAATGATATCTCAACTCCATACGAAGGACAAGATAATGATAATATTCATACTCAATCATAATAAACTATAAGGAAGATAAATAACACGAAGAGTTAAGTTGTGTTGACCAAAAATATGTATCGATGTAAATCGATACAGAGAGTTATGTGGACCCGAGGAATGCATCGAGTAAGTTCGATGCAAATATTAAGTTGGCCAGAGAGAAAGCATTGAATCGGTTCGAAGAACCAATAAATCGAATCGACGCAAGGCATTGGTCCGATTCGAACAAGTATTAATTTTAGTTGGTTTCGTGTGCAGGCTATATGTTTATGCTGAAATATAAGAGGTCGATATTTTGCCTTATTTGCAATGGTATCCGCAAAACCAAATCGTCGCCTTGCCACGGACTGAAGCATAGGCACGGTAGGCCAAATCGCTTGGATAATTCAACGTAGCAGGAAGTGTTTGAATGGCCAAGTCAGAAGTTGGTCGTGCAAACAAAGTTATAAAATCGAGCCGTATCGGCTCGACGAAACAACAAGGTGTTTCGGCTTAAGGTGGGAGGACTTTGACGCTTCTTTCCTACTCCTTCATGCCTAAGTAAAATACACCATTGTATGTTAAGTTAACCTATCGAGACCGCAGGCTTGACACGATCGAGAGATGAACATAGTGCGTGTCGAACACTAGATAGAACGATTGAAATGAAACGTATATCAAATGTACGAGTCGCTATGGAACATTAAATATCGTATAGGCAAGCACCTCGGTGCGTAAGCCATAAGAACATGGTATAACTGTATCGACAAGTGCCTCAGCGTACGAGTCATTCGTGCATTTGCGCACGAGTTAGAAGGCTAGCACATTGAAAGACTATTGAGGCGAGTGTCCTAGTGCACGAACTATGAACAGTGAACACTAAAGCATAGAACATGGAAAATACGGTATCGAGGTGTGCATCGCTTGCACAACTCAAAAATAAAGAATAATTGTGTCAAAGCATGTGTACATGCACGAAAATCAAAAAAGTTGGCTTCGTTGCGAAGAGAATAGTTGTGGCTTAAATGTGACGGAACTGTCAAATATAGCACGGTGCCTTAGAAATGCTCAGGACCTTCGGGTCATTCTTTTGACGAATATTGAGTTGAAGCATGGTGTCATTGAACATTGAAAAAAAGAAATGAAATTATACAAAGAATGCCAGAACATAGAAAGAGCGAGAACATTGAAAGAAAGAGAATTACAAGACGACATAAAGTCTGAGTGTCGGACTCAAGACTATGTTTGGTTGTATGGGTTTGATGCATGTTACATCGTCGAGATATTGCCTGTGCACAGTTGGGATATGATTCCCTCGAACGAGTTATTGGCTCGGGGTACCTGGATCGTTCGGCCTAGGAGGGTTGTTAATCTTTATGGGCACACATCCGTAAGATGACTAGCGACCGGTTATCGATGTAAAAAGCCACAAATGATGGTATACAAATGGTATGTCTTCAGTTATTGGGACATCAACCTAATACGGGAGGTGCCAGGCTACCCAATTTGAGAAAAGAAAATAAAAGAGAAACAAGTTAGTCCATTTTGGCGTGGATACGCCAACGACCTTCATATAGTTAAGGAACTGTGGACCGAAAGTGCAGAAACACAGAGATCCTGCACAGAGAACTTATAACATGACAGGAAAGGAATGAGGCATATTCACCTTGCGTCGGTGCAAGGACGGGTGCGTCGATGTTGATAAAAAGTCACAAAACAACAAGAGATTGCTACTGGTTGCCTGCTTGCTTATGCGAATCAAATAACATGCTTGCCTTGATAACATATTTTACTGCTTTCAAATATGCCATGAAACTCATCCTAAGGCAAGGATAGAAAGATCACTAACGTGTATGCTGCATGATTCAATACACTACTTAATATCGGTTTAGGTAAAGTGGGTCTTTGATCAATACGCGAGAGGATTAGTACTGATCTTCCACCGGATTGCTTGCAGGTTCAGGGAATGATCTGCTCGTGGTGGAGCCTCGCTTGAACATGCTGAGGCATGGAGTGCCATAGCGTATTGAGGCGTGCGACCGCATTGACGCTCGGACTTGTAACATGATGATGCGACCGAGATATATAAAATATGATGGATGGAACGATGAAATCCTTGTGGGCAAGAGAGTATCTGAGTATTGTAGCCAATCTGGCAAATTCAGTTGGGCTATTGAATGCCTTTGTAACCTCAGTTCAATTATAAAAAAAAGAATTATTTCGTATACTCTATTTCTTTCGCTGCCAAATAACAATATCAAATTGAGAACTTGTCTTCTTACCTTGTACGAGTGAAACACCAGACTCGTACGGCCTCACGCCCCAGCAAGGACGATGATTCGGATAAATCGATGCAAAAATAAGCGATTTTCTGGGTCGGGACATGACAAATTGGTATCAAAGCTTTCGGTTCAATTTACTCAGGACGCTTGCTTCGTTTCAATTACAAAAGTTTTCCACCACAATCAAATCACTCTTGACTCTACTCGATGTCATACTAGATATGCCATACAATAAGTCTAATACAAATCATGTAATTTTGCCACATGTGTTTAAGAAATTATATAATATTTGCTAAAAAAGTCGTGAAATGTTTATTGTATTAAGTGCAATGAACAGTGAAATATTTATTCCTGCAAGTGCAACAAGTCGCGAGATGTGAATTGAGGTATTTTTTGCTGCAAGCGCAACAAGTTGTGAAATATGAATCAAGATGTTTGTTGTTTCAATAAAACAGTCGATATAAGAAATATTGGTTGCATCAATATAATAAAAGTCGTAGAATATTGCTGTATGAATTACAATGAGTTGAATTGTGAATGATGCGTTGCAATGAAAATAAAAGTTGATGTCAAATGTGTTGAACGGATTCGAGTATTAGCTTTGGATGTTAGAAATAAATTATTGCACAAGGTATAATGAATGTCAGAAATAAATCATTGCACGAGGTACAACGAATGTCGGAAATAAATTGTTGCACGAGGTACAACGGATGCAAAAATAACTCATTGCATGAGGTGCAACGGACAGAACTAAAAATCGTAAGTCGACAAGAACAAATTATTCGATTGCGCACCGAACTTGTGTTGGTAAAGGAATATATTGGCCGAATTGTGTCAGATTTTGATTATTCAAAAGTTACGGTTGTGATCGGCATGAACACTGCAGAAATCATAAGTCAGAATAGATTGTTGGTTCATACCAAGTATGATGCAAGGGAGATAACTTCATTTTCGAGTGGTATATACCATACCACCTATGCGATGAAGGACTCAATTCTGAGTGGTATATACAATATTACTTGTGCGATGGATTCCATCGACATATTGTGTAATTTGTGAAAGGTTTGTCCGTAACGGACGAAAGAGTACCGAGACTCGAATGGAAATTTGTATGACGATATGTTGATGCAAGTGTTTTTCGATAATCGGTTGGAACGATAGGGCGGGGAGTCGTATCAATGAATGATACATCAAAAGAAAATTTATAAGTCGGTCAGATGACCGAGACTAACGAAACAGTTTTGCTTCGAGATAATAATCGGATCGATGGAATAGAAAACTCAACGTTATAATCGTATCGCACGACTTGTGAACTCAATAAAATGTTAGTGTATGTGAATTGAAATCAAAATCGCACGAATTATGAATTCGACAAAAATGTTGGCCGATGGGAATTGTAATCGGCTCACACGACTTGCGATCTCGACAAAATTTTTGGGCGATACAAATTATAATCGGATAGCACGAATTGCGATCTCGATGAAAAAGTCGGTTGATGCCGATAAATCATGCCTAAGAGATAGTTGGTTATGTTGTGACAAAACTCATTTGAGTACGACTGAAACACGCAAAACTTAGAGGGTATGATTGTATAAATTGAGGGTTTGATGTTAGATAATTGGTAACTCGGTTACACAATCAAAGTATAGCGGGATGCGGCAAATCGGAAAACGAGTTGATGTATATGAAAAAGTTTGTAGTGAACTTGGATGTATACAATACAAACTAAAGTTGACGTAGATGTAGATTCAAAGTTAACCCTCGTGCTATCGAATTTGATATGACCTATCAAAATCGATATGCAAGGAAACGTAAATACGATGTGTGAACACAAAATAGGACAGGCCTACGATATCGAGATTTTTAAAAAATAGCAATACGAAAATATCGAACTGGTTGATCTTAAACTTTGTAATTGATCAGACAGGACCATAAAATCATCGATGATTGTTTAGATGCGTATAGAATCTCAGATGTCGATAATGGGTAAATAGACTCGAACTCGATACAAGTAGATCTTTCATGAATTAGGGATCATCGACGGTAGTGGATAAATTATTTAGACGATAGTTGTGTCGCAGTTGCGCAAGTAGAAATGGTTATGTTCAAATTTGGGGTAGTCCCATAGAAATCGTTAGAACATGACTTGGCCCCAAAATAATATAGCATGGTTCGTAGTAACTATCCTTCGTCAATGATTGTAACACCCTGTTTTCTGAAATTGGAGATTTTTTGAAAAATTATTATTTTTATTATTTATTAATGGTGTTTAGGGCATGATATGATTTATGGTGATTTCTAGTGTAATTAGAACCATCTTCTAAGTCATGCTAAGTCATGACTTATGACTTTGTGATTTTGTTAGTATAACTTAGTGTAAACCCTAGTTTTCCTTAACCTAGAAGTTGCCATGACCATGTGAGCTTAGCCATAGGCTTAGAACATCAAATTAGTGATTTTTGGCCAAAAGGGTATTTTGGTAATTTTCTAGGATTTATTTGGAATTATTGTATTTATATGTTTTTATTATTGTCTAATTATTGATTAGTGTCATGTTAGTCCCTAACCTAGTTTAGCCTAATCTAGGGGTTAGCAACTAACCTAGAAGACTAATGTTAGATGATAACTTATGTTAGAAATATCTAGTTTGATAAATATCTAGATATTTACTTTTTTAGATATTTTAGAACCTAAATATCTAACCCCTTAGTCAAAGACTTAGGGGCTAAGTTTGCAAGGTGGTAGGACACCCTCCCCTACCCCCATGGCAGCCAACCCATGCCCCCATCCTATATACACACCCCCCCTTCATTCAAGCCTCCTTCTTTCACAAAAACTCTAGTTTTCCTACAACTTCACACCCTCACAACTCAATCAATTTAGCTCCAAATTGAGCCAAATTTCTTGCATTGGAACCCTCTACTATTGAGGATACTAAGGGAAGCTAGCAATCAAGGATTTGTGGAGCTTTGGGTATCACCAAGAGAAGAGGACACCCCCCCTACTTGGTGTTTTCTTGAGTTTTCACTCAAATAGGTAAATACCCATAAACCTAGTTAATATCCTGATTTTTCTTCATAAATACATGCATATAGGTATACCCCAACTGTAGGCTAAGTTAGGTGAAATTTAGGATTGGTTTGGTGTCCGTATCGGACACGTATCTGTGCTTGTAAACCCTTGTTTGGTGAAATGCCACAAAGGATTGGTTTTTGTGTTTTTCCAAAACAAATTACATTTTTGGGTAGCCCTAGACATGTAGGACACAACCCTAGTTGACTGAGCACACTTTGAGTTGTGTCTGTGTCCAAAACAGGACACGAACACGCTGTTAAAACCAGACTGTGCACACTGTAAAACCCTATTGTTTGACCTTCGTGTCGTGTCCACACGTGTCATGGACACGATACAGGAACATGGACACATGCCCTGACACCCCACCTATCCTAGGATACGACCACGACACCATAGGTTGCACACACGTGGCCCTAGACTGGCCGACACGCGTGCACGAGACTGTGCACGCTCCCCTGCTACTCGACCCAATTTTCGGACACGACACGCCATGAGGACACGTAGAAATTGACACAGAGGAGGGGACCATCACTGTCAGACCCCCTCAAATATCACGACCTCTCGTGTCGTGTCGAGAGAGCTCTGACACGAACACGAGTTTTACACTGCACTGTGCGCATGCACAGAGCACATTTTGAGCGTGTCGTGTCGTACGGACACGCCACGTGGACACCTCATGGTGACACGAGCGTATAGCCCACCTTGGCGTACACATGGACACGAGCACGAGAAGTTTCGGTCTGTGTCGCGTACACGAGACACTGGAACACGTGCACGACGCGGCCTGAAACACGCATATCCGTCGTATTTCCCCGTGATACGGACCTCGTACTGTGTCCTGAGGACAGTGGACACGTGCAGGAACCTAGACACCTAGCCCTACCCTAGGCGAACCTAGGTACACACCATGTGTCGGTGTTGTGTCGTGTGTCGCGTGTATACACGCGTGCACACGTGCACGAGGAGTGGCCTGATTGTGCACTATTTCGAGTTCTTAGTTGTTTGGACACGATTGTGTCCTCTTTTTTTGGACACAACCACTTGTGTGACACATACATGTTATGTTTAAACTTTACCAACCAATAGATTTACATTTTTACTCGATTTTGTTGATGAATTCACATTTCCCCCAATATCCTTTACTGTGTACAGTATTCCCAGTTTTTGGTGTATTTCCAGTTTTCAAAAATGGATTTCAAATTCGATTTTGAGTATATGCATATGTATTTGTGTATTATACATTGTATATGTGAGTATATGTGTATATGAGTGTGTGTGTCTATGTATAGTGTATGTGAGTGTCTATATATGTATATATGGGTGTGTAGGAGTGAGTGTTATATGTATGTATAATGTGTGTGTGTGTGATTCCTGTTCTCAGGAATCTGAGAACAGCCCCTCCCCTTTCCTGTCTTTCAGTCTCCTCTCTCACTGATCACTCTATGCTCTCTCTTCCCCTACTATAATATAAAGAATAAAGTATATCTATATATATATTGATATATATATATTATATATATATATATATGTATATGATATATAGTATAGTGTAGTGTCATATATATATATATGTTGGGTTTGTATTATATATAGTATTCATATTTTGATATATGGGTAGTAGGTAGATAGTGTCTATTCATATATATTTATATCTATATCTATATAACTTACTAGATATAGGTTATATGAAACCTACACCACTAGCCTATGAAAACCTATAAGACCTATGGCCAGGTACTAGCCTATGGCTTGGGGCTAACCCTAATGACCTAAAACACTATAAGTGACCCTTGTTGACTAAGGGTTGACCAAAGTCAACCTTAGGTCAAAGTTGACCTAGTTAACCTAGAATTGACTAGGAATGACCTAAAACTAGTTTGACTAGTTTGACTAAAACCCTAACTAGTTGACTAGTAGACATAGTTTGACTAGATAATTGACCATTGTTGACCAAAGTCAACTATAGGTCAACCATGACCTAATTGACCTAGAAATGGCTTGGATAGACTTAAGAGGACTTGTTGACTAAGTTTTGACTAAACCCTAGGCTATTAACTAGTTGGTTTAGGGTTGACCTATATACGAGTATACTATTGTGACTTGGGTTTTGTGGAAGGACTTATGTAGATTAAGATATGTATGGGTTAAGTTAGATACTTAGAGTCAAGTCATGACTTGAGATGGAATATGGGATTAGCTTGAATGTAGGATTAAGGTTGGTATTATATATATGTATATAGTGGTATACTTGTATAGGTATTGGTTATACCTTAACCTTGTGGTATTGACTTAGATAGTTGACCATTGACCTAATCACCTTGCTGACTAGTCTTTGTTTGACCCAAAACCTTAGTTGGTCTAAGTTTGACCTAGACTTGACCCAGATTGATCATGTTGACTAGTATTTGACTAGTTTGATTAGAATATTGACCAAGAGCTGACTTTAATCTAGATTTGACTAACCTTGACTTGTTTGACCATGTTTGACTTTATTTGACTAAGTTTGATCCCCTGTGACCTAGTATGACTTCCTGTGACCCAGTTTGACTATTGAGTTGACCAAGAGTTGACTTTTGACCAGATTGACCTAGAATCATGTAGTATGCATTGTATACTTTATTTTTACCATTGTGGATACATTGTGACTTGTATTGCTCTGATTAGGAGCCATACACCTCTCCTCAGACAGTATATCCTCTTCAGACATTCAGTTATCAGGCGAGTACATTCTCTGACCGTTTCATACTTGTTCAGGCTTTACTTCTCGCTCTAGATTACTTTACTTGATGCTGTCACGTTGGTAACACGGATTGGTACTATATGGATCTTTACATGAGATGTTATCCCCTCGGAGCATCGGGTACTTCATGTTACGTGTGTTTCACTTTCATCATGTACTCCTGTGCTTCCATCATGCATGTATACTCATGTGATCATGTACTCTCATGTTTACTGAGCCCTCATGTATACTATCATGTGCACCCTTTCATGGGCCCCATGTGATATCATGTATAGATCCTTGTGTATTGATTGGGGTAACGGGGGAGTAGAAGTGGACATGTGAATAATTCCAAGTAGTGTAATCATGTACAAACTCAGTAGTGTAATCATGTATAAATTCTAGCCATTCACATGTTTATCTTGTACTCTACATCACTAGCCACTTACAGTTCTCTATATACAGTAGATATTTCTTTACAAGCTATCTCTTTTACAGCGTATATTTCCTTTCAGCATTTCCTGTATCTTACTCTATTGCCTGTATCGTATTTCCTAACCTGTTATGAACTGTGTGAGATGTATGTGCTCGTTCCTGTCCTGACTGGACCTGTTGAAAATATTACAGAGGATGAGGATGAGGCCCTGGTGACTACCTATTATGGAGCAGGACTAGATGATACTTATGTTGTGGACCCTCAGCAGGATCCACCTGCAGCTGAGGATGTTGCCACAGTAGTCTAGGCTAGTTTAGCTAGACAGTCTTTCGGTATTATCTTTTGTCTCACATTCTGAGTTGTATTTTGAGATGTTGAGATATATAGACTCTTAGACTTATTGTATTATGAGTTGACATTCTGATGTTATGATATCCTAGACACTTGGACTTATTTCATCTATAGTACTGTCTCTTGAGTTACTACCTATCTATCTGTCTTTCATTCTTCTACCTAGATGTGATTGAGATTGTTTTCAGTTTGTCACCTCCATTCGGAGAGTATAAACTGTACAGGTACTTTTATATTGTTAGATGATTGACCTAGGACAGCGTTCTACCGCCGACACTGCGGCGTAGGCTGGACGTACCCACTTTCGTGCCCTTACTCTAGGGTGCGGGTCGTGATAATGATCCACAATTATCGAGCATAGCTTCAGAGCAGCTGACCCAAGAAGACTTAACCGTCAAATCAAAGTGAATATTGCAGACCCATAAGATAACCCATACAATATCGCATATGGATCGCGTGGTGCATGTTGATGATAAGTCTAAGCGATTTTAATAATCGTGCTATGTACGAGAGCGAGCGCTAAGAGAATGACTTACGAGTTATGTCGTTAGATTGGGACTCACCTTGCAATCGAGCTTGAGTGAATTGAACTTACATTTGATGTTGCGAGACGGACAAGTTTGGAATTTGGCTAGAAATTCCCTACTCGATAGGAATCGAACATAAGACGCATCGTAAAGACCTTTGTATCGGAATGATTGTAGCCTTTGAACATGGTTAAAAAATTGTGTCGGAAGGACCATTATCTTTGTGCAATGTTAATTTAAAGTTGCGTCAGGAGAATTTAAGCACGGTTTTTAGGTAAGTGACCTAGCGGGCGTAACCCTGAATATTGATGCATTTGTAAGTCAACAAAGGAAATCGTATCGAGATGAGTGGCATAGCCAGACTTTAGAAATAGTTGGGCAGCGACTTCGAACGTAAGGCATTGCGGAGGATCATTGCGATCAGATGCGTGACGGCTCGACGCGACGCATAGAATTGATGGTCCATACGAAACTTATGAAACAAGAAATACGATTTTGAATCGCATCGCATGCAGTGACTTTGTTGAATGAATCACATATGTATCGAATATACAGATGCGATAAAATTTTGAGAACAGTCGCTAAAGATAAGTTCGATCGGGAGTACGAGAAGGCCAACATAGGATTAAAATTTACCTGTCAACTTTGTTCCAATTTTTTACCACTGGACTTGGCTGAAATACATATATTTTGGATGCCTTGAATAGGTATACGATCCAAATCAAGTTGTATACTAAATTCAAATTGAGCTGCAGGGGCACGAGTGTTTGAAATGGAACAATAATAGTTGGGCGAGATCGTGAAACAATTGGAGAAATACTTGAATTGAGTGTTGGTTTCGATTCGAGGATGAACCTTGTTTTGACTGGTAATTATGTAATATTCCACTCCGCACGGTGCATTATACTAAGTCGTTGACTCGAAGAGTTACGTTGACCCAAAATATGTATCGATACGAATCGATACAAAGAGTTACGTTGACCTGAGGAATGGATCGAGTAAGTTCGATGCAAGTGTTAAGTTGGCTCAAGAAAAAGCATTGAATCGGTTCGAAGAACCAATAACTCGAATCGACGTAAGGTATTAGTTCGATTCGAAAAGTATTAATTTTAGTTGGTTTTGTGTGCAGGCTATACATTTACGCTGAAATAAGAGGTCGATATTTTTTTCTTATTTGCAATGGTGTTCGCAAAACCAAATCGTCGCCTAGCCACGGATTGAAGCATAGGCATGACAGGACAAATCGCTTGGATAATTCAACGTAGCATGAAGTGTTGGAATGGCCAAGTCAGAAGAGTTGGCTGTGCAAACAATATTATGAAATTGAGCCACATTGGCTCGGCAAATGACAAGGCGTATCGGCTTAAGGTGGGAGGACTTTGTCTCTTCTTTCCTACTCCTTCATGCCTAAGTAAAATACATCATTGTATGCTAACTTAATCTATCGAGACCAAGGCGTGGCTCGATCGAGAGATGAACATAGTGCGTGTCGAACTCTAGATAGAACAATTGAAATAAAATGTACATCAAATGTACGAGTGCCCTAGTGCACGAGCCATGAACATTGAACACTAAGACATAAAATATAGAAAATATGGTATCAAAGCCTGTATCGCATGCACAACTCAAAGAATAGAGAACAATTATGTCAAAGCGTGTGTACATGCACGAGAATCATAAAAGATGGCTTCGTTACGAAGAGAACAGTTATGGCATGAAAGTGACGGAACTGTTAATATGGCACGGTGCCTTAGAAATGATCAGGACCTTCGCGTCATTCGTTTGACGAACACTGAGTTAAGGCATGGTGCCATTAAACATTGAAATGAAAAAATAAAATTGTACGAAGAATGTTAAAACATAGAAAGACCGAAAAAATTGAAAGAAAAAGAATTACAAGGCGACGTAAGGTCTGAATTTTGGACTCAAGACTATGTTTGGATGTATGGATTTGACGCACGTTGCATGGTCGAATGGACTTGGATATTGGTAAGAAGTCACGGTATGTCTCCGATTATTGGGACAACAACCCGATACGGAAGGCGCCGGGCTACCCAATTTAAGAAAAGAAAAGAAAAAAAAGAGAAACAAGTTAGTCCATTCTGGCACGGATACGCCAACAACCTTCATATAGTTAAGGAACGGTGGGCCGAAAGTACAGGAACACAGAGATCGACACTTATAACATGATAGGAAAGGAATGGGGCATATTCACCTTGCGTCGGTGCAATGGCGAGCGCGTCGATATTGGTAAGAAGTCACAAACAACACAAGATTGCTATTGGTTGCCTGCTTGCTTATGCGAATCGAATAACATGCTTGCCATGATAACATGTTTTACTGCTTTCGAATATGCCATGAAACTCACCCTAAGGCAAGGATAGAAAGATCACTAACTTATATGCTGCATGATTCAATCCACTACTTGATGTCGGTTTAGGTAAAGTGGGTCTCTGATTAGTTCACGAGAGGATTAGTACTGATCTCCCACCAGATTGCTTGCAGGTTAAAGGAATGATCAGCTCACGATGGAGCTTCATTTGAACGTGCTGAGGCATGGAATGCCAAAATATATTGAGGCGTACGACCGCATTGACGCTCGGACTTGCAATATGATAATACGACGGAGATATAGAAGACATGATGTATGGAACAATAAAATCTTTGTGGGCAAGAGAGAACCTAAGCATTGTAGCAAATCTGGAGAATTCAGTTGGGCTATTGAAAGCATTTTAACCTCAGTTTAATTATCAATAAACAAATTGTTTTTATACTTTGTTTCTTCCGCTACCAAATAACATTATCAAAGATAACCATTTGAGAACTTGTCATCTTGTCTTGTATGAGTACAACTCCAAACTTGTACGGCATCATGCCCCAGCGAGGATGATGATTCAGATAAATCGATACGAGGACAAGTAATTTTTTGGGTCAGGGCTGTTCGACGTAACAAAAGGTTGAACAAACTTTTTTGCTTTATTAAACGTATAAGGTATCTGTGTACAAAGAAGGAAGTCCATATTTAAGTACATGAAGAAGCGGTTTCTGGAAAAGTGTAATGGTGGAGATCGAGCACTGCAGCGGCTCCTGTACTCCATTGACGATCTGACGACGAATCAACCTTGCTATGGCTCTTTGGCACCTTTGATGGGACTCTGGGTCACCGATCAAGAGGCTGTCTGATGAGAAAATCCCTTGAAGATGGTTGGTTGTTAGTTCTTTGGTTGATAGGTGGATGAGGGTGGTCGACTCTTCGTGGATGGAGATTACTGCTCCTTTGAAGATTGTTGATTGTCGATGTTTTCTCTATCAATTTCGATACTTTGGTGGAAGAAGAACTCCTTCTATTTATAGAGAACTAAGCACATATGCGATGTGCATTAGGGTTCTTGAGATATAAAGAATCTGCCGTCATTGTATGGTGCGGGCTTCTGCGGCACTGACATGTGGCGGACATCGAGATTCCCCTCAAACGAGATCTCTGGTGGTTATAAACGTAACCGAAGGAGGTGACACAGGGCGCGTGCCGATTTGCTTGCTCGGATACAGCGAAAAAAATCTTGGGATTTTATCTTAGATTTGGAGTCTAATCGATCCTCGTCTAAGATTTAAATCAATCTGATATATTTCAATCATGATTTAATCCTAATCTTCTCTGCAAGATGTGGTTTAAACAAACCAATTGGGGTGGACCCATGCTTCCTACACCTCTAGTGAAGGCTAAGTGCTACTGTGCTTCTATGGCGACGAGTAGACCATGCTCCTGGAGACGACAAAACTTCTGTACTTTCAGGCGACGAGTGGACTTGGCTTCGAATGACGATGAGACTTCTGTGCGTATAGATCAACTTACGAAGCTGTGTTTCGGGCTACCAGAGTCACTATGCTATATGCGAGAAGTAGGCTTGTGCTTCAGGTTGGCGAGATTACTGTGCTTTTGGAGCGACAAATTGACTTACATTGGTGGTAATGGGAGTTCCCAAGTCTCTTATAGAGAAGTGACTTAAGCTTCTGATCCGGAGCAGATGACTGTGCCGTGGAAATGGAGATGGTGTGAGCATGTTACCATTATGCGCCTCATACAGACGCAGGTAAGTAGCTACGCCTTTGAATAGTAGAGACATTGGCTTCGAAAGAAAGGGTATGATACCCTTGCGTGTTTGAGATTGGTGTAGGCAGATAGATGAGCCTCTGGAGTACAGACACTGGCTTCGGGAATAAAAGAAGGGGAGGAGGGCCCTACCACCATCTTGTTCTTGAGGTTGGCACAGGCAGGTGGCTGTGCCTCTGGCTTGAAGACTCTGGCTTCTTTAAAGTGCTGAGTTACTGATATACTTCTGAGAGGCTGCGCCCACTAGAATATTAGAACATGCTTCGGTGGAGATCAATCCTCCAATGTGTGTATCGAGAAGAAGGAAGGCTGCGCTTTGATAAAAATTGCATCCCTTGTAGATCCTTCTAGGTTTCTGTCGAGTCTGTACTAGATCTTTTGTAGAAGAACAGAATTAGTCCCTTATGTATGGTCTTGATGTGACTGTACTAGACTTTGGTAGACATGACAATGAAGAGACTTCTCTCCATATCTTATATTTTGTCTTTTTAGCACTGAGCCTCAGTCTTCTGCATCTTTTGCGCTGTAGCGAAGGGATATCTTCAGTTGAGAATTTTCATGCTTCTACAAGACCCCTTCAAAGTGTCCCAAACTTGAGTCAAGCTCGAAATACTTTGAACAGAAGCATGAACACGCATCAGGACTGTAAGACCTGGGTGATGGTTGGTGTCACACCTAGCTCTTAGCATTAATGGTTATGAGTCATCATTTTAGAGAATGGTCTCATGATGGCTTCTTGATATTGGAGCCTCTTGCGTCTTTGCAGGGATCATGAATCTCTTTAGCAGAGGAGGTTCAGAGCCACGTTCCTTTGGTCACTCGTAGTACTGCCATCTGTCATGGAGTGGAGGTTTAGCTTAACTTGTAAGCTTCCTTCTGACCGATGTCTGGCTCATGCTTGGACCATGCAAATAGCCTACATAAAGGACTGTCCTCCTTCAAAAGAAGACTCAGCTGCTTCAACAATGGCCTTGTTTGTCCGATGTTTAGCTCCTGATAACACTGGAGTTTACTTGAGACGACCATCGGTGGCAAATCTTTTTGTCCAAAGAAGTTGTAGTAGAACTACTACTGGATCTCGAGACGTCTCGTATTCTAGATGTCGTGGGCGTCAATGGCGTCTCGGACCTTTGCCTTCTAGGTTAGGATTGCTTGCTATTCTAGCTGAGGAATAGCAAGGCCTGCTGCTGTGGTTGCTCTCATTGGCCAGCTGAGGAGATAGGGGAGTCCTTTGCTGGTCTTCATCCCTGGCTCGGGCCAGTAGCAGCTTCGGGCGGTAGCTTCCTTTTGACCAGGAAGTGATTGGCTCTGTCACCACCTCGCCCTGCTATTAAGAGCTTGTACCGCAATTTCGTCTTTTTTGCTTCTGTGTATGTAACTACGAAGAGTCTGTAATAGGTCTTTGTAGCCACATATTTTTATATGTAGAAGCCTTTTTGTTCCCTTTGCTTTTGCCTCCAAAAAAGAGGGAATCTTCATAATGGATTTGCCTGACCAGAGGTGATATGGACGTGGTAGGCTTGACCTTGGCCGGGGTATAGAACATCAATCCAGAGGTAATATGGACGTGAACTGTTTTCTAGACCGTCGGGATAATCATAGAACTGATACGAGAAGAACGACTACTCAGATGTAATGTGGACATGGTAGTCGTATCTTCCAGGCATAGAGAAGCAATCCAGAGGTAATGTGGACGTGAAGTAGTTCATCTACTTGAGAGAATATATAGGAGGGAGAGCGAGAGATCCCCTTACCAGAACTTATGGGTACCCATTTCAGGGGATGTTGGTGCCTATGCTGGTTCTGTCTTTAGACGAATACTTCTTTAGGAACTTGTCGTTGATGGGCATCATTAGCGAGTCCCTATTAGGCTTAGCTAGCCGATAAGCACCGTTGGAGTACACTGTTTCTATGACGAACTGTCCTTCCCACTTGGGCTTGAACTTCCTAGTCGTCTGGGTCATCACCATCGGTCTCCGTACTGCCAAGACGAGGTCGCTTACCTGGTAGGATCTTTTGCAGACCTTTTTGTTGAAGGCCCAGAGATGCGAGCTTGGTAAAGCTCAATCCTTTGCTATGCAGCAAGTGCTTTTCATCCAACGCTTCTAGCTCTTGTAATCGCTTACACTGATTATCTTCGACGGTTAACTGATTGGTGATCATGTTAGCAAACAATATCTTCTTAAGGACTTGACCCATGCTGGTATCGGAGTCCCAATTTGAGGAGTCAAAGAGTGTGAGTGCCTCATGACTTCTTCTTCTAAATCTTCTGAGGTGGTCGTAGGTGTAACATATCCCAGCCCTCGACGAGTACGCCGTTAGTAGTTTTCAGCTTATTCCTTTTGGGGTGTGAATCCGTAAGGAAAGATGCCGGCCTTTGCCATAATTGAGCCCCTTGTTGCTGTTCAGGTCGTAGCCCATCTTCTGGATAAGGTTTTTGGCCTGCACCTTACAGCGGTAGAACTGTATTTTTTTTGCTGTCAAAATTTGGGTCATCAGGAGTTATTCGCTGCGGATGCTCCAATCGACTGAATATGATGGGTTCCACTTTTTTTTTGGCTGGAACTATGAAGTAGGCACCTCGGGCGGGGACAACCTGGCTCACTTGGTTGGCAGTTGTCACTTGTATCTGTAGTTTATACAGAAAATTGTCTAGGAAATACATGGTGTTCCAGCATGCGCTAGAGTAGTTCGATGACAACTTTCTATTGATGAAGTGTGATATCTTATCCCGAAGGATTATGTCATCGAAAGAGTGGGCCTCTGTATCGACGTAGACATAATTGTCTAGCTCTTCGTCAGTGAGGGCTAGAGCTACCGCCGAAGGAGAAGGAGGACGCCTTCCTTTCAGCTTGATCATCAAGGGAATGGTGGTTGGATGCTCCTGCGCCTTCATAGTCAGCCATGGGGACCTTCGGGGTAACTTCATTCGTATAGGCTCCTGACCATCTTCCATTATCACTGGAGGCGAAGGTGGAGCTTTGCCCCAAAGCTTAACAACAAGAGGCGCTGACACCTTGGGGGGCCTCCCTTTCAATCGAACCTTTAAAGGTTCTTCGGCCACTGTTGGGCTTTCTGAAGCTGCCTCTGCCTCATCGTCAGCATCATTGCTATCGTTATCCTAGGGGACTAACTTGTATAGATCGGCATCCTTATAGTAGGCTTCAAGTCCTTGGAACGGGTCGATATCAACGAACTCCGTTTTGATAGTCCTATCGCTGGCCGCATATTTCATACACTGATGTAGGTTGAAAGGGACAATCATGTACTCATTGATCCATGGTCGCCCCAACAGCATGTTGTAATTTATGTCTGCATTAATGACATAGCAAGTCACTTCAGTATGAAGGTCGCTGATCTAACATTTCAGGCAAATTTTGTCCAAGGGCTCGCTCTTTTCCGTGTTGAAGCCACTGATTGTTGTGTTCGAGACTGTCAACCGGTGCATTAGAATCCCTAAAGTTTGAAGCAAGCTTTTGGAATAATGCTCAAAGAGGAACCTGGGTCGATGTGGATGCGATGGACCTTAATGGCACCGACATACCCCATATAGTACAGGGGGTGGTTGTGCCGGTTATTCTTTAGTAACATGTCTTGCTGGGTAAAAGTGATGCTGGGAATAACTTCGACCATGCTGTGACAATATGGACAAGCTACGGGATCCACTTTCGGTGGCTGAACATGGGTGAAAAAGGACTCGGCGTTCTGTAAAGCTTAACTGAGCACATTTCGGGCCCCTTTAGAGAGGCGAAGAAGCTCGAAAAGTGATAATCTAGCCGGTAGTAGCCAGCTGCGCTAGAATATCAAAGTTGTAGGACTTGATTGGCACGATTGCTGGATCCTTTCTGAGGGGTTTGTCGAAGCGAACCTCTTTCTGTTTCTGCTTGTCCACGGTAGGGGCCTGGGATGGACCTGCCTCTGGTGCCTCAGGGATCTGAGGTGTACCTGCTCCTGATATATCTGGGACAGAGAGAGTATTTGGTGGAGACTCCTCCTGGTCTGGAGCCTAGCTCTCCTCTTGCCTCTGTGCCGAACGGGTGGTTACCAAAGCATCGTTGGTTGACGTCGAGACCATGCGGCATGCCTTGCTTTTCTTTCCTTTGGCAGAAAGGGTCGTAGATGTCATCATGTCGGGAACCAAGTCAGGATGTATCCACATGACTTTGCCTCGAGGCATGGAGAACGGGATGAGCCCTTTAGCGTTGTCCCGTGCTGGCGGAAGGTTGACTACCTCCATCGTCGCCTTTGGAATAGGGATGACGCCATCTTGTATCTCTGTGGCTGAAAAATTCTCGAACTTGAGAGTAACCATGTTGGCTGTGACGATCTTCTCTTCATAATCCAACGATATGACGTTGGCATTAATGAGGCACTGAATTTGCCACTTCAACACATAGCAGTCCTATGTTGAGTGATGGACGTACTGGTGATAATGGCAGTACTTGGGATGGTCTACCTTTCCCACTTCATCGGGGCACCTAGCTGGCGGGATGGACAGTTTGCCACTCTTCGTAAGCATCTCGAAGAGCTCCAGCGTATCCTCGCCATTGAAGGAGTAAGTCTCCCTCGGCCTCTACACTTTCGCAGACTTGGGGTTCGCAGCTGCTGAACCTTTGGAGATGTTGATGGTCATGGCTTGCTTACATTTTCCGTCTTTAGGGTTATTGATGTACGAGCGTCTCTCCTTGTCTTTGGGTGCAGAAAAGTGTAGCCCCAGGAGCTGCGCGTCCTGGGCTTTCATTTGTGCGGCATTCGCTTCTGTAATGAAAGGCGTCCACTCCGTACAGGGAGCACTGTGCTACAATTTTATTTCGGGCAGCATGTTCTTGCGGCAGGAGTCCATAAGCACGGGCTCGGGCATGCCGGGTGGTAATCTGAGGGCTGTCTGGCGAAAGCGTTCGATGTATGTACGGACAGGCTCTCTCTCCCTCTGTACAATTTCTATGAGGGTCGACATGGTCATATACATGCCTCCTTCGTAGAATCGTTCCACGAACCGAGTCTTCAGGTCTTCAATGGACGAGATACAGTCATCCGAAAGACTACAGAACCACTCATAGGCTACCCCCTGCAGGGCTCCTATGAATATGTTGGACATGAGGGCGTCTTTCTTTGGCAGGTGCCCCATTACTGAGGCAAAGTACCTCAAGTATTATCGGGGAGACCCCTTCCCTTCATAAGGTATAAGCGTCTGCGACTTGTATTTGGGAAGATAGACGACGTTGTCCCACTCGGCAAGGTACGGCTGCCGGATCACCATCTTTCGGAGCGTTGCTTGCTTCTCCTTGGCATCATGACGAGCATACAACTCCTTGATAGCCTACTGTATCTCGATCGTTATTGCGGAGCCTGTAGCCTATAGAGTAGACGAGGATGGTCCTGCCTGATTGGCAGTAGGCAACCTGCTGGATTCGTCATTGGTTGGCGGATCACGTACAGATGTAGAGGCAGCGGGGGCAATGCTACTCTTGAGGTCGATTATGACCGAAGACAACGACTTCATGGCGTCCGTCAGCGTATCCAACTTCGTCTCAAGGACTTCGATGTGCCTGAGAGCTTCGTTGTTGTCTTCCTCATTGCCGTCGACCATGAAGACAGACCGAGTGTGAGGGTGACTCGAGGGAGCCATGAATCCTTTACTTTCTGGCTCAGATGCCCGAGTCTCGCTGTCCTAAGAATATACTGTAAGATTGTAATCTTCTTCGGACTCAGTATGGTTGCTACCCCCGGTCTGGTGACTAGCTGCACCAATGGAGACATCTGTGTCGTATTGCGCCTCATTAGATTGGAACACAGGGTTGTTGTGCATGGTAGGAGGCAGGCTACCCCAATTTTTTATAAGGAAACCAATGCAAATTTGGAACGTGTGCCTTAGAACACACCTGTATCGGGTACCTTAGCTTTGCTGTTCTCTGACCTCCTCTCTGGTTTTGCAACAGATATAGGAGGATTCTGGGAGGGCTCCTTGAAAGCTTTGGAACCCTGTACCTCGTAGCATGTGGCGATACAGGGCTCGTCTTCTCTATGTCTCACCGACCCCCCCGACCCCCTGTTAGGCCTCTGGCGTGGATTCAGCATGCAGTAGAGTCTCTGTAAGATAGAGTGCCTGCTTGGTGATGGCGCAGCCGTCTGCTAACAACGGCAGTTGATGGTAATCTTGGTACAAGGGTGCCTTGATTTAGGCACGGCTTACGCCACAGATTCTTCTGCCGCTTGGGAGAGTGTTGGCTCTTCTGTCGTAGCACTCCCATTGTACATCTAGGAAAGCTGCATGTAAGTACGGTCAGAGTGGGTCTGACGAGAAAGCCTCCTGTCTCTCCTGCGGGAACGCCACTCGCGTGACTCCCTCCCCGTGGGACGTGCCCCATGGCTTGGCTTACGCAGAGGAGTACCCCAATGGAAAGAAGATTCGACTGGTTGAGACATCGGAGCACGAGAGCCAGTCTTGTATAGCTTTCCGTCGGCTGTACGTGTTACTGTCAACACGGGCCTCTGGTCTTCCGCTAGTGCCCCATGCTTGTTGTATGAAGCGCGAGCCACCTGGGATCTCTTCCTACTACCCCCAGCGGGTGAGTACTATTCTTAGTCCGTCGAAGGTTTACCTGGAGGGAAAGCGATTATGTCGAAGGCAGATCTCCTCGCCGACAATACTCTCGTCGTGAGGGGTTGGACCGGTGCACGCTTCCTTCGGCGTCGTTCCTTCGTCAGATCAACCATGGAACTACCATTTTCTTCGCCATTCTTTCCCGGGATGGGAATCGGGCAAGGGGATAAGGCTGTAGCAGCCAGGATCTTCTCTGTGGCCTTGATGTTGAGGGGGTCCTGAGACGCAGTTCCCACCGTCGTGCTGCTGGCTGCAGGCACCTTAGGCCTCCAGACACGTCGAGTCTTCTTCGGTTGTACGAACCGCTTCGAAGTCTTTGACTTTTCATCAGAGAGGAGATCTTCAAAAGCCTGCTGGTCAAAGCGTACGACCAGCATGTCTTGAAAAACTCTCAGCAAGTTGTCATCAGATTACGTTACAGCCTTCTCGTTGGAGGAGAAGGTAGTCCCCAGCAGAGTCGCCATTTTGTTCGACGTAACAAAAGGTTGAATGAACTTTTTTGCTTTATTGAGCATATAAGGTATCTATGTACAAAGAAGGAAGTCCTAAATAGGATATTCTAAGTATAGGGAGAAGAGGTTTCTGGAAAAGTGTGACGGTGGAGATTGAGCACTACAGCAGCTCCTTTACTCCGTTGAGGATCTGACGACGAATCAACCTTGCTATGGCTCTCTGACACCTTTGATAGGACTCTGGGGTCACCGATCAAGAGGCTGTCTAGATGAGAAGATCCCTAGAAGATGGTTGGTTGGTTGGCTGGTTCTTTGGTTGATAGGTGGATGAGGGTGGTCGACTCTTCGTGGATGGAGATTGCTGCTCCTTTGAAGATTGTCGATTGTCGATGTTCCCTCTATCAATTTTGATCCTTTGGTGGAAGAAGAACTTCTATTTAAAGTGAACCGAGCACATATGTGATGTGCATTAGGGTTCCTAAGATATGAAAGAATCTGCCGTCATTGTACGGTGCTGGCTTCTGCGGCGCCGACACGTGGTGACATCGAGATTTCCCTCAAACGAGATCTCTGGTGGTTATAAACATAACTGAAGGAGGTGACACGTGGCGCATGCCAATTTATTTTTTTGGATACAGCCGAGTAAATCTTGGGATTTGATCTTATATTTGGAGTATAATCGATCATCGTCTAAGATTTAAAGCAATTTCATACGATATCAATCATGATTTAATCCCAATCTTCTCTGTAAGAGACAGTTTAAACAAACCAATTGGGGTGGACCCATGCTTCCTGTACCTCCAGTGAGGACTAAGTACTGCTGTGCTTCTGTGGCGACGAATAGACCATGCTTCTGGAAACGATGGAACCTCTGTGCTTTCAGGCGAAGAGTGGACTTGGCTTCGAATGATGACGAGACTTCTGTGCGTATAGAGCAACTTATGAAGCTGTGTTTCGGGCTACCAGAGTCACTGTGCTGTAGGCAACAAGTAGGCTTGTTCTTCAGGTTTGTAAGGTTACTGTACTTTTGGAGCGATATGTTGACTTGCATTAGAAATGGAGATGGTGATTGCGCCATGGGAATGAAGATGGTGTGAGCATATCACCATCCTGCGCCTCATGCAGACGTAGGTAAGTAGTTGCGCCTCTGAACAGTAGATACGTTGGCTTCGAAAGGAAGGGTATGATACCCTTGCGCGTCTGAGATTGGCGCAAACAGATAGCTGTACCTCTGGAGTGCAGACACTGGCTTCAGGAATAAAAGAAGGGGAGGAGGGCCCTACCACCATCTTGTTCCTGCGGTTGGCGCTGGCAGGTGGCTGCGCCTCTGGCTTCTTTAAAGTGCTGAGTTACTGATATACTTCTGAGAGGCTACGCCCGCTAGAATATCAGAACATGCTTCGGTGGAGGTCAATCCTCCAGCATGTGTATCGAAAAGAAGGAAGGCTGCGCTTCGATGAAGATTGTATCCCTTGTAGATCCTTCTAGGCTTCTGTCGAATATGTACTAGATCCTTTGTAGAAGAATAGAATTAGTCCCTTATGTGTGGTCTTGATGTATCTATACTAGACTTTGGTAGACATGACAATGAAGGAACTTCTCTCCATATCTTCTATTTTGTCTTTTTAGCACTGAGCCTCAGTCTTCTGCATCTTCTGCGCTTTGGCGAAGGGATGTCTTCAGCTGAGGTTTTTTATGCTTCTACAGGGGCATGACAAATTGGTATCATAGCTTTTGGTTCAATTTCCTCAGGATGCTTGCTTCGTTTCATTTCTAAAAGTTGCCCACCACAATCAAATCATTCTTGACTCTACTCGATGCCGCAGTGGATGTTCCATACAATAAGTTTAATACAAATCGTGTAATTTTGTCGTATGTGTTTTGGAAATTATATGATATTTGTTGAGAAAGTCGTGAAATGTTTATTGCATTAAGTGGAATGAGCCGTGAAATGTTTGTTCCCACAAGTGTAACAAGTCGCGAGATGTGAATAGAGATATTTGTTGCTATAAGTGCAACAAGTTGTGAAATGTGAATCAAGATGTTTGTTGTTTCAATGCAACAGTCGATATAAGAAATATTGGTTGCATCGATATAATAAAAGTTGTGGAATGTTGTTGTCTCAATTGCAGCGAATAATGACGAGACTTCTGTGCGTATAGAGCAACTTACGAAGCTGTGTTTCGGGCTACCAGAGTCACTGTGCTGTAGGCGACAAGTAGGCTTGTGCTTCAGGTTGGTAAGGTTACTGTACTTTTGGAGCGACATATTGACTTGCATTGGAAATGGAGATGGTGACTGCGCCGTGGGAATGAAGATGGTGTGAGCATATCACCGTCCTGCGCCTCATGCGGACGTAGGTAAGTAGCTGCGCCTCTGAATAGTAGAGACGTCGGCTTCAAAAGGAAGGGTATGATACCCTTGCGCGTCTGAGATTGGCGCAAACAGATAGCTGCACCTCTGGAGTGCAGACACTGGCTTCAAGAATAAAATAAGGGGAGGAGGGCCCTACCACCATCTTGTTCCTGAGGTTGGCGTAGGCAGGTGGCTGCGCCTCTGGCTTCTTCAAAGTGCTGAGTTACTGATATACTTCTGAGAGGCTACGTCCACTAGAATATCAGAATATGCTTCGGTGAAGGTCAATCCTCCAGCATATGTATCAAAAAGAAGGAAGGCTGCGCTTCGATGAAGATTGTATCCCTTGTAGATCCTTCTAGGCTTCTGTCGAATCTGTACTAGAAGAATAAAATCTGTACTAGATCCTTTGTCTTGATGTATCTATACTAGACTTTGGTAGACATGACAATGAAGGGACTTCTCTCCATATCTTCTATTTTGTCTTTTTAGCACTGAGCCTCAGTCTTCTGCATCTTCTGCGCTTTGGCGAAGGGATGTCTTCAGCTGAGATTTTTTATGCTTCTACAGGGGCGTGACAAATTGGTATCATAGCTTTTGGTTCAATTTTCTCAGGATGCTTGCTTCATTTCAATTCTAAAAGTTGCCCACCACAATCAAATCACTCTTGACTCTACTCGATGCCGCAGTGGATGTTCCATACAATAAGTTTAATACAAATCGTGTAATTTTGTCGTATGTGTTTTGGAAATTATATGATATTTGCTGAGAAAGTCGTGAAATATTTATTGCATTAAGTGGAATGAGCAGTGAAATGTTTATTCCCGCAAGTGTAACAAGTCACGAGATGTGAATTGAGATATTTGTTGCTACAAGTGCAACAAGTTGTGAAATGTGAATCAAGATGTTTGTTGTTTCAATGCAACAGTCGATATAAGAAATATTGGTTGCATCGATATAATAAAAGTTGTGGAATGTTGTTGTCTCAATTGCAATGAGTTGAATTGTGAATGATGCGTTGCAATGAAAATAAAAGTCGATGTCGAATGTGTTGAACGGATTCGAGTATTGGCTTTGGATTTCAGAAATAAATCATTTCACAAGATGCAACGAATGTCAGAAATAAATCGTTGCACGAGGTGGAATGGATGTCGAAAATAAATCATTGCACGAGGTAAAACGGATGCGGAAATAACTCATTGCATGAGGTGCAACAACCCAATAAGGAAGGCGCCGGGCTACCCAATTTGAGACGAAAAAACGATAGTTGGGCGAGACATATTGGGTTGTTGTCCCAATAACCGGAGACATACTGAAAGTTAATAAAAGCTTGCATGAGTGTTTGAAATGGAACAACGATAGTTGGGCGAGATCGTGAAACGGTCAGGAGAAATACTTGAATTGAGTGTTGGCTTTGGTTCGAGGATGAACCTTGTTTTGAGAGGTAAATTATGTAATGCCCCGCTCCGCACGGTGCATTATGCTGAGTCATTGACTCGAAGAGTTGCGTTGACCCAAAATATGTATCAATGCGAATCGATACAAAGAGTTACGTTGACCCAAGGAATGCATCGAGTAAGTTCGATGCAAGTGTCAAGTTAGCCCGAGAGAAAGCATTGAATCAGTTCGAAGAACCAATAAATTGAATCGATCCAAGGCATTAGTCCGATTCGGACAAGTATTGATTTAAGTTGGTTTCGTGTGCAGGCTACACGTTTACGCTGACATATAAGAGGTCGACATTTTGCCTTATTTGCAATAGTGTCCGTAAAACCAAATCGTCGCCTTCCCACGGATTGAAGCATAGGCACGATAGGCCAAATTGCTTGGATGATTCAACGTAGCATGAAGTCTTTGAATGGCCAAGTCAGAAGAGTTGGTTGTGCAAACAAAGTTATGAAATCGAGCTGCATCGGCTCGGCGAAACGACAAGACGTATCGGCTTAAGGTGGAAGGACTTTGTAAACCCCCTATTTATTATTATTATTTATTTTCTATTATTTTCTATTTTTATTACATTTTATGGCATTTTTATCTTGATTAATTGTTAGTTAATAATGATATGAATTTCTTACACCTATACTAAATAGTAGTTGTTAATATATGTATAAATTATTAAACATGTTTGCACAATTATTTTCTTTACAAATTATTGATAAGTTACTCTAGGTTTGAAAATTTTCCTAAAAATTTTACTTGAAAATTTTCTTCATAAATGAATATAGTATTCCTATACATAGATAAATATGTATATTGAGAATATATATATATATATTTTTTTTTTTTTTGAGAATATATATATATTGAGAATATATATATATATATATATATATATATATATATATATATAATATATATATATATAAAATATATATATATATATATATATATATATAAAAAATATATATATATATATATATAAAATATATATATATATATATATATATATATATATAATATATATATATATATATATATATATATATATATATATATATATATATATATATATATATATATATATACTTTATAAGTAATTACCTAGTTTAGATTTTTAGAAATTATGTAGAAATTTTTGCATGTAAGTATGTATAACAATATTTAAATATAAGAATAAATCTATATATATATATACATGTATGGTAAAAAAAAACCTGTGTGAACTTTTCGCAAAATTTCTCGCGAGAAGCCCCTTCCCAAATCTCGCGAACCCCCTCTCCCTAACAATTCTGCAGCCAAGAAATGGCGGGTTCTGAAGATCACATAATAGATCTTCTTCAAGATTTGAAGCCAAATTTAAATCCTTGTTTAAATCCTAAAATAAATCAAATTATGGATTTAACCATATCCCCAAACAGATTTAAATCAGGAAGATCACTAGAAATAGGAACGGGAACC
This sequence comes from Iris pallida, assembly GCA_029216955.1. Classification (NCBI taxonomy): domain Eukaryota; kingdom Viridiplantae; phylum Streptophyta; class Magnoliopsida; order Asparagales; family Iridaceae; genus Iris; species Iris pallida. Next base: position 30,404,976 of record JANAVB010003400.1, on the reverse strand, counting down.
CATACATAATGAAACCAACCCATACTTCCTCACAAATCGTCGCGGAGAAGTCTTTGCTGAATCCAAAATCTGGTCGCCTATGCCCCTGCGAACGCCTTTGATCGCCTGCAACCACATGTCACCGACCGTAGGTGTCGTAGCCACCGTACGCGCAAGCAGAGACTACTGTCACAATACATCAAGGTATGTCTGTTCGTCGCAGTCTTTCTCTATCTAAACCTGATCATTTTCGTATCCGTAAAATCCTATAGAACGCCTATATATCATCTAGGAGCACTGCCAATTAGTTTGTATGGAATTGATTCATATTTAATGAGAAATTACAACGAACTCAGGCCTAAGATCCATTTTTTTCGAAAAATAGAACAAAGACAAACCTGTCCAGAGCACTGATTTGGAAGGACTTTCCTGAGTTGAATATTAGGAATTTTTACAAACTAATTAAACAGGGTTCAAGACAACCTAAAGGCCTATAAAACTCTTTTTGTAGATTTAGTTTTCATCTACTGTACAAAAATTAATTCGTCTGTAAAGTTAGAGAAAAACCTATTTTTGAAAAATAGATTTTTAAGAAAAACTTCCCGATACGGCATGTGCCTCGACAAACCGGGCGACGTGGTCGCATGCTGTACACATCAGAAGACGCGTATGGATATTGCCGATGTGTGGGAACTAACAGAACTCGATTTCGTTGCGTGTGCGCGACGAAATCAGTACGTATCCGTCGAGATACCCCCGTATCGACCTTTTGCCAACTTGGCCATAACTTTGTGTACGTTTGTTGTATCGAGGCGAAACTTGCGCCAGCAAGACTGTATCATTTTTTTGGTCTTGTATGCCAAGTTTGGTCCGATTCTGAGAAGGTCGATTGGAACGCCTATTTGGCGGGCCCGCGACCCAATCCAACGGACAAAATTGTACATGGTCCGTCGAAATCCAACTTTGGATATACGGTTGGGTTTGTCTTCTCAAAATGAACATTTAGACATGTAGTTTGACGAATTTAGATACCATAGACTTTGGCACGCGTTTCAGTGCAAAACTGGTCCAACGACAGATATCGTTTTGATCCAAAATTATGATTTTGCCCCTGTTCCAGAATTAAACTTTTGGACAGGCATTTCCTAGATATATCTTTTATACCGTGAACGTTCTTGATGTTTTTTTCAACATCCGGAGCCGTTCGTAGATTTTGACTCTTTATTGCTGACGCGATTGACTGTTAGAGTTGCCATTCTTGCACCACTAGGCAAGATACCTTGCCACTTACTCTGTGATTTACATATTCTTATTTTCAGTTGTTATTTTCATCATTTCTTATTTGTTGTTATTATAAAACTGTGCATCCAAGTCACACTTGGGTGCAAGCGACCCTATCGGTCGTTTTCTTGCTTTTATTTATTTCTCTTGCATTGGCTTAGTCTAGTGACCACCCATTATTAATGAGATATTGGTATATCTCATGCGGCCTTGACACATACTTTATTACGTGATGTGAGTCACATGTATGACACGTACTCGCGTAGTCGGCCGGCCACCGATATGTATGAGGCGTACAACGGTTAGGAGTAACTGCCAATAGAATTGCATGCTAGTAGACTTGGAAGTTACTAGAGGTTTCTATGAGTAATGGATGTAACCCTACTAGGCATTGGGTGGGGAGAATAGTTCCTTAACGTATGGGCCATGTATGCACTTCCCTATTATTGTCGGTTATTTTTGCTGGAGATACGGTCCTGGATCCTGATACTTGATTTCCTGCTGGCCTCTGACATTTGGTGAATGTTATGCTTTGAGGTCCCTGGTATCCTGGTGGGACCATACCTAAGTTTACTGTACCTGTAGCCAGAGTGCCCATGTGTTGAAGGTTTGTTCTTAACTATATTTTTACTGTAGAACTGGTAGGCACCCTATTGCATGCATCCCCTTTTACTCTCTATTATATATCCTTATTATATGGCATGTTCTTTATGTATCTTGTTATGTCCCTCTGAGGACCTGGTTATCTCTCCAGGTGTGTGCTATATTACTTTTGTAGGGTTCTAGCTAAGGTCGTGATCTTCTCCATTTCTTCGAGGATGATCGCTCTTGGTTCGTCTTGCCATTTCTTCGAGGATGATCTTCTCCATTTCATTTAAAGTAGTTGGTAGTGAATTTGTCTCCGCCCAATTACATGTATAAATGACAAATTCTTGAGTTGATTATAATATCATTCTTTATTATTGTGGATGAGATTTAGTTATCATGATTTTATTGTATTTTACAGCTTATGTATACATACGGGGTTCCATGCATTGGAGTATACTTCGTATGTATATAGCTGGCATGTCTACGTACTTAGTCCTAAGTATTTTAGGACTGGGGCGTTACATATTTTTGTTGTGGCTCATGCAGGTCAAGTTTGCCATTTCGATTATATTACTGTACTGAACGGGCCTGCAAATAGGATTATAATCTAGGTATCTCTTCCACATGCTTGATCTCCTCCCTTGATTCCAATTTCGGACCCTCGTCCGACTACCTTGATTTCCTTCTGCTTGATTCCTTACCACTATAAATCTTATCTTTTCCCTTCGTGCTTGATAGAGAAGTTAGGAAGATGACTCATACTAGCTATACGTGTTATATTATTCAATAACCATATTAATTGACTTTTATAAGTTAGGTAGTATGCCTCACGGCCTGTCACCCCATATTCTTCTAACTCATTAATGAAGTATAACTAGCTGACACTGAATATATGCTAGTGTCGGAAGATACGATTACCTAGATTATAGAGATTTTGTAGCCCATACCTCATTGGTCAACCAAGGCCTGATATAAGAGTCATTAGGACAACTGTATAAACAGGAACATCGGACAAGACTTAGGTTTTATGATACTTGAATAATTTATAACTTCTTTCATCATTATTCCCCGTACTTATACTTTGCACTACCATAAATAATGTTGTTATTATAGCCTAGTTTTGCAAGCTTATTCTTTATCGAGCTTGTTCAGGAAATATGTATACTGGGGACGTCCACTAATATATTGTCCAAATCAGAATCAGTGTATTATGGTTTGATCAACCTTGGTGCACTTGGTTCGCTTTTTATTAGTTTACCCCATGTGGATTGAGATATCGAGGTATTAATTAGGATCTCATCCGTGACTGCATTGACAATTCCTCTTAAATTATACATTCGTCTTTGAATCACGTAATTGTATTCGATGACATCTTTCTTGAACTCTTTATTGCTTTTGTCTTTCACAGATTTGGAAAGACGAACGCTCGTATTTAGTATATAGAAACAGAGTATCCCCCATGTCCATGATAGTTGTATACACAAGTGTAGCTACCATCGGCCAGCCATATGACTACAACCTTGCCCTAAGTTACTCGTTCTCCCCTCGACCCTAAAACTAAGATCATGATATTCTAGTCATTGGAATTTGAGAATGATTAGGATCTTACCCTTGATCAAATCACTAACCTAGGAGACTAACTATTCGCAAGGAACAAATTATTGTGAGTCTCTAAATATTTTTCTTGAATCTTGCCTTAACTAGCAATCCCTATGCCTTAACACAACCTTTACTCGACCAAGCCCGTAGTTTAGACATAAGAGGAATAGATAGAAACCCAAGCATTTACCATGACTATGATAGACACCCATCCCGAGATTGGGATCCCACATGTATCATTCAAGTTATACAATTTTATTATTAAAGAGGTGAATAAGCATTAGAACAACACGTTCACCAGCTTAGCCAATATCTGTGGCTTAACACTCAATCATGTTGATTTACTAGTTATCAACAAACAATGCATGAGCACTACAGGAAACACCATTAGAAACCTTATGACTATAGTCTGACCGACTTAGCACAAATAGAAATTCATGACTTAGCAGTTAGAGATCTTTCCTATGACGTGCTTTAGAAATTGTTACCCTATCGAGAGACTCTCGCATATTATGAACGAGTGGGTCATTCTATCTACTCATGCGTCATTGTACGCCACCATTTATTAGAAATTAGAGTGCGATCCTTGAACTTGATTCGTAATTACCATATCACATTATCGATCACATCATGCCTTATTATAATCAAAGTTCAGGGTACGATGTCGCGACTTCAATATTCCCAACCTCATTATTCCTAAAACCATGCTCTAGTCTCTCAAGTGAATAGATTGTAAGCCTTCTACATTTTAGGATTTCACTAAGGTTATGATTGAATAAAGTAAATTGGTTCTCACTAGGAGGGTAAATTAGTGAATTATGAACTCCCACTTTCTATTTAGATCATTTATTGTCCCCGACCGTGACTTCAATATTCGGAGCACGAGACCAGCTGTTTCCTTCCAACAAATTACACATACAAGATCTAGACGAGTCTACCTTTATGTAGGCATATCATGTCCCACTCAAAGATATTCCCTTGTACTCTATTTTTATGATACGACTTCGGGTAAAAAATGCCAACTATAACCCTTACCATAACACCGATGTACTTATCAACTGCAATTTAAAATCCAACCTTGACTCAAATCTTTAGACCCAATATATGGTCATGATCTACTCGAAGCCCACTATGCACATTCCACTAGTGTGCCACTAAATTGAGTCTTCTTGTGCTACTTAAACACAAAAGTCACAGAAGGCGCAATTTTGGGCTTGGAAATCTAGTTAACCAACCCGACTGACAATTAGGCCAACCACTTGAGTTAGAACCTATTCTATGTTACACTAAGCTAATAGGAATGGTTCAAATGATTTTGGGATCTTATCTAGTCAATGTAGATTAAAATCCAAGACCCATTCGACCAAGGATTGATGACTAAATAGGGAACCCGTTAAAACTCATCCATGCATATCGCCATATTTGAACTATAATACCAAACTTTATGAAATAGGTTCCTACACCTATTATATAGTTCTCATCTCATAGACCACTAATTCTCCTTCCATAAAATTCATAACCATATCTCCTTGTAGCCTATGTTATGAGATGAATGGAACCCCTGTATCAACCTGTTTCCGGTTATGCTTGACCAAGACCCCTCCTACTACTTTGACAAGACATGGTCAACATAGGAGCAACGGTAAATAAGTAATGCCTAGGCTTTCTATAGGATCAGTGACTACGATTAGAAGTAACTCATAACCTTGAACATCTCCTTAAAATTTGACCTCTTAGAAACTTTATTACGGTGCTTTCCAGAATTAACCAACTACTATAAGTTGGGTAGAACCTTGAACTTAGTGTACTCTATCTTTTAGAAGGGGATTTCATCCATAAACGTTCTTCCTTCTATTTGGAAATTGCAACACGATCTTCGTATTGTATTTTATACCCGTTTGCTCGTGCGTATAAATGACTATGGTAGAAGATTGCAAGTTTAATTCATCAAGCCCATTCTATCATAAAAATCATTTTTTTCTTGTTTAAATCAAGAACATAATTTTCAAGGTGTATAGATTCCAATCTTGTCTAAGAATGTAGTGTTTTGACTGGGATAGATTGGTTCCAATGGAATAAATAAAACAATGGTCCATAAAATCCCCTTCTATCTATATCATCCGATGACCACTACCGTGACTTTGATATTTGAAGCACAACACTAGTCTTTCCCTTCCACCAAAGTTCACACTCATTAACTAGACCAGACAAGCTATACGCATGTCATACATGTCCCACATAAACAAACATTCTTGTGCTCCATTTCAACTTTACCACACGTATGATGCACTCTTCCTTTAGAACAAACTATATATGATTTTTGTCCAATTGATTTTAAACCATACAATATCAACTCGCCTCCTCGACCAAACTGAATGCCCATGATCTATACACGACACATCACACCCATGATATATGCATTCCGTGCAGGCAAGCACATGCCTCCTATACAACACTAAACATCGATTACGTACACACAAGTCATTAGGACTTAAAGATTCAAATACTTACCTATTGTAATTCTATAACAAGGTTCCTGTGCTTATTATAGACCCTCACCACTTCGCCCATGAATTCTTCTTCCCCTAAAGTTCTTCAACCTCATCTCTAGTTACCTATGTTAGGCGAAGACTCCATTCCCACTGTACCAATACCTTCTAGTTATATTCAAATAAGAGATTCCTACCAGCTTGTTGGAAGCATGATCCATAGGGTGGCAATGATAATTTGTAATAATTTTCATATAGTAGTTATTGACCAAGAACGTCATGTCAATATCTAGGCCCACTTAGAATCCGTGTCTGCGGCCAGTAGTATCCAATATTCTCGTGCCTCTCGTTAGAAATTATCCTTCTCTGAAGTCTTGTAACGACGATTTTCACGACTAGCCAACTTCTATAAGTTGCGTAGAGCCTTGAACCAAGAATACCCAATTTTGTAGAGTAGAATGTCAATTTCGATTCTTTTATAACTACCTCCTCCATGTTTTCGTAAACTGGGTTATGATTGGGCATACTTGCTCTCCCTTCGTATTTAATCTCGTTCTTTCTTGATATTAAGATTTATTTTAATTTTGAGGACAAAATTTTTACAAGTTGGGTAGGATGTAAACCCCCCTTTTTTATTTTCTATTATTTTCTATTTTTATTACATTTTATGGCATTTTTATCTTGATTAATTGTCAGCTATTAATGATATGAACTTCTTACACCTATACTTAATAGTAGTTGTTAGTATATGTATAAATTATAAAACATGTTTACACAATTATTTTCTTTACAAATTATTGATAAGTTATTTTAGGGCTGAAAATTTCCCTAAAAGTTTTACTTGAAAAATTTCTTCATAAATGAATATAATATTCCTATATATAGATAAATATGTATATTGAAAATATATATATATACTTTATAAGTAATTACCTAGTTTAGAATTTTAGAAATTATGTAGAAATTTTTGCATATAAGTATGTATAACAATATTTAAATATAAGAATAAATCTATATATATATACATGTATGGTAAAAAAAACCTGTGTGAACTTCTCGCGAATTTCTCGCGAGAAGCCCCTTCCCAAATCTCGCGAACCCCCTCTCCCTAACAATCCTGCAGCCAAGAATCGGCGTGTTCTGAAGATCACGTAATAGATCTTCTTCAAGATTTGAAGCCAAATTTAAATCCTTGTTTAAATCCTAAAATAAATCAAATTATTGATTTAACCATATCCCCAAATCGATTTAAATCGGGAAGATCACTAGAAATAGGAATGGGAACCCGATATATACATAATGAAACCAACCCAGACTTCCTCACAAATTGTCGCGGAAAAGTCTTTGCTGAACCCAAAATCTGGTCACCTATGACCCTGCGAACACCTTTGATCGCCTGCAATCGTATGTCACCGACCGTAGGTGTCGCAGCAACCGTGCACGCAAGGAGAGACTACTGTCACAACACATCAAGGTACGTCTGTTCGTCGCAGTATTTCTCTATCTAAACTCGATCGTTTTCGTATCCGTAAAATCCTATAGAATGCCTATATAACCATCTAGGAGCACTGCCAATTAGTTTGTATGGAATCGATTCATATTTAATGAGAAATCACAACGAACTCAGGCCTAAGATCCATTTTTTCGAAAAACAGAACAAAGACAAACCTGTCCAGAGCACTGATTTGGAAGGACTTTCCTGAACTGAATATTAGGAATTTTCACAAACTAATTAAACAATTTCAAGACAACATAAAGGCCTACAAAACTCTTCTTGTAGATTTAGTTTTCATCTATTGTACAAAAATTAATTCGTCTGTAAAGTTAGAGAAAAACTTGTTTTTGAAAATTAGATTTTTAAGAAATCTTCCCGATACGGCATGCGCCCTGACAAACCGGGCGACGTGGTCGCACGCTATACGCATCGAAAGGCGTGTATGGATGTTGCCGACGTGTGGGAACTGACGGAACTCGATTTCGTTGCATGTGCGCGACGAAATCAGTGCGTATCCGTCGAGATACCCCCGTATCGACCTTTTGCAAACTTGGCCATAACTTCGTGTATGTTCGTCATATCGAGACAAAACTTGTGCCAGTAGGACCGTATCATTTTTCTGGTCCTGTATGCCAAGTTTGGTCCGATTCTGAGAAGGTCGATTGGAACGCCTATTTGGCGGGCCCGCAACCCGATCCAACGGGCAAAATTGTACACGGCCCGCCAGAATTCAACTTTGGACATACGGTTGGGTTCATCTTCTCAAACCGAACCCGTAGACATGTAATTTGACGACTTTATAGACCATAGACTTTGGCACGCATTTCGGTACAAAATGGGTCCAACGGCGGATATCGTTTTGATCCAAAATTACAATTTTGTCCCTGTTCCAGAATTAGACTTTTGGACAGGCATTTCCTAGATATATCTATTACACCGGGACTGTTTTTGATGTTTGTTTCAGCATCCGGAGCCGTTCGTGGATTTTGACTCTTTATTGCTGACGTGATTGACTATTGGAGTTGCCATTCCCGCACCACCAAGCAAGTTACCTTGCCACTTACTCTGTGATTTGCATATTCTTATTTTCAATTGTTATTGTCAACATTTCTTATTTTTTGTTATTATAAAACCGTGCGTCCAAGTCGCACTTGGACACAAGCGAGTCTATCGGTCGTTTTCTTGCTTTTATTTATTTCTCTTGCATTGACTTAGTCTAATGACCCCCCATTGTTGATGAGATATTGGTATATCTCATGCGGCCTTGACACATACTTTATCACATGATGTGAGTCACATGTAGGATACATACTCGCATAGTCGGCCGGCCACCGATACGTATGAGGCATCCGACGGTTAGGAGTAACTGCCAATAGATTGCATGCTAGTAGACTTGGCAGTTACTAGAGGTTTCTATGAGTCATGGATGTGACCCTACTAGACATTAGGTGGGGAGAATAGTTACTTAACGTATGGGCCACGTATGCACTTTCCTATTATTGCCGGTTATTTCTGCTGGAGATACGGTCCTGGATCCTGATACTTGATTTCTTGTTGGCCTCTGACTTTCGGTGAATGTTATGCTTTGAGGTCCGTGGTATCCTGGTAGGAAAATACCTGAGTTTTCTGTACCTGTAGCCAGAGTGCCCATGCGTTGAAGGTTTGTTCTTAACTACATTCTTACTGTAGAACTGGTAGGCACCCTATTGCTTGCATCCCCTTTTACTCTCTATTATATATTACAGATTATATGGCATTTTCTTTATGTATTTTGTTACATCCCTCTGAGGACCTGATTATCTCTCCAGGTGTGTGCTATGTGACTTTTGTAGGGTTCTAGCCAAGGCTGTGATCTTCTCTATTTCTTCGAGGATGATCGCTCTTGATTCGTCTTGCCATTTTATCGATCATTTCCTTGTATATTTTATTTTATTTAAAATAGTTGGTAGTGGATTTGTCTCCGCCCAACTACATGTATAAATGATAAATTCTTGAGTTGATTATAATATCATTCTTTATTGTTGTGGATGCGATTTAGTTATCATGGTTTTTCTACATTTTACAGCTTATGTATACATACGGGGTTCTATATATTGGAGTATACTTCGTATGTATACAGTAGCATGTCTATATACTTAGTCCAAGTATTTTGGGACTGGGCATTACAGACTTTGACTATTCTTTCCTACTACTTCGTGCCTAAGTAAAATGCATCGTTGTATGCTATGTTAACCTACCGAGACCATTGGCGTGGCTCGATCGAGAGATGAACATAGTGCATGTCGAACACTAGATGGAACAATTGAAATAAAATGTACATCAAATGTACGAGTCGCTATGGAACATTGAATATCGCAAAGGCGAGCGCCTCGGTGCGCAAACCATATGAACATGGGATGATTGTATCGATAAGTGCCTCAGCGCACGAGTCGTTCATGACTTCACGCATGAGTTAGAAGTCTAGCGCATTGAAAGACTATTGAGACGAGTGCCCTAGTACACAAGCCATGAACATTGGACACTAAGGCATAGAACATGGAAAATACAGTATTGAGGTGTGCATCGAATACACAAATTGAACAATAGAGAACAATTGTGTCAAAGTGTATGTACGTGCATGAGAATCATAAAAGATGACTTTGTTGCGAAGAGAACAGTTGTGGAATAAATGTGACGGAACTGTCGAATATGGTACGGTGCCTTGGAAATGTTCAGGACCTTCGGATCATTTGTTTGACGAACATTGAGTTGAGGCATGGTACCATTGAACATTGAAATGAAGAAATGAAATCGTACAAAGAATGCTAGAACATAGAAAGAGCGAGAACGTTGAAAGTTGAGTTTTGGACTCAATACTATATTTGGTTGTATGGGTTTGACGTGCGTTGCATGGTTGAATGGACTTGAGATATTGCCCATGCACGGTTAGGATATGATTCCCTCGAACGAGTTATTGGCATGGGGCACCGGGCGTTCGGCCTAGGAGGGATGTTAATCTTTGTGGGCGTACATCCGTAACACGATTAGCGACTGATTATCGATGTCAAAAACAACAAATAATGGTATACAAACGGTATGTCTCCAGTTATTGGGACAGCAACCTAATACATGAGGCATCGGGTTACCCAATTTGAGAAAAGAAAAGAAAAAAAAAGAAACAAGTTAGTCTATTCTGGCGCGGATACGCCAACGACCTTCATATAGTTAAGGAACGGTGGGCCGAAAGTGCAGGAACACAGTGATCCTGCACAGGGAACTTATAAGATGACAGGAAAGAAATGGGGAGTATTCACCTTACGTCGGTGCAAGGGGCGAGTGAGTCGATATTGGAAAGAACTCACGAAATAACACGAGATTGCTATTGGTTGCCTACTTGCTTATGCGAATCAAATAATATGCTTGCCATGATAACATGTTTTACTACTTTTGAATATGCCATAAAACTCACCCTAAGGCAAGGATTGAAAGATCACTAACTTGTATGCTGCATGATTCAATACATTACTTCATGTCAGTTTAGGTAAAGTAGGTCTCTAATCAGTTCGCGAGAGGATTAATACTGATCTCCCACCAGATTGCTTGCAGGTTCAGGGAATGTTTTGCTCATGATGGAGCTTCGTTTGAACTCACTGAGGCATGGAATTCCATAGCGTATTGAGACGTGTGACCGTATTGACGCTCGGACTTGCAACGGGATGATGCGACCGAGATATAGAAGACATGATGTATGGAACGGTGAAATCCTTTGTGGGCAAGAGAGAACCTGAGGGTTGTAGCAAATCTGGCAAATTCAGTTGGGCTATTAAAAGCTTTGTAACCTCAGTTCAGTTATCAATAAAGAGAATTATTTCGTATACTCTATTTCTTCTGCTGCCAAATAACAATATCAAAGATAATCATTTGAGAACTTGTCATCTTGCCTTGCACGAGTGCAACTCCAGACTCGTACAACATCATGCCCCAGCGAGGATGATAATTCGAATAAATTGATGTGTTTTGGAAATTATATAATATTTGCTGAGAAAGTCGTAAAATGTTTATTGCATTAAGTGCAATGAGCAGTAAAATATTTATTCCCGTAAGTGCAACAAGTCACGAGATGTGAATTGAGATATTTGTTGCTGCAAGTGCAACAAGTTATGAAATATGAATCAAGATGTTTGTTGTTTTAATGCAACAGTCGATATAAGAAATATTGGTTGCATTGTATAATGAAAGTCGTGAAATGTTGTTGTATCTATTGTAATGAGTTGAATTGTGAATGATGCGTCGCAATGAAAATAAAAGTTGATGTCGAATGTGTTGAACGAATTCGAGTATTGGCTTTGGATGTCGGAAATAAATTATTGCACAAGGTGCAACGAATGTCAGAAATAAATCGTTGCACGGGGCGCAACGGATGTCGAAAATAAATCGTTGCACGAGGTGAAACGGATGCAGAAATAACTCATTGCACAAGGTGCAACGGACGAAACTAAAAATCGTAAGTCGATGAGAATGAATTGTTTAATTGCACACCGAACTTGTGTTGGCAAATGAATGCATTGGCCGAATTGTGTCAGATTTTGTTTAATCAAAAGTTACGGTTGTGATCAGCATGATCACTGCAGAAATCATAAGTCAGAATAGATTGTTGATTCATACCGAGTATGATGCGAGAGAAATAACTTGATTTCCGAGTGGTATATACCATACCACCTATGCGACGAATGACTCGATTCTGAGTTGTATATACAGTACCACTTGTGCGATGGATTCTATCGACACATTGCGTAATTTGTGGAAGGTTTGTCCGAAACGTCCGAGAGAGTACCAAGACTCGAATGGAAATTTGTATAACGGTATGTTGATGCAAGTGTTCTTCGATAATCGGTTGGAACGATAGGGCGGGGAGTCATATCAATGAATGATACATCGAACGGAAATTTATAAGTCAGTCGGATGACCGAGACTAACGAATCAGCTTTGCTTCAAGATAATAATTGTATCGGCAGAGTAGAAAACTCAACGTTATAATTGTATCGCACGACTTGCGAACTCGATAAAATATTAGTCTATGCGAATTGAAATCGAATCCCACGACATGAAAATTCGACAAAAATGTTGGTCGATGCGAATTGTAATTGGGTCGCACGACTTGCGATCTCGACAAAAATATTGGGCGATACGAATTGTAACCGGATAACACGAATTGTAATCTCGATAAAAAAAAGTCGGTTGATGCGGATAAATCATACCTAAGAGATAGTTGGTTATGTTGCGACGAAACTCATTTGAGTATGACTGAAACACGAAAAACTTAGAGGACGTGATTGTATAACTCGAGGCTTTGATGTTGGATAATCAGTAACTTGGTTACGCGATCAAAGTATAGCAGGATGCGGCAAATCGAAAAACGAGTTGATGCATATGGAAAAGTTTGTAGTGAACTTGGATGTATGCAATAGGAACTAAAGTCGACGTTGATGTAGATTCAAAGTTGACCCTCGTGCTATCAAAATTGATATGACCTCTCGAAATCAATATGCAAGGAAACGTATGCACGATGTGAGAATACAAAATGGGACATGCCTACGATATCGAGTTTTTCGTAAAATAGCAATACGAAAATATCGAACTGGTTGATTATAAACTTTGCAATTGATCAGTTGAGACCATAAAGTCTTCGATGATTGTTTAGATGCGTATAGCATCTCGGATGTCGACCACGGGTAAATAGAGTCGAACTCGATACAAGTAGATGTTTCGTGAGTTGGGGATCTTCAACGGTAGTTGATGAATTATTCAGACGATAGTTGTGTCTCAGTTGTGCAAGTAGAAATGGTTATGTTCGGATTTCGGGTAGTCCCATAGAAATCGTCGGAACATGATTTGGCTCCAAAATAATATAGCATGGTTCATAGTAACTGTCATTCGTTAATGATCCACAATTATCGAGCGTATCTTCGGGGCAGCTGACCCAAGAAGGCTTAATCGCCAAATCAAAGTGAATGTTGCAGACCCATAAGATGACCCATACAATGTCGCATATGAATCGCGTGGTGCATGTTGATGATAAGTCTAGGCGACTTTGATAATCGTGCTATGTACGAGAGCGAGCGGTAAGAGAATGATATACGAGTTATGTCGTTACATTTGGACTCACCTTGTAATTGAGCTTGCGTGAATTGAACTTATATTTGATGTTGCGAGACGGACAAGTTGTGAATTGAACTTATATTTGTGGGCTCGTCTAGGTCTTACATATAAAATTTGTTGGAAGATAACAGCTGGTATTACATCCGAATATCAAAGTCATGGTAAGGGACGCCAAAAGATCTAAAATAGAAAGTGGGAGTTCACGAGGTGATAATTAATGCACAAAAATAAAGAAGATCAAGTTAAAGCATGAAATAAAATTAATTAAGGAATCCAGTAAAAATAATTTAGGAACACAATTCCGAAGAGAAGTTAGTCTCCTAGATGAATACGGTTAAGGAACAATTAAATCATTATTCAAATTGCAAATGGGTTAGAAGGTCGCAATTAAAAGATCTAGAATTGAGGGAAGGTCGAGTAGGTCAAGGTGGAGATACAGTCACATAGCTTGGTAGATGACCAACGACAACTGTGCATATACTACTATCATGATCATGAGTGATATGGCAATTAGTGTGGGATACTTCTAACTCGTTAGGGTCATCTTGGTGGCCTGCCATTAAAATTTTTACTTGAGTTTCCTCCAAAAAGTTTCTTAATAAATTTCTCAAAAATGAACTACCATAATTTGTATTCACCCCAAGCCGTCTAATTTAATCATGATTAAAAGTTTAATCCCTTCCATAAATATCAAAGTGACTTTCATCACGTTACTACTAACTTTTCCAAAATTTAACATTTCCATTCCAACTTTTAAACTCAAGAGTTCATAAATCATGAACCTATAAAAATTTCAATATCACTTCATAACTTTAAAACTCCAAAATTTTTCTCAAATAATCCTCAAGATAAACCCTTAGCATATAACGAGCAATCTAAAATTTACAGCTCAATATTTTAACGCACTCATCAACCATAACTTCTATTTCTAAGTCATTCAAACATAATCACAACTTTTAAATGGTAAATTCCTTTAATCAATCAAAATAAATTTTTATCACGTCATTAGTAACTCTTCCCAAAAATTGTAATAATAGCAATCCAACTTTAAACTCAATATTCAAATGATCTTATCAGTTATCAAAACTTTTTTTTACCAACATTTGATATCCACAATCACAACTTTTTAACCCAAAATCTAAATAGATTTGTAAATCTTAAATCAAAGGACACAATTTCAAATTTAAAATTTTCCTCAAAAATTGCTTTCATATCTTCCAAATATTTTAAAACCAAATTTTAATATCATTACTTCCACTTAAAATTTGAAATTTAATGAACATATAAATCACAACTTGTACGACTCAATTTAAATAGTTCATACTGCCACTTTTTAAGATCTTTTCTGCTCAAAGATGTATAACTATAACTGTAACTCATTGAGTCATAGATGTCAAAACTCAAAATCCAATCCATTTCTTAAATTAATGGTATATAGATTCTAGCTATTTTTTTTTGCAGTATCACATAAAATTCTATCAATCCTCTGGTGATTACTACCTAGAAATCTCAAGATAAAACTTCCTTTGGTAATATCTCAACTTACAAACTACTAATCCTTAAATCACACTTTTAGTATATGCCTTTATAACTTAGTTAAGGTCTCAATGTATTCCAAGTGTCGATGTAATCACTCTAGCCATATGTTTGACCAATGAGTATATAGTAGTGTAGTCATCCTTTTAACCATGATTAAGCACAAGAAGATAAGGGTATTGGTTGAAAGAGCTCATGCAAGATGCAAAAATCAAGGGAGACAACGAGAGTTTGGAATTTGGAAACCAAGGAAGGTGATCAAGTATGTGGATGAGATTCCTAGACTATAATCCTATATTGCAGGCTCACCTCGGTACAATTACGTAACCGAAGTGACAAACTTGACCTGTATGGGCCACCACAAAAACATGTAATGCTCCAGTCCCAAAATACTTAGGACTAGGTACGTATCCATGCCAGCTGCATACATACGAAGTATACTCTAATATATGGAACCATTGTATGTATACATAAGCTGTGAAATGCAGTAATCCATGATACTAATCTCATCCACAATAAAAGAATCAATATAAAATAGGAATCAGCACAGAATTATAATTTGTACAAAAGTTGGGCGGAGACAAAGTCCACTACCAAATATCTCAAATAAAATGTACAAGAAGGAATAGATGAAATAACAAGACGAGCCAAGTGCAATCATCTTCGAAAGGATGGAGAAGATCATAGCCTCAACTAGAACACTTGCAAATATTACAGAAGTACACACCTGGAGAGATAACCAGGTCCTCATAGGGACGTAACAAGATACAGGAAGAACATGCCATATATACTGAATATAAAATAAGCCACAATCAAAGAGAGTGACAAGACATAAACAAGGTAATCTAACCATATTAAAGTGATCATACAGTCGAGAAACAATCCTTCGACGCATGAGCCTTGGCTGTAAATAGGATTGGCATGGTTCCCATAAAGGGCACCAGGGGCCTACATCCGTAACGTCTGAAGATCGTCAGAGGACATCATGTACAAGGGGCTACACCAATAACGCTTTAGATAACGTCAGAGGGCATCTGGATCCTGCGTCTCCGGTGGAGTGCACAGGTAAATCAAGGAAGTACAAAGAAGCCCATACGTCAGGTATTATTCTCCCTATCCAATGCATAGTAGGGTCACATCCATGACTCATCAAACCTCTAGTAACTGCCAAGTCTCCTACATGCCTCTATTAGCAGCTAGACCTAACGCATGCGCACAGATGATCAACCAATATACAAGACCTCTACATGCCACTCATCTCACACATACTCGTGGTACAGCTGTGTCAAGGTATATGCGATACACTACACACGATAGTCCCTTAACTCTAGGTCCATATGCAATCAAAGGATAATAACAATTAAGCTAATATCACCGAGCATGTAGTAAATCAGGAACTGTAAGAACTGTAAATAAATGAATAGTGATAAGTAATAACTATAAAAATATAGACTGAATATAAACAGTATAATGGCAAGGTATTTTACCTGAGGTTATGTGCAAAAGGAAATAATCCAGTAGCTCGAACCGGCAAATAAACGAAGCAAGAAAAGCCAAATCCCGCAGATGACTCCGGATGCTGCAACAAACATTACGAACGAGTTTGGAATAAAAGATATACCTAGGAAACGCCTTTCCAAAAGTTAAATTCTAAAACCGGAGCAAAATCGTAATTTCGGGCCAAAACGATGTCCACCGTTGGACCCGCTTTGCACCGAAATGTACGCCAGAATATACGGTCTCTAAAGTCGTCAAACTACATGTTTACGAATTTGTTTTGATGAGACGAACCCAACGGTATGTCCAATTTTGGATTCCGGTGGACCGTGCACAAAATCGACCGTTGAGTAGAATTGTGGGCCCGCCAAAATAGCATCCCGGTCAACGGTCTCAGAATCGGATCAAACTTGGCTCATAGGACCAAAAAATATTTCGAGTCTAGTGGCGCAAGTTTTGTCGCAATTTGATGAGTGTGCACAAAGTAATTGAGAAATTTCGAAAAATCTCGATACGGGAAATTTTGACGGATACAGGTCAAATTCGTCGCGCACACGTGACCAATTTAAATTCCGTCAAAGCCCGCACATCCATAAAGTCGATACGGACCTTTTGGTACTCTCGATTTGCGACAGGGTCGTCCACCTCGTACCGGGGTTTTTAAGTTTTTGAAAACTAATTTTTTGTGATTTTTAAAATGATTAAACATGAAATTTATTATAGAATAAATAAATCTATTTGAAGGGGATGATAGAGGGTCTTGTGAGCTTTCTACGAATTTACAAATCTAAAAATAGATTAGAATTGAAGGAGAAATCGTATGGCAAAGTTGGGTACCTCGATGTTAAATTCTGTTGTTGTTGTGGGTGTTTGTTGTTGTTGTCGCCGTCCGATGACGTCATCGGCTGCGGGCTGGGTGCGCAAAACTCGCCGAAAGAGGGGGATGAGGAAGGAAGGAGGAGAGATTTGGATTAGGAGTTTAAGGTTTTCTAAAACACACACACACACACACACACACACACACACACACACACACACACACACATATATATATATATTTTATATATATATATATATATATATATATATTATATATATATATATATATATTTTATATATATATATATATATATATATATATATATATATATATATATATATATATATATATATATATATATATTGAACCCAAGGTGATATCCTCCAAGCTTCTTTCTTATCAATTGAGGTTGGGTTTTGATGCTAGTTTTTGCAATAAAAAGGGTAATATTTGGTTTTTCTGCAAGTCGGGTCTTGGGATCAATTGTATTGACTCTTGTGATCAGGCTATCACTGTACAGCTTTCTATGAGCTATTTTTCGGTTCCGGTGCGGTTGTCGATTGTTCATGGTGCAGGGACACGACAGGGGAGGAGGAGTTTGTGGAGGCACCTTCTGGACGTCCAAGCCAGGGACATTGGCTTGCCCTGGGCGGTGGGCGGGGACTTCAATGTTATTGCTTCTCCGGATGAGAAATTTGGAGGTCGACCTCCTGACACGAGGGCCATTGCGGACTTCTTTGACTTTTAGTTGGCTGCTGGGCTCTCTGATGCTGGTTTCAAAGGTAGCATCTACACTTGGGTGAATGGCCAGTCGGGGGTTGATCGTCAGGGATCCCGCCTTGATAGGATACTCGTGACGGGTAGTTGGCTGGATGGAGTCCAGGTCTCTTACGAGCATCTGAATCGGGCAGAATCTGATCATTCTTCTCTTTTGATATCCTGCCAGCCAGCATCGTCCCCTTTGCGTAGAGGTTTCCGGTTTCTTGACTTTTGGACCTCTCATCCGGATTTCCTTCCGGTTGTTGCTCGGGCATGGAATTTATGCTGGCATTATGATGCGCTTGAGCGGTTAGGTATGCGTTTGAGGACGACGGGGCAGGTTCTGGCTGGATAGAGCAGGGCTACTTTCGGAGAAATTTTTCAGGAGGTCCGTCAGGCCGAGGACGCTGCCTTGGCGGCGGAGTAGGATTATGATCTCCATCCTTCGGAGCGGGAGAGGGCTTCCTGGATGGAGACTGTTGCCAGATTGAAGCAAAAGGTCCAGGTTGAGGAGTCTTTCTGGAAACAAAAAGCCAGATTGAGATGGGATCTGGAAGGGGACAAGAATACTCGTTTTTTCCATGAGTGCACCAGGAGCAGGCAAAGAAAGGCGGGTATTCAGAAAATTATACGGGCTGATGGAACAGAAATTGGCTCTATTGCGGAGGTAGAGACGAAGGCTTCCTTATTCTTCTCGAAGCTGTTCAGGGCTGAGCCTATTTCGGATGAGGACGCCTTCCTCGATGTCATCCCTAGCATCAATTCTATGAAGGACAACTCTGTTCTTGTTTGGTACCCTGACAGAGCGGAGCTGTTGGAGATTGTTCGGGGGATGGACCCGGCTAGTGGCGCCGGACCGGATGGATTTTCTGGGAGATTCTTCTCAGTCTGCTGGGATATTATTGCTGATGACGTGGAGGAAGCCGTTGGTTCATTTTTCTTGGGGGCACGTCTTCCGGTTTCTATATCGGACACATTCTTATTTCTTATCCCCAAAATCGAGCACCCGAGGAATCTTTTTTATTTTCGTCCTATTAGCCTTTGCAATTTCTGTAACAAGATAGTTTCCAAGGTTATTGCTTGCAGGTTGCGGGAATATCTTCCCAAAATTATTTCTCCGAAGCAAAGTGCTTTTGTTAAGGGGAGAGAGATTGTGGACAATATCATTATTGCTCAAGACATGGTGGCCTCTATGAGGGAACCCAATCATAGTGAAAATGTTACAATTAAGTTGGACATGCAGAAGGCCTACGACAGAGTCAATTGGTATTTCCTCCTGCGGGTTCTTCGAAGATTTGGTTTTAATGAGGTATTCTGTGATATTATTTATCGTCTTCTGGCAGATACCCGGTATGCGGTTCTTCTAAATGGCGCTCCTACTGCTTTTTTCCCGGCGTCTAGGGGGATCCGGTAGGGGACCCTCTCTCCCCGGCTCTTTTCATTATTGCTGCAGAGGTACTCTCTCGGAACCTCAAGCTTCTACAAGATTCACATAGGAGATCTTCATTTCACACTCCGATTGGGGGACCGCGTATCTCGCATTTGGCTTATGCGGATGATGTTCTCATATTTACTTCGGGGGATATTGCTGGATTACGTGCTCTCCAGCAGGTATTACGCAGTTATGAGGCTGTATCTGGACAGAAGATCAATTATTCCAAATCTGCCTTTTATACTGCGACACCTTTGGCTGAGGATCATGCTCGGACTATTTCTACTCTTTTTGGACTTAGTACCGGTACTCTGTCATTTTCTTATTTGGGCTGCCCACTGACATACGGGAGACGGAATGCGGGGATGTTTAGCTATTTGCTGGATAAAATCCGTTCGAAGCTGACGGGTTGGCAGAACAAGATTCTTTCTCCGGGGGGTAAGTTGGTTTTTATTAAGAAAGTTCTCTCTTCTATTCCAATGTATACATTGGCCGCATGCTGTCCTCCCCGGGCCATTCTCAGGACGATTGAGAGGATGTTTGCGGCTTTCTTCTGGGGTAGCAAGGATGGGGTGGCGAAGAGGAGTTGGCTGGCATGGCGGTTCATTACTCGGACT
Organism: Iris pallida; assembly: GCA_029216955.1. Taxonomy (NCBI): domain Eukaryota; kingdom Viridiplantae; phylum Streptophyta; class Magnoliopsida; order Asparagales; family Iridaceae; genus Iris; species Iris pallida. The sequence continues at coordinate 30,384,746 of JANAVB010003400.1, read as the reverse complement.
AAGTCTGAAGGAGGCCTCGGGATCAAGTGCCTGAATGATATTATGGATGCCTTTTCTATGAAGATTTGGTAGAAGTTACGACATGGGAAGGGCCTTTGGGTGGAGATCCTCAAATTAAAATATTTTCGTAAGCGTCATCCATGTGATGCATTTATGACTTCCAAGTGCTCCCATATTTGGCGACGGATTTTACGGGGGAGGAAATTGGCGGAACCTCATATCTCGTTCAGACTTGGGCGTGGTGAGGGCTCAGCGAGGTACGAGACATGGATTCCAGAGGGTCCTCGGTTGGGGAGCGTTGCTATTCCAACGGCTGAGGGACTGGCTTCTGGGACCAGGCGCGGTACGGGGAGACGGACTCGGACGTGGAGGCATACCCAGGCGGGGGTATATGCTGCCTACGACCGGGCGGATCATTCTTTGGCCAGTATGGGGGACCGAGGTGGGGGAGAGGGTGCTGATTCTACGGCTTCACAGAGTCGGGTGCTCCCCTCGGGGTGGGTTTCGATGGACGGTGGCACTGGGGAGCTTCGGAGGTCTGCCAGATTGGCAGAGAGGAGGGTGGTTCTTCCCCAACGTACGGTGACTGTTCGGGCTATTTCGGATAGGGGTAGGAAGATCCGAGATTCTAGGGCGAGAAACTCTGACAATGGTGGCCCAGTTATCCGATCTTTCTGGACATCCAATGGATGGGAGTGGTCTATGTTTTTTGGAGCAGTTTGGGGTAGAGGCAGAGAGGCGGCTCAGAGTGGCTAATCTGACTTGTACTTCGGTTCCTGATTCTCTGGTTTGGGGTGAGCGGAAGGGATCTTTCTCGCTGGCTACGGCTTGGAGGAGTTGTCGGATCTCCCATCCTACATCATCTCTATTTTCTAATATTTGGGGGAAGTGTATTCCGACGAAGTAGAGTATTCTGATGTGGCGGGTCTGTCACAACCGGCTTCCTACTGATGACACTATTCAGAAGATTGGCTTCCATCTGGCTTCCAGGTGTCATTGCTGTCAGGATGGGCACGGGGAGACCCTTCAGCATATTTTTTTCCACGGGGATCTTGCCATGTCGGTTTGGTCTATTTTTTGGGGATTTTTCAAGGCACGAATGCATAGTGATTTTCTTGTCTTTCTTCAAAGGTGGTGGCGGGGTCAGGGCAGTCACCATCGGAGATCATTGGCTGGTGCGATTATCTGGGTGCTTTGGAAGAACATGAACAAGCATCGATATGAGGGGCGTAGTGCTGGGTCTGATTTCTTGGTTCGGGAGGTGAAGCGACAGTTTCGGAAGTCGCTTTCGGGTTTTCATCATCTTCCGACTATTCCGCATTGGGCTTTAGAGTAGTATTTTTTACTTTCCTTCTTTGTTTTTGTTACCATGAGGACGGATGTACTCATTACCCTCTTTTTTAATAAAGGTAACGGTTTGTCTTAAATATATATATATATGTGTATATATATATATATATATATGTGTGTGTGTGTGTGTGTGTGTGTGTGTGTGTGAAGGAGGGAGGGGGGTTCGGCCCCTTTACTTGGGCGCAGCATGCTGCTGCTGCTGCTGCTTTGTTCATGACTTGTGGTCGGTTCACACATGGTGGAGCCGACCACATGTTATATTATTATTATTATTTTACTTTATCTTTTTAAAACCTCTTTTATATATATATATATATATATATATATATATATATATATATATATATATATATATATATATATATATATATATATATATATATATTCACTTCAAAAATCGTAGGAAATTAAAATTAAAACCTTAATCTTATCTAACCATATATGTAGTGTATTTAAATATATTTACATATCTATATATATTTAGTTGGCAAAAAAAAAATAATTAACTAAATAAAAGTATATATTAAATTAATTCTTGAAAATACATTGATAATAAATTAAAGTAATAAAATAATCAAATGATAATTTTTGGTGGACATATATTATACCTCTTATCCTGGTCCAAAAACTGTACGAATATTGTAAAACATTATTTAAATAATAAAATTCTAATTTTTTTGTACCAATAATTAAATAATTTGAGATATACGTAAATTTCTAAAATAATTTAGAAAATAGTTGTACATATATAAAATATGCCTACATGGCCACCTTTGGTCACACCACATACCTACATGGGCTTGGGTTTGGTTCGGGCCCAGTTCGGGCTGGTTTGGACAAACCGAGTCATCTAAAAAATTAATATATAAATAATATTTAATTAAAAAATGATTTAAATGAGTTAATTCACAACTTGGTCTGGTTTTTCTAGTTTGGACATCACTATGGCTAGGCTTCCCCCTGGCATGGCTAGTACACTAGTCAATGCACACTGCTACGGCTTCTGTGCCAAAAGTCATGGTCGTCTAGTGCTCCAAAACTCAACAATGGTTAAGGTCATTTCTACTAATTAAAAAAAATCATAAATTGCATAAATTCATTTTTAAGTATTTTTAAATAATAAAAATAATAATTTAAAAAAATTAGGGGTTTTACAACCTGAAAAGGACTAAAGAGTATATGCTAGTTTACCAGGCATATAGTTTAGTTTCCTTGGGGTATATAGACTCAGATTTTCAGTCAGATAGGGATTCTAGAAAATCTAACTTAGGTTATGTATTTACTTTGGGAGGTGGAGCCATTGTATGGAGGAGTATCAAGCAAAAATATATTGCTGATTCCATCATGGAAGCCGAGTATGTGGCAGCCTCTGAGGCAGCCAAAGAAGCAGTTTGGCTCAGAAACTTCCCGTTGGACTTGGTTGTGGTACCTAGTTTGCCTAAGGCTATTACATTTTATTGTTATAATAGTGATGCAGTTGCAAACTCGAAGGAACCACAAGCCCATAAGACAGGTAAACACATTAAGCGCAAGTGCTACCTGATATGAGATTTCATAAAGAAAGGAAAGGTTGTTGTGATCAAGATAGCATCAGCCGACAACCAAGTTGATCCCTTTACAAAGATCTTACCGGCTAAGGCTTTTTATAGTCATGTTGAGCGAATGGGAGTCATATGTGTAACAACATGGCTTTAAGTATAAGTGGGAGATTTGTAACAGTATACTGAAAAGTAATGCTTGAGTATAAGTGGGAGATTGTTACGGTTATATATAAAAGCATCACTTTTGTATTATCTTTATTTCCCTAAATTTTGAATGAGAATTATATGGACAATGTTTGCATATTGTATTTGATACAAGTGTTGATGAAAGTGTCTGATAATCTATATTTTAGATGATATGGTGTGTGGTGTCACACAGAAGATCATATTATCAGTTCCCTATGGAATATATAAATGGTTCACAACCTAGATGGACTTGGACAATCTATTAGAAAGGTTGTAGTGTAATCTGGTATTAGTCTATCTTGACTATAGGTTTACACTAGTACACTTTGTGTGTATTGAACATGACCACTTGAGGTTGTTCTCTTTGTACTGACTATATAAGAGAACAGACACCTCTGTTATTATGGATGCTTGTGCTCTTAATTCGAATATAATAACAGACATGTATATGCAGTGTGCATTACTTTGACTCATAAAAGAGTGTGATTTATTATGGGTCAACAACCTCTATGAATTGGATAATAACATTGTATATATGATCGGCTGTTGATTATAAAAGGAATCCATATTCCGATATATTGGATTGATGATGTCCCCTTAAGGAGTTCATAAGGATTGTCATATAAACCCTGCAGGTGGATTATATCCGACATGACAAATAAAGTTGAGTGGTACTACTTAAGGATAAAAGATGTCGATCAATATAGTTGTCAGTAACTTAATCTGATCGACGAACATTCGATATCTTAACATTGGGAGCCAAACGAGCATATAATAGAAGGAGCCCATAATCATAATTTGGGAATAGGAAGGTAGTACAACAATAGCTCATTAGTGTACCAAGCTATTGTTAATGGGCCTGGGTTGTGTGTTCGGGCTGAACACAGGACACCCAGATCCATTAGGAGTCCTAACCCTAATTTATTCTCATGGTCCCTGTCGTCGCCTTATATATATCCTCTATTCTCTGGACGCCAAATCATTATCAGAACTAAGAAGCTTTCTCTAAATTCGTGATCCACGTAAGGAGAGAAAGAAGGGGCTGCCAAGGAGAAGAAAGGGTTGGAAGATCATCGCCCACACAACGTCCAACCCGAGTAAGGAATACGTGCATAAGATCTTGGGGTCGTGACTGCTTGAGATTACTAGGAACTATTGTCTTCTTCCAGCCGCATGTATAATTCGTGAACCCTAGTTTCCGTCTATGAAGGGTTAGAACACGTTTATATCTGTTTAACTTACTATCAATCAATACGCACACCAAACTAGGGTCCTGGGAATCCCCAGTTCCTTCACTGCCCTGCTGGGGTATCTCCCTATGCTGGTACGGAGTACTTTGTGGCGCCATAAGTAGCCTAGCTGTACCCCTATGGTCTGGGGCTGTACATTAGGCTGCAAAGCTAGGAGATAATCCCTCACTTGATGTCCAGCCATTCCACAGTTCAAGCATACTCTGAGCCTCTTTCTGTAATTTTCCTAAGTATGTCCAGACTTCCTATAGAAGACACAAGTGGGAGTCCGCTGAGTCTGTCCCTAAGGCTGTTGTTGAACCTACTGAACAGAAACTCTAGCCGGTGGGTGGTACTCTAACTGAGGCTGAGAAACCTCCTTCTGAACATGGTAGGTGGTACTCCAGCTGAGGCTGAGATCCCTCTTGGGCTTCAAGCCTAGCTCCCGCTCAACCTTGCAGCCTCCGTAAGAATCTCAGCATAAGTCTCACAAAGAGACAGAATGAGGATCTTCACTTCCTAGTTTAGACCCTCTCGGAAGCGATTTACCCAGATCTCAAAATCTTGCACCATGTGCTTCGCGTACCGGCTCAGCCTATCGAATTCTGTGACGTACTCCTCCACTGACATACCTCCCTGCTGGAGGTTATGCGCCAGATCCAATCTATCAGTCGTAGAGAATAACTTTTTCTTGAAAAAAGGTTCCTAAAATCGCCCAAGTTTGTCCCTGATCAGCAAGAAGCTACTCATTTTTTAACCAAGTACGAGAGATGTCTAGCTGTCACGACCCGTACCCTGTGTAAGGGCACAGTACGTAATAGCACCCAGCCTACGCCGCAGAATCGGCGGTAGAACGCTGTACAAGGTTACTATCTAAACAACAACTCACGCAATTATATAATATACTTATCAAAACTCAACTCCGAACGGAGGACAAGTATAAGATATGATAATACTCAATCACAGTATAAGCACGATAAGATAACACCGAATCATAAAGCTATACTAACTCCAAACTCCAACAACTGATATAAACTACTAAAATAATAATATTTCAAACAATCTCAAAACAAAGTCGAGATCTCAACTCATTACAATACAAGTTCAAAAGAAAGTCTAATGCAAGTCTACTAAACTAATCTTCTGATCACTCCTGAGTGTCAGGGCTAAAGGTAGCTATACCATCTCCGGATCCCAAGCAAGTAGGACAAGTGTGCTCAAGGCAACCATCTGTAATATTTTCAACAGGTCCAGTCAGGACAGGAACAAGCACAACTCATCTAGAAATTCCAAGTAAATGACAAAGATTATAAAGCAGTTATAGACAGTTATATTGATGAACATGGAAAGTTTAGACAGTTAATGGAAAATAGAACGACAGTTAGAACAAGGAAAGTAAAGCTGAGAAAAACAGAAGAACATGGCAATAAAGACTGTAATGTAAAACTAGCTGAACTAGACTAATGATGATATAAGTCCAGACAGTACAATATAAGACAAGTGTGATTCTAGTATGAGATGAGTCCAGTAAGTGATTCTAATCCATGAGTCGAGTAAGGTAATTCTTGTCAATGATTCTTGTAAGGTAATTCTTGTCAATGATTCTTGTAAGGAAATTCTTGTTAATGATTCTTGTATGGTAATTGTTGTCAATGATTCTTGTATGATTTGAGTATGAGTCTAGACAATACCCAAGTGTGTTTTAAAATACTGAGATCGACATGTAAACGGCTATAAGTAAATCCGGCACATCTCACACCTGACCGAGTGTGGGATGACTATTCTTCTTGTATGCTTCACTGTGGAGATTCTTGTATTTTGGAAATGTTTACACGTCTACTCGAGTATTTTCCCGCCCGATAAGTACAAGTGAAATCCATAATCCGACACATAAATCGAGAACAAGTCTAGCCGAACATAAAGATATTTGTAAGTGATTCTTGTAGATAATTCTTGTATAATTCGAGTCATGATTCTTGTAATAGAGGCCAGATAAGTAAGGTAAGTGTGTCGCATGCATGAATCCAAAAATAGTAATTCATGCTGGTAACAAAGAATCAATAAACTAACTAGAACTGAATACAGTAATCGACAAGTAAATAAAAGAACTATCAGAGAATGTACTCGCATGATACCCTGTGTAACTGATAAAAATAGATGTCTGAACCTGAGTCACAAAGTCCTAAATAAAGCAATACAGATTATGATGTATCCAAAATAAGGTAAATAAAATATATAATACAATCTACATGATTCTAAGTCAATCTAGGTCAACTCTGGTCAACACTCTAGTCAAACTAGGTCAACTCTAGTCAAACTACAAGTCTAACCAAGAAGTCATATAGGGTAAACCACTCTAGGCCTATATACAATATAGGTACAATACATACATGCATATTCATTACATTCATTATTGCATACATAGATACTTGCATATCATTCATTCATATCCCATATACATGCATACTTTAGTTCATGTATTATATTCATTCACATATCATTAAGTTGCATACATATACTTATTTTCATTATATACATGTCATTCATGCATATTACATACTTATATGCATCTATACATTATATAAAACATGTAAAAAATAGAAGAGGAAAAAAGGGGGGGAAACTGAAATGGAAAGGGAAAGGAAGGAAAAATGTAAGAAAAAGGAAAAACAGTGGACATATACATGCTTGCATCTTATATTATACATTACCATACATGCTATCATTATATATTTCATTACATTAGGTATACATTATGCATTCATATCTATCATTACATTTATACCTTGCATTCATATCTAGCATTCATTATATACTTTCATGCATACATAGTATATCATTCTTTCATTCATGTATTTATGTATTACTTACATACATTACATTGATTGTATTCCTACATGTTTGCATTCAACCATATATATACATTAATGTAAAGAGGATACATATCATATATATATCAATTCATTTATTTGACGTATCATGCATTACATACTCTACATTTATTTAATATACATACTACATAGGCTCATAGGTTACAAAAAATGCCTATGTCGTATAGTCACTCTTCTACTTAAAATCAATATTGTACCAATTGGGCCTTCACTAAATTCTAGAATTAAAGTATGTTGTAGCTCTTCGTGTTAGCTTTCTGAAACTTCAAACGGATCGCATTTTTGTGTCCAAAAGCTCCCGGAATCGCGAAAACACCGAAACGCGTTTGTCTTTCGAACAGCTGACACTCAAATAGTTTTACAGAAAGTTCTAAAACGATTTTGTCTTATTTAAATATATATATTTGTAAAGCTAACTTCGATATGGTTCTTTTAAAAAATGAAAGATTAATCGGAGTTCTAAGCTAAAAGTTATGATATTTCTAAGTTGCTATGGCTACTAAAAACGTGGATGAATATTATGACGAATTTGGGTTGTTTTGGACAAAAGAAACACATGTAGGCCAAGATACTTGGATACCAACATTAGTATCCAAATGAAACTCATTCTAACCATCCTAACTAAGATCAATCCACTCTCTAACCATTCTAAAAATGAATTTAAAACACAATTAATCCTATTAGGCAATAAACCAAATACATGGAGTGTCCTAATTTGGGATCTATCAAGTAGGACACAAAACACATATCTAAAATCCTCAAGAGAGCTCCAAATGGTCTCAAACTTGAATCTAAAGGGGGTACATGCATGGGGGTGGATCCTATGGATTCAAAACTAACTAATATGCATAGAAAATCAATTTAGAGGGTTGGTTTTACCTATTGGGAGTGGGATCCCAATGATACTCTCAAGGACACGGCTCCGATACGAAGATCCTTCCAAAATGGACACTTCTCCTTGAACTTTGCTCCAAATCTTTGCTAGCACCGTCCCTTGGTAGTATGAGAAGGTTGGATGGAAGTTTTGGTGGAGGAATGAAGAGATTTGGAGACCAAATCAAAGAGGGAAGCTCTCTAATTTAGGAAAGAAAACTTTGTGAAGGAAAAGAGGCAAGATGGAATGAAATGAAAGGAAGGGAGGCTAACCTACCTATAGTGGCTGCCATTTAACCCTATTGGGCCTTGGGGGAAATCCCATTAAGGCCTCAACTAGCCCTCTTGGTTAATTTTAAGTTAGGTTCAAGTTTGGGATCAAAACGGTTAAATTTAAGCCTCTAACTTAACCAATATAACAAGTGGGATTAGTCTAAACTTACTAACTTAATTAGTGGCATTTATGGGCCATGATTAACTAATCTTGGGGTCCCGTCTAGAGTCTAAGTTACCAGGGTCACTAACATAAGTCGGAACGAAACAAAACTCAAACCCGACTAAACAAATCCCCTAAAATCAATATTAAAATATAAATATTTCTAAAATATTAAAATATAAAAAATGACCAAAATCACAATACATCAATTTAAATATTATTAAAATAATCTAAAATTCACCAATTAGTCAAAATCCTAAATAATTCAAAAGTCAAAAAATGACCAAAATATCCTTAGCCTAAAAAGTAGTAATTAGCTAATTTAATCACATGGGTTAGGCCTCCATGGTCATGGTTAGTCTCTAGGCTAAGCAGCTCTAAGGTTACACTAGCCAAAGAACAAAATCATAAAACACTAATTTAATGATATTAAAATAATCAAAATTTACCAATAAATCAATAACATGATTTAAACCTATTATTAAATAATCAATTTTTCAAAAGTTCAAAATTATCCTTATTTTAGAAAAGTGGTGGTTACACTAGCAACTGAAGCCCTACTGCCTCAACCTTTAAGTCCTCGGCGAAGCGGGACACCCTCATAAGACGCTCGATATCATCGAGCTAGTCATCAGCATAGATGATGCCCTCCGTCCCACTGAAGTCTTGAGGTCCCACCTTCTTGAAGTCCAGGATGTTATCCGGCCTAAGATGGGCAACCTGCTACTGACCTGGAGCTCCCTTCTCTATTGTAGCCAAAGCGAGCTGGTGGGCACTCTCGATGCCTTGTCGCATCACATCCTTCTACCTCTGATGTGCCTCAGACTGAGCCCTCTGGGCCTCCAACGTCTCCATGAATAAGGTGAACGTTTGTGCCGTGTCAGTAGGCACTAGAGGTGGAGGAGAAAGATCTATAGAAACTGCTGGAACAGTCCCTTGGACCGGAGGAGGAGGAACAACCTCTGGAACAGCCCTATGAACAGGTGGAGGAGCACCCCAAAAAGCAGCTGAAACTCCCACACGAACGGAAGAAGTGGTCGGAGCAACTCCTGTAGCCGGAACATAGGGTCGAGAGGTAGTAGACCGCTTATAAGCTGTCGTGGGCCCAGGACGATAGGATCTAGTCACAGGTGCCATGCTGGAAAGATAGATAGCAACAAAAATCATCAACGGATACAAGGAAAATTATCATTCAATACAATTATGAAAGATAGCAATTATCAGAATAAAGCAGAAGTATTAATTATAATGGGTTACTACTTCTAATACTAATAATACACTATAATCCCAGGACATGAGCACACTTGCTTACTTGCACACACTACTCAGGGTAATATACTAACACTTTTAGGATTCTTTCTATTGGCACTAGAAGGGTACTCGCTATAGGATCTCTACCCTACTAGAAACCACTCACAAACCCACAAGTCACGCTCCCGACAAGCTATATTGTTACCCAATCTTGACACACCTATCTGTAAGTCACTAACTACTGTACTATCCAAAGAACCTCAGAACTAAAACTAAGAATGATGATTCCTACGAGAACTGAACTAGAGGAACTAGAGGTATCTATATCCTGAGCTAATAAGGTAATGGAATAGAACTCAAAGATAACGTGGATGAATGATAGAGATGATATATTAAAAATCAAATTAAAATAAAATTTGATAACCATATATGTCAAACCGTAATCATGTTACCCAGAATCCTTGCCATGCCAGTAAGCATAGCTGCAATAAATGATAGAGTCCATAACTAAGGTATATACCCCTATAATGACGTTATCGAGAATTCTCATCCCGCCAACCGGTATGGCTAGAAAAAACTCTAAATTCCATAACTAAGATAAGTATACCATAAATCAGGCTCTACGCCTTTACAAATAGGGGTATCTATATCCCGATCTAATAAGGTGATGGAATAGAACTCAAAGATAACATGGATGAATGATAGAGACAATATATTAAGAATCAAATTAAAATACAATCTGATAAATATTTATGTCAATCTGTAATCATGTTACCCAGAATCCTTACCACGCCAGTAAACATAGCTGCAATAAATGATAGAGTCCATAACTAAGGTATATACCCCTATAATCATGTTATCTAGAATTCTCATCCCGCCAACCGGTATGGCTAGAAAAAAATCTAAATTCCATAACTAAGATAAGTATACCATAAATCAGGCTCTGTGTCTTTGCCACGCTAACTAGTTTAGATGCGATAAACTCTAGACTCCATAACCAAAGTAGACATTTACCTTTCATATTGTCCTCATCAAATATGTCATCAAATATACCTCAATTTAGTCTAAAAAATTCATCTTGATACAAAATCAAAGTCAACAACGAATACAAAGAATCAAATTCTACAACGAACAAGGGAGAGTAGACGAAAACAAGTGAAAGCAGATTCCAATATTGAGTTTATAGTGAGATTCTCAAGGGTTGTTCCAGGAATCTCTCAAGTAGTCATAATTTGTGATTAAGTATTCTCTCATCCAAATATCCTAGTTCATATATCCTATCACAGGCTCGTAGTAGTACAACTAAGCCGTTGCACTACCATGATATCGATCTAATTGCAAAGCCTGATCTGTATGGGCCACCACTAAAAATGTGTCACGATCCGTACCCAGAATAAAGGTACGAGTGCGGGACAATGTCCAGCCTACGCCGTAGCATCGACGGTAGACCGTTGTCTGGGTCTACTATATCATCTAATAAAACTCATGAATATATATCTCAACCTATCAATGATATCTCAACTCAATACGGAGGAAAAGTTAATGATAATATTAATACTCAATCATAGTAAACTATAAGAAAAATAAATGGCATGATAGTGAAATAAAAGATATGAAATAATGATCCAAGAGAAGTCTAGAACATAACATAATCCAAAACCACATCCAAAGTATATGAGTCTAACAATCTCAACATAAACATAGGTCTCAGGAAATAATAACATCTCAAAGACAAAAGCTGGAGACAAATCCAGTACTAATAGCTAATCTAGCTAAGTCGCTACTAGTGTCTCCTATACTAGGCTGGCTCTTCTCGGGTCTCCTACTCTTCCATACCTGTTCTATAGGACGTAGGAAAGAAGTCCTCTATATCCTCTGAAAAATGTTATCCAATCAGGATTAGAGCAAAACACATAACTCTAACAGCAGTTACAATTATATAATAAATGCTATAAAACAGTAATAGTGAGTATAATACATGATGAGAATATAGAGCTGTACCATAACCTGTCTATAACAGTATGAGAGATCAAAATGCAAGACTCTAGCATATCATGCAATAAGGATGAGAAGACTGAGCAAATAAAGAGTATCACAATGAATATGAAATCGACAGAAAAGAACTGAACTACTATGTGTTTTGAAATCATTATTTCTAATAATGTTTAATTATTAAACAATGTCCATAATAGTACAGCTCAATCATACAGGTAACTTATGATTGCCTATGTCACGACCCGCTTCCGGATAATTGAGTACGAGTTCGTAGCCAAGCCCAGCCTATACTGCAGTATCAGTTGTAGAACGCTGACTAGCAAAACATAATAAATCCTCCACAGATACAAATCATACTTAGCAATAAAACAAACCAAGGAAATAAGAGTATGGTAGATAATAAAATAATAAGATCTAAATCCAGCAGTAGAAAGACTAATTCCAGAATAATAATATGGTCCATCCGGAGACAAATTCGGTCTGGCTATGAAAGTAAAGCTAAAGTATAAATCTAGATCCCTCCAAAGAACGATCATGGCTCCTGAGACTTGGTACCAACATCGTCGGCACCACTCTCTGATGGTCCATAATAAGAAGTGCAGAGATATTCATCATCCTCTCATATATTTTCAACGATCTAGTCAAAAAAGGAACAAAGTACAACCATACTGCATTTAATGTAGCTAGTATAAAATAAGCTAGAACAATGAAAAAAGTAACGATAAAGAACATATAAAGAACTAGCAGGATATGAACTATATATAAGGAACAATAACCATGAACAAGTAAGTTGATAAAAAAGAAACATGTAGATAATAAACTGAACTATGATCATGAATAATGGAAACAATAGTGCGTCTGAAATACCTTTCGATACGTGAACGACTGGCTAATACGGTACATCATAGATGGCTATCCACATTTTTAAGATACAACTAACCCATACGTGAAGTGTATGACTTAGCTATCCACATTAAACATTAATTTGGGTTTGTTCACGTACCTACCGAGTATTTCTCCTCCCGACTCACTAAACAACAATACGATCAAGGATACAATAAGCCTACCATGTCACCACCATATCTCAATGGAATATTAAATAAGGACACACAATAAAGAGCATTATAATGTACTAAACATATAATGCAATACTGTGCCTGCCTGAACTCCTGAACAAACCATTCTTACCAGAGAACGCCGACATAAAAGCTATCAACCCATATTGCACCATCGTACCACAAACCATGCACGAAAGCCACAAGTCAATTCTAAGATTCTAATTCTAAAATCATAAAACAATAGCTAATGGGTTAACTTATCTAATAATATTTAAATCTGAAATAAATCACTTAAAAATCTAATTTAACCTTATAATAATCTAAAATATATTTCAAATAAAGAATTTTGGCCATAGAAAGTCACGGTTCTAATTTTAGAATCTATGGCACGCAAATCGAGGCATACCTTTGATTAACTAGGCAAACATTGTGAAATCAATAATTTGAAAGTGTATCTTGGTATATTTTAGCACCACGACTGCACCAGAATCGACCGTGCCACAAAATCATGATTTGGTCAAAAGTTATCGCCGTTATGGCTAACCGTGACCAAATCGATAATTTACCGATCAAATCTAAGGTCAACGTAATAAATAAAATACTAAATAAATTTCTAAATTCTAGAAAAACTGTTATCATATATATATATATATACACTTCTCTTGCTCTCCTGCTCCTCTCCATGGACGCATGAGCCCCCCCGCCCGTCCCCGGCATCGGAGCCTCGCCAACACGGCGGGCCGGCTCCAGCCCCTCCCCGCTCGCTCTCGTCGTCCCTTGCGCTGGCGCCGCGCCCCGCCTGCTGTGGCAGCCCCGACCGGGCTCGCAACGGAGGTGCAATCCCTGACGCTAGCCTGGTCGCCGGAACAACTTGCTCTGGTCGGCCATACAGTGGTCGGTAGTTCCCCCAAGTTGCGGTGGCCTCCGACGCCCCTCGCCTCCGCTCCTCCGCCGCGCCTTCCCGATGGCTGACGATCAGTCTTCGGCTATGGCGATTGGAGCTGCCCATGGCCGCCCCGCTCCGGTGGCCTCCTCCGCCGGTAGCCCTCGGCCCCTTTTCCCTACCGTTCTCCTTGAGCAGCAGACCCAATGGGCTGTCCTCATCCGCGGGAGATGGAGTTTCCCGCTTCTCAGTACCCCGCCCATCTCTGATTTCGAATTTCAAAATTCCTTCCATCGCTGCTGTGCTGGTTGGAAGTATGGCCTGCCATGCGCCAATGCCTTGCTATGCGCCCATAGCCCCAAGGAGTAGCAACTAGCCCTCTGTTGGCTAGACGCTCCTTCCTTGCCGTACGCACCCCCCCCCCGTCGCGGGGTCCCATGCACCCTCCTATTCCTCAGAAGGCCATGCACCTTCAACCCCCCGCCTTGGAGTAGCACCTCCCCTGTCCCCGGGCGGGGCATGCGCCCTCTGCGCCAGCCCTGCCTCTTCCTGTCGGCGAGCATGTGCCCGTCATTACCCAGGCAGTCTCGGGTCTCGCTTCCCCTTCTTCGAGAGTGCATGCGCCCACACTTCCTACTGGTCATGCGCCTGACTCCCCGCGCGTCGGAGACCATGCGCCCATCCCCAAAGGAGGATATACGCCAACCTCCCCAGCGGCCCATGCACCCACTCCCTCTGGGACCGCACCCGGTAAATCTTTTGAGGAGATCCTAAGACCCGACCGCAGGACGTCCTTCTCTCCAACCCCCACTGACATAGTGCTGCTAGACATCGAATTCCAGTATCCCTCCGATGGAATACCCATTTGCATCCCATTCTTTTTGGCAGAGATATCATCCCTTGCCGCCACCTTCGCGAAGACTTTCGTGCTAACGTTCCCCTCGGGATGCCCCAAGATCACCGTCGTTCAAGAGGCGATCGCTGCATGGGGACTCACCTTCGCATACAGGACAGCTCCGTTGGACCCCAAACATGTGCTCCTCCACCTCTCCTCTGACCCCGACTACTCCTTAATCTAGGCCAAAGGCACCGCCCGTATCGGACCACACAACGTTCAGATCGCCAAATGGACCCCAGGCTTTAGCCCCTCAGTCGACTCAGCGATCATCTCAGCTTGGATTTCCCTTCCAAACCTATCCCTAGTTTGCTTCGCCCCTGCAGCCCTTAAAAGAATCGCGAGCTCTTTCAGATCCCTGGTGGCCATTGCCAAAGAAACTCGAACCTAATCCAAAGGCAATTTCGCGAAGATATGCATAGAACTGGACATGTCTTCAGATCCGCCCAACCAGATTCAAATTGATCTCGGGGGTCGGACACATTAGAAAAACTGGAGTACGACAACAATATTATATTTTGCAGGCACTGTTAATCCAGAGGACACCTCTCTAGGCTTTGCTTCAAAGCTCACCCGAAGTTACAAAAGAAAACACCCCACAAACAGCACTCTCGAAAGACGGTTCAAACCTCTCCCATATCCCCCATTCTTCTCCTACTTAACTCTCACTAACAATTTACGGAGAGCGATAGCCCACCCAGCCCCCAATCTCGTTCAGACAAGGTCATAGCACACGATGTGTAGTTTCCCGTCCCGCTCGGTCAATCGGAGGAATCAAAATGCCAACGGCGTTCGGACTTAGCCTTGCAACGGCTACTCGAAGACATCGCTCGGTCGAAGCGACCGTACGCTCAGGTGGGGTAGTTTCGGTGAACTTGCCTCATCTTTGCCATCACATAATAAATCGTGTTTTCAACTTGCACAAGTAGGCTTAATAATAAAAGAGTTGAATCCACATAGCTAAGGGAATAATTCCGACGGGTCAAAATGAGTTAGAACATGGAAAACGTCCCACGGTCGGCTTAGAGTTGGTGCACAGCGTGCTTTGAAAATGACACTCGGTCCTTCGTTCCGTGGCTTAGGAGAAGGAAAGTTGGTCTTCGACACAAAGTTATAAATAGCCTAAGTCATAGGCGTCGCCTGCGTGAATGCTTGTTAAAGCATGCACGGTCCCGTCGAATTGTCCCGACACTTGAGTTGGCCTAAGTCATAGGCGTCGCCCGCGTAAATGCTCGATAAAGCATGCACGTTTCCATAACGCAAGGCTTGTCATAGCCTTTGCTCGTCCCTTGAGTCAAGTTATAGGCTCGATTAAGTTAGGCAAAGTTACGCCGATCGACCTAAGTCATTTCTTGTACTGTCCTGCTCTTTCTGCGGTTGTCAAGTTAAATAGTCCCATGATCTCAAGGCCCGTCATATAAAGTATGACTTGGGCGATAGCGTCGCGTAGATGAGAAGTCGGTTTGAGGCACGATGCATGGACTTAGTATTTTATGGCATGGACCACGATTGAGTCATTGAGTTTGGAAAGTATTTCGATAGTTGTTCTTGAGTGAGTGAAATGATATGGCAAGAAAGAAAGAAAGAATGCTCACGACTGGGTCGTTGAGGCAAGAAAGAAGAATGCTCGCGACTACGGGTCGTCGAGAAAAGATCTCAGATGTGAGATGTGTTGAACATAGCCCTGAAAGATATGGTAACACTAGAAGTAGCTTTGACTGTGTGAGACGTCAGTTTGAATCGAGTCTTGCATGGTTATTGGACAACTTGTACAAGGTAAAATAAATCTGTTTCTCCAACGGCGACCCCGGCGGGCCAGGGGAACCGTTGCGATGGAGACATTCGTAGCTGTGCGGGATGACCTCACGGGTTAGGCGGGGAGTTGCAGCGGAGCTAGCTACTCGCGCTGACAAGGAGCGTCCGTCTAATCAAAAGCTCAAAAGGAGTCCATTATAGGGCTGGGCCCTAGTGACTAGTTCATATAGATGAGTCGGCATGGGCGACGATCCGCGTGTATGCCTTTAGATTGAGTCGAGTATTGAGTGTAGTATATCAAGGAAGTTGGGTTGAATGTGTGTGTACAGTTGGAACACAAACTGTTGGGCCTAAGATTTGGCTGCAACGAAGACACCGTGCTTCGGCACGAGATGTGGCGTCGAGTCTTATGTTGTCGGCATATAATTTGTATGGTTATGGTTGAGTTGTTTGAGTTTAAGTCAGGAAACCGCCGCAAGGCAAGTTGGTCGAGTAACCCTTAGTTCACAAGTTGGATGGGTCAATTGGTGATCAAAGTAGCAGGGGTCGCGAGGCGACGATATGATCGAGTCTCATTGAGTTACGAGGCACGGCCTCAGCAAGGATTTGTAGCACGGTCTCACAGAAATGGAGCCCCATCGCGTAGTTACGTCTCTGATTTTGGCCGAAAGGCAAGCACGACTTGATAGGTTAACATTGTTTGAGTCGATATCATTGTTGCAAGCACGGGATGGTCTAAAGACACAAATAGGTAAGGTGTCGGTCATAAAACTGATCCTAAGGGAAGAGTAGAAAGAAAATACAAAAGGGGACTATGTTGCACAATGTAAAGTAAACGTGTTGGTTTTGTATGGGTGGGCGAGGAGCTCATTCCACCAGTACAGTTGAGTACTGACACCCACATAGTTTACATGTGCAGGCACAGGTAGAAGCTCGTGGCACGGAGCTCGCTTGGATGCGTCGAGGTACGAAGTTCCTTGGCGATTCGAAGCACGCGGCCGCATGGAGTAAAGACTTATACAGGACATAATGTATGGACATCGCCTTCCGAAGCTTCCGCTGGATCAAGACTTGTAAATGAGAGATGAGAGAGAGCTGAGTGAACTTGTAAAATATGAGAAGAGTGAGCTTGAGTGATTGTAATCTTGGCCTTGCGCCCCCAATGTAATCGTTGTTTCAATGTCAATAAAGAGCTTCTTTGAATAACTTGTGTTTGTTCTAAATTTCGCTGCTAGTATTCAATGTCTCTGCTTGGGACTTCTGTGCGACGACCCCGTCGCAGCAGCTAAAATCGGTCGTTATGGAACCCGTCTTGCACGAGCGCAATCTAGGCTCGTGCGGCATCAGGCCTTAGCGAGGACGATCGCTCCTACGGGAGCGGGGCGTGACATAATGGTATCAGAGCACGGCTTTACGTCCTTGGACTATCGATTTAATTCTTTAACTCGTCGTTTTCGCAAACTCTGTTGCTTCCACAAGTTGATATCGTTGGTGTGCTCTCTCTCAATTGTCCCACGGGATGTCCATACAATAAGTCTAACTATTTTGTAAAACATAGGAGAAAAGTATTTGAATAAGAAATAAAAGATGGTTCGCGTAAGCACGGTTGGCTAAGTCGGGTTGGGCATATACACCAAAGTTGCGTCGACCTTAGAAAAGTCGAGTGCGGGAATTAAATTGTGTCGGACGAGAATGAGTTGAACTCGATTGAGTAAAGTGAGATGGCTATCGATAGGGGTACTATCGAGCGACGATAACGTCGATGCGATATAGATGAGCGTGCTTGGAATTCGAGGAATGGTTCGAACAGAAAATTTGAAGTAGTCGATTTTGATTCGAATGATAAGTTGAGGATTTGTTGAATGACTTCATCCCTGAGTGGTGTATGCGATAGCCTCGGGGATGTTGATCGATTGATTGAGAAAATTAATGTTGTGAAGGATTCGAGGGATAATAATTGAACTTGAATTGAATATCGAGGAGATTATCCAGTCGGACGATTGCATCATTCGTACGACTCAGAATTCGTTGCAAACGAAGATCGTCAAGTTACGTATATCGTTGATGGTATTGAGGCGTATCAAAGATGATATGCGATAACTCGGGGGTACTCTGACTCGGCAAATGACGATCGTGCAAGTGTTATTGTTCGGTTGGATGCAATACTTAGGATTTTGACCGAGATGAATGTTGGATAAAATGATTGTGTCTTGATGGTTACGCAGAAAACTTCAACGTCGACGATCTTGTCTTGCGCGAGCGTAACTCTAGCCTCGCCCATGCGTTGCGTAGGGTTTGGGGCGATCGTTCCGCATGAGCGCTGACATGGTGATTCATGTCGCGGGAATGATCGAATTCGGAAAATCAGGACGCAGCAACGTTGATTGTCTCGACTTGTTGGCTTGATGCGAAGGTGGACTCAAGGATTGTAGGACTTATGATTGGCGAATGAGTGAAACTTAAGGATTGAGTAGTCCAATCCGTGCATCGAGAATGAATTAGTCTGGACACAAAATAAGAGTTACGTCCCGATGAGAATGATTATCTCGCGGGAGCGTGTATGGTGATTCGTGCCCACCGTGGATAATCTGACTCGCGTGAGATCGGGGCGCAACGCATTGTAAAGTCGGACGACCTTGTGATCGATTTCGTAAATTGGGATAAATGACTTAGGGAGTATGGAATGTGAATCATGATTTAGCGGTGAATTATGTCGTAGCGTGCTTAACTTGAGAAGGATTGATTGGTGGATTATGTCGAACGTGTGCGAAGAGATAGACTATATGAAACGGCTTGATAAACGAGCGATATGTTCATGTCGAGGATTGGTTGAACGTGAGTTATCGTAGGATGGCTTTGCTGAATGACTCGGTCCCCGTGCGATAAATGTTGGGATGTGCGTAGGCAATCTATACTTGATGTTTAGAAATCGGAGTGATGCGAGCTTGGGTAGAAAACCCCGTACTATCAACTTGGTTTGACCTTAGGATAGGGTTAGTGTTGATATCGTTGTTTGGGAACTATGATTCCAATACTGACGGAAAGACATAGCCTTGCAGTTAGGCAGACGTTCCGGTGCGGAGCGATAGGAATGGTGAAGGCATCACTCATGAGGCTCGGTTGACATACATGTATATCAAGGACGCTTGAATGCGTGCACGATCCGACTCGAGTGGTGATGGCGGGATTCGCTATCACGAGGCTTGGTTGAAATGCATGTATTTTGGGGATGCCTAAGATATGTGCACGATCCATACTAAGTGATACGTTGAATTCAAAAAAGGTTTGAGGAACGAGGAAGTATCGAGGATTTTGAGATCGTAAGATTTGAAGAAAGGATTGGGGTAGCACGAGCGTGGCTCAGATTTGAGTAAAGCATAGGAGAATTGTGTGCAAGAGTTCTTGAATATTGAGTAAAGTGATAAGTCGATAAGTGTACTCAGTTAGTTTCGAGGACGAAACTTTTTCTGAGTGGTGTATGATGTAGTGCTCCGTCCCGCTCAGTCAATCGGAGGAATAAAAATGCCAACGGCGTTCGGACTTAGCCTTGCAACGGCTACTCGAAGACATCGCTCGGTCGAAGCGACCGCACGCTCAGGTGGGGTAGTTTCGGTTAACTTGCCTCATCTTTGCCATCACATAATAAATCGTGTTTTCAACTTGCACAAGTAGGCTTAATAATAAAAGAGATGAATCCACATAGCTAAGGGAATAATTCCGACGGGTCAAAATGAGTTAGAACATGGAAAACGTCCCACGGTCGGCTTAGAGTTGGTGTACGGCGTGCTTTGAAAATGACACTCGGTCCTTCGTCCCGTGGCTTGGGAGAAGGAAAGTTGGTCTTTGACACAAAGTTATAAATAGCCTAAGTCATAGGCGTCGCCTGCGTGAATGCTTGTTAAAGCATGCACGGTCCCGTCGAATTATCCCGACACTTGAGTTGGCCTAAGTCATAGGCGTCGCCCGCATAAATGCTCGACAAAGCATGCACGTTTCCATAACGCAAGGCTTGTCATAGCCTTTGCTCGTCCCTTGAGTCAAGTTATAGGCTTGATTAAGTTAGGCAAAGTTACGCCGATCGACCTAAGTCATTTCTAGTGCTGTCCCGCTCTTTCTGCGGTTGTCAAGTTAAATAGTCCCATGATCTCAAGGCCCGTCATATAAAGTATGACTTGGGCGAAAGCGTCGCGTAGATGAGAAGTCGGTTTGAGGCACGATGTACGGACTTAGTATTTTATGGCACGAACCACGATTGAGTCATTGAGTTTGGAAAGTATTTCGATAGTTGTTCTTGAGTGAGTGAAATGATAGGGCAATAAAGAAAGAAAGAATGCTCACGACTGGGTCGTTGAGGCAAAAAAGAAGAATGCTCGCGACTACGGGTCGTCGAGGCAAGATCTCAGATGTGAGATGTGTTGAACTTAGCCCGGAAAGAGATGGTAACACTAGAAGTACCTTTGACTGTGTGAGACGTCAGTTTGAGTTGAGTCTTGCATGGTCATTGGACAACTTGTACAAGGTAAAATAAATCTGTTTCTCCAACGGCGACCCCGACGGCCCAGGGGAACCGTTATGATGGAGACATTCATAGATGTGCTGGATAACCGTACGGGTTAGGCGGGGACTTGCAGCGGAGCTAGCTACTCGTGCTGACAAGGAGCGTCCGTCTAATCAAAAGCTCAAAAGGAGTCCATTATAGGGCTGGGCCCTAGTGACTAGTTCATATAGATGAGTCGGCATGGGCGGCGATCCGCGTGTATGCCTTTGGATTGAGTCGAGTATTGAGTGTAGTATATCAAGGAAGTTGGGTTGAATGTGTGTGTACAGTTGGAACACAAACTGTTGGGCCTAAGATTTGGCTGCAACAAAGACACCGTGCTTCGGCACGAGATGTGGCATCGAGTCTTATGTTGTCGGCATATAAGTTGCATGGTTATGGTTGAGTTGTTTGAGTTTAAGTAAGGAAACCGCCGCAAGGCAAGTTGGTCGAGTAACCCTTAGTTCACAAGTTGGATGGGTCAATTGGTGATCAAAGTAGCAGGGGCCGCGAGGCGGCGATATGATCGAGTCTCATTGAGTTGCGAGGCACGGCCTCAGCAAGGGTTTGTAGCACAGTCTCACGGAAACGGAGCCTCATCGCGTAGTTGCATCTCTGATTTTGGTCGAAAGGCAAGCACGACTTGATAGGTTAACGTTGTTTGAGTCGACATCGTTGTTGTAAGCACGGGATGGTCTAAAGACACAAATAGGCAAGGCATCGGTCATAAAACTGATCCTTAGGCAAGAGTAGAAAGAGAATACAAAAGGGGACTATGTTGCACAAAGTAAAGTAAACGTGTTGGTTTTGTATGGGTGGGCGAGGAGCTCATTCCACCAGTACAGTTGAGTACTGACACCCACATAGTTTACATGTGCAGGCACAAGTAGAAGCTCGTGGCACGGAGCTCGCTTGGATGCGTCGAGGCACGGAGTTCCTTGGCGATTCGAAGCACGCGGTCGCATGGAGTAAAGACTTATACGGGACATAATGTATGGACATCGCCTTCCGAAGCTTCCGCTGGATCAAGACTTGTAAATGAGAGATGAGAGAGAGCTGAGTGAACTGGTAAAATATGAGAAGAGTGAGATTGAGTGATTGTAATCTTGGCCTTGCGCCCCCAATGTAATCGTTGTTTCAATGTCAATAAAGAGCTTCTTTGAATAACTTGTGTTTGTTCTAAATTCCGCTGCTAGTATTCAATGTCTCTGCTTGGGACTTCTGTGAGACGATCCCGTCACAGCCGCTGAAATCGGCCGTTATGGAACCCGCCTTGCACGAGCGCAATCTAGGCTCGTGCGGCATCACGTCTTAGCGAGGACGATCGCTCCTACGGAAGCGGGGCGTAAACGATGACCCCCAGGACATCCACCTCGCCAACCAGTTCGATGTGCTCATCGTCATGACACTAGACAAACTACAGAAGCGCCCTCAATTAAGCACGACCTCCACCTAGGCGATCATGAAGCCCACTGACTCACATCCTTCCAAAAGCCCTTTCCCGGGCGGCGAAGGAGTAGATTAGATGGCTTTGATCATATTTTTCGACCCCCTCCGGTCGGCTCCCCTATAACTACTTTCCCCAGAAGAGACCTCAAAATCACTACGCCAAAACATGCATTTTTCGACAGACCAAAACCGTCGTATATCACAGTAAACGACAGTTTTAATCCGTCAGAACATCCGTCGTTAATAGCGCGTCCCAAAATTTAAACGACAGTTTCGGACTGTCGTTTTATTGATGAATAAAACGACAGTTTTTATCTGTCAAATAACAACGACGTACTATAACTGTCAAATAAGCTGTAAATTGGTTTGTCGTTATTTTTACTTTTTCAACATGTAAGGTCTGTCGTTTTTCTGGAAACATGATTAAAAAAAAAATCCATTCATCCATATGAAATCTATTTAAACCTGTTTAACCTCTATATAAAACTGAAATACATCTGAAAATAAATTAATTTTTATATAAACATCAACAATCATCAACGGTGAAACAACTCAATCAAAATTGTATTAACTAATAAATATATCGAGTTTACATAGCAATATTCCATGCAAAAACAAAAAGTAACTCCAATGTTGATTCTCAGGATGAGCAAAAAGAAGCAAATGTTATTGGGTGTAGTACAAAAAAAGTTTAACCTCTACAGCATTTTCTATGTGGCCATTTGAATCCGCAACAGAAAAGTGCTCCTCCATAAACAAGCCATTTAGTCAATCATCATAGAAAAGGTGTTTGCATCAAAGTATTTCGTCGATGTTGTCGATGTTGTCCATGTTGAAGTCATCTTCATTGGTGTTGAAGCCTTCACAAGTCTCATCATCGTCTCCTATTCTGATATCCTTGAAAGAAGAATAATTGAGCTGCACAATATCTCACCAAAAACGATAGCTGAATCAGAAAAACTAGGAGTTCAAATTCGCCACGAACAATTTTGCGGTCAAATTCAAAGAAATATACAGAACAATCATGATAATTCAAAATTTAAAAGATGATAAATTCTTTGGGGGGGGGGTCTTGATAATAACCCCCCTCTTATAATTTTAAGAGTTAAAAGAATAGAACTTTTGAAATTCTCTCTAATTGTTTGGATGGTAAATAAGGGCGGCGCACATTGTTATTAGTCTTCATAATAAGATGTCCATGACTGCCTAGTTGTCAAGGTTGTATGTAATGTATTCTGATTAATGATACACTAGAAAACGCCATAGACACGACATAGACAGTACAAGATACACTAACACACCACAAAACATGTGTAGTTTCCGTATTGTGTTGTGTTTGTGCGCGTATGCAACATAGACACTGATGCAATCAAACAAACTCTTCTTGCCAGGTGTGGTGAGTTCGCACAACATATGACTAATTTTGTTGAACTCTACAAATGATGCAACTTTGCAATCATCCAAATTATTTTCTTTTTGAATATAATAAAAGATGCATAGATAAACATGTTTACCTGCATCCTTTTCCTTCTTTGGATAAGAGATGATCACCTTCTTTCAATTTGGTTATGTTCTGCCCAACTTTCGTAACAATTCCTTCATTTTCATGCCTGGGAGCAAATAAATAAGTGAGATAACTTCTATAACTTACAAGCATCATCTTGTGTAGACGTTGGAGCCCATCAGTGCCTGTAAATGTTGCCTCGTTACTTCTTTCATCCTGTAGTCATATCCTTCCAAAAACAACCTAAGGTTGCTCACACCTATTCTGTTCGTTCCTCTTTTGACAACGATCTACCTAACTTATCTTCTAAAGATGCAATATCATCCAACTCTCATGGAAAAGGCCTACAAAATGGAGCTAAACAAATTAGGAAGCGATATATATCTGAAAAACTTATTAGAAACTCTAGGCAATAATTTTAGATATTAATGAACAGTTTTACTGTCGTAGGTGAGAACAACTAGATTCATATCAGCAAAAGCATGCAAATAATGTTGGTGTTTTCACTTAACTTTGGAAACTTTTAGTCCCACATTGGAAAACCACCATGGTGTATATCACAATATAATAGTTATACTTATGTTGGAGTGTGCACATGGGTTGAGGTGGCCCATGTGGTTGATTTTCCTAGAGGGTTAAGTGTAACAATTAAATAATTAGAAACAAAGCAACAAACCACCCCGTCAAAAGAAATTAACTTTGAGAATCTTGTTTGAGAAGTGGCACAACATGGAATATATAGAAGAATAAAGATACCAGTCTTCAATATA
Source organism: Iris pallida (assembly GCA_029216955.1). NCBI lineage: Eukaryota > Viridiplantae > Streptophyta > Magnoliopsida > Asparagales > Iridaceae > Iris > Iris pallida. Next base: position 30,360,143 of record JANAVB010003400.1, on the reverse strand, counting down.
ATAGTATTACACAAACTATATGTAAATGAAATTATCAGTGGATGGACCTACCAGTCATTAGACAACTGAGATTTCTGCAAACAGAGAACAAGCTTAATCGGGTAACAGTTGTGTTGGACCTTCGCCACTCTCAGTTGATGAAACACTTTTAAAGCTTCAAAAGGACGGTCACTACAGAAGGAGAGCAAATTTCATCAGCTAAATTGTCCACTAAAGTAGAAGAATAAATAAGCCAATTCATGATTGTAATTCAGTTATTCCCCAATTCATGTTTATAATTCAGTTATTCCTTAGCACACAACAAGGTACATGTTCAACATTTAAGTATGTTCTTATATATATATATATATATATATATATATTTATATATATATATATTTTTTTTTATATATATATATATATTATATATATATATATATATATATATATATATATATATATATATATATATATATCTTATACACACACACAGGAGGAGAGAGAAACCAAAAATACATGTAGAGATGTAAAAGAAAGGTGTGACTACTGCTTAAAAAAATACTAAAACACTCGAGCAAAATCTTCGTGCTGGCATTGAAATGTACTAGCATACCCTGTTCACGTTCATGATTTTTCTATTACTTTTGATGTTTCTTGTTTATGTAGTATATCAATGAATTTTATGTTGTAGGGTCTGCTTGTTTCCTAATTGAATATCCTACCTTTCAAGCTCTTCTTTTTAAATGTAATACTTTATTTAGTGTCCTGGTTATCTTTCAATCGTTGCCAAATCCTCAAACTAGACAAAAATTATTCATTTACCTCAAACTTTTTGGATCAGTATACTGCACATTTTTATAATATTTTCATTTAATTACACTGTTATAACTCTGTGTAAATGATTAAATGATCAAATAAGAAGCAAGCTAAAATTTGATAAACTATTGCCAAAACAGAGGAAAGATTCTTATTGCAAACCATATATCAATTAAAATGTGTATCCATTCAATCACTTACACACATATCATACGGCATTTCATGATATAATAGGATTCTCCAAAATCAGTGCTATGTTATATTCTTCTTCGTTCAAGATAGTTTCTTTTATAGTCAACTTATTCAACAACTACAGATGAAAACATAAGGCGAAAAATATACGAGTAGGGGTTGGAAAACATCTAATAATGGCTACAAAATAAAGAACACCGACTTGTTTTTCGAGTGAAATACTCTTTCCAGAAAGTACACCTAGGAAGCACCAATACCCCGAAAATAGGCTATGTCGCACCAAAAATTGGTGTCGAGTCTGTGTCTGTGACAATTGTCCATACCGTACCGTGTCGCAACTGTGTCCCACCAACATAAAATCATATTTTTTGTTAAATCTATCATCTTTGCCATTACAGGTCCATACAATTGGTCATTTAGACATTTTTTCCCATCCACAACTCACATTTTTTGTGGGAAAGGTGTTATTTTTAGACAAAGGGAAACAGTAATATCACCATTCTAACAAAAATTGAAGCCAAATAGAACCATAATACTAAGAAATAATAAGGAGAAGATAGTATGGGGGGCGGGGGCGCTTACTGATTGCAGAGAATTAGTGTAATGCCATTGAGATGAAGAACACAAAATCAAAACCCTAACCCTAAGTTTTTAAATCGAAGGAGTGGAGGCGACTTGGTGGAGAAGGAGACCGACCTCGAGATGGTGGTGTGGAGGTGGTGATGGCGCCGGAGAGGGTGGTGGCGGTGGAATGCCCATCTCGTGATGGCTACAGGTTGGGAATGAGGAGAGAGGAATAGAGAAGGGGAAAGTATATGTGAGTTTTGGGATATTTAGAAAAGGGTTCCAACTGATGGGCACGGGGGTTTTGCCATTTTGGTGAAAATTTGAGAGCTATAAATTGATTGTTTTGCTGAATTTGATGTTAAACAACGGTTTTAGTCCGTCAACAATGAAACGACGGTTTTAATACGTCATTTATAGACAACTCTAATTGTCGTAAATCATCCATTTTGGTGTAGTGAATTGCCACAACGATGCATAGTATAATTCCGAATGACAGACTGCTACAAGCTATCGAAGCAGGGTTCCTGGATCCCGACAATCCCCTATGTGCTCTCGTCGAGATAGATTAAGAAGATAATCCACCCCCGATGAAGGACGGCGGACATCCAGCTCGTGGTCCGTTTGTCTCGACGGCTGCCAAGTACAGAACCCCCCAGGATACCTCCAAAATTTCCACCAACAAGCAGAAAAAAAACAAGAGCCCATGGCCAGAACTTCCTGGTCGGCCACTAAGCTCAACACCCACACCACCCACAAACCATCCAATGCCTAACATCCTCTCGTGGAATGTTAGAGGGTTGTCCAACAAACCTACCTTGAGGAGATTAATTAACCTCAAGAAAATTCACCGAATTGATCTTCTCATCATCATTGAACCCAAAATCCCCAAAGGGAGATCAAATCCGTTCAACTCCAACTCGTCTTTGCTTTTGCAGTTGTCGGATGCCAAGACATATGGATCATGTTCAATGCTGATTATAAAATTGGCATCGTTAACGACCCAGACCCGACGCTTTCTTGTCGGGTTGAGCATCCGTCCCTCAAGTCCAGAGTGCTTCTCTCTGTCCGTCCACGGCAGCTCCACCCGGAGGCGACTACCGCCTGGGCTGCAGCATGCGGCGCAGAGAGCGCCTAAGACTGTCGAACAAGGAGGGGATCGCGGCGGCCACGGGGTCCCATGAGGGGTGCTCGTTGCATGGGGGCGGAGGATCTTCCGCCGACGGGGGGAACGCCGGAGGGGTAGGAGCGGGAGCAGGAGGAGGGGATCTCGTGCGTCCCGAGGAGGGGGCCGGGCTGTACCGTGCATCGGCGGCTGCCGGCAGACAACTGAAGATCCCTGGGAGGTGCCATCCGCGGGAGACGGGCACGGAGGGGGTGGGATCCGCCGAGGGAGGGGCTGCACCGCTAGTGGGGAAGGCGCTAGGACGGGGAGAAGCTGGCCAGAACCAGATCCGCCGGAGGAGGCGGACCCTGCCGACGGAGTAGGTGGCCACATCGGTGGAAGGAGGGCTGGCGCTTCCGTGGAGGAGGGCGGCGGCGGCGCAGCGAGGAGGACGACTGTAGGAGGGGGTGCCGGACTATATATATATAAATTGTAACACCCCAGTCCTAAAATATGTAGGACTAGGAACGTAGACATGCCAACCGTATAATAAATATACGTAAGCTGTAAAATACAGTAGAACCATGACTAATCTCATCCACACAAAATAAATGAATAAAAGATACCATATAATGATAATGAATTGTCTTGATACAATATGTTGGGCGGAGACAAATCCACTACCAACAAGTAAGGGAAAAATACATGGGAAATGAAATAATTTTGGCGAGCGAAGAGAAGACGATCCAAGCGTAATCATCCTTGAAGAAATGGAGATGGTCACGGCTAGAGCTAGAACACCTGCGAAAGACAAGAGCGCACACCTGGTGAGATAACCAGGTCCTCAGAGGGACGTAACAAAATACATAATATTATGCCCTAAACTGAATAATAAGAGCTCAACAGAAAAGTATATATGACTAAACAGATAAAAGGTCCTTAACCATTTTATGTGAAAATGCATTTTGAAGATAACGTTCCACAAAAGGGCTTCCGAGACTAGAAACACGACGCGTTAGCGTTTCAAACGAGGTACTAGTAGCATCTAGAGGAAAATAAATAAATACACGGCACACTAGTCTTCCGGGTGAAGTCACTAATGGCAGCTAGAGGAATGTAAATGCACGGCATATTTGTGTTTCAACCGAGGCACTAGTGGCATCTAGAGAAAAGTAAATAAGTGCATGGCACACTAGCTCTCAGCTGAGTCACTAATGGAAGCTAGAGAAAAGTAAATGTGTGAAAGACCCTGCGCCTAATAACTGTCTTTCCCCTCACCATGCACTACTCGTACTGAATCCACACCAAGATATTTCTAATAACCGCTAAGTCTTCTAGGCAACTATATTAGCAGTTATATCCTAACGCTCGTCCTATACGCACCGATGTACGATCGGTACGCAAATCCGAATCTATATGAGACACGTGACATCGTGGCATATAGGTGTCGGCCAATGAATGCGGCACAAACAAAGGTGGTCCCTTAACTCTAGGCCAAATGCATAAAAAAAAAACTAAAGTATAATAATTTGCAACTACATATGGTTTTGAAAGAACAACTTATAAGAAATAAACGTGCATGATATTAAGCAAGAAATTAAACAGTAAAGGCAAGGTGTCTTACCTGATAGCACGCCTGGTGTACTGCAATGATCAAGGTGGCACAAACTGCGACTTCGGAGTAACAACTATGCAAGGTGACCTCAGATAACGGCACGGACGGTTTCTTCTGTTCCAGGACAACCAAATAGTTAGGGTCGATATGAGGATGTACAAAAATTGGTGAGGGAATAGGAAAAGGGGGATTTAATCATGGGCGTGAGGAAATTTGAGAAAATAATACATATACTATTTTAGAAAGGTATTTATAATACTAAAAATTATTTTGTTAGTAAAAATAGTTTTAGATAATTCATAAAAATCAAGGAGAATTATTTTAGAATAAAACCATAATTTGTATATCAGCATGACTTATCATAAATTAATAACCCTTTGGTTTAGAAAGTAATTTCTAACTAGATAGTAAAAATTTTCCATGGATGAAATTATTTGTAGTGTTAAGCCTAACTCAAAATAAGAATGCCACTATCTAGTAATAATATATATTTTGACAATTTGTTTAGTATGTATATATTTATAAAATATTTTGATGATACTATACAGTAGAGTAGATACACAAAGTAGTTATTGATACAATACTTATATTTTAAGACAGAGAAAAATAAGTAAAGTAAAGTAATACAAAAAATCAAAGCAACAGAACACCTCACATTCTCTTCCCGATAGAAAAGTTTAAGTTTAGTAGAGAGAGAGAGAGAGAAAGAGATTTAGAGAGTGAGCGAGAGGGTGAGAGAGGAGCGGAGAGAGGGGAAGATCGGGTCGGAAGAATAGAGGGAACGGGGAGGAGTCACCGCCGGCTAACACTGGTGGTGCGGCAGCCGGAGAAGGAGAAAGGGCGCGGAGACGAGAGAAAGGGGGCAGATTTGCGCACGGCAGCTGCGTCCAGATACGGGCGCAGCGGCGGAGGGCGGAGCGGCGCGGTGAGGGTGGGGCCATGGCAGACGGGCGGGGAGCTAGTGGTCGGAAAAGAGGGAGTTCGGGGGTTCCGGCGAGGGTTTTCACCGGCGCGGCGAAGATGTGCGGCGGGCGCTGCAAGGAAAGAGTGCGGCGGAGCTGCGGGAGAGCTCGGCGGAGGGGTGTATGGGCATCGCGCTCGTCGCAGCGGCGCGAGAGAGGCAGCTCGGTCGGGGATTCACTGGTGGAGGTCGACGGCGGGGCTCGTCGGCGGACGGGCGCGGCAAAGCGCGAAGGCGCTCAAGGCTGGAAGAAAAGTCGGAAAATCCGACGGATCGCTATGGATGTGCCGGCACGAGGACGTGGAGGGCCCAAGTGCGGCAGAGGCACGGGATGGTCGTGGGGTGCAGCACATGGGCTTCGTTCCCGGGAACGGGAGTTCGCCGGCAACGGCTGGAGGTAAGTCGAGATTGGTGGTGGTGTTGGTGATGATCCTATTTGTGAATTTCTGGTGGTGGGGTTTTTGGCCGGAGGTGGCGGTAGATGGGGAAAGGTTGTGTGATGGTTACGCCGGTGGTGGCAGTTTCGAAGTTGTGGACGGGGGTTGCTGGTATCGCTGGTCGCTAGGGGTTAGGGACTTTGGCCGGGCGCCCGTGATGGCGACGGGGAATTTTTATTTGTGTTGCTATTGGTGTTTCCTTGATGGTGGCGGGGCGGTGGCTTGACGGAGGTTTGGCAGTAAGGAGTCGTGGGTTGGTTGGGGCTGTTGGCAGAGGGTGGCTAAGTTGCTTTATGGCATTGGCCTCGACGAGGGAGGTCGAGGTGATTGATCTGGTGGCGGATTTTCAATGGTGGTGGAGGTGAAAAGGAAATCGGCATCGCGGATTACGTGTCAACGGGGACGGGGATCGAGCATGGTGGAGGATCGGTTAATCGGGATTGGATAGGCTATGGTGAGGCGGTTCCTGGCTGGGAAGGCAGCCATGGTGGTGGCCGTCATCGAATAGAAATTAGGATTTCTGTGGTGATGGCCGGGAAAGCAGTCAAGGTTAGAGTAGGGATTGATGTCGGCGTGTCCGGTCGGACACAACGGAGGGATGAATGTAATTGTAAACAAAGAATAGTGGAAGAACTTTGGGTGGACACGGACACAATGCACGCACGATAAAATGTTTATGGTGTTGTTGGAATTGGTTTAGTAAAATTTTCATGGAGGAGAACAATAGGGTCTCCTTATATAGGAGGTAGAACCCCTAGTTAGATAAGGATTGGGAGAGTTTAATTCTCCCTTAGATAAAACCCAAATTAATTTCAAATAAGTTTAAATTTATTTATAAATTCCAAATCAACTGTAGATAAAACCTATTTTTTTAATTTAAAAGTTATCGATAAAATATTTTTCAATTTAAATTATCATAATTAAATTCAAATTATCTTTTTATAGTAATAATTAATAAATTTCGAAAATCATAATAATATTTAAGTATTAATAGGAAATAATTTCAAACTACATTTTTAATTAAATAGCATAATAATTTCGAAAATGAGAATAAATATTTTAAATAGTAATAGGAATATCTTTAAAATACATTTTTAATAATTTAGATAAACAAATTTCAAAAATAAACATAAATATTCAAATATTTAAAATATCTTCTTGCTAAATAATTTATTATAAATAATAAAAATAAATTTTAAAATATACATGAAATAATTTTTCATGTGCTTTACATGAGTAGAATATTCACATAAATCTATTTTTCTAAATTACCACTATTAAAATAAGATAGCATTTTATAAATAATTAAAATAATAAGTTTGGCAACCTCGATAGATACTTTTCACAACTTTTAATGAAAAATAAAAATTATATATATTATTTTGAAACCATTACCGATAATAAAATCAAAAATTATTTTTCTAAAAATATATACCTTGCACATATTCGCACTCGACGAGTAAATACGAAAAAAATACAATTTCCCGCGTGACGTACAATACGACTATACGACGTATAAATACAAAAAAAATTTAGTACTAAAAATATAGTAAAAATTTAGGGGTTTTACATCCTATCCAACTTACAAGAATTTCGTCCTCAAAATTAAGAATAATTAGAGGGTTTGAGAAGGCACAATGGTAGATTGATAAGGAAATATGATCAAGTCTTTAGGTGAGGCAAAGTAACGACGTTCAACGCAACATGCATTAGAAAGTCATGATTTCAATAACGGCAAAAATAATCATGGATATGGCTAATTTATGTAAGAAGGAAAATGATTAAGGATAAGTTTAACCAAGATAACATGCGGTAAGGTATAGTGTCGTATCAAGAGAAAAATAGATTAGAGATCTTAAAGATATGGCATCTTGAGAGTAGGTTGAGGGCAGAAACAATTAGAATCAATTCTAAATTTGAGTGATTAGAAGGTCACGATAGAAGGTCGAGGAAGGGACGAGTAGTTAAGACGAAGATATAGTCATATTGAGTGTTAATGGTCATACGAGATAGGATAGCTAGAGGAAAATTTAAGTACAAGCACCTTCGTCCTTCTAAAATAGGTGAAGGGTGAAAGCAACATAGGATTCGAAGAAGATGTTTATCGAATACGAATATGTGATTCAAAGGGGACATGAATAATTCAAAAGAGAATTGCCAAGGCAGTCGTGGATGAGACTCTAGAGGTCAAGTTTAACTATGTCTCAATCCACATAGAACGATATACGAAAAGTGAACCAAAGTGCACTCGGTTGATCAGACCACCATGCACCGGTTCTGATTAGACAATATGTTAGTGAGCGCGCTCAATAGCATAAGTCATAAACAAGCTTGATAGATGGATAAGCTTGCAAAACTGTATTATAGTATCAACATTAGTCAAGATGATAAAAACATAGGTACGTGAGTTTAAGATTGAAAGGAAGTAGAGTTTGGTCAAGGTCCTTAAAAATCTAAGTCATGTCCTATGTTGATACCTATACAGTCGTTCTACCATCTGCTTGTCTAAGACTTGGTCAAGGTCATAATGAAGGTTAGATCGTAAGGCATTCTACCTAACTTATAAGAGCTAAACTAGTAGGGTGATGGAACAATGGGTCATGTCCACCTAGTATGGGTTACCTTATTAATCTCTATCAAGTACGAAAGAAGGGCATGAATCACGATAGAAGGGATCAAGCAAGATGTAACTCGAGGAGTCAAGCGAGAATACGGTCAAATATGTGGATGAGATCATAGAATCTAATCCTATACGCAGGCTTGCTTGGTACGGTAAAGTAACCAAACAATTTTTCATGACCTGCATAGGCCACCACAAAAACATGTAACGCCCCAGTCCCAAAATACATATGACTAGGAACGTAGACATGCCAGCCGTATAATAAATATACGTAAGCTGTAAAATGCAGTAGAACCATAACTAATCTCATCCACACAAAATAAATGAATAAAAGATATCATATAATGATAATGAATTGTCTTGATACAATATGTTGGGTGGAGACAAATCCACAACCAACAAGTAAGGGAAAAATATATGGGAAATAAAATGATTTTGGCGAGCGAAGCGAAGACGATCCAAGCGTAATCATCCTCGAAGAAATGGAGATGGTCACGGCTAGAGCTAGAACACCTGCGAAAGACAAGAGCACACACCTGGCGAGATAACCAGGTCCTCAGAGGGACGTAACAAGACACATAATATTATGCCCTAAACTGAATAATAAGAGCTCAACATAAAAGTATATATGACTAAACAGATAAAAGGTCCTTAACCATTCTATGTGAAAATGCATTTTGAAGACAACGTTCCACACAAGGGCTTCCGAGACTAGAAACACGGCGTGTTAGCATTTCAACCGAGGTACTAGTGGCATCTAGAGGAAAATAAATAAATGCACGGCACACTAGTCTCCCGGGTGAGTCACTAACGGCAGCTAGAGGAAAGTAAATGCACGGCACATTTGTGTTTCAACCGAGGCACTAGTGGCATCTAGAGAAAAGTAAATAAGTGCACGGCACACTAGCTCTCGGCTGAGTCACTAATGGCAGCTAGAGAAAAGTAAATGTGTGAAAGCCCCTGCGCCTAATAACTGTCTTTTCCTCCCCATGCACTACTCGTGCTGAATCCACACCACGATATTTCTAATAACCGCTAAGTCTTCTAGGCAACTATATTAGCGGTTATATCCTAAAGCTCGTCCTGTACGCACCGATGTACGGTCGGTACGTAAGTTCGAATCTATATGAGACACGTGACAACGTGGCATATAGGTGTCGGCCAATGAATGCGGCACAAACAAAGGTGGTCCCTTAACTCTAGGCCAAATGCATAAAAAAAACTAAAGTATAATAATTTGCAACTACATATGGTTTTGAAAGAACAACTTATAAGAAATAAACATGCATGATATTGAGCAAGAAATTACACAGTAAAGGCAAGGTGTCTTGCCTAGTAGGACGCCTGGTGTACTGCAATAATCAAGGTCGCACAAACTGCGACTTTGGAGTAACAACTATGCAAGGTGACCTCAGATAACGGCACGGACGGTTTCTTCGGGTCCAGGATAATCAAAATAGTTAGGGTCGATATGAGGATGTACAAAAATTGGCGAGGGAATAAAAAAAGGGAGATTTAATCATGGGCGTGAGGAAATTTGAGAAAATAATACATATACTATTTTAGAAAGGTATTTATAATACTAAAATTATTTTGTTAGTAAAAATAGTTTTAGATAATTCTTAAAAATCTAGGAGAATTATTTTAGAACAAAACCATAATTTGTATATCAGCATGACTTATCATAAATTAATAACCCTTAGGGTTTAGAAAGTAATTTCTAACTAGATAGTAAAAATTTTCCATGGATGAAATTATTTATAGTGCTAAGCCTAACTCAAAATAAGAATGCCACTATCTAGTAATAATATATACTTTTGACAATTTGTTTAGTATGTATATATTTATAAAATATTTTGATAATACTATACAATTGAGTAGATACACAAAGTAGTTATTGATACTATACTTATATTTTAAGACATAGAAAAATAAGTAAAGTAATATATAAAATCAAAGCAACAGAACACCTCACATTCTCTTCCCGATAGAAAAGTTTAAGTTTAGTAGAGAGAGAGAGAGAGAGAAAGAGATTTAGAGAGTGAGCGAGAGGGTGAGAGAGGAGCGGAGAGAGGGGGAGATCGGGTCGGGAGAATAGAGGGAACGGGGAGGAGTCGCTGCCGGCTAACGCTGGTGGTACGGCGGCCGGAGAAGGAGGAAGAGCGTGGGGACGAGAGAAAGGGGGCGGATCTGCGCGCGGCTGCTGCATCCAGGTGTGGGCGCAGCGGCCGAGGGCGGAGTGGCGCGGTAAGGATGGGTCCATAGTGGACGGGCGGGGATCTGCGGTTGGAAGAGAGGGAGTTCAGGGGTTCTGGCGAGGGTTTTCACCGGCGCGGCGAAGATGTGCGGCGGGCGTGGCACGGAAAGAGGGTGGCGGAGCTGCGGGAGAGCTCGACGGAGGGGTGTACGGGCGTCGCGCTCGTCGTGACGGCACGAGAGAGGTGGCCCGGTCGGGGATTCACTGGTGGAGGCCGACGGCGGGGCTCGTCGGCGGACGGGCGCGGAAAAGCGCGGAGGCTCTCAAGGCTGGGAGAAAAGTCAGAAAATTCGGCTGATCGCTCTGGATGTGCCGGCACGGGGACGTGGATGGCCCAAGCGCGACGGAGGTGCGAGATGGTCGCGGGGTACAGCGCATAGGCTTCGTTCCCGGGAACGAGAGTTCGCCGGCACCGGCTGGAGGTAAGTCGGGGTTGGTGGTGGTGTTGGTGATGATCCTATTTGTGAATTTCTGGTAGTGGGGGTTTTTGGCCGGAGGCGGCGGTGGATGGGGAAAGGTTGTGTGATGGTTACGCCGGTGGCGGCAGTTTCAGAGTTATGTATGGGGGTTGCTGGTATCGCTGGTCGCTAGGGGTTGGGGACTTTGGCCGGGCTTCCATGATGGCGACGGGGATTTTTGATTTGTGTTGCTATTGGTGTTTCCTTGATGGTGGCAGGACGGTGGCTTGACGGAGGTTTGGCAGTAAGGAGTCGTGGGTTGGTTGGGGTTGTTGGCAGAGGGTGGCTAGAGTTGGGTTATGGCATTGGCCTCGACGAGGAAGGTCGAGGTGATTGATCTGGTGGCGGGTTTTCAATAGTGGTGGAGGTGAAAAGGAAATATGCATCGCGGATCGCCGGTCAGCGGGGACGGGGATCGAACATGGTAGAGGATCGGTTAGTCGGGATTGGGTGGGCTATGGTGAGGCTGTCCCTAGCTGGGGAGGCAGCTATGGTGGTGGCCTTCATCGAATAGAAATTATGATTTCTGTGGTGATAGCCGAAAAGCAGTCAAGGTTAGAGTAGGGATTGATGTCGGCGTGTCGGGGTCGGACACAACGGAGGGATGAATGTAGTTGTAAACAAAGAATAGTGGAAGAACTTTGGGTGGACACGGACACGATGCACACACGATAAAATGTTTGTGGTGTTGATGGAATTGGTTTAGTAAAATTTTCATGGAGGAGAACAATGGGGTCTCCTTATATAGGAGGTAGAACCCCTAGTTAGATAAGGATTGGGAGAGTTTAATTCCCCCTTAGATAAAACCCAAATTAATTTCAAATCAGTTTAAAATTTATTTATAAATTCCAAATCAACTGTAGATAAAACCTATTTTTTTAATTTAAAAGTTATCGATAAAATATTTTTCAATTTAAATTATCATAATTAAATTCAAATTATCTTTTTATAGTAATAATTAATAAATTTTGAAAATCATAATAAATATTTAAGTATTAATAGGAAATAATTTTAAACTACATTTTTAATTAAATAGCATAATAATTTCGAAAATGAGAATAAATATTTTAAATAGTAATAGGAATATCTTTAAAATACATTTTTAATAATTTAGATAAACAAATTTTAAAAATAAACATAAATATTCAAATATTTAAAACACCTTCTTGCTAAATAATTTATTATAAATAATAAAAATAAATTTGAAAATATACATAAAATAATTTTTTATTTGCTTTACATAGTAGAATATTCACATAAATCTATTTTTCTAAATTACCACTATTAAAATAAGATAGTATTTTATAAATAATTAAAATAATAAGTTTGGCAACCTCGATAGATACTTTTCACAACTTTTAATAAAAAATAAAAATTATATATATTATTTTCAAACCATCACCGATAATAAAATCAAAAATTATTTTTCTAAAAATATGTACCTTGCACATATTCGCACTCGACGAGTAAATACAAAAAAAACACAATTTCCCGCACGACGTACAATACTATTATGCGACGTATAAATACAAAAAAAAAATCAATACAAACAATATAGTAGAAATTTAGGGGTTTTACATAAATACAAATACAAATACAAATATATATATATATATATATATATATATATATATATATATATATATATATATATATATATATATATATCCGGCGCCGGAGGCGGGCCCGGCGCAACAGGGCTAGGAGCAGCCCCCCGCCGGCTGCTTCCCCGCACGTGGCTTTCTCTTCCCCACCGGCTGCTTCCCCGCGCTATGCGCCCCTTTTCTCGCCGACGATCCCCACTGCTCCACCCCCTCTCTCCACGGCGCATGCCCTCAAGTAGCCTCCCGAGCGCGTCGAACTCGCCCCCTCCGGCATTCCAGGACCCGGGAGTCAGCTTTCTCCCACCCAGGCACCTCCTCCTTCCGCAGACCCCCTCCCCCCCTCCGGCCTGGTCTGGCCTCGCCCCCCTCCGGAGCCCATGCCCTCCCCTCCTGGGCTCGGGTCACCGTAGCAAGGGGGCCAGGGCGTCCTCTCCTCCACCGTTTCTCCCCAGGCCGGCCCCCCCCCCCTCCGCCTCCCGGAGGATTCCCTCTGCCGCAGGCCCCCCTGCTCTCGGCGTCCCCACCACCCCACTTCCCCCTCCATCCCGTGCCCCCCCGCCCGCTCCCTCCCCCCGGAGGTCGACCCCCCCTCCGCCCGCTGAATCCCTAGCCTCCGCTGGCTCCGGGCCCCCTCGCCGGAACCGAGCTGGCCTCGGTAGGCCCACGGGGCCCGAGCCTCCCCTAGTGGTCTGCGTCCATCGGGCCGCGCGTCGCGTTGGGCAGTGCGCCCACTGCGCATGGGGCAGTGCCCCGCCACGTACCCCCGGATTTCAAATTTTGAAATCCTTTTCTTTTTGGGTTTTCCAAAAAAAAACACGAATCCCCGTACGGCCGAGCGCCCACACCTGCCCACCCTCTTTCATTTCTACTTTCGTAATTTTCCTAAATTTCTAAATTGTCCTTATGTATTTTCTACTTTGCTTATCAGGGTCTTTTTTGTGTGTTTTGGACCCTGCCACCTGTACTGCTCGTTATGAGCCTCCTTTCCTATTCAATAAAATGTTGTTTGGTTTATATATATATATATATATATATATATATATATATATATATATATATATATATATATATATATATATATGTATATATAATATATAAAAATATATATATATATATATATATATATATAAATATATATATAAAAAATATATATATATATATATAATATAAAAAAATATATATAAAAAATATATATATATATATATATATATATATATATATATATATATATATATATATATATATATATATATATATATAACTGCAGCCAGCTTAAGGGAGAAGGTGGAAGCCGTGGCTTCTACCACGTCTTAAGCATCCGACGATCCCGCTCAAGTCAGGGACGGTTAGATTGCGGCAGCTTCCGTATATAAGGAAACGTGCACAGTCTGCACCCTAGGCTGGCAGGTGTTTGCCATGACAAAAGGTTATACAAACTTTTTTGCATATTAAACATAAAAAGAGTACAATCGATTCCTAAATAGGAGATCTAAGTACAAAATTCCTAGAAAAGTGTGACGATGGAGATCGAGCACTGCAGCAGTTCCTTTACTCTGTTGACGATCTGACGACGAGTTGAACTTACTTTGGCTTTCTGGTGCTGGTGATTAAAACTCTAGGGTTGCCAATCAAGAGGGTACCGAAGTTGAAGATTTCGAAGCCCTTTATCGAAGGAAAACTCCTCATTTTTATAGGAGGAAGCACATATACGATGTGTATAAGGATTGTGTAGATATGCTGCACGGAGAGATATGGGAAAATCTTGAGGCGGTCACAGTGAGGGCTACTGCTGAGTTGACATGTAGCAGGCACGGGGATTCTCTTCTATCGAGATCTTTAGGAAGTTATCAACATAACTGAATAAAGGACACATGGCATGCGCTTATTTATTGATCTAATAAACCCGAGCAGATTTTGTTCCTATCCTCCAAGTTGGATTTTTTCTTATCATAGAGGGCCATTGGTTTAAACAAATCGGTTGGATATGGCTCTCGTCCATAAGAACGAACTCCGTCCTTATCTGTGCTTTAAATAAACCGATAAGATATTGCTCTTATCAACAGAATCAAACTCTAGCTTATCTTAAGAGCAGCGGTTTGAGCAAACCGATAGGGTAGTATCCTGAAAGATATAAGCACCTCTGGCCACGTGGAGCCATATTACTTCGTAAGGCTGCACTGCTATGCGAGCTGCACTTCTGACGGAGCTTTTGATGCCACTGCACTTTTGGGCGACGAGCGGGCTTGTGCTTTAGGCGACGGAGTCACTGCGCTTTTAGGACTACGAGTGGACTGTGTTTCAGGCAACGGAGTCACTGTGCTTTAGGGCGACGAGTGGACTTGGTTTCAAAGATAAGGGATCTACTGCGCTTTCGGGCGATAAGTAGACTTGGTCTTGAAGACGGAAGAGCTACTATGCTTCTGGATGATGAATAGACTTGGTTTTGAAGTCAAAAGAGCCACTGCGCGTCTAAGTTGAAATGAGGGCGCTATGTGAAGGAGTGAGCTAGCTGCACTTTCGAATCGAAGCAAGGGCACAGTGAGGAGGCTGTGCTTCTGAATCGAGGAAGCTAGTTTCTATCAAAATCTTTAAGAGCATTTAATGACTGCTCTTCTTGATGGACAATTCGATCGTCCTCTTCTTTAATTTCTGCCGTCATTGGGGAATTCAAGAAGTCTGTGGCCTAGGACTCAGTAAAATAAACCTATTAAATGAGGTTCATTGTGCTGAGTTCTAGTTTTATCCCATTAATTTGGGCATCTTTGACCGACGGCCATGTGGTAGGTGGGTTGGACCACACTCACCCTATATAAAGGGAAGCTTTTCTGAAGAGTTGTCTTCCTCTCTTAGCATTCCCGACGCTATGCTCGATCCTGACTTAGATTTGAACGACCATTGGCCTTGCGTAAGTCGGCTGTTCGTTGTGGATCCCTTCGTTCAAAAAAGTTATGCCTTTATAGAAGAACAGTTGCTGAGTTTCGAGATGGACTTGAGCGTTCAACGTGAGGAGTTAGAACCTGAACCACATCTTGGATGACTTCGAGGTCCAGGCTACCGGGTCTGGATTTATTACCAACTTGAAGCGCCACAGGTTGTGCTCTGTCCTGCTCATCAACGACGACCGTGGTGCGAGTAGGAGCTGCATTTTTGCTCGGGCTATAACTGCTTCATTAGTCATATTGGAGTTCCTCCATGTCTAGCTGTAAAGTGGTTTGCTCTGACGAGGCTACGCGTCTGTGAAGATTAACCCCCTTGTATGGGATTCTGTGAAGATAAACCCCCTTGTAGTGAAGATTAATCCCTTTGTAGATTCATAGGAGTTTTAGTTCTTTTCATGTAATCACGAAGAATCTATAATAGATCCTTGTAGAGATGATTTTAATAAGGGAACTTTTCTGTTTTATGTCTTCGTGGCTTGAATTTTTTGTCTGTGCGTTTAGGTATATGTGCTTTTTATGAAGCCGGGTGTAGTAAGAACACCACCTTCGCTTTTGAATACCAGTGCTTTTTCATGCTTCTACAAGACCCCTTCAAAGTGTTTCAAACTTGAATCAAGCTCGGAATACTTTAAATAGAAGCATGACACGTGTCTTTTTAAAGAGAATGCTCGGCATGCCTATTGACAGGCTGTCGTCATGCCTAGACTTCAGTATTAAATGCCTTGTGTCGTCGCTTCATTAGAGTTGATCTTAACTCCTCGTTTCTAGGGAACGATCATCATGATCTCAAATTTTCCTTCCCACGTTGTTCGAAGAGTTTCCTCGATCACGAAGCATTTCGTCTTCTTCCGCTGACGTGGCTGCACCCTATAAGTAGGGGTCATTGGGGAGAGAGAAAAACTTTCTTTCTTTCACCTACCTTCCTACAGAAGCTTTTCGTCAGAGTCTTCTTCTTCTTTCAAATCCTAACTTTTCCTGCCATGACACCCAAGAAATCAAGAATCCTGAAAGCTCCCGCGACGAGCCCCAAGAAGACTAGTAGGACAGCTGCTAGCCCCCGACCAGCTGCAGTGACTGCGAGGCAGACTAAAATATCGTCGACGAGACAAGCCGGGAGGCTACTCGACAGGCCAAGGGAAAGCAGTTGGCCTCTGAAGCTGTCATCATTGAGCAAGCTCCTATTGTAGGGGATGTGTGGCCACGCGTTGCTGGTAGATGTCTGATTGTTATTGACTTCTTGGTTTGCTGATGCATATGAGCGTCGACTCTTAGGAGCATCGTCTCGAAGATATTTTGATGTTTTTTCTTGTTGATGCTCATGGACACCGCTCTTCGGGGTGGTGTTCCAAAGATGTGCTAAAGTTCTATCAACTGATGCCCATAGTTGTTACTTTTTACAAAGTATCGACTAGACGCTAAAGCTTCGCACATTAAATGTCGACGCACAGCGTCTTCTATGAAGTACCTGCACGGATGTATGTTAGCCGATGTGTGGTGCACTTTGATAGTGTTTGTGCGGATGCTCCATACAAGGACTACCTAGATATCTTCTTTTTTTTGGCGCAGTGCTTTCATTTTTTCTAACATATTTTTGATTATATGTAGTTCCTGTGTCCTTGTCTCTCTTTGAGCACATTCTCTTTGCATTAACGGGCTGTGCCGTGGGCAAAGACGTCAACGAGGTGCTTACCCACTCTATCAAACTGTTGATTGCCTATGGTCAACCGAGAGGTCGACTAGCAATGATTCGGGATCAACAACCCGCATACTTTCGTCGTATGATGGATCGAGGCAAGTTGTTTCTTTCGTCTGATACTGTCAAGATGCTGAAACCTTCGTTTCATTTTGGTGATCAGTTGGTCTTAGAAAATACCAAGCTTTTGGAGATAACCGAAAATTGGTATTTCGAGAACTACAGTATTCCTCTGTACGTTCCTTCCATCAACCGCCATCTTATGCTCTCGACTTTCTCTTGTTTGGCTGAGAAGCGTTTCATGAAGTGGGATATGACCTTTTTCTATCTTTTTGTCTCTCTGTTTGTGAGAGACTACTTTTTGTAACCAAAGAAAGAAAACATTTTCACTTTATCAATAAAAATATTGGCTTTGTTTCCCTGCTTATCTTTTTACTTGTAAACTTTTTCTCGCACAAGAACGAGAATTCCCTCACAGGTAGTACGACGTGAGGGGATGGAGATAACTCCGTTGGGGATAGGATATTTACTCAGAGGTTATATGGACATGGTAAACACGGAATTCTTTGGTGGTAGACTTTTTCTTATTCAGAGGTAATGTGGACGTGGCAAGGATAGACTCTACGGGTGTATAGAACAACTCAGAGGTAGTATGGACGTAAAAGGTTCTATAGACGAATATGACAATTATGGTAGATTATCATGGAAGAGATGTCTACTCAGAGGTAATATGGACATGGTAGGCACATCTTCGCTAGGGTATAGAATAACAATTCAGAGGTAGTATGGACGTGAAATATTTTCTAGGTAGTTATAACAACACGAGGTCATCATAGAAGAGACGACTACTCAGAGGTGATATGGACGTGGTAGACGTGAACTTCGCTAGGGTGTAGGAAGACAACTCAGAGGTGATATGGACGTGAATTATTTTTATACTAGGAAGAAGTATAGAAGGGGTGAATTCTTTTAACAGAATCCATGAATACCCACAGAGGATGTGGGAGTCTATGCTGGTTTGAACCTTAGACATAGTATTTCCTCCGGAACTTGCCGTTGATTGGCATCATTAGCAAGTCGTCGTTGGGTTTGGCCAGTTTGTAGGCACTATTGGAGTAGACCGTCTCTATGACGAATGGACCTTCCCACTTGGGCTCGAACTTCCCAGCCGTCTTATGAGTCATCACCATCGGTCTTCAAATGGATAAGACGAGGTCACCCACTTGGAATGTTCTGCGGACTTTCTTGTTAAAGGCCCCAAAAATCTGAGCTTGGTAAAGCTCGATTCGTTATTGAGCTAGCAGACGTTTTTCATCCAACGCCTCTAACTCTTATAGCCGCCGGCGTTGATTGTCTTCGTCAGTCAGCTGGTTGGTGATAGCTACCCATAAGGACGGGATCTGGATCTCCAGGGGAAGCACTGCCTCGCTTCCATAAACAAAGGCAAACGGTATGTTGCCAGTGGGCGTCCGAACCATCATACGGTAAGCCCACAGACATTCGCCAAGTTTCTCATTCCAGTCGTTCTTATTAGAAGAGATAATTTTCTTGAGTAGCTTGACGATGGTTTTGTTGAATGCTTCGGCTAGCCTGTTCACTGTATAATTGTAGGTTGTTGACGCTACATTCTGTGTTTGATTATTATCACAGAACCAATGGAATGTGTGGCTTATGAACTAAGGACCATTATCGCGGATGATCGTTCGAGGAATGCCGAAGTGGTATATGACGTGATGCTTGAAGAAGCTAATCACATTTGCGGTGTTACCTCGGCCAGAGGTACTTCTTCCGCCCACTTAGAAAAGTAGTCGGTGATGGCAAGTATGAACCTGTCACCCCCAGTTTTCAAATTAGGGGTATTTTTGTCATTTTCCAAGTTTTATAATTTTTGGGAATTTTATTTGATTTTTATAGGATTTTTAGGGATTTGGTTGATTCAGTTTGAATTTTATCCAAATTGGACTTAAGTTGGAGACCCGGGTAGTCTGGACGCTAGTGTGATCCACATACTAGCTGGGCTTGGCCCATATGCCATCCTAACTAGGCTAGAAACCATAAACCATACTCCCATGGCTTAACTAGTCATTTAGAGCCTTAAATAGTCAATTTGGAGTCAAACCGAACCAAACCAAACCAAACCAAACCAAATTCAAACCAACCCAAACCAAGTCTAATGGGTGTGGAGGCCTAATGGATCTCCACCCAAACCCATTAGGAGCCTCCCCATGGCCGGCCACACATAGGCCACTCCCCCTCTCTTTCCTTCACTCTTAAGTAATCTCTCTCTCCCTTCATTTCATTCTTTTTTGGAGCTTCTTCTTCCTCAAGGAGTCAACATTAGGTATGCTCATTAAACCCCCATAAATTCCTCTTTTTTATTTATTCCTTCACAATAAATGTAGAGGAGACCATTCTCTACAAGTTGACCCTAGCTTTTATAGGTTTCCCTAAAACCTAGTTTAGGAATTTTATTAGGGGTTTTCCCATTTTGGATATATATATATATATATATATATATATATATATATATATATATATATATATATATATATATATATATATGTATTTGTGTGTGTGTGTGTAGAAGAGAGTGTGTGTGAGAGTGTTTGAGTGCGTGAGTGTGTTTGAGTGTGTGTGTGTGTATCCAAATATATATATATATATATATATATATATATATATATATATATATATATATATATACATTTTAAATATATATATATATATATATATATATATATATATATATATATATATATATATATATATATATATATATATATATATATATATATATATATATATATATATATATATCCAAATATATATATATATACATATATATATATTTATATGTGTTTGTGAGTATATATATATATATATATATATATATATATATATATATAATATATATATATATATATATATATATATACATATAAATAAATAAAAAAAAATATATATATATATATATATAATATAATGTATATATATATATATATATATATATATATATATATATATATATTATATATATATATATATATATATATATATATATATATATATACATTATATATATATGTATATATATATATATATATATATATATATATATATATAATACATTATAATATATATATATGTATATATATATAATATATATATATATATATATATATAATGTATATATATATATATTATATAATTATATATTATATATATATATATATATATATATATATATATTATATATATATATATATATATATATATATATATATATATATATAAAATATATTATATATATATATATACTCACAAACACATATAAATGTATATATATATATATATATATATATATATATATATATATATATATATATATATATAGCTAGATAGTTAGATAGATATATAGAGATATATATATAGAGGGGAAGGAGTTGTAGAAGAAGTAGGAGAAGAAGAAGAGGAATAAGAAGTAGCAGCAGCAGCTACTACAGTAGCAGCATCAGCAGTTGGCAGCTGCAGCAGCAGCTGAAGCAATAGCAGCAACATTAAGCACTAGCAGCAGCAGCAGTAAAGAATAGGAAGAGGAGAAGAATAAGGATAAGAAGAAGAAGAAGAATAATAAGGATAAGGAAAAGAAGAAGGAAAGGATAAGGAAGAGGAGAAGAATAAGGAAAAGGATAAGGACAAGAAAAAGAATAAGGAGAAGGAAAGAATAGGAAAGAATAAGAAAGAATAAGGGGAAGGAAAGTGTCACGACCCGTACGCTAGAGTAAGGGCACGAGACGTGGGTACGTCCAGCCTACGCCGCAGTGTCGGCGGTAGAACGCTGTCTAGGTCAACATACATCTAACAATATATATATCTAAACAGTTTATACTCCCCGAATGGGGGTGACATAGCAGTAATAAACTCAATCACAACTAATGAAGAGATAGCACGATATGAAATAGAACTCAAGGAAATAAATAGATGAAAAGTAGTCTAAGATAATCCCAGCAATATCTAGAAGTACAAGGTCTCAGATACAGAATGAAAGAATATATACAACTCAGAACTCAGAATAAAGTCTAGCTAAACATGTCTCAAGACTGCATAAAGTAAGATAAGCCTAACTAATCTAGTCTAGGCAATGGGGGTGATATCCTCAGCTAGAGCTGGGTCCTCCTGAGGGTCCAACTCGCAGGTGTCATCTAAGGCTGCCCCGTAGTAAGTATCCAGACCAGCCTCCTCCTCGTCCTCTGTAATATTTTCAATAGGTCCAGTCAGGACAGGAGCGAGCACAGTACATCTCAACAGTTCATAGCAGGTTAGAAAATATAATCATGCAGTAAAGTAAATTCAAGTACTGAAAGAAGTGCAGTATGTAAACAGAGAGAGAAAGCTGTAATAGAAATATGTACTATAAATAGAGAACTAACATGTGGCTAGTGAGTCAGAGTACAATATAGACATGTAAATGACATAGGAGATTCTGATGCTACACTATGGAAGAGATTCTGATACTACACTACTTGGATAGTATTCACCTGTCTATTTCTACTCCCCCGTACCCCCAATCAGTACATAAGGATCCAACCAAGTTATGTTATGATTCCACGCAAAGCCCCCAAAGGGTGATACATGGATGTCCCAAAAATGGGGATTCTAGGAGATTCTAGGATACCCAGTAAATGGGAAAAGAGATTCTAGGAGACTCTGTGATCATAAGGGTATATGTCACTAGTGATCAAAGAACCTGTGAAGTATAGTGATACGTCATGTAAGTGAAACGCACAGAACATGTAGTACCCGATGCTCCCTAAGGATAACATCTCAAGAAGGGATCCGTATAGTACCAATCCGTGTGACCAACGTGACAGTACAAGTAAAGTAATTTAATGCAGGAAATAATTCTAAGCAGGATATGAAATGATCAGAGAATGTACTCGCCTGGTATCTGAGTGTCCAATATGAAAGTACTGTCCGAGGAGTGGTGTCTGGCTCCTAATCAGAATAGCACAAGTCACAACAAGTCCAAAATAGTGTAATAAAGTCCTACTATGCATTCTACATGATTCTAGGTCAATCTAGGCCAAAGTCAACTCTTGGTCAACTCTGGTCAACCCTAGAAGTCAAACTAGGTCAACCAAGTCTCAATAGTCTATGCTAGGCCTAACTAGTCTATACTAGTCTAAACAAGGCTAAACTAGCCTATGCTAGCATACCAAGTCCTTACAACCAATATAACACAAGTCAAACCAATCATCACACAACCTTTATTGCATCTAGGCCTACACATGGAAATCATATAGTAAGTATATATATACACATGGCTACCTATAGGTACACCACACATATCATCATATATATGATTCCTATATATATGTGTCCACATATATACATAATACATTGTATATATTTAGATATACATACATATACATTACAGACACATACATATATAGATATTCATATATAATATATATATACATGTGTATATAGAGAGAGGGAAGGCATGTGTGTGTGTGTAGGCATGAGAGTAGCAATGTGTGTGAGTGTTAGAGTGATAGGGTGTGAAGGAAATCTAAAATCATTGTGTGTGTATGTGATTGAACAAGGGTTAGATAGGAGGCTATGTGTCATGTTGTATTACATTAACCCAAATCAGTGTGAAATAACAGTGTCAAAATCAGTGTCATGTGTGTGTGTAGATGGTGTTAATCTCAGGAATATGGAGTGGCAGGAAATAGTATAGAGTGTGTGTGTGTTTACATGAAATGAGTGAAAGGGTGAGTGTTAAAGGGTGTGCAGGAATGGGAATGAAACCAATACAAGACTCAAAACCTGAGTTTGATTCAGTTTCCAAACACCACTTGAATCCCAGGTTTTAGTCTATACTAAAACTCAGATTTGGCTACATATCAATATTCTCAGATTTCTACAACATGAAAAAACACCCAATCAATACACAAAGGAAATCAGTGTAAAAAGGTCACTGTTAACAGTTCAGCCATAAAGCCAAACCCAAATTCAGTCAATCCTGTCAGTCCCATACTCCTACAGTGAATGCATGTTATTTCAGAAATGTAGGAAATAGAGGATACATCCAATTCTCAGGATAAAAGGGAAACTCAGGGTTGTTCACATAATCTCAGGTTCAACTCAGATATGAAAATACAAACAACAGTTAAACACCCAACTACAAATTCTTAGGTATTCAATACTATCAAGTGAGTATCTCACATATCACATGTTCAAACAATGACAGGTACCCTTAAATCAACTCGAAAACCTTGCAATCATTTAAACACAACACATGAAATCCTATATCCTAACATGGTATTAATGTATAGTGAAATAACCATAACATAATATATCATTTTAATCATTAAACGAAAATTCAAACTGGAATAAAACAGTGAGATAATCACTGATACTGGCAGTATCAGAACAAATAGGAATTTCCCAATTGACAATTAAACCATAACTAAATCAATAGAAATTAGGTTGGTAAATAGTAATTAGTGTGTGCCAATGTCATACCCTTCATTTCGTGTCCAGAAACCCGACACAATCGTGTCCAATACACAAGAACCTAGCACAGTCCAAACTGGACTGACAGACCCAGTCCAGTCGACCATGGACATCGAGAGAACTTTCTCGATACCAAACGAAATCCAATAAAACTTGGGGAACGTCTTGACAGACATTGCCCCTAGGTCTCCCTTGAATTTCGTGTCCTGAAACCCTGTGTCGTGTCCTGTGGAGCCCCCGAGTAGCAGGGGAACGTGCGGGCTGTGGTGTTGCCGTGTCCAAGCCACGAATTCGACACGAGCAGACACTAAAATCACCCCAGTCCAAAAGGAATATATAAGCGACATACAAATAGAAATTTTCAATCAAATAGTTTGCACAAACGAAATCGAAATGCCCTTTGAGGCATTTCGACAAACACCTTAAGGCGACTCTAATACGTGGCCAAACGGACACGAAACTCACGAAACCCGACACGACTCCAATACAGTTAGGGGACCCCTAGGGCTTCCTAATCATGAAGACAAAACGAAATTTTATGGAGAAATGAGAAAGTTACCTATTGTTGAACTTTCAAGAAAAATCCCCAATCAATAGCTCTTCTCTTGATGTCCCAATCCACTCAAATCACATCAAACGGAGATGGAACCTTAACAACAGCAAGAATAGGTACATTAGAACCTAATGGAAAAGATTAGAATGAAAAAAGGAAGAGGAATGGAGTTCTAAGGATTAAAATACAATAGGAAACTAACCTTCTTGAACTTTGAGCTTTCCTAAGAAAGAGGTAACCCTAGATTTTAGGAGGGATTATATAGTGGAGGAATCCCTAGGATAAGCTAAGTGGCCAGCCAAGTGTGGACTAGGGCTAGGTTTGCACTAGGTGGCTAGTCCTATTAGGTTAAGTCATGAAATGACTTGTGAAATCACAAGCCATTTCTCAACCAATTAAATTCCTAATTCCTCAATCTAATTCTAATGAACTAATTACCACTAATCTAAGTCAAGCTAGGTTAGACTAGTGTCACATAACCTAACCAAGTCCATACTAACTAGGGTTAGCTCCTAGGTTGGTCTACAAGGGTCAACACTAGTCAAAGTCAACCCAGTGCAAACAATTCCAAAATAATTCCTAAAAATTCCCATAAATACAAATAAATTCTAATAAATTTAAATTACCCCAAAAATGACAAAAATACCCTCATACTAGAAATATGGTAGTGACCATCCTTAAAAAAATTTTGTCCTCGAAATTGAAAGGCGAAATACAACTGATGAGAAGGATAGAAAGCATACCTCACGGTCCAAAAAGATAAGGGTAGGGCTCGCGCATCTCATCCTCCCGCTCCTAGGTAGACTCTCTTGGAGAATGATGCCTCCATGCGACGCGTACCAAGGGTATCACCTGGTTCCTCATAACCTTCTCCCGTCGATCCAGAATCTCCACTGGCTGCTCTGGATAGCTGAGAGAAGGCCCAACCTCTATCTCTGAATGATCGAGCACATGGCTAGGGTCAGCCACGTACCGTCTCAACTGTGATACATGAAATATGTTGTGGACCCCCACTAGTACAGGCGACAAGTCTAGCCTGTATGCAACGTCACCGACTCTCCCGCTGATAACGAAAGGGCCGATGAAGCGCAGGCTAAGCTTTCCGCCTCCACCTAAATGTATCGTACCACGAGTCAGAGATATCCTCAAGAAAACCTGGTCTCCGACCTAATCACAAGCAAGGTCTCAATTAATTATAATAAACAAACATGATCAAAATCACAAACAAATAAACCTAAATCTAATCCTACTCTAATCTGTACCTCAAACTCTAATGGCCTCCGGTGGCTATCAGCCCAGTGCCGATGTCTGTCCTGCGCCACGCGAAGTCTGTCCCTGATGAGCTTCACCTTTTCGGCTGCATCAACAACCATCTCTGGCCCCAGTAAAGCTCGCTCACCAACATCATCCCAAGATAAGGGTGTACGCCACCTATGCCCGTAAAGAGCCTCGAAAGGTGACATCTCAATGCTGGCCTGGAAACTATTGTTGTAAGCAAACTCCACCAAATGAAGATGATCCTCCCAGGAACCTCCAAAGTTCAGGACGCACGTCCGTAGCATATCCTCAAGTGTCTGAATAGTCCGCTCTGACTGTCCGTCCGTCTGGGGGTGGTATGTAGTACTGAACTTGAGCTGAGTGCCCAAGCTGGTTTGCAGACTCCTCCAGAAATGGAAAGTAAAACGGCTATCCCGTTCTGAGACGATGCTGACTGGAACTCCATGAATCCTGACTATCTGCCGCATATACATCTCCGCCAGCCTCTCTGTAGACGTACCCACCTTGAATGGCAAGAAGTGGGCCGATTTGGTCAACCTGTCAACGATGACCCAAATCGCGTCTTTTCCTCCTGGAGTACGCGGCAATCCTGAAACGAAGTCCATCGTGATATGCTCCCATTTCCACTCGGGAATGGGCAGCGGCTGCAACAATCCACTGGGCCTCTGTCTCTCTGCCTTGACCTGCTGACAGACCAAACACCTAGCCACGAAGCGAGCCACCTCCTGCTTCATCCCTGACCACCAAACATGCTTCTGCAGATCTCGGTACATCTTGTTGGCACCCGGATGTATAGAGTACTGAGATCTGTGGGCCTCCTGCATAACCTGCTCCCTGAGCTCTCCGCTGGACACACATAATCTGGAACCGTGTCTCAAGGCACCATCCTCTGCAAGAGAAAACTCGCCCTTCAGCAATCCTGCTCGAACATGCTCCTCGAGACTCCGCAGAGCAACGTCCTCAAACTGTGCCGACTTGATCCTCTCTACCAAGTCTGACTGAATCTGCATCCCCCATAGCTGCATCTGTACTCCGGGCACGATCACCTCAATCCCAAGGCTCTCCATGTCGGCAAGCAAATGTCGATCCATGGTCAAAAATATGGCTGTCGGATACCTACTCAAGGCATCAGCAACCACGTTAGCCTTCCCTGGGTGATACTGAAGTAGGATGTCAAAATCCTTCATCAACTCTAGCCATCTGCGCTGTCTCATGTTCAACTCCTTCTGAGTGAACACATACTTTAAGCTCTTGTGATCTGTGTAGATCTCCACCCTCTCACCATACAGATAATGCTTCCACAGCTTCATAGCAAAAATCACTGCTGCCAGCTCCAGGTCGTGGGTAGGGTAGTTCTTCTCATGGGGACGTAATTGCCTGGAAGTATAGGCAATCACCTTCCCATGCTGCTGCAAGACGCAACCCAGCCCCTTCCCTGAAGCATCACTATATATAGGGAAACCACCTGATCCTGAAGGCAATGTCAGAATCGGAGCTGTCGTCGGCCGCTTTATCAACTCATCAAAAGCTGCCTGACACTCCTCTGACCAAACATACTCAGCATCCTTTCGGGTCAACCGAGTCAACAGCTCTGCAACCCGGGAGAAATCCTGCACGAATCTCCGATAGTATCCTGCCAGCCCTAGAAAACTCCTGATCTCTGTAACTGAAGTCGGTGCTGCCCATACCTCAACTGCTACAATCTTTTTGGGGTCAACTGAGATACCATCTCCAGTCACCACATGCCCCAAGAAGTCCACCCGATCCAAGAAGAACTCACACTTGGAGAGCTTCCCGTAAAGCTGCTCCTTCCTGATAATCTCCAGCACTATCCTCAAATGATCCTCGTGCTCCTCCTCAGTCTTGGAATATATCAAGATATCATCAATAAACACTACCACAAACTGATCCAGATACTGGTGGAACACCTTGTTCATAAGGTTCATAAACACTGCTGGTGCATTGGTTAGCCCAAATGGCATAACCAAAAACTCGAACTGCCCGTACCTCATCCTGAAAGCGGTCTTAGGAATATCCTCCCTCTTTACCTTTACCTGGTGATATCCTGACCTCAGATCAATCTTGGAAAATACCCGAGCTCCGTTCAACTGGTCAAATAGATCGTCGATCCGCGACAGTGGGTATTTATTCTTAATCGTGAGGTTGTTGAGTGCCCTATAGTTAATACACATGCGTACTGACCCATCCTTCTTCGACACGAACAATACTGGTGCACCCCATGGCGACAAACTCGAGCGAATGAAGCCCTTGTCCTGTAGCTCATCCACTTGCTTCTTCAGCTCCACCAGCTCGCTGTTGTTCACCCGATAGACATGCTGAAAGATGGGTTCTGCTCCTGGAACCAAGTCTATCGAGAACTCTATGTCTCTGTCTGGTGGAAATCTCGGTAACTCCTCTGGGAAAACATCCATATAATCTGCTATCAAGGGGTGTAGAATCGTCTGCTCCTCGACCGAGACTCCACAGAAGACTCCGCTGCTCTGCTCTGCCTGACGTCTGGAATACTCGAACTCTGGCTCCCTCGGTGCTCTGAAGAGAACTCTACCCCCTCTGTAATTAATGTTGGCATGGTGCCTGCTCAACCAATCCATGCCTAGTACTATATCGTAGTTCGGCAATGGCATTACGAGCAGGCTCACCTCCAACTCACGGCCTCCCAAAACTACTCTCTGATCCTTACAAACATCACTCACGAGGATAATGCCACCCCCGGTCGTGATCTTGTAAGTCCTAGGCAACAATTCAGCTATGATACCGTGTCTAATCACAAAAGATACTGATATAAAGCTATGCGAAGTACTGGAATCGAATAATGCAAACGATGGACTGGAGTCGAGTAGAATCGAACCTGCAATCAGCTCTTCTATCACCTCTGTATCTCCAGCTGCCATGGCGAAAGCTAGCCCCTGCTGGCCTTCCCTGGCCTGCTGCTGGTGCTGGACAAACCTCTGCTGCTGCGTCGGCAGGGCTGGTCCCCTCTGCTGGCCTGCTGGAGCTCTGACTGCTGCTCCCTGGGCTGCTCGTCCCATGCGGCAGTCCCTCATCTGGTAGTCTGCTGAGCCACACACCAGGCACTGGCCCAGCCTCTTTCGGCACTCATTGAAGACGTGCCCAGGCTTCTTGTAGTAGGCACAAGTACCACCCTGTCTCTGACCCTGCTGGTGCTGCCTCGGCTGCTGCTGCTGGTGAACTGGCCTCTGCTGGATCGGCTGCGGCTGAAACTGTCTTAGCTGCTGGTGCTGAAAATGGGGCATCTTGGCCTGGCCTCCGCTGCTGCTGCCTCCAACTGGGTCTCGTCCCCTCTTGAGCCTAAGCTCAAGATCATCCTCTGCTAGCAAGGCTCCTGTCAAGATTTCTTCGAACGTAGCATCCCGATTGCCCTTGGTCAAGGAGTTGACCTCCTTGACTAGACCCTTCCGGAACCTCTGGGCCTTCGCCGTCTCGCTCAAGCCCTCCACAAACCTGCCGAGGCGGCCGAACTCCCCGACGTACTCCTCTACTGAGAGACTCCCCTGGGCTAGGCTCTCGAACTGCGTCTCTAAGGCTCTGAGTGTTGAATCTGGGAAGAACTTCTTCTTGAAGAAGCCCTTGAACTGCTCCCAAGTCTACCCAGCTACCCCCACCCTGGGGTCTGACTGATACCAGGTGCGAGCAAGATCTCGCATCCGGCTAGCTGCGGCCTCGATCTGAACGTCTGCTAGAATCCTGGCCAAGCGGAAGATCTCCTCTATATGCTCGATCCATTCATCGGCATATAGGATCCCCTCTGTCCCCAGAAAGTCTCTGGGGCTCATCTTCTGAAACTGCTCGATCCCCGGTGTCCTCGGCTGATGGACCACTAGTCGAGCTGCGACCGTCGTAGGGGCTAGCTCCATGCCTCTGTCCTGTCGAGCCTGCTGTCGGTCCATGAACTGCTGGAAATACGCGAACATCTGAGCTGCGTCCACGTATCCTGGAGGCGGCTGCTGGAAGGGATCCTCTGGAATGACCGGGTCCTGCCTCCGAGTCGGTGGATGCATACCCCCTGCTGCGGCTGCCGAGGTCTCAATACGAGCAGAGGTGGCAGGAGCTGCAGTCCTCTGGCCTCGCTGTACTGGCTGAGAGGTAGCAGTCCCCTCTATAGCATCCTCATGAATGGCACGCTGGGATCGAGTCTCTACCATCCTGAAGATAGACAAACAAGAGTATCAATTTCTGAGAAAGAAGCGAAATAACCAAGGCGGACAGTTAAAAATTCAAAGGATCAGCTGACAATAAGGATTTAGATGGCAATAAAAGAATTTTTCCTAAAGTGATTGAGTACCTTAAAATTAATGTCCTATATCCTACTGCAGGCTGTAGTGATACTCTAATTCGAATACCACTACACTTCTAGTCTAGACCTGCATGGGCCACCACTAAAAACGTGTCATGACCCGCACCCTAGAGTAAGGGCACGAGACGTGGATACGTCCAGCCTACGCCGCAGTATCGACGGTAGAACGCTGTCCTAGGTCAACATACATCTAACAATATATATATCTAAACAGTTTATACTCCCCGAATGGGGGTGACATAGCAGTAATAAACTCAATCACAACTAAGGAAGAGATATCACGATATGAAATAGAACTCAAGGAAATAAATAGATGAAAAGTAGTCTAAGATAATCCCAACAATATCCAGAAGTACAAGGTCTCAGATACAGAATGAAAGAATATATACAACTCAGAACTCAGAATAAAGTCTAGCTAAACATGTCTCAATACTGCATAAAGTAAGATAAGCCTAACTAATCTAGTCTAGGCAATGCGGGTGATATCCTCAGCTAGAGCTTGGTCCTCCTGAGGGTCCAGCTCGCAGGTGTCATCTAAGGCTGTCCCGTAGTAAGTATCCAGACCAGCCTCCTTCTCGTCCTCTATAATATTTTCAACAGTTCCAATCTGGACAGGAGCGAGCACAGTACATCTCAACAGTTCATAGCAGGTTAGAAAATATAATCATGCAGTAAAGTAAGATACAAGTACTGAAAGAAGTGCAGTATGTAAACAGAGAGAGAAAGTTGTAATAGAAATATCTACTATAAATAGAGAACTAACATGTGGCTAGTGAGTCAGAGTACAATATAGACATGTAAATGGCATAGGAGGTTCTGATGCTACACTAGGGAAGTGATTCTGATACTACACTACTTGGATAGTATTCATATGTCTATTTCTACTCCCCCGTACCCCCAATCAGTACACAAGGATCCAACCAAGTTATGTTATTATTCCACGCAAAACCCCCAAAGGGTGATACATGGATGTCCCAAAAATGGGGATTCTAGGAGATTCTAGGATACCTAGTAAATAGGATAAGAGATTCTAGGAGACTCTGTGATCATAAGGGTATATGTCACAAGTGATCAAAGAACCTGTGAAGCATAGTGATAAG
Source organism: Iris pallida (assembly GCA_029216955.1). Taxonomy (NCBI): domain Eukaryota; kingdom Viridiplantae; phylum Streptophyta; class Magnoliopsida; order Asparagales; family Iridaceae; genus Iris; species Iris pallida. The sequence continues at coordinate 30,329,114 of JANAVB010003400.1, read as the reverse complement.
TCATGTAAGTGAAACGCACAGAACATGTAGTACCCGATGCTCCCTAAGGATAACATCTCATGAAGGGATCCGTATAGTACTAATCTGTGTGACCAACGTGACAGTACAAGTAAAGTAATTTAATGCAGAAAATAATTCTAAGCAGGATATGAAATGATCAGAAAATGTACTCGTCTGGTATCTGAGTGTCCAATATGAAAGTACTATCCGAGGAGTGGTATCTGGCTCCTAATCAGAACAGCACAAGTCACAACAAGTCCAAAATAGTGTAATGAAGTCCTACTATGCATTCTACATGATTCTAGGTCAATCTAGGCCAAAGTCAACTCTTGGTCAACTCTGGTCAACCTTAGAAGTCAAACTAGGTCAACCTAGTCTCAATAGTCTATGCTAGGCCTAACTAGTCCATACTAGTCTAAACAAGGCTAAACTAGCCTATGCTAGCATACCAAGTCCTTACAACCTATATAACACAAGTCAAACCAATCATCACACAACCTTTATTGCATCTAGGCCTACACATGGAAATCATATAGTAATTATATATATATACACATGGCTACCTATAGGTACACCACACATATCATCATATATATGATTCCTATATATATGTGTCCACATATATACATAATACATTGTATATATTTAGATATACATACATATACATTACACACACATACACATATATATATATATATATATATATATATATATATATATATATATATATATATATATATATATATACATGTGTATATAGAGAGAGGGAAGGCATGTGTGTGTGTGTGTAGGCATGTGTGTGTGTGTGTGTATATGATTGAACAAGGGTTAGATAGGAGGCTATGTGTCATGTTGCATTACATTAACCCAAATCAGTGTGAAATAACAGTGTCAAAATCAGTGTCATGTGTGTGTGTAGATGGTGTTAATCTCAGGAATATGGTGTGGCGGGAAATAGTATAGAGTGTGTGTGTGTGTTTACATGAAATGAGTGAAAGGGTGAGTGTTAAAGGGTGTGCAGGAATGGGAAGGAAACCAATACAAGACTCAAAACCTGAGTTTGATTCAGTTTCCAAACACCACTTGAATCCCAGGTTTTAGTCTATACTAAAACTCAGATTTGGCTACATATCAATATTCTCAGATTTCTACAATATGGGAAAACACCCAATCAATACACAAAGGAAATCAGTGTAAAAAGGTCACTGTTAACAGTTCAACCATAAAGCCAAACCTAAATTCAGTCAATCCTGTCAGTCCCATACTCCTACAGTGAATGCATGTTATTTCAGAAATGTAGGAAATAGAGGATACATCCAATTCTCAGGATAAAAGGGAAACTCAGGGTTGTTCACATAATCTCAGGTTCAACTCAGATTTGAAAATACAAACAACAGTTAAACACCCAACTGCAAATTCTCAGGTATTCAATAGTATCAAGTGAGTATCTCACATATCACATGTTCAAACAATGACAGGTACCCTTAAATCAACTCGAAAACCTTGCAATCATTTAAACACAATACATGAAATCCTATATCCTAACATGGTATTAATGTATAGTGAAATAACCATAACATAATATATCATTTTAATCATTAAACGAAAATTCAAACTGGAATAAAACAGTGGGATAATCACTGATACTGGCAGTATCAGAACAAATGGAAATTTTCCAATTGACAATTAAACCACAACTAAATCAATAGAAATTAGGTTGGTAAATAGTAATTAGTGTGTGCCAGTATCATACCCTTCATTTCGTGTCCAGAAACCCGACATAACCGTGTCCAAAGAACCCAGTACAGTCCAAACTGGACTGACAGACCCAGTCCAGTCGACCATGAACATCGAAAGAACTTTCTCGATACCAAACGAAACCCAATGAAACTTGGGGAACGTCTTGACAGACATTGCCCCTAGGTCTCCCTTGAATTTCGTGTCCTGAAACCCTGTGTCGTGTCCTGTGGAGCCCCCGAGTAGCAGGGGAACGTACGGGCTGTGGTGTTGCCGTATCCAAGCCACGAATCCGACACGAGCAGACACTAAAATCACCCCAGTCCAAAAGGAATATGTAAGCGACATACAAATAGAAATTTTCAATCAAATAGTTTGCACAAACGAAATTGAATTGCCCTTTGAGGCATTTCGACAAACACCTTGAGGCCGACTCTGATACGTGTCCAAACAGACACGAAACTCATGAAACCCGACACGACTCCAATGCAGACACTTAGGGGACCCCTAGGGCTTCCTAATCATGAAGACAACACTAAATTTCATGGAGAAATGAGAAAGTTACCTATTGTTGAACTTTCAAGAAAAATCCACAATCAATAGCTCTTCTCTTGATGTCCCAATCCACTCAAATCACATCAAACTGAGATGGAACCTTAACAACAGTAAGAATAGGTACATTAGAACCTAATGGAAAAGATTAGAATGAAAAAGGAAGAGGAATGGAGTTCTAGGGATTAAAATACAATAGGAAACTAACCTTCTTGAACTTTGAGCTTTCCTAAGAAAGAGGCAACCCTAGATTTTAGGAGGGATTATATAGTGGGGGAATCCCTAGGATAAGCTAAGTGGCCGGCCAAGTGTGGACTAGGGCTAGGTTTGTACTAGGTGGCTAGTCCTATTAGGTTAAGTCATGAAATGACTTGTGAAATCACAAGCCATTTCTCAACCAATTAAATTCCTAATTCCTCAATCTAATTCTAATGAACTAATTACCACTAATATTAAGTCAATCTAGGTTAGACTAGAGTCACATAACCTAACCAAGTCCATACTAACTAGGGTTAGCTCCTAGGTTGGTCTACAAGGGTCAACACTAGTCAAAGTCAACCCAGTGCAAGCAATTCCAAAATAATTCCTAAAAATTCCCATAAATATAAATAAATTCTAATAAATTTAAATTACCCCAAAAATGACAAAAATACCCTCACACTAGAAATGTGGTAGTGACAGAAAGAATAGGAAAAGAATAAGGAGAATGGAAGGAAAAAGGAAAAGGAGAAGGAGAAGGAGAATGAGAAGGAGAAGGAAAAGAAGAGTGGTGTTAGTAGTAGTGTAGGATACGGGGTAGGAAATGTAGAAAATCAAATTAGAGAGGGTTTGTGAGTGAATAGGATTTAGTGGAAGGGTAAAATTGAGTTCCGAGTGTCGAAACCCGTCCAAAATTGGATGAGACTTAGATAATGTGAATTAGATTTTGTGAGTAGACTCCCGAGTTGAAATCGGGGTTTCGTGTGGGAGTAGGACGATGGTATCGCACGATATCATTGAGTATCTCGCGATAATCAAGATAATCGGTGAATCGGCAACATATGCCGTAAGATGGACTGGATGTCCACTCTACCTAGGAAGCTTGGTAGGTAATGATAGTGTAGGCTAGTATCCTACTACCCTAGGAAGCACGGGTCGAAATACCAAGCGTAGGTAGGCTAACTTGGTATTGGACTAGGTTAGGAATTTACCTTTGTAAAGGGTAAATTTAAGGTATTGGCCTACGGCCAAGATATGGGTTTCGGAGTTCAAGATGGACTTGGATATGGGTTGTAAGGGTTGGTAATGGTTAAAAATAGTCGCCTAGACCTAGTCTTGACCTTGGTTGACCACGGTTGACTTTTTAGACCAAAAGTCAACCATGGGTCAACACTTTACCCAATTTAGTCCCAAATTCCATTAGAGTTGAACAGTTGACCAAAAGTCAACTGTTAGTCACCATTGACCTAAAGTTGACCTAGAGTTGACCTAGGGTTGACCAGAGTTGACCAGTTGACCAAAAGTCAACTGTAAGTCAACTGTTGACTTAAATCGACCTAGTTTAATTCTGTTGACTTACATTGACCCAGTTTTACCCGGTTAGGCCTAATATGACTTAGGTTGACCCTGTACAATCTAGTTTGACGTGTCTTGACCTAGAATGACTTAGTAGGATTTAATTTGATTTGACTTTACTTCCTAAACATAGTATTGATACCTCTTGTTATCTATAGGTCCTCGAGGTACTGTATTGGATCCAGTTGACATATTATATCATATCACAGGCGAATACATTCTTTGATAACTTTTTTCTAATTTATGATAACTATTATGATTCATGTACTTAGTGTAGATATACTTATTCCTGACACATGGTTCTCACGGATTGGTATTCCTAGATCTCGACGAGAGATGTTACTCCTTGTTAGCTTGGGATATATTGTGCAAGCTCCCTTGTAGCTCTTGCGCAATATATGGTCATCGATTCTAGAGAAGACTTGCTCCCTTCTCATAGAATTTTGTGTAGTGACGTGTCCTGTTTGGATCCATTCTACCAGTTGGGGTGGGGGAGTAGTAGCGTATGCCTGTGATCAAATCCATCTCGCATTCCCGAACAGTGTTAGTCATATATCGTACGTATGACTAGCCAGGCCAGTTACTTACAGGTGTCCAAGCCGATCACAAGTTGAAACTACTACTCACACACATTGGATAGATGGCTTACCCTGATTTGTGTACATACAATGATCAGTTCTACTTTTCTGTTCTAGCTCTAGTTCTACAGCTTACCATGCCATGATATATATATATGTACACTCCATGATTTCATTGTATATGCTCTATTTACAGTCTTATGGCTTTTATCCTATCTTGAGATCTGTTATGAGATATATGTACTCGTTCCATCCTGACCGGATATGTTGACAATGTTTACAGATGCAGAGGAGGACTATTACTGCACTTACTACGACCCACCAGACGTAGTAGGTTTAGAGACAGATACCCTAGATCAGCAGGGTGCAGTACCGCAGGGCGAGATACTGCCTATCCTGTAGATAGAGTAGGTTTTTGTACTGGACCTTGTCTCCAGTTACTCTTGGGACTGTTATTATTTCGTTTAGTATTAGAGACTTTAGACTTGGACTTGTATATTCTTTGTGTTTGGACTTGACATGTTATATTTTATTGTCGTGTTGTCTTTATCATTCAGTATTTACTTTATCATCTTAGAGTTGTGATTGAGTACTCATATATTATCATTGCTTGTCCTCCGTTCGGAGTTGACCATATTCTTGACAGGTTTGATATTATATAAACTGTTGTTAGAGTAGTAAACCTACAGCGTTCTACGCCGTTTTTACGGTGAGGGCTGGGCGTTGTTACGTACACGTGCCCTTACAGCGGGTGCGGGTCGTGACACATTTTTAGTGGTGGCCCATGCAGGTCCTGAAGTCGTAATTAGTGCGATATCGTAGCAACACTCGTCTTAGCGTGTGGACTACGAGCCTGTGTTACATATAGGAGGTAGTAGACTACGAGTACTCAATCACAGTAGGCTCTTTCCTTGCTTATCTTGCTTATCGCCTTTGATATTGATTTAATGTATTCTAGCTGTCCTCTTTTGATATAGTCCTTCTTGTGCCATATTGATATCTTCTTTTTAATCTGTCTACAGGATGGTTATGACACATTCTCCCGGTGAGGAGCAGGGAGAGACGAAGAGGTCTGCTACCTCTGGCTGACAGGCTCCAGTCACTTCCCCTGCAGTTGGGACTTCAGTAGGGGCTCTCGGGAGTACTCCTCCAGCGCTCTCGATGATTGTCCCGGGGGTCACTGCGGGTGCTCTTCCTGCAGTGCCAGGGGCTACGACGGGAGCTGTCGGGGGCGTTCCTCCTCCTCCTCCTCAGCGGGGGACTCTTCCGTCGGTGGTGGAAGATATTCCTCCGTTGCCTCCTCTACCTACAGACATGGGGCCGATGCTCACGTTCATTCAGCAGGTGCTGGAGTCCCAGCGGGCCCAGCACGAGGCACAGATAAAATAGACCGAGTCCATGTGCCAGGGCATAGAAGATGCCCATAGGTTGGCTTTGGCTACGGTAGAGCGTAGGGCTCCACAGCGGGAGGCGCAGCAGCAGAAGTCCGGAGACATCCAGGCTTTCAAGAAGATGGGTCCGAGGGATTTCAGAGGGACCGAGGGCATTGTATATGCTGATGACTGGCTCGAGGATATCGAGCGTCAAATGAGGGCCTCCCGCCTGGCAGACGGCCCGAAGGTCGAGGCGGTTGACTTGCAGTTATTAGATGTTGCCCGAACATAGTTTCGAAATGAGCCGGCTCTTGCAGGAGAGGGCCATACTTGGGCTGAGTTTTGGGCCCTGTTCAGAGAGAAGTTCTTTTCCTCCACAGACAAGATCGACCTAGTACGGCAGTTTCAGAACCTGCAGCAGGGCAGTATAACTGTGGAGGAGTATGCGACAGAGTTCGGCCGGCTGAGCCGATACGCCGAGTACATGGTGAGCGACCCAGTGATCCGAGCAGAGCGCTTTCGGGAGGGATTGACATGGGATATCAAGATCCTGATCCCTTTCTTCTATGCGACATATGCAGAGGTCTATGCGGAGGCTCGGAAGGTGGAGAGAGAGTGGGGCTTGAAGCCGAAGAGGGATCGTGATTTGTTTTCAGGGGCCAGTAGCAGCGCGGGGACTGCTAAGCGCCCTCAGCTTCAGCATCAGCCGTTCCAGCATCATCAGTAGCAGGTGCAGGCCGGGGCACCTGTCCATAGGGTTCAGCAGCATCAGGGACAGAATGATCCTCCATGCCACTACTGCAAGAAGCCCGGTCACCTCTTTATGTTCTACAGGTGGAGGCTGGGTTTGTGCCTCTTTTGCAGTGCCGGTAGGCATCAGATGCGGAAGTGTCCTAAGAACCCCCGTGTTGCTGGAGCAGCTCAGAGGGCACCAGTTCCGAGGGCACCAGCTAGTGTGCCTGTAGTTCAACAGCGGGGTCCACTTTCGACCCAGCAGCAGCAGTTTGTCTAGCAACGCCAGCAAAGGGGTGTTCAGGGTAGAGCTTTTGCTCTTGCAACCGAGGAGATGAAGCCTATAGCAGATGTTGTCGCAGGTTCTGTTCTGTTTGATTCTTTTCCTGCTTTAGCCTTGTTTGATTCTGGTGCTACGCACAGTTTTGTGTCTGTTTCTTTTACGCTTAGGCACAATATCATTGCTGAGTATCTTGGTAGGACTTGCAAGATTATGACTGGGAATGGCATCATCCTGGTTAATAATATTTGTAAGGGGCGGAGAGTTTCTTTGAGAGGCCGGGAGCTGAGTGCGTGTTTGCTCGTAATGCCACTTTCGAGCTACGATGTGGTACTCGGTATGGACTGGTTGAAAATGCACCATGCTAGCATAGACTGTAGAGGAGGCATGATTCTGTTCAGACCGCCGGGAGAGCCAGAGTTTGAGTTCACCAGAGGTACAGCGGAGCCAGGAGATGGATTCTGCGGAGCCTTATTGGCGGGGCCGGTGTTGCCACATCCACTTATTGCTGAGTTCTTGGATGTCTTTTCCGAGGAGTTTCCTGGGATGCCGCTAGATCGTGATGTTGAGTTCTCTATAGATTTAGTGTCGAGCGCTGAGCCTATCTCACAGCACGTCTATAGAATGAACAACAGTGAGTGAGCGGAGCTGAAGAAACAGGTCGACGAGCTGCAGGACAAGGGCTTTATCCGATCTAGTTCTTCACCTTGGGGCGCGCCAATTCTTTTTGTCCCGAAGAAGGATGGTACGGTACATATGTGCATTGATTACAGGGCGCTAAACAACCTAACTATCAAGAACAAGTATCCTTTGCCAAGGATTGATGACTTGTTCGACCAGTTGAGCGGCACGAGGGTGTTCTCGAAGATCGATTTGCGTACCGGGTACCATCAGCTGAAGGTAAAGCGGGATGACATTCCGAAGACTGTATTTCGGACTCGTTATGGCCAGTATGAGTATACCGTCATGTCGTTTGGGTTGACCAACGCCCCGGCGGTATTCATGAACTTGATGAACAAGGTATTCCATCAGTACCTTGACAAGTTCGTGGTTGTCTTCATTGATGACATTCTCATCTATTCGAAGACGCCAGAGGAGCACGAGAAGCACCTGAGGATTGTGTTGGACACTCTCAGGAGGGAGCAGCTGTATGGGAAGCTGTCGAAGTGCGAGTTCTTCTTGGATCGAGTAGAGTTCCTGATGATATTAGGGGTTTATAGGTTTTATAGGTTTCCCTAAAACCTAGTTTATGGATTTTATTAGGGGTTTTCCCTTTTTGGAGATATATATATATATATATATATATATATATATATATATATATATATATATATATATATATATATATATATATATATATGTATTTATGTGTGTGTGTAGAAGAGAGTGTGTGAGAGTGTGTGTTTGAGTGTGTGTGAGAGTGTTTGAGTGTGTTTGAGTGTGTGTGTGTCCAAATATATATGTATATAGATATATATATACACTTATATGTGTTTGTGAGTATATATATATATATATATATATATATATATATATATATATATATATATATATATATATATATATATATATTTTATATATATATATATATATATATATATATATATATATATATATATATATATATATGCATATATAAAAATATAAAATATATATATATATATATATATATATATATATATATATATATATATATATATATATATATATATAGATAGATAGATAGATAGATAGATAGATAGATAGTTAGATAGATATATAGAGTATATGTATGTATATATGTGTATATATATATATATAGATAGCTAGATAGTTAGATAGATATATAGAGATATATATAGAGAGGGGAAGGAGTTGTAGAAGAAGTAGGAGAAGAAGAAGAGGAATAAGAAGTAGCAGCAGCAGCAGTAGGAAGTAGCAGGAGCAGCTACTGCAGTAGCAACAGCAGCATTAAGCACTAGCAGCAGCAGCAGTAAAGAATAGGAAGAGGAGAAGAATAAGGATAAGAAGAAGAAGAAGAAGAAGAAGAAGAATAATGAGAAGGAGAAGAAGAAGAATAAGGATAAGGAGAAGAAAAAGGAAAGGATAAGGAAGATAAGAAGAATAAGGAGAAGGAAAAGGATAAGGAGAAGAAAAAGAATAAGGAGAAGGAAAGAATAGGAAAGAATAAGAAAGAATGAGGAGAAGAAAAGAATAGGAAAAGAATAAGGAGATGGGAAGGAAAAAGGAAAAGGAGAAGGAGAAGGAGAAGGAGAAGGAGAAGGGAAAGAAGAGTGGTGTTAGTAGTAGTGTAGGATACGAGGTAGGAAATGTAGGAAATCAAATTAGAGAGGGTTTGTGAGTGAATAGGATTTAGTGAAAGGGTGAAATTGAGTTTCGAGTGTCGGAACCCATCCAAAATTGGATGAGACTTAGATAATATGAATTAGATTTTGTGGGTAGGCTCTCGAGTTAAAATCGGGGTTTCGTGTGGGAGTAGGACGATGGTATCGCACGATATCATTGAGTATCTCGCGATACTCAAGATAATCGATGAATCGGCAACATATGCCGTAAGATGGACTAGATGTCCACTCTACCTAGGAAGCTTGGTAGGTAATGATAGTGTAGGCTAGTATCCTACTACCTTAGGAAGCACGGGTCAAAATACCAAGCGTAGGTAGGCTAACTTGGTATGGACTCGGTTAGGAATTTACCTTTGTAAAGGGTAAATTTAAGGTATTGGCCTACGGCCAAGATATGGGTTTCGGAGTTCAAGATGGACTTGGATATAGGTTGTAAGGGTTGGTAATGGTTAGAAATTGTCGCCTAGACCTAGTCTTGACCTTGGTAACACTTTACCCAATTTAGTCCCCAATTCCATTAGAGTTGAACAGTTGACCAATAGTCAACTGTTAGTCACCATTGACCTAAAATTGACCTAGAGTTGACCTAGGGTTGACCAGAGTTGACCAGTTGACCAAAAGTAAACTGTAAGTCAACTGTTGACTTAAATCGATCTAGTTTAATTCCATTGACTTGCAATGACCCAGTTTGACCTGGTTAGGCCTAATATGACTTAGGTTGACCCTGTACAATCTAGTTTGACGTGTCTTGACCTAGAATGACTTAGTAGGATTTAATTTGATTTGACTTTACTTCCTAAACATAGTATTGATACGTCTTGTTATCTATAGGTCCTCGAGGTACTGCATTGGATCCAGTTGACATATTATATCATATTACAGGCGAGTACATTCTCTGATAACCTTTTTCCAATTTATGATAACTGTTATGATTCATGTACTTAGTGTAGATATACTTATTCCTGACACATGGTTCTCACGGATTGGTATTTTTGGATCTCGACGAGAGATGTTACTCCTTGTTAGCTTGGGATGTATTGTGTAAGCTCCCTTGTAGCTCTTGCACAATATATGGTCACCGATTCTTGAGAAGACTTGCTCCCTTCTTATAGAATCTCGTGTAGTGACGTATCCTGTTTGGATCCATTCTACCAGTTGGGGGTAGGGAGTAGTAGCGTATGCCTGTGATCAAATCCATCTCTCATTCCCGAACAGTGTTAGTCATATACCGCACTTATGACTAGCCAGGCCAGTTACTTACAGGTGCCTAAGCCGATCACAAGTTGAAACTACTACTCACACACATTGGATAGATGGCTTACCCTGATTTTTGTACATACCATGATCAGTTCTACTTTCATGTTCTAGCTCTAGCTCTACAGCTTACCATGCCATGATACATATATATACACTCCATGATTTTATTGTATATTCTCTATTTACAGTCTTATGGCTTTTATCCTATCTTGAGATCTGTTATGAGATATATGTACTCGTTCCATCCTGACCGGATATGTTGACAATGTTTACAGATACAGAGGAGGACTATTACTGTACTTACTACGACCCACCGGACGTAGTAGGTTTAGAGACAGATACCCTAGATCAGCAGGGTGCAGTACCGCAGGGCGAGATACCGTCTATCCTGTAGATAGAGTAAGTTTTTGTACTGGACCTTGTCTCCAGTTACTCTTGGGATTGTTATTATTTCGTTTAGTATTAGAGACTTTGGACTTGGACTTGTATATTCTTTGTGTTTGGATTTGACATGTTATATTTTATTGTCGTGTTGTCTTTATCATTCAGTATTTACTTTATCATCTTAGAGTTGTGATTGAGTACTCATATATTATCATTGCTTGTCCTCCGTTCGGAGTTGACCATATTCTTGACAGGTTTGATATTATATAAACTGTTGTTAGAGTAGTAAACCTACAGCGTTCCATGCCGTTTTTACGGTAAGGGCTGGGCTTTGTTACGCACACGTGCCCTTACAGCGGGTGCGGGTCATGACAGAACCGGTGTCTTCTGAAGAATGGTGGACTGATTGGCCCAATGATATCCATTCTCATATTTCAAATGGCCAGGCGGCTGCCATGGGACGTAGGAACTCCGAAGGTCGGTGAATGAAGTCAGCATGCAACCGACATACCTAACAGTTCTTTGCGTAATAAACGGTGTCTGCAATCATAATGGGCCAGTAGTAGCCTATGTGACGCAATCGATCTTGCAACATAGGACCAGGTTGATGGGCTCCACAGGTGCCATCGTGCGCCTCCCTGAGTGCTTCTTATGCTTCTATCTTGGATAAACATCGCAGGAGAAGCCTATTGTATGAACGATGATACAGCACCTTGGTAGCTGTGTCGTAGAAGAATCGGAGAGAGCGTCTCTTGATAGAAGTAGCTTTCTTCAGGTCTTCAGGTAAAATCCCGTAGACTGCATAGTCTATGAACGAGAATCGCCAGTCCTGAATGTCAACGTTAGCTTCCATTTGTACAAGTAACTCAGACACATATGTAGATTGTTCTTTGGGCAAACCAGCTCTCGACCCATTACCGTGACGGTATATTGGATTCCAACAGAAGCTGTTAGAGAAGCAGCGAGGCCAGCTAGCAAGTCGGCCTCCAAGTTCTACAATCGAGGTACATGTTCTATAAATAATCCTGTGAAGGTAGAGATGATATCGATTGCTGCCTATTGTTATCGAACCATATCTTTATGCCGGACTTTATATTATCCTCGAACCTGGTTGATAATCAATTTCGAGTTGCCATAGTCTTTGATGCAGTCAACCCCTAGATGTTTAGCGAGCTGGAGTCCAATAATGAGAGCATTATACTCGACAACATTATTGGTACACGACTCTATGAGAGAATATGCGTGGTTGATGACTAGACCATCGGGAGTGATGAGAACGACTCCGACCCCTGTGATGGTCTCGCCCTTTGGTCCCGTTTTTAAAGCACTATCAAAGAACTTGTGCCAAACTAGATTATCTGAGACGGCATTGGACTCTAAGACCTCATCGGAGATATCGTCGTAGAGTCTTGATGTCTCTGGCACAGGATGTGCTGCTAGAAAATCAGCCAATGCTTGGCCCTTGATCGCCTTTTTGAGGACGAACACCATGTCATAAAGAGTCAAAAGTATTGCCCATGTGGCTAATCGTGAGTTTAAGGCCCCTGGCTTGGTCGTGAGGACCCTGAGGGGGTTGACTCCGGAGATGATGTGAATCGTCTGTCCGACCACATAATGACGCGTCTTCTGGATGGCAAATAGCAGAGCAAGACATTTCTTCTCCACAAGATTATACCGATGCACGGCCCCAATCATGGTCCTATTGAGATAGTAGATTGCCTGTTCGTGGTCTTCATTACTCCTTTGGGCTAGCAAAGTACCGAAAGAATGGTCTATGGCTCGGACGCATAGCAGAAAAGGCTACCCTACGACTGGTGCCACCAATACTGGAGGACTTGTAAGGTACTTTTTTATGTCATCGAACGCATTTTGGCATTCTTCGGTCCAAACAAAAGAAACCCCTTTCTTCACCAGTTTGGTGAAAGGTTGACATCTACCAGAGAGATTTTCTATGAATCTTCTGATATATGCCAACCGTCCTTGTAGACCTCGAAGTCCACGAAGATTCTTCAGGGGAGCCATGTCCAAGATTGCCTTAGTCTTCTCGGGGTCAATGTGAATAACCTGGGCTGTGACGATAAAGCACAAGAATTTGCTACTGGAGACTCCCAGAAATGACTTGGTCGGGTTCATATTTTGTTAATCTGTTCGCATTAAGTCGATTATTGTTCTCAAGTCGTCTAAGTGATTGGATTTCTTTTTGCTCTTGACGGCAATGTCATCAAGGTAACATTCTACCGTCTTTTGGAGGTGTTTACGGAATATGGTGCTCATTGCCCGCTGGTATGTTGCTCCGGCATTCTTCAACCTAAAGGGCATCACTATATGACAGTATATCCTTTTTGGAGTCCAAAATGAAGTATGCTTCTCGTCTTCGGGAAACATCTTGATTTGGTTGTATCCTGGGAAACCATCCATGAAGGACATACGCTCGAAGCCACAAGTGTTGTCGATTATCACGTCGGTGATCGAAAGGAAAAACTCGTCTTTTGGGCAGGCCGAGTTGATATCCCTGAAGTCTATGCAGACCCAAATTTTTTCGTTCTTTTTAGTGACTGGGACAATGTTGGCCATCCAATCTGGGTGTTTTTCTTCGTGAATGAAGCCACTCTCTAAGAGTTTGTCGACTTCCTCCTCGATAGCATCCATGATATTGGGGAGAAATTGTCGCTGTTATTGCTTGACAAGTTTAGCATCGGGTAGGATGTTGAGACGATGCATGGCGACTTGCGGGTCTAAACCTGACATGTCTTTGTAGCTCCATGCAAATACGTTGATGTACTCTCAGATAAGCTGTATCAGAGATTCTTTATCTTCTCCTGTCAAGCTTTTGCTGATGAAGATGTGTTTTGGGCAAGCCTTATCTCCTAGTTCGACTTAGACGACTTCATCTTCAGTGGAAGGTTCGCGCTGTTCAAAGCGCCATTCCTATTTGGATTCGAGGTATTGAGCCCAGGGTTTATCTTTGAAATATTCAAGCATTTGGTCTTTCTCCTCGACTGGAGGACCTGTAGAGACCATATTGATAGATAATATCTTTTTAGAAGGCTTGGTCGATACTGGTATCGGAGTCCCACCGAGGAATGTGAATGCATCAGGACCTCCGGTTCATAGCTCTCCAACGTTGTTGTGGGTGTAACGTAACCCAACCCCCGACGAGTGCATTGGTAGTAATTTTGGGACTTTCCCTTCGGGGAACGAAGTCGTAAGGGAAGACGTCGGCCTTTGCCATATTTCAGTCCTCTGTTACTGGTCAAGTTGTAACCCATTTTCTGGATGAGGTTTTTGGCTTGAGTAGTGTAACGGTAGAGTTACATCTTGCCGTTATCGGTTTCTGGTTCTGTCAGAGCCAATCATTACGAATGCTCCAATCGGCCGAAGATGATGGGTTCCTCCTCCTCTTTCTTATTAGAACCAAAAAGTAGGCGCCTCGGGAAGGGACAACTCGGCTTGCGAGGTTGGCAGTTGTCACTTGTGTTTGCAGCATATATAGAGTGTTGTCTAAGAAATACCTAGTATTCCAATGTGCACATGAGTAATTCAAAGACAATTTCCTATTAATGAAATACAAAATTTTATCCTGAGGGATTACAATATCTAAAGAGTGCGCCTCGGTATTAGCGTATACGTAGTAGTCTCCTAGCTCCTCGTCGGTGAGGACTAGGGCCGTCATAGGAGGAGGAGGAGGATTGGACTGACAGCTGTCCTGCACATCTTATGAGTTGCGCTAGACGCAATCTAAACAATTTTCTTAGTTGCGCCTAGGCACAATCTAAACGACTTCTTCTTAAAAGCTGCCATATGTCTAGGCGCAGTCTAATCAGGTGCAATTCAACTTGTTGACTGAAGCTCGCGCAACCTGATAAAGTTGAAATAATTTTCATTTCCAAAGCAGGATGATGTGGCGCACATGCCACTAATCCCTCAAGACATGTCTACTATCCTTTACACGACCACGTACATCTCAATCACATGATGCCACGTGTCTAAATACAGTTAATACACGATTGATTACCTGAATGAAAATTGGCGCAACATAAGGTTGGTGTAATCTAATAGTGGCAGCAATCCAGCCTTGCGCACATCAGAATAACTGCTAAAACAGTTATTTCCAGAACTCTATAAATAGAGTTTCTAATCACTTGTTAAAGCATCACAGAGAGATCAAGAACTCTTACAAAATTGCTGCTACATTCTCTAAAGGCTCTAGTCTTCAAGTTCACATAGTCCAAGGGATAAAGTGATCATCTTTTGATCAGATTCCTACAGTTGTACTTCCCCAGAATTAAATTGTACTCTTGTACTCTTTTTAAAAGTTTGTAATAGAATAACTTTTTTTTTTGCAAACAGTGAGAAATGAGTCAACATTTTGTAAAGCTTCGCTGAGGGCATCTCAAGTCTCTTTAGAGAGACAGAGGAGATCGAATAGTGACATTCGGGCTGGAGTATTAGCCACCTGCGCCAATATGTCAAAATTGTAGCGCTTGATCGGCTCTACTGTCAAGTCTTTTCTCAGAGGCTTGTCAAACCAAACCTCCTTCTACTTATGTTTATCTGCAGTAGGCGCTTGAGATGGGCCTTCTTCCGATGTATCGGGGGCGTTGACCGCAACGGGCGGAGGTGTTCCTTCCTCTGGAGCTTGGTTCTCTTCTCGTTGGTGAGTCGAACGAGTAGTAAATGAAGTGTCATCTGTCGATGTAGAAACCATGCGACATGCCTTGACCTTCTTTCCCTTGACAGAGTGCGCTGCAGGCACCATCATATCAGGGGTGAGATCAGGGAGGATCCATATTACTTCGCCTCACGGCGTCGTAAATGGGATGAGGCCTTGGGCGTTGTCACGGGCCGGTGGAAGATTGACTACTTCCATAGTCGCTCTCAGGATGGGGACGACGTAGTCTTGAGCCTCTGTTCTCAGAAAACTTTCGAACTGGAGAGTGACCATGGTGGCGGTAGCTGTCTTTTCCTCGTAGTCGAGTGAGATAACTTTAGCGTCGATGAGGCGCTGGATTTGTCTTTTCAATACGTAACAGTCACGAGTCGAATGGTGGATATACGGTTGGTAGTAGCAGTATTTTGGACTGTCCACACTTCCCACTTCATCGGGACGCTTAGGAGGCGGGAGCTGAAGTTTGCCACTCTTTGACAATATATCGAAGAGTTCTAGTGTGTCTTCGTCATTGAAAGAGTAGGTCTCTTTCGGCCTCTGCACTTCGGTTGGCTTCGGGTTCGCTAATGTCGAACCTTTGGAGATGCTGGCGGTCATGGCTTGCTTCCCTTTTCCGTCTTTGTTGTTGGATGAGCGCTTCCCTTAATCTTCGAGAGAGGGGAAGTTCAGTCCAAGTAATTGTGCATCCTGCGCTTTTCTTTGAGCTACATCCGCCTCTGTGATGAAAGGCGTCCACTCTACACGTGGAGCACTGTGCCACAACTTGATTACAGAAAGTATGTTCTTGCGACAGGAGTCCATAAGCATGGCCTCAGGTATACCAGGAGGCAACCTTAAAGCGGCCTGGCGGAAGCGTTCAATGTATGCACGTACAGGCTCCTTCTTCTTCTAGACTATGTCCATGAGGTCGACATCGTCATGTCCATTCCTCCTTCGTAGAATCGATTGAGGAATAGGTTCTTCAAGTCTTCGAAGGACGAAAGGCAGTTGTCCAGAAGGTTGCAAAACCATTCGTAGGCTACCCCCTACAAGGCTCCTACGAATATGTTGGCAAGGAGCGCGTCGTCCTTTGGCAAATGTCCCGTTACTGAGGTGAAGTACCTCAAGTATCGGCGGGGAGACTCCTTCGCATCGAATGGCGTAATGTCTGCGGATTATATTTGGGAGGATAGATCACATTATCCTGTAAAACCCCTAAATTTCTACTACGATTTTTTTAATAAATATGGTATTAATTTTTGTACTTCATATTTGTACGTCGCGTACGAGTTTGCGTTTCGTAAATTTTTCGTCAAGTACGAATAAGTGCGAAGTATATATTTTTATAAAACGTTTTAATTATATAGATGTAGAAAATATTTCAAAATAATAGACGATAAATATTTTATATTTCTTGAAGTTGTAAATGCGTCGCGCCGAGGATTGCCAAACTTTATTTTTATTTAAGAAATGCCATTTTATTTTATGGTACAAGTATAACTAGTAATTTAGAAAAACTGTATTTTATGTAAGTATTATTTTTGCATGCAAGTGTATATATATTTGTATTTTCGAAATTAATTATTATCACTAATATATTATTTTGAAAAAAGTATATTAAATATGGGTTGATTTAATATGTAATTAATTATGGTAATTTAAGTTGGAAAAAAATATATTAAGTTATTTAAATACAGTTTAAATTAGAGGTAGAATCTATCTACATTGGATTATGTTTGATTCAGTTACTTTTAAATCAATTTTAATTAAATAGTGGAAAATTCAAGGGGAATTAAAACTCTTCTTAGTCCTTATCTAGATAAGACTTTTGTAAACCCCCTGATTTTTCAAAATAAATATTTGTGAAATTTTTGGATTTTTAAATAACTATTTATTGACTTATTATATAATTTGTATTATTTTACATATATTTAGTATAGTGCTCATTAGTGAATTTAGTATAAAAATATATAAAGCTATTTTCTAGTACATTAAGGATCTAAACTATATTATACAATTTCTCAAAATTTTAGGATTTATTTCATAAATTTTATTACTTTTTACATGTTACTTATATTGTACGATATTTACATAATATAGAATAAATGTCAAATTAGTATTAAATATTTTAGCTTGTATAAATGAGATTAGATGAAGGTTGTTTAAATAAATATTAACTCTATTTATTATCTATAGTAATTTTAAATAATGTTATAGATAATTTAGATAAATATAAATAATATTTTAAATAAATACTAATCCTACTTCTACTAGGAAAATATCTCTATCTATATCCTATCCTAACAAAGCAAACTCTAATTTATTTAAATCAAATCCGATCTAATTTAGGAGATAAATCTAAAATAAATACCTATGTAAACCCAATACATCCCCCTTCTATCAGCCATAATTCAAAATTATTTTTAGTCCAATAGAAACTCTAAAATTTGTCATTAGAATTCAATCCCGCTTTTTAGCAGCAAGAGCAACTTAGAACGACGATATCTCCTAGCTCCGAACTCCGTTTTGCCTCCATTTTTTTAAAAGAAGCGTATCGAGGTAAGGTTTCCAAAAATATATTTTAATAGACAAAATTTGTTCTGTAGATTTTTTTAAAACTATTTGAGTATTAGATGTTTGAAAAACAAACATATTTTGATATTTTCGTGATTTCGGGCACGAAAATGCGATCCGTTTAGTTTTTCGGAAAGCTGATGCGAAAATATATACCATATCCTAATTTCAAAATTTATTAAATAAATCTACTAGGTACAATATTAATTATAATTAGATAATAGACTATTTTCAGCATCCAGAGAAGTTTGTTTGGACCTTAGTTCCTCGGCAATCGTTGTTCCACCTACTTTCCTGTCTGATCTTCGCTACCACAGTGCTCAGGACTCAGGCAAGTGTACCTTGCTAATTAACTGTCATATTATTTATTTTTCGTATTATTTACTTTGTTTCATATTTTTTTATTTTTAATTGTTATAAACTACGCGTCCAAGCCACACTTGGGTGCAAGCGACTCTATTAGTCGTTTTACTTTACTATATGCATGTTAACTTAGTTTCAGCGGACTACCTTCTTATTGGGGGATATCCTTATATCTCCTTGGACCATGACACTCACACTACACGGTTTGAGATATTTTGCTAGGGGCACGACTTATGGACTGGCTATCTCTAAAGTCGTGTGACGGTAGATGTTCGTAACTGCTATGACTAGGGTATAGAGACTCAAGCAATTACAAAACTAGACGGGTTATGGACATGACTTGGACAGTATGGGAAACATTGGGGGAGGACAGTCGCTAGTGCGTATGAAAATCCAAACAAGTAAACCAGAGTCTCCGGATGGAACTGTGGCGATTATATTTGTAGATGCCCTCTGAAGTTTTGGACGTTACAGACGGATACGGATGACTGGATGCCAGTTACGTACATGTAGCCTAAATCCAACCCTTGCGTATGAAAGTTGTCCTTTAAATTGTACAATAGGTGGTTAGCATTCCCTTTTGCATATTGGTGTCTAGGAGAGTCTTGCATATTATTATTATTTTGACAGTTCATATTAGCCTGTTCTTTCTGTATCTTGTTACGTCCCTCTGAGGACCTGGTTATTCCCCAGGTGTGTGTTCATGTCTTCTAAAGGTATCCTAGCTGGGATCGTGGTCTTCTCCATTTATTCGAAGATGACATGACTTGGTTCCTCCTTGCTACTTCCACTTAGTCCTTTTATATATTATGTACTTCTTCCTTTTTATTTTGGTTGGTAGTGGATGTGTCTCCACCCAACATATTGTATCAAAATAATTCATTATATGATATCTTTTATTTTCTTATTTTGTGGATGAGATTAGTTAGTTGTGTTTTACTGTATTTTATAGCTTATGTATACATACAAGGCCCTGTACTTCGTATGTATACAGCTGGCATGTCTACGTACTTAGTCCTATATATTTTGGGACTGGGACGTTACATGTTTTTGTGGTGGCCCATGCAGGTCAAGTTTATCACTTTGGTTACGTTATTGTACCGATGTAAGCCTGCATATATGATTAGAGTCTAGAATCTCATCCACCTACTTGACATCCTTTCTTGACTTCAAATTCCGAACTCTCGTTTGACCCCCTTGATTTGCATCTTGCTTGACTCCTTGTATCGTCAATTCTTAGTTTCATGCTTAGTGACAACTAGGAAGATGACTACACTAGTATATGCTCATAGGTTAAACACATGGCTAGAAGGATTACATTGACAATTAGTATGCATTGAGGTCTTATTTGTGTATAAAAGCATTTATGTTTCCTAAAAGTATGATCTTAAGAGTTAGTAAATTCTAAGTTGGGTAGTAGAGATGGATTTTATCTTGATACTACTAAAGGATTGATAAATTGAGAAAACAAAATATTGATTTTTGTGAAATAGTTACGATTTATTAGAGTATGAAATCGATATAAGAAATAGCTTCAGATTTTTAAATTTAGTGGTACGATTTACAAGTTTATTTTTGAAGGATGATAGTAAAAATTTTGGTTTAAAATATTTTGGAAGATATGAAATTGATTGAAGAAAATTTCAAATTTCAAATTTATATTTGATGATTGATTGATAAGATTATTTTGAGTTTAAAGTTGGATTGGTAACATTAAAAACTTGATGAACAATTTATTGGTGTTATGATAAAGGTTAATTTGAGATTGTTGGAAGGTATTCACGAAAGGACTGATAAATCCTGTAAGATGGAGAAAACAAAAATTTGAAGGTTTTAGAAATACTTATGATAGATGGGATGTGAAAGAGAAAAAAATATCTTAAGTTTTTCGTGTCATGTGATTTAAAAATAAAGTTATTTAGATTTTGAGTTTAAGGTTTCGATTTGTGTATTAAATGTTGGTAAAAAAATAAGGAGAGAAAAGGTGTTGACAATAATCTAAAAGGATACCTCGAGATTTATTAAAGGAATTAAAATTTTAAAGTATGATTATACTTGACGACATAAAATGATTTTTGGTAAATTAATTTGAGAATCCCATTGAGAATTGTTAAGGAAGCTTGAAAAATTAGACTTGTATTAATAAGAAACCAAGATAGACATGGGGTCACCTTAATGAGATGGAAGTATACCCCATTAATTGTCATATCATCCATGATCATTACACATACACAAGTGAAGTTATTTATCTACCAAACCATGTGATTATATCTCAATTTTGACTTACTCGACCTTTCCCCAAATCCAGATCTTTTATTGTGACCTTCTAACCGTTTAAAATTTGAGAAATGAATTAATCGTTCCTTGACTGTATCCACCTAGGAGACTATCTTCTCTCTGAAAACTGTGTCCCTAAATTATTTTACTAGATTGCTTAATTAATTTTATTTCATGCTTCAACTTGATCTTCTTTAATGTTTGTGCATTAATTGTCACTTCATGAACTCCCACTTTCTATTTTAGATCTTTTTGTGTTCTTTATCTTGACTTTGATATTTGGAGTGCAATACTAGATGTTACCTTCTAACAAATTTTATATGTAAGACCTAGACGAGCTCACCTTCATGTAGGTATATCACGTGCCACTAAAACACGTCTTCTTGTACTCTATTTTTATGATATGACTTTTGGGCCAAAAAGACTAAACTATAACCTTTACCATGATACCGATATATTTTTCGACCAAGGATAAGGATTCAACCTCGACTCAATTCTTTCGATCCGATATGTGATCTTGTTCTACTTAATTCCTTAAATGCTTAACTTTGAGCTTTATCTTAATTGCTTGACCCATTGTCCCACCACACTACTAGTTTAACTCTTGTAAGTTGGGTAGAATACCTCATGACCTAACAAACCTTTGTCCTTGTGACCTGTATTGATAAGTTTACTTAGACTATAGAATTCAGAGGACCCAAACTTATCTAGTCAACCAAGCCATAGATAAGAAAGCACTAGGACGACTGCATATGCCCAAACTTCGGGCAAGACTTAGATTTTAATGGATCTTTGACTATTTAATTTCCTTCATTAGTATTCCCTTATATTTTGACTATCTTATGATGCTAATTTAGCCTTAGTTTTGCAAGCTTATTCTTTTATCGAGCTTGTTCATGACATATGTGTTATTGGGGACGCCCACTAATACATTGTCTAATCAGAACCGGTGCATGATGGTCAGATCAACCTAGTGCACTTTGGTTCGCTTTTCATATATTGTTCGACGTGGATGGAGACGTAGTTAAACTTGGCCTCTAGAATTCCATCCGTGACTGCCTTGGCAATTCTTTTTGAAAATTTTCAATCGTCTTTGAACCACTTATTCGTATTCGATAATATCTTCTTCGAACTCTTTATTATTTTCGTCTTTCGCCTATATTAGAAAGACAAACACTCGTACTTGATATCCCCTTAGTTGCCCACCATCTATTACCAAGATAGTTAACCACTGACCAACCAATGTGACTATATCCCCGTCTTGAGTTACCTTTTTCCTCTACCCTAGATTCATTATCGCAACCTTCTAATCGTTCTTGAAACTTGAAAATGATTCAAATCATTTCCTTAACCATACCTTAAACCTAGACGACTATATTTGCTCAAGAAACCATCTCTCCTAAATGTCTAAATTATTCTGTTTGACCTACTCAATTCCTTTCTATTCTCTAATTCGTGTTATCATAATTTTATTACCTTAACTAGCAACCCTTCTTCAATCCCATAACCATGATGTATTTTTGCAGATATCAAAATCACGATCTTCCAATGCATGTTTGTGTCGAACATCGTTTCTTCGCCTCATCCAAAAATTTAATCGTATTTCGGTATTGATGAACTCTTTCTATCTTCCCTACCCTAGCTATTCCTAAGTTTCGAGGACGAAATTCTTGTAAGTTGGGTAGGATGTAAAATTCCTAAATTTCTACTATGATTTTTTTAATAAATATGGTATTAATTTTTGTACTTCGTATTTGTACGTCGCGTATGAGTTTGCGTTTCGTAAATTTCTCGTCAAGTACGAATATGTGCGAAGTACCTATTTTTATAAAACGTTTGAATTATATAGACGTAGAAAATATTTCAAAATAATAGACGATAAATATTTTATATTGGTTGAAGTTGTAAATGCGTCGCGCCGAGGATTGCCAAACTTTATTTATATTTAAGAAAGGTTATTTTATTTTATGGTACAAGTATAACTAGTAATTTAGAAAAACTGTATTTTATGTAAGTATTATTTTTGCATGCAAGTGTATATATATTTGTATTTTCAAAATTAATTATTATCACTAATATATTATTTCGAAAAATGTATATTAAATATGGGTTGATTTAATATGTAATTAATTATGGTGATTTAAGTTGGAAAAAAATATATTAAGTTATTTAAATACAGTTTAAATTAGAGGTAGAATCTATCTACATTGGATTATATTTGATTGAGTTACTTTTAAATCAATTTTAATTAAATAGTGGAAAATCCAAGGGGAATTAAAACTCTTCTTAGTCCTTATCTAGATAAGACTTTTGTAAACCCCCTGATTTTTTAAAATAAATATTTGTGGCATTTTTGGATTTTTAAATAACTATTTATTGACTTATTATATAATTTGTATTATTTTACATATATTTAGTATAGTGCTCATTAGTGAATTTAGTAAAAAAATATATAAAGTTATTTTTCTAGTACATTAAGGATCTAAACTATATTATACAATTTTTCTCAAAATTTTAGGATTTATTTAATAAATTTTATTACTTTTTACATCTTACTTATATTGTACACTATTTACAAAATATAGAATAAATGTCAAATTAGTATTAAATATTTCAGCTTGTATAAATGAGATTTTTTTTACATACTAATTTGTATAAATGTCAAATTAGTATAGATGAAGGTTGTTTAAATAAATATTAACTCTATTTATTATCTATAGTAATTTTAAATAATATTATAGATAATTTAGATAAATATAAATAATATTTTAAATAAATACTAATCCTACTTCTACTAGGAAAACATCTCTATCTATATCCTATCCTAACAAAGCAAACTCTAATTTATTTAAATCAAATTCTATCTAATTTAGGAGATAAATCTAAAATAAATACCTATATAAACCCAATACATCCCCCTTCTATCAGCCATAGTTCGAAAAAAAATTTAGTCCAATAGAAACTCTAAAATTCGTCGTTAGAATTCAATCCCGCTTTTTAGCAGCAAGAGCAACTTGGAACGACGATATCTCCTAGCTCCGATCTCCGTTTCGCCTCCAGTTTTCTTTTAAAAGAGGCGTATCGCGATAAGGTTTCCAGAAACATATTTTAATAGACAAAATTCGTTTTTATAGATTTCTGAAAAACTATTTGAGTATTAGATGTCCGAAAAACAAACGTATTTTGATATTTTTATGATTTCGGGAGATTTTGGGCACGAAAATGCGATCCGTTTAGTTTTTCGGAAAGCTGATATGAAAATCTATACCATATTCTAATTTCAAAATTTATTAAATAAATCTAGTAGGTACAGTATTAATTATAATTAGATAATAGACTATTTTCAGCATTCGGAGATGTTTTTTTGGACCTTAGTTCATCGGCAGCTATTGTTCCACCTACTTTCTTGTCTGATCTTAGCTACCACAGTGCTCAGGACTCAGGCAAGCATACCTTGCTAATTAACTGTCATATTATTTATTTTTTGCACTATTTACTTTGTTTCATATTTGTTATTTTTAATTGTTATAAACTACGCGTCCAAGCCACACTTGGGTACAAACGACTCTATTAGTCGTTTCACTTTACTATATGCATGTCAACTTAGTTTTAGCGGACTACCTTCTTGTTGGGGGATATCTTTATATCTCCTTGGGCCATGACACTCACACTACATGGTTTGAGATATTTTGCTAGGGGCACGACTTATGGACTGGCCATCTCTAAAGTCGTGTGATGGTAGATGTTCGTAACTGCTATGACCAGGGTATAAAGACTCAAGTAGTTACAAAACTGGACGGGTTATGGACATAACTTGGATAGTATGGAAAAGATTGGGAGAGGACAGTCGCTAGTGCGTATGGGAATCCAAACAGGTAAACTACAGTCTCCGGATGGAACTGTGGCGATTATATTTGCAGATGCCCTCTGACGTTTTGTACGTTACGGACGGATACAGATGACTGGATGCCAGTTACGTACATGTAGCCTAAATCCCACCCATGCGCATGAAAGTTGTCCTCTAAATTGCACAATAGGTGGTTAGCATTCCCTTTTGTATATTGGTGTCTAGGATAGTCTTGCATATTATTATTATTTTGATAGTTCATATTAGCTTGTTCTTCCTGTATCTTTTTACGTCCCTCTGAGGACCTGGTTATTCCCCAGGTGTGTGTTCATGTCTTCCGCAGGTATCCTAGTCGGGATCGTGGTCTTCTCCATTTATTCGAAGATGACGTGACTTGGTTCCTCCTTGCTACTTCCACTTAGTCCTTTTATATATCATGTACTTCTTCCTTTTTATTTTGGTTGGTAGTGGATGTGTCTCCACCCAACATATTGTATCAGAACAATTTATTATATGATATCTTTTATTCCCTTATTTTGTGGATGAGATTAGTTAGTTGTGGTTTACTACATTTTACAGCTTATGTATACATACAAGGCCCTGTACTTTGTATGTATATAGCTGGTATGTCTACATACTTAGTCCTACGTATTTTGGGACTGGGGCATTACATATCCCATTCGACAGGATATGGCTGTCAAATCCCCATCTTTTGGAGTGTTGCTCGCTTTTCTTTAGCGTCATAACGAGCTTACAACTCTTTGATGGCCCGTTGTATTTCATTCGACACTGTAGGCCCAATTTTTTATGGAGTATATGATGCTGCCCCTGCTTGGCTCGCGATGGGAAGCACATTGGACCCACCGTTAGCCCCTGGGTTTGAAGTAGGAGTGGAGACAGTAGGAGACTTTCTAACGTATTTAGGCTCTCCTCGAGAACCTCTATATGTTTCTACTGATTAGAGCATTCTCTGCTTTCCGCATTGTTGTCACCTTCGGCCATAAACATGATACCATGTACGGGTGGGTAGAAGAGACAATAGATCTTTCGCTCTCCAGTTCAGAAGGCTGAGTCCCGTCATCTTGAGGGTAAACTAGTAGGTTGTAATCATCTTCCGACTCATTGTAATTGCTATTCCCAATTTTTTGGGTACCTGCGCCTGTAGAGGTATCTGTGTCATACAGCCCCTCATCGGATTGGAAAGTCGGATTGTCATAAACGGTGGGGGGTTGGCTACCCCCAGTTGCAGCGTTATCTCTTTGTGCCAAGGATCCAGATCTGGCATACGTGCCTTGGAAAACCCTCGTACTGGGCATTCATATGTTTTGCGCATTCGCATGTTTTAAAAATTTTAAACTTTTTCAAAGGAACGTGAAAAGTGCATTTTTGAACGAGTTTTTAAAGGAAGAAGTTTTTGTGAAACAACCACCTAGATTTGAAGATTTTGAAAAACTTGATTACGTTTTCAAGCTTAGAAAAGCGCTTTATGGACTCAAACAAGCACCACGTGCTTGGTATGAACGCCAAAATGTGTTCCCACTTTAAAATGGTTTTTCAAAAGGAAGAGTTGATACAACCCTGCTTATCAAACCTTCAGTTGACAGTATTTTACGTGTGCAAATTTACGTTGATTATATCATTTTTGGTTCTACTAACGAAAAACTTTGTCAAGATTTTGCTAAGTATATGCAGAGTGAGTTTGAAATGAGTATAATTGGAGAGCTCAACTACTTCCTAGGACTCCAGATCAAACAACACTCGCAGGGAACCTTCATCATCAAGCCAAGTACACGAAGGATTTACTAAAGAAGTATGGCTTTAACAATGTATAGCCTATCGGCATGCCAATGGCTACATCAATATGACTTGACATTGATGAAAGTGGCAAACCAGTCGACCAACGTAAGTGTCGAAGTATGATTGGTAGTTTACTTTACTTAACTGCTCGTCGTCCTGATATAATGTTTCGTGTTTGTATTTGTGCACGATATCAAGCTAATCCTAAGGAATTACACCTACGCGATATTAAACGTATCTTCGGATACCTTAAAGGAACTTCTACAGTCGGCTTATGGTATCCCAAAACCACATCGTTTGACCTGATTGGTTATTCCGATGCTTATTTTGCTAGATGTAAAGTAGACTGTAAAAGTACCAGGAGTACATGTCATTTCCTAGAAAAAGATTTAGTCTCTTGGTTTAGCAAGAAGCAAAACTCTATAGCATTATCAGTAACTGATGCTGAGTACATCGCCGCAGGATATTGTGGTGCTCAGATTTTATGGATGAAGCAAACCCTAGAAGACTATAATATGCACTACACTAAGATTTCCATTTATTGCGATAACACTAGCACTATTAACTTGACTAAGAATCCAGTTTGTCATTCACGCACTAAAAACATATAAATATGTCACCACTTTTTACGTGATCACAAACAATACGAAAATATCTGCTTAGAATTTATGGACACAGATCAACAACTAGCAGACATATTCACAAAACCACTAGCCGAAGATCGTTTCAACTATTTGCATCGAGAGTTAGGCATACTTGAATTTTCAGACTCATAATGCATTATGATTAATAAAAATACTTAAAACTTGATATTTATCGATTTATTAATTAAAGTTATTTTGGGTACAAGCCGAAAGGGTCCTTCTGTCAACAAGGCATAAAAGCCTAAGCGATACGGTGCCAAGTATCTTCAGACTACCGCTAGTTGGGATTTGGCCCCTACAGCTAACCCAAGGTGTTAATGAAATCAAAGTGTTACAAGTTTATGAAGTATTTTTATAATTTATTACACAAAAAAATGACCTAAAATTCGAGTGGTCGAACTCGGACCGAGTTCTGACCGAGGTCGGGCCGAACTCTGTGGGGACTGCTTTTATAAATAGCAGGGAACAGTAGCCCCCTCTCTTCCCTATTCATCCCCTTCAACCTCCCAAATAGCTGCCTCCAAACCTTAAAACCCTAACCCTAGATTTTAGTAAACCCTTTTCCAAGCCTCAAAACTCTAATTTCTTAGATCTAAAGGCTCTAGAAAGGCATTCTCCATCGATTTTTGATCTCCATTGAGGTATATATCTATCGTTTCTTTCTCAATATTTTTACGGCTTCTAGAGTTCCGAAGGGGAAGAAAGCTAGAGACACCGCTTCGTCTTCCACTTCGGACTATGAACCGGTCAATATGTTCAATCCTGCTTGTCCCAGTGACGATGAGGACTTTGACTCATCCCACTTTTTCTCTTTCGAGAGATCAATCAATTGGTTTACTCATTTTAGGTATCGAGAAATTTTCTTGGGAAAAGCTATCAACTTTATTGTTCTCTCGGAGTATGCTACGACTTTTGAAAACCTAGGACTCCAAGAATTACTAGAGACTTTCCACTCAATCTATGACAATGTTGTCTGCATGTTTTATTGCAACATGCAAGAAACATACGACAATATTCATTCATGTGTCAGCGATAAGGAATTTAAATTTAGTTCTGAAGACTTGAGCAAATATTTCCAAATACCAGACATTGGTGACGCTCTCGTTAATATTACGAAAGTTCAATTTTCTGAAGGCATGACACTTGAGCCTTTCAAGGTAGCGTTGTGTCATCCGAGTCCAGTTCCCCGGTCACGGTCGTATGCATGTTACCTCAACCAACAATTTTATAAACTCCATTGTACTATCTATTCATCTCTACTACCTAAGACGGGATCCAATGATGAAATCACACTCTTAGAATTATCTGCTATGTATCATATACATTTTAGGGTTATATTTTCTTTCTCCAAGACTATGACAGCATCCATGACCAGTTGTCGGTGAGCAGGCCGAAACCTCATTTATCCTATGTATCTGGCGGTCATCTTTCAGAAATTTAACATTGATCTAGATATGTGTTCTATCTCTGGAACGCCTTCAGAGCTCTTTAGGTCTAGAAAGTTCCTTCACCCTCCTAGTGATGCTCTACCTCTACCTTTACCTGCTCCAGCCGTAGCCCAGCAGACGCTCCAGCCCCTACAGCTCCAGGCTATACCGTTGATGAGTTATATCAGAGGTTCGATACTTTTGTCACACTTCAGGGACAACAGCATCAGAACTATCTAGCTCGCTTTGGAGACACTGAGTTTCATCACATTTCTCAGGCCCAGGTCTTGAGAAATGCGATGGCTGATATTCAGTGGACGATGGCAAATCATCCCACTACACCGACGACCATCCTCTGTCACCCTATTTTCGACGGACCAAGACTCGAGGATCATTCTACTTTTGGCTTCTTCGATCTGATAACGGCCTACTTCGATCCTCAGCCTCCTGCTGATGTCTCGGATGAAGCTGATGCTTGATTACTATTTTGGACTAGTATTTTATGGACTTGTTTGGTGGTTTTTGATGATGTAGTGACAGTTTTTTATTTTGGACTATCTTATTGGTAGCATTGGTTTATGTTTATGCACTTTGGACTTCAGTTGTAGTTGCTTTTTATGTTAGTTGTCTTCATCTACTACACATGTTTTATTACTGCTACTACTGCTGTTCTCGTTCATATATTTAAGACATTGACTTGTTAGTTCCTATAATATTCGGTATTACTCTATTTTTTCTTTGTTGTTGTTAGATTCACAAATTACGAGGGAGCCATATTTTGAGTACATGACAAATAGGGAGAAGGTGCATATACCAAAATTTTCTCGTTTCAAAACAAGTCAGGTATAAATTTTAAAGTTACATATTATTTGTTATATTTTGGTATAGACTCAAAGTTTGTCAATTATCAAAATGGGAGAGATTGTTTGCCCGTTGGTTAATGATCACACCTGGTTTTGGTAATAACGTTAACTTTGGTCAATACGCAAAATACATATACTGCTAAGAGTTTACAGGTTTCATGTTAGAAGAATAACAGTATCCAAAAGCTGCGTCCTACTGCTACAAAGTACAAACATAGCGTCTTCATCAAGAACCAAATGCAATGAAATCAAATTAAACTTTTTCATATTTTCTTCTGTATTTTTACTTTTGTTGAGTCTAGAAAAAATATGTAAGATTGATCAGGATCGGTACTGTCTTAGGTGTTTATCAGTCCACAAAAATTAGCCACCTATCCGTATATATAAATCCAAAAGTCCACTTTCTAAAAAGACCAAAAACCTAACAGATTTGGCCCAACAGATCTGACATAACCTAGGCAGAACTCGGGCAGAACTCGGTCCGAGTTCTGCCCGAGTTCAGTCCAAGTTAGTTTCATATTTGATTTGAATTCCCTCCAAATTTGCATCCAACGTTCGAATGCGAGATTTCTGCATTCGAACTCTTCCCGAATCCGATCTACAAAAATAATATAAATAGAGACGAACTTTTCCATTTTCAAATCACTCATTCATTCAATCTTCTCTTCTCTATTCATTTCTAAGTGTTTTTTACAAGCTACACTTTCAAATTAAGCCTATACTACTCTTAGCCAAGCCAGTACAGTTTCGGTTTAATCAAGAGTTTGGTGTTGAAGAGTTGTATCATAGACGACATTCAGAAAATGTTCTAGTTTTCAACATCGTCCTTTGGAGTCAATCGTGCGCTCGTCGACAAGCACGATGTTATAAGAGACTACAAGCTCTCAATTAGCTTATGACTTAGTGGATTAAAATCGAGCAAGAGTACTCGAGACTGGACTAGTCCTCTCAGGGGGGATACCAGTATACATTGTTGTGTCGCTAATTTGATCTTTTTGACTCTTTAATGTAATTTATTTACTGTCATTTACCTGCCATAGTATAAGTTTTGGATAATTTTTAATTGGTGATATTTTTTGCTGCAGACGCACACACTCTATTCACCCCCCTCTAGAGGTGTTAAATGGTCCTACACCTTCAAGATCTCCTTATAAGTAGTAGCTTGACTGGTAGCGACATCTAGGAGAATCTCGCGAGATAATCCTTTCATGAATCTTCGAGCTTTACTTTTAGGGGTGTTGACGATGTACTCTACTAAATGGCTGAGGCGACTAAATTCTGCAGTATACTCGTTGACGGTAAGATTTCCCTGCTCTAGTCTCTCGAATTAACTTTCTAAGGCCTCCCGAGCTACGTCGGGGTAGAACTTCTTCTTGAATAGCTCCTTGAACTCTTCCCAAGTCACATCTGGTATGGAAAGTCGGGGCTCATCTCGATACCATGTCTGGGCGATCTCAAATAGTTGTATGATGGCTGACTCTATCTTCAAATCTTCAGGAGCTCGAGCCATTTGAAGAAGCTGCTTTGCATTATCTATCCCCTCATCAGCATGGAGAATCCCTTTTGTCCCATAGAATTCAAAGGGCCTGAGGTTCATGAAGTCCTTGTAAGTTCCATGGCGAGGTCGGGGAGCATCTCTAGTCAGAAGAGCCTCTCCCAAACTATCATAAAAATTATTAGCCTGCTCAGTCTTGGAATCGATAAGTCGCTGTAAGGTCCAAGAAGCTGAGCATTGTCTAGTCCAGGTGGTGGAGGTGGAGTCTGCGGAGAAAACAATGGGGGTGGTAGAATATCATCTCTGCGGAACCTTGAGGTGTATAGATGTGACTGGTCGCCTTGATGAATAAACTGGCCTCCATGTGATGGTAGGGTCCCATCTGTAGAAGTTACACCTGCAGCTGGTGGGTTGCCCGTGAGAGTGGTGTTCCTGTCCTGAGAATCCATTAACTACAATAAAATAAAATCATTAAACGGTTGCAAGATTCAAGCCGGATGCAAATCAAAGAATAGTTGAAGTCAAATATGGAGATCAATAACGTGTTAAACATGTGGAGGAGGTACTTAAAATCTAATCCTATTCGTAGGCCCGTAGTAGTACGACTAACTTAAGTACTACCACGAGTTCGTAATCTTTACAAAAATTGACCAACATGGACCACTATAAAAACTTGTCACAACCTGCTCCTGGATAACCGAGTACGAGTTCATAGCCAAGCCCAGCCTACATCACGGTATTAATGGTAGAATGCTATCTAGTAACACACAATAAATCCTCTACACATACAAGTGATCATAGATACAAATCATACTCAGTAATAACACAAACCAAGAAAATAAGTGTATAATAGATAATAAAATAATAAGATCCAAATCCAGCAGTAGAAAGACTAAATACATAATAATACTATGGTCCATCCGGAGACAAATTCGATCCGACTATGAAAGTAAAACTAAAGCATAATAAAAAGTAAATCTAGATCCCTCCAAAGATCGATCATGGCTCCTGAGATTCAGTACCAACATCGTCGACACCACTCTCTAATTGTCCATAATAAGAAGTGTAGAGATAAAGAACAATGAGTACGAGTTCATTGCATTTAATGTAGTTAGCACAAAATAAACTAGAAAAATAAGAAACAGTAACGATAAAGAACATGCAAAGAACTAGCAAGATATGAACTATATATGAGAAACAATAACCATAAACAAGTAAGCCAATTGAAAAAAACATGTAGCTAATGAACTAAACTATGATCATGAACAATAGAAATAAGAGTGTGTGAAATACCTTTCGATACGTGAACGACTGGGCTAATATAGTACATCATAGATGGCTATCCACATTTTTAAGGTACGACTAACACATACATGAAGTGTATGACTTAGTTATCCACATTAAACATTAATTTGGGTTTGTTCATGTACCTACCGAGTATTTTCCCTCTTGACTCACTAAACAACAATATAATCAATAACACAATAAGCCTACTGTGTCACCATCGTGTCTCAATGGAATATCAAACAAGGACACACAATAAAGAAAGCATTATAATGTACTAAAAACATAATCCAATACTGTACTTGCCTGAACTCTTGAACAAACTGTTCTCACAAATCAAGGATGAAAGGAACGCAGACTTAGAAACTATCAACCCATATTACACCATCATACCACGAATCGTGCACGAAAGCCACAAATCAATTCTAAGATTCTAATTCTAAAATTATGGAATAATGGCTAATGGATTAACTTATCTAATAATATTTAATTCTGAAATAAATAACTTAAAAATGTAATTTAACCTGATAATAATCTGAAATATATTTTAAATAAGGAATTTTGGATATAGAAAGTCACAGTTCTAATTTTGGAATCTAAAGCACGCAAATTGAGGCATACCATTGACTGACTAATCAAACGTTATGAACTCAAAGATCTGAAATTTCATATTGATA
Source organism: Iris pallida (assembly GCA_029216955.1). Lineage (NCBI taxonomy): Eukaryota > Viridiplantae > Streptophyta > Magnoliopsida > Asparagales > Iridaceae > Iris > Iris pallida. The sequence goes on along the minus strand of JANAVB010003400.1, from coordinate 30,296,426 downwards.
GATTTTAGTACCACAAGTGCAGCAAAATTGACCGTGCCATAAAATCACAATTTGGTCAAAAGTTATCGTCGTTATGACTAACCGTGACCAAATCGGTGATTTATCGATCAAATCTGAGTTCAGCCTAATAAATAAAATACTAAAAAGTTCTTAAATTTTGGAAAAATTATATACAATAGATCGTCGTGTCAGCTTTACAAAACTTCAACCGGATCATAAATCGGAGTTCGGGATCTCCCGAAATCTAGAATACCGTACGATGTGTCGAGTTGTGGACAACTAACACTCAAATAAATTCCCGAAAATTCCAAACAAAATATCAGTAAATAAATTATATATCATAATTAAATCTGACCTCAAGATGGTTCCAAGAAAAAATGGCACACAAAAATGACGTAGGGCTGTCCGCAATCGCTCTGTGAATTCGGAAGTCTCTTAGGGATCAAAGCTCTCAAAACCGGCAACAAATATTATAGGGTTTTCGAAACTCTTATATATATATATATTTATATATATATATATATATATATATATATATATATATATATATATATATATATATATATATACTGCAGCCTTCTTAAGAGAGGTGGTGGAAGCTGCGACTTCTGCCGTGTGTCAAGCATCCAACGGCCCCGCTCAAGTCAAGGACGGCTGGATGGCCTCCCTGCTTGGGTTTGAGTCGGTTAATCGCGGCTTCCATATAAGAAAATGTGCACATTTAGCACCCCAGGCTGACAGGTAGGCCCGCTCCCCTGTGTTGTGCGACTGACGAATGGGCCGCCTGGTGTCGACTAGCCTGTGACTGTGCAATTAAATTTCTAAAGTGATTTAAAAATCAATTTAAAGCCAAATAAATCTAAATATTTTCCTAAAATTTCCAAAAAATTTCTAAAGTGACGAATGGCCTCTCTACTTCTTTCCATTGTTGCTACTAACTACTGCTAATGCTGCCGTTTGAATACTCTACTACTGCTATTGTTGCTCTATTCTTCTTCATGTTGTGCTATTGTATCTACTGAGACTAATGAACTGCTATGCCCTCTGCCTTACTATTGTCGCTATTACAAACAGTAAGTACTGCTGCTGTTACAAACAACAGTACCTTTGTCGATACTACTTCCTATGCTGTTGTTATGATACTTCCCTGCTCTTTCTCTCTCTATCCCCAAATTGCTACTACTGTCTACTGCTTGTGCAAATGTAGACAAAGCAGTACAGTTGCTTGCTTCTATGGCTCTTATAATGCCATTATCGTTGCCACTTGCTGTTAAGTGTGCAGCAGCTGCTGCAATAACTGCTTATCAATGCAGCTATGCTGCTATTGGCACCCAACAGAAAGGTAGCAGTTGCTACCTACTACCTACAGTGCAATATCTCCCCTTTTTAACACTCTACTCACCACACTACACACACATGATCATGAACATAAACACTTTCATCTATGTATACATACAAAACACCACATAAACCTATATGTATCAACCTATCTATATATATATATATATATATATATATATATTTTATATATATATATATATATATATATATATAATTTTTTTGATCCACTAACTCATTTATTCTTGCCAGAGTAGCAAAATATTGTAGCCTTTACAAGTATACCCAACTAAAAGAAAAGGAGAAAAGACAGGGAGCGGGGGGGCTATCCCCCGCTCTGAGGCGGACGACCTTCATAAAGAAAAAAAGATCAGCTGTGAAGTTGAAGCCAGAAACCCTCTCTGGTGTACTTACAAAGTCTGCTAGCCTTGTGGATCTGTCTGTGGACCTCGTGGATGAGTTGGTTAGCGGTGAACTGGAACCCCTCATATCTAAATTTGTTCTAATTCTTCCAAATAACCCATATGATAGTGGCGGCAACGATTTGGTGTCCGTACGAAGCTTTGCCCCAGGCGGCGAGGAGATTGTTGAAGCCCCCAACGTCTTGGTCTGTAAGGTAGAGGTTGGTGAACCTGACCCATACTTTTGTAGCTAGGTCTCCAAAATAGAGGATATGCTCAGTAATTTCTTCCTGCATATCCGAGCAGCAATGACACGCGGAGGCTAAGCTGATGCCTATGGTAGCGAGGACTTCATCGGTAGGAAGTTTCCTACAGAGCGCTCTCCAAATCAGGAAAGAGCACTTCTTGGGGATGCAAGACTGCCAAAACACCCCAATGATGGGGGAAGGAGCACCAATACTGTGTACCACTCGACACACAATAGCCAAGATGAACAAACCATTAGACGTCAGGGACAACCTCAGGGTGTCTCGTTCTGTCCCGATCGCCAGACCAGAGTCGACAATAGCAGCCACGGCCTCCTCCTCGATCCAGTCCGTAGCCCGCTCCCAGTTCCCCTCCCCCTCTCCGGTCTAAAACTCTCTGATTGTGGCGGAGCTAGGGGCGCCCAACATAGAGGGAAGGAGGAAGTCCCCGATCCACCTTTCAGAATATATAGGCGATTTGCCCGATCCCATCTATAGGCGAATCAATGGCTCGGCGTGCTGCCGGCCGTTAAGAATATGATGCCAAGAAGCTGAGGATCTGTTGTTGTAGGAGGCGTTGGTCGGATGTGAGTGCTTGAAGTATCTTCCTTCATGAAGCGAGCCCACAAGGAGTGGGTCTCACGGAGCTTCCACCACATCTTCATCGAGCATGCGTCAATAACGTGGGCCAATTTTATGAATTCGAAGCCACCCTCTGTCGTGGGTCTAGCCATGGTGTCCCAGCTGGCCCAGTGATGCTTTTCCTTGCCGTCGTAATGTCCCCATAAAAATTTGGCGAAGAGATTTTCAATGATGGTAATGACCTTCTTCGGGGAAGAGCAGACAGCCAGAGTGTAGACCGGAATGGAGGAGAGCACATGATGGATGAGAGTAATCTTACCTCCAGGTGATAGGACATCGTTGTGCCATCCCTTGATTTTTTTTTTAATTTTCCCCAGTAACCCTTCGAAGAGTCCCGCATTAGATCTACTGTACACCAACGGGCACCCTAGGTAGGTGAATGGGGGGTACTCGACAGAGAATGAAGTGATGATGGTGAGCGTGGTGATGTGGTCTTTGTCGGCTATATGGTGGGTGTATATAACACTCTTGGAGGGGTTAACTCGCTGTCCGGAGCATTTGGAGTATCTCTGCAGCGTGTTGTTAACTACTTCTACGGATCCTACGTCACCAGAAGAGAAGATGAGGATGTCGTCAGCGTAAGCCAAGTGAGTGATGATCGGACAGCCGCTGGCAGTATGGAAGTGCTTGAAGCGAGGGGAGCTCAATATTTGGTTCAGATTTCTGCTCAGCGCTTCTGCGGTTATGATAAATTTGGTTGACGACAAAGGGTCTCCATGTCTGACACCGCGGCTAGATTTCAAGAAACCGTCTGTTTGGCCATTTATAAATGAAGAAAACCATGCATTACTGATCGACCTCCAAACGATGTCTATCCAAGTTTTCGAGAACCCGAAGGCCCTGAGCACCTAGATCATGAAATGCCAATCAAGTCTGTTGTAGGCCTTTTATATCTCCAGCTTAATGGCGATGTTTCCTCCCCTCGACGGGAATTTCATGCAGCAGATCATCTCTTGGGCCAACAAGATGTTATCTAGAATGTTGCGACCGCGGACAAAACCACTTTGCTCGTCCGAGATAAGCTTGGGGAGAAGCCCTGACATACGATTTGCTATAATCTTGGAGGTGATCTTGTTGGTGAAGGTGCACATGCTCAGGGGATAGAAATCTTTAAAAGTCTTTGGGTTGTTCTTCATAGAGATGAGGATCAGGTTGGCACTGGATATAGATTTGGGGTATCTGGTTCCTTAAAAGAAGGCGGTAACCGCTTCAGCGCCCATACTGCATCTTTGACCTTACACTCAGTGGTTAGAATCTGCAGTTGGATGTTATATGTCATCAACAAGATGGGGGATCACTACGAGAAAGTCCTCGTGTTTGTATATGACTTCTTTGCTGAACAGGTTGGTATAGAAATCCACCACGGCCGACTGGATGTCGCGGTGTTCGTTAAGGATGCGACCGCTCTCATCTTTGATCTGGTGGAGATTAAGTTGTTGTCTGCAACCCTTAATAAAATAGTGGAAGTAACTCCTGTTCTTATCTCCCACAGTTGTAACCCCACTTTCTAAAATAAGAATAAACATTATTTTACATATAATTACTTAGGGACTTGAGAAATGAATTTAATTTTAAATTTTTTTCTTTCAGCATGGCTTGGCCCATTTCCATTTTGGGCCAATTCCATTCTTAGCTATTTATTCCTGAACCATTTCATTTAGTGGGTTGTATTACTGCAGGAAGAGAACTTCACTTCTCATTTCCATAACCGTTTATTTCAAACCTTTTTATTTCCTTCTCTTTGATTGATCAACTCGGTTGATGCAAATTCAAATTTCCCTAAACTCTGATGATTCTCAGAGATTTGAATCTCTAACAAACTTTTGAATTAGTAGAGTTTTCCCTAAATTGTTGGCGCCAAAATCAACCAGGGACCATGTGCTCGATCCTTAGCAAATTTCCTATTTAAGTTCCTTTTTCCTTTCTCCTTCTTCATCCCGTCCACTAATACTCCAGATCTGAACATTGAGCTCTTGAAGGAAGAAACCCTGGCAGCAATGGTGAGCTTTTCCACAGACGACTAGGCTCAGTGACGACGGGGACAACGACGAATTGATCCAGCTGTGAAGGACCCCATTCTGTGATCTTCTTTCCATCAATTTTCCCATTTGCTTAGTAAGTAAACATCATATTGCTTTTGTAGGAATTTGTCCAAATTCCTAATCCTTTCAGTGATTGAACTTCTGAATTCAGATCTATATTCCCTGAATTATTGATAGGCCTCATCGAAGAAGGAGTTGTTCTAGATATTTGAAACTGGTAAGCATCGATTCTTTGATCGATTTATTCTGATAAGTTTATTCCTAAAATTTCATATCCTGTGTTCTTGTATTGAAGATCGGATCAGGATTGGGTCGATCTAACCAATAATTGAAATCTGCAAATAAAAATTTTGGTGAGTCTCGATCTTCTATTGATTTTGATCTAAGTATTATGTTTGTGTGCGTATGTGGGTGGATCTTGAATTTGTTCCTCTGTTCTTGGTTGATGAGATTTCGAGCCAACATCAGAATTTGGCTGAAGATTGGATAAGCGAAGACTGAGTCGGACACGAAGTGTAGTATCCGATTTGTGGGAATATTTTTAAATCTCTACAGGTATTTCTATTGTTCCTTAAATTTCATGTCCTGTTAGTTGTACCAGCCAATATCCGAATGTTTCAGTGGTTTTGAGTTCATTGGATCAATTACATTGATTGAAGTATAATTAGCTACAGAACTGTAGTGTCAGTAGGATGTTTGGGGGAAACAGTTGATCTCGTGGAGTGGAGATTATTAGAACTTTTGTTCAGTAGCTAGATATGCAGGTGTAAACAAGTGGGAAGCCTTGGTACGTTTAGACTCCATCTGTTTTATGCTATTTCTTTCAGATATTCAGCAGTACCATGGTTATGGGAGTCTCATCTACATTTTTTAATTCACTATCCTAGCAACTGTAAGTTACTGAAATAGTGAATTGACAAGAGGAGATTGAGATCACATATCAGTTCACCTATACTGTCATCTGAACCTGAGGGTAAACTGGTATGGCATATAGGTTGAATTCCTCTGTGTACACTTAGATAATTGGAATGTACATCAGTCATTAAATGGAGAGATTTGAGTACGTATTAGTTGCTCGAAAACTCTGATTTGGTTGAGCTTGGTTAGATTGTAGTGGATGTAGAATTGGGTACACAGTAGCTTGTTGAGTCTATTGATTACTTTCCTGTGAATACTAGGAGGATATGAGTTAACGAATTTCACTCGATATCATGTCCCATTCATTTTTAGTTCAAACATTAATGTTATGATGATTCTTGTGAAACTGTTCTTGCATTTCCTGAACTGATAATGCTTTGGGGATGTCTTTAGTTATTTAACCTGTGTTTGGTCATTCCTTATTCAGTAAACCCAATTTCTATCTTTACTTTACTTGTATTGTAACTATAGGACATTTAACCTAAGAAGTTAGAATGCTAATGAGTTAGAAAACCTGAGATTTAGAATGGTTGACAGTTAGCTGAGAGATTTCAGTTTTGTTTGGGATGTTATGGACTGTCCTAATGAGAGGGACTGTCCTGAATCAACCACAATTCCTTAGAACCTGTACATGCAACATGTTCAGATTTTTAGAAATGAACTGTTGATTTGGATGTATGGTAGTTTAGGTTGAATTTACATTAGCTCGACCTGGACTGAGTATACCAGTCCTGCTTGAGACTAATTTCCTTTGGAACTTTGAGTGATTGATTGGTTTACTGATATCTGCAACATGAGATCTTGCTCGAAATCTGATTTCAGTAGAAGCTTTGGGCAACCAGGGTTGGGGTCCAGTTTTGATGTTCTGATTTTAATAAAATAGGATCAATACTTTCAATATCTTGTCAGAATTCTGAGTGTCAATGCTTCAGTTTAGAACTTGGATTCATTGCTCAGTTTCCTGGTAAGTTTAGTTACATGAGAGCTTCTTCAAGTAGAGTGAGTAACTTAGTATAATTACTGAGTTTCTAAGACAAAGACGGGAAGGGTCCAGTTCATTGTTGAGGGTTTAAACCCCTTTCCTCTGATTGCACAATTAATAGCCAATTCGATATCAGATACTGTCAAGTATATGAACTCTATTTGACCTTGTAGGTTGTGATTTTAAATGCCAGGTACATCTTATATGTTGAAGGACTGAAGGGTTGATATGAATCAATAAGTTCACTGTGTCTCAGAGTTATATTTATACAAACCCAAGGAATCACACTTAGTTAACCTTCACCTGGGAACAGAGGCTCTCATAGTCACTGTTAGAAATGATATGAATGTTAGAGTAAAATTCTTTATATGTTGAGTTGTGATTGTTGAAATCTGTATATATAAATGACTGGATATTAGAGCTTGGCATAGGTTAATCAAGATAGATGGGTCAACTGGTATGTTGGAAATGTGGGTAGCTGATACCAGTAGGGGTTATGAATACTGTTTACCCATTAGAGGTATATGGTAAACTGTTATAATATGCTATAGGAATGTAGGCTTGACTGATTTGTGGTATCAGTTAACAATTGTCTTCTGAGGTTGATTCAGGCCATTTTCCTAACTAAACTGGTTATTGGGATACCTACTTATCATTAATTAAGGGAAATCTGAGGTTGGGTGTCTGTCAGGATTTTCAAAGTACTATGAAATTCTTGTTAACCTAGAAGTATAGACAAGGATTTAGAGACTAAGATTTTTCTCATGATTTAGATCTAACCATAAACTCTAATATATTTCTTTTAACAAAATGGACTTTAGAAGATAATTTTATACTAGTAGAGTGTTGTGTTCAACTTCAAAACCTTTATTCATGAATAAGCTAGTTTAGGGTAGGATGATTATTAATCAATTTATAAATCATTTAACAGGAGGATTTCCAGCTTTACATCCCTTACTTGATCACCCTAAGCAAGGCAAGTATACTCATCGGACTTGTTCATTTTCTCATGTCTTGCATATTCATTCCTGTATCACCTTGTTGACACGATGTATCATGGGATTGTCTGGTTTCATGTTTCATGAGTTACTTGTGTCTGGGAGGGGAAATACTACAGTTGTTTGATCAAACCCTGTTACTATTCATGTGAATAGCTTAGGTCCCGCAACTTTCACACGGGACCAAAGCCGTTTCATGTTCATTGAATCTACCCAAGTCGATCACATAATCTAGATGTATTTCAATATTACACATGTCAGGATTCAGGTTGTATTTCATGTTCAGGTTGTATTTCATGTTCAGGACTCATATCATTTCCCAGTTTTACTTTCAGTATTTCCTGTTTAGTTTCATGTCTTGATTCTTATTTCTCGTACTTTACACATATTTTTTTATTTTTTGTTCATACCATGATGTTCATGTTCATTTTCTTGGATATACTTAGCTCCGCTCCTGACTAGGATATGTTGCAGGTGAGTTGGAGGCTCTGTGCGACACATATTATGGCGGAGAGCCAATAGATACAGGAGAGCCAGCTGGTGTTGCTCTTGACTTAGAGGCTGCAGATGCCTAGAGCTTACCTTTGTATTTCTATATTTTTCCTTGTATTGAGACTAGTAGACTTACTTTCATTTGCTGGAATGTAATAAATTCTGAGACACGTATCCGGATTTGGGATTTGTTTCTAGATGCTGTGTTCATATTTACTATTGTATATCTGGTTAGTTTTCCCTAGATTGGTATAGCTTACTTTGTCGTGTTTAACGACAAAGGCTGGGCGTGTCCGACTCCTGTCCGATTATTCGGGAGCGGGTCGTGACATGTTTTTAGTGGTGGCCCATGCAGGTCTATCCTAATGGTACCTAGGTATTAGTGTACTATTGGAGGACTTGATTACACTAGGGAAACTTGATCACAACATAGGAAATCGGGTACATCGGGTATATTGATATTCTATAAACACTTGTTATTTTTAGGTCTAGGTTATTTTAACAGTTTTCTATTTTTTAGATAGTTCAAAAGCATGCGACACCAGAACTGTCGATCCACCTACACTTGAAGATTTTAAGCTTCCACTACCTTCTATTGCCTCTACTATTCCTATGGGTAGTACGTAGTTGACGGAGACGTTTGAAGAGTCCCTTGACAACCAGAAAGAGCATGCCATCCTTTCCAAGTCAGACTTGTGGATACACTCTCCGAGCCAGGAAGGACTTCTGATTTTCAGACTCTCGGATCTTTGGGCTTCCCCGACACCGAGCGCATATCTTGCACCAAGGAGCAGATCGAGAACCTGGAGCCGCCACTGAAGATCATCCAAGTCTTGGAGGATCTGACTCCTCTGAAGATTGGAGCCACTAGCCCGGAGATCCAGAATATAACACAGACAATGGAACGAGCCCGAAAGCTGAAACACATGAGAGACATGAAGACTTATAACGAAGACAGCAACTACCCTGAGCCCGCAAACCGTTGCCACACTCAGACAACACATCTTCAGCCAGCGGGAGATTCAGATTCAGCCGACGATCATTTGTATTTTCTGTCGCAACTCAGGATACCACTACGAAGAGTGCCGCAAAAGACGATGGCTATGCTTGTACTGCTAATCGCCTGCCCACTAAGTCAAGGACTACTGGAGACTGCTGATCACACTGCCCAAGGACAAGCACGAGGAGCACCAGTATCAGAAAAGAAGGACCCGCCTCTCCAGATTCAGCAAACGCATGGAGCACTACCGTAGGGACTAGCCTACGTCAGGATAGTTGAAGACGTTGAAGAGATTCCAGTTTTGGAGGAATACTGAAGATAGAATGAAGACAGAAGATTTCTTTTGCATGGTTGAAAAAACCATGTATCTTGATTAGCAATCCAGTCTTTCCTTAAATTTCATTTAGCATCTAGACCATTTCTTGAAACTTCTTGTTTTCTATTTTGAAACCTGGGATGATATTCAAAACTTATTTTGGGATATTATTTCCTATCCAGTAAACATGTTTCATATCCACAATTCAATATTGTTTGAAATCTACTACTCGATACTGTTTGCCTATTTCTTTTGATGATTTTGATTTTCTACTCGAGAGTTGTTCACTACATGTTTCGACCTTGTCTCATATCCAAGATTTTGCTTATTTTCTGGGATACTTGTTCCTACTTGTTATTGATATTCTGTTCGCTAATCAAACTTGTACTAATCAAGATTTATTCCTACTTGAAATATCATTCTGAAACCATGTTTGAACCTTCGCTTCTATTGATGCTTGTTTGAGATTCTATTTCCTATTTTGACTTTATTCGGGACTCGCCCTCTATTTACGACTTTGTTTACTATTAAGATTTGCTTGTTTCATATTTATGATCCGATACCTTGTTTCCTGTTGAAATCTGTTTTCTAGTTACTATTCAAAAATCTTGTTTTCTCGTTAAGATTTTCTATTCGAGATTTTGTTCCTTATTCACGACTTTGTTGATACTTGATTTTCTATTTTTCACTGTGTACCCTATTGGAGATTTTGTTTTCTATTCGAGTTTTTGCTCGAGATTTCATTGTTATTCGAGATTTTATTAAAACTTGTTTTTGCTATGAGATTTTATTTCATATTTTGAAACTTGTCTCCTATCTGATACTTTGCTTCAGTTCATCCTTTGAGACTCTGTTATCCCTTCGGAATAATATCCCATATATGGAATCTTGTTACCATTCCAGGTTTTATTTGAGTTTTTGATTACCATTTGAAACTTGGTTCACTGTTAAGGTTTAAAATCTCCTCGTTGCCTTTTAGTACTCACTACTTCTTGATTGGATCCGTTGCTGCTTCTCAATACCTAATAAAGCCTTGTATTCTAACAGGTAGATAATACCATTTTGTAACTTGGACTATAAGATCTCATTTTGAATTCCTTGAAACTCTTTTGAAATTCCTATGGATAAGGACGAGAGACTACTCAATGACCTACTAGGGTATGGCAGTTGCGCACTGCAGCCATTATTTGGATTATGGAGACTGAGGGTTCACTGCAGCCAGCAGTGCACTAGCAAGGCAGGAACTTTAAGTTTAAATAATTTCAGGTATTTGTCGGTTTTCGAGTATTATCGAAACTTTGTCCAAATTTTTTTTTCATATTTGATCTTTTGAGTTGTTTCGTTAACACTTGTTTGAATTGATAAAGTTGAAAGAGTATTCGGTAACATATCGTTGTTGAGCCATGGAACTGAATGTTCACTGCAGCCAGATGTACACTGGCAAGGCAGGATTCTAAGTACCGTGATTTCAACGGCTATATGTTTTCGGACACCCTGGAGACTATATCTTTTCGTATGATATTTTGAAAATCGCAAATCCTTGTACGTTTTCTTGATTTGATACTAATACCTCTTGGGTAGTTCTATCTGATTTCTCAAATCGACCGTTGCAAATTCTCTTCCAATATTTTATTATCAGACCATTTGACTTCCTAGACTTAGATTCCATTCCATCAGATTTTACCAAATCTATATTTTAATCATATTTTGTCTAAGTTTGATCTGATCATACCTATCTAATAGTAATTCTCCTATCGTGCTAAATTTTCAATCATGCCTGGAAGATAGTGCCCTCACGACTCATCCTTGAAGTTGTAATTGAAATTTATTCCACTTCTTGACTGTTTGATCCTCGATCCTTGTTAAAGCGTGATATCCCAAACTTCTTGTGTGTACTTGGTCTCAAGGCTCAGAGTTGCACAGTATCGGCAAAAGCACTGGGCGGACAGCAGCAGACGGCCATTGGAGTTCGCGGTTGGAGATAGGGTGTTCCTGAAGATCACGCCGACCAGAGGCGTCATTCGTTTCGGCAGAGGCAGAAAAGCTCAGCCCGAGGTACATCGGGCCTTTCGATGTGACAGCACGGATTGGCGAGGTGGCGTATCAATTAGCGCTTCCAGCTAGCTTGGAGGGAGTGCATGACGTTTTCCACGTGTCCTAGTGTCACCCTTATTTCTCGTATTTCCCGTATTTTGTATTTATACTCGAATCTGGATTTTGGCATGTATTTTTATTTTTCTCAGCTTGTGGAATTTCGGTATTTCTCGTATTTGGGTTTTTGGCTTGGCTCGGTTTTATTGGTTTGGTTCGGTTTGGTTTATGTATTGGAGCACCTTAGCTTATGCTACCCCTCATCCCCACCACAACTCCCCCTCTTTATATCCCCACATACCACTCTCTCTCCTCATAACCACCATTTATTTCCTTCTTCTTCTTCTTCTTCTCCTTCCTCTACACAACTTTCCATCCATAGGCAAGTGCATCTTGCCACTACATGAGAACCCTCTTTTCCTTGTCCATTTGCTAGATTAGGACATGGTGATCAACATTAGAACTTGGTGTTTTGTGATTTGAAGTCTCCTTTGCTCTAGATCTAAGTTATTTCTATTTTCGGATTTTGTATGGTTTGATCTCTTTAAGTTGGATTTTATGGGTTTTTGATATTTCTATGTGGTAGAGCATTCAGTTTCACTCCAGTTGGAACTTTGGTAATCCGGATTTGGAGTTCGGATGACCAAGTTATGTTGTCTTGAAGTTTGGGTTCTGCCATGGTGTTCTTGCTGTTTGGAGAAGACAGTGAGCAGTGTGCAGAGCTTCTTAGCTAACGCACACTGAGCTACGTGCGCTCTTTAGCACTGCGTACGCAGGCTTGAGTACGCTTCCTGTTGGAAGCGTGTCTCCTTGAGCGTGCGTGACTTTTCATGCAGCTGCTCCCTTCAGCGTGCGTGACTTTTCGCGTACAGCTGCTCCTTTGAGCGTGCGTGACTTTTCACGCAGCTTCTCCCTTCAGCGTGCATGACTTTTCACGCAGCTGCCTCCCTTGAGCGTGCGTGACTTTTCACGCAGCTGCTCCCTTGAGCGTGCGTGACTTTTCACGCAGCTGCTCCCTGTAGCGTACGTGACTTTCACGTACACTGCCTCCCTTGAGCGTGTGTGACTTTCACGTATGCTGCTTCCTTGAGCGTGCGTGACTTTTCACGCAGCTGCTCCCTGTAGCGTGCGTGACTTTCACGTACACTGCTCCCTGTAGCGTGCGTAACTTTCACCTACGCTGCTCTCTCTCAGCGTGCGTGACTTTTTCGTACGCTGCTCCCCTGACACCTTGCTTAACCCAGGCTCTTGGAGTTTTGGTCTTATTTCTTTAAGCTTGGCTTTTCTATAGTCCTGTATATTGATATTTTATTAGATATTTTATGCCCATTTTATATCCTTACGCCTTTTGTCATGAACTTGATTCTACTTAATATGTTTAGAATGACTATTGTACATGGCATGGTATGACAAGGAACTAGCATAACACGACAGTGACCCGTAGTGGTGCACTCCTGACATGACCAACCTGACATGATAGTGGCCCGTCGTGGCGCACTCCTGACAAGTACCCTGACATGATTTATCTTGATAACTTAACTTGACTTGCCTTGACACCGTGGGTGGTTCTTTCTTGCTTGATTGTTAAATCCACTTTTCCAGTCTTGCATCATGTCTACTAAAATGGACTAAGGTTAATGACTAACATAATTCACTAGACATGAAGAGATGTTCCCCAGTTACAGGCGATCCCGTTATCCCGGCCGCAAATGTTTGGACTTGTAGCCTGCCGACGAGTAGGACACATTTCCAGCCCACTGTTATGTGGGGCACTCTTGATTGTCACTTTAATGATTGAACTCTATTGTCACTCTAATGTATTGAACTCTCTAAATTGTCACTATAATGATTGCCTGGATAACCTGGATAGCTGCAGGGCCTGTGACTACTTGGAGTATCTCATTGCATCTTGCTAGTAACTAGGATTGTGATAACCCTAGTTAGTTAATGTAGAAAGCCGTAGGCAATGATTGGCCGTGATTGCTTGGATGGAGTCTAGTCCAGTATAGTATTGTCTAGAATTGATTGATTGTAAGATTGTACCAGAATGATTGAAGGATTGTCACTCCAGATTGTCACTATAAGGATTGTCACTCCAGATTGTCACTATAAGGGTTGTCACTCCAGATTGTCACTATAATGATTGTCACTCCAGATTGTCACTTGCCCTGATTTCTTATATTTATCTTGCCGATAAATGGTGAGAGAAACCAAGTTTCGTTCAGACGAAGGGTTACAACCCCGGTCCTTGTTTGGTTTACGGGTTGTAACCTAGCTATCTAAATAGTCCCATGGTTATCTCATCGTATATCATCCTGTCATGCTTTTCCATATGTCCTGTCTTTTAGTGATTCTATGCAAGATTGTCTTTTATAGTTCACCATCATGCTTTTTCTTAAATTACTGTCTCTTATTATGTAATTATATTATTGTGCTAATTTGCTGGCTTTGGTTCTTATTTTTGTGGCCTCCTTTGTGGCACTTGCTCTTTCTGGGGTCTGATCCAGCTGGTTTTGTATGGCCAGATACCGGAACAGCTGCAAAGGATCTACCTGTCTTTCAGCCCGATGGTGGTCACCAGGCGTAACCAGGGCTTCGAGTGGGTTTCTTTTGTTCTTCTACTGTAATATTATAAATTATTCTTTTGAGACGTTTAGCCGACGAGCAAGTGTTAGCTCGATTGTACTTACTTGCTGTCTGCCTACGGGCTGTAACATGATTGACAAGCCCCGGGGGTTGATCATGTATGACTGAACTCTTGCTAGTCCTCACATTTTGTAACGACTAGCGTCATGATCATCTGGATATGTAATGTTTGGGACGCCTTACAATTGTGCATTTGGAGATCTGACATCTTGTGATTATCATTAGTTGGTTGAGATTGAGACAATAGGCTATTTTATGACCTTAAGAGACTGATGGATTGTAGTAAAACCCTCACATATCTAGACAGCCGTGACCGTATGGTGAGATAGATTCCATTTCATTATACGTAGCTGGCTATGTCTGCCCCCGCTCTCCAGTATTCTGGTTCTGGGGCGTGACATGGTTTAAGTGGTGGCCCATGCAGGTCTTGTCAATCAAGAAATGTGAGGGTTTACCGAATAGATGTCTCAATCAGTATTCGCCCTTGATCTCCGCCCGTATTTTCAAATCCCTGAAATTTTTGCCATGATTACATGCTTATATCGTTGATCTGTCCTGGTCCTTCCTTATTGTTTCCCTGTGTCGTCTTTCTCAGCGGCACTGCACCTGACCCTGCAGATCAGCAAGGAGGAGCACCTCCCGTGGACCAGCAGCAACCAGAAGATCAGGCCCAGCACTCAAGAGAAGCCTCCCGAGTCGTACCTACTGGAGGAGAGCCGCCAGTTCAGCCAGTCCAGCCTGCAGATCCTGATGATGGCACTTTGGTGGGTCTCATTAGATCATTGTTAGCTTCCCAGGATTGTAGAGGCGATGCCTTGCACCAGGCAGTGGAGGATGCTCTGAATAGAAGTGGACCCCGAGGGAACAATACGGTCAACAGTTTTAAGCGCCTGTACCCTCCATTCTTTGATGGCAGCGAGGATGCCATTGCTGCCGATGCTTGGCTACAAGATATAGAGGTGATTCTCGAAGCCGCGAAGACTCCCGAAGATGAGAAGGTGGCTGTGGTGCGCCTACAGTTATTAGATCTAGCCCGCAGTTGGTGGGCCGCACAGGTAGTGGGATTGACAACACCTGTCCCCTGGGCAGTGTTCAACGAAAGGTTCCAGACCAAGTATTATGATGCAGTAGCTCGGTATAACTTGCAGACTAGGTTCAGTAATCTTAAGCAGATGGGGAGGATGGTCGACGGATATGCGGCCGAGTTTTCCAGACTCAGTCGGTTTGCTCCCACCTTGGTGGCAACCGAGTTTGACAGAGCGCAGAGGTTCCAGCAGGGACTTCACCTAGAGATTATATTGGCAGTAGAACAGTTCGAGCATCAGACCTATGAAGCGGTGTTGCGAGCAGCAAGGAGGCATGAGTA
Source organism: Iris pallida (assembly GCA_029216955.1). NCBI lineage: Eukaryota > Viridiplantae > Streptophyta > Magnoliopsida > Asparagales > Iridaceae > Iris > Iris pallida. Next base: position 30,280,949 of record JANAVB010003400.1, on the reverse strand, counting down.
TACCTCCCAGAGAATAGTGGACAGGACTGGAGGTCGGAAGCGGTCCCATAGTCAGATGAATCAATCTTCAGCACCAGCCCCGGCAGCTAGGGCTTTGACTATTGGAACTCCGAGGCAAGCAACCTCAGTTACGTCAGTCCAGTACTCAACCCCGACGTACTCTCAGCAGAAACAGAAGCAAGCACAGTCTTCCGCCGTAGGCTATTCTTTTTGTGGGAAGCCTGGACACGTGGTAGCGAAGTGTCACAAGGCGCTGAGATTATGCTTGTTGTGTGGGGCACCGGACCATAGGGTGGGGTCCTGCCCATTCAGAGTCGATTCAGCATCAACAGTATCTAGTCCCTCGGTTAGGGGACCAGCACCAGCACCAGCACCAGTACCAGCTCCAGTTCACCAGCAACAGCAGTTCCCGTTGTCGAGGCCATTGCCGCCTCAGGACCAAGTGTTCCAGCATCAGAACCCGCGGCAGTTTGCCCTAGCCCAGGCTCAGGTTCAGAATCGATCGAGAGGTATATGTGTCCTCTCATCTTGCTTTCCTACCGTCATTATGCGGGGTGCATGACGTATTTCATGTTTCCTAATTACAACGGTACATCCCGGACCCGAGCCATATCCTAGGTCATTCGAAACTGGTTATTGGTACCAACCTTTTCGTATGAGGATAGGCCCGTGTCCCTGTTTGACCAAGGGGAGAGACCTCACGCGCAAGACTATCAGTTTAGTTCATGTTGCTGGAGTTCACCGCTCCTTGGGAGAGTCAAACGTGGAAGTGTGAGGATGATATCCGATCACTATATCCCGACTTGTTTGACTCGTGAGGTGTAATATCTTCCTTATGCCTTACGTTTTCCCTTTCTTGCTTACATTGTATGATTGTATGATTGAATTACTTAGTGTAGCTTGCCTGTGCTTAGTATAGCTTGTCGTGACAGTCTCTAGCTCCTTGATTAAATTCCGAGGACGGAATTCTTTTAAGGTGGGTAGAGTTGTCACCCTCATTTCCCGTATTTCTCGTATTTTGTATTTATACTCGAATCTAGATTTTGGCATGTATTTTTATTTTTCTCAGCTTGTAGAATTTCGGTATTTCTCGTATTTGGGTTTTTGGCTTGGCTCGGTTTTATTGGTTTGGTTCGGTTTGGTTTATGTATTGGAGCACCTTAGCTTATGCTACCCCTCATCCCCACCACAACTCTCCCTCTTTATATCCCCACCTACCACTCTCTCCTCATAACCACTATTTATTTCCTTCTTCTTCTTCTTCTTCTTCCTCTACACAACTCTCCACCCATAGGCAAGTACATCTTGCCACTACATGAGAACCCTCTTTTCCTTGTCCATTTGCTAGATTAGGACATGGTGATCAACATTAGAAGTTGGTGTTTTGTGATTTGAAGTCTCCTTTGCTCTAGATCTAAGTTATTTCTATTTTTAGATTTTGTATGGTTTGATCTCTTTAAGTTGGATTTTATGGGTTTTTGATGTTTCTATGTGGTAGAGCATTCAGTTTCACTCCAGTTGGAACTTTGGAAATTCGGATTTGGAGTTCGGATGACCAAGTTATGTTGTCTTGAAGTTTGGGTTCTGCCATGGTGTTCTTGCTGTTTGGAGAAGACAGTGAGCAGTGTGCAGAGCTTCTTAGCTCACGCATACTGAGCTACGCACGCTCTTTAGCGCTGCGTACGCAGGCTTGAGTACGCTTCCTGTTGGAAGCGTGTCTCCTTGAGCGTGCGTGACTTTTCACGCAGCTGCTCCCTTCAGCGTGCGTGACTTTTCACGTACAGCTGCTCCCTTGAGCGTGCGTGACTTTTTACGCAGCTGCTCCCTTCAGCGTGCGTGACTTTTCACGCAGCTGCCTCCCTTGAGCGTGCGTGACTTTTCACGCAGCTGCTCCCTTGAGCGTGCATGACTTTTCACGCAGCTGCTCCCTGTAGCGTGTGTGACTTTCACGTACACTGCCTCCCTTGAGCGTGCGTGACTTTTCACGTATGCTGCTTCCTTGAGCGTGCGTGACTTTTCATGCAGCTGCTCCCTGTAGCGTGCGTGACTTTCACGTACACTGCTCCCTGTAGCGTGCGTGACTTTCACCTACGCTGCTCTCTCTCAGCGTGCGTGACTTTTTTGTAGGCTGCTCCCCTGACCCCTTGTTTAACCCAGGCTCTTAGAGTTTTGGTCTTATTTCTTTAAGCATGGCTTTTCTATAGTCCTGTATATTGATATTTTATTAGATATTTTATGCCCATTTTATATCCTTACGCCTTTTGTCATGAACTTGATTCTACTTAATATGTTTAGAATGACTATTGTACATGGCATGGTATGATAAGGAACTAGCATAACACGACAGTGACCTGTAGTGGTGCACTCCTGACATGACCAACCTGACATGATAGTGGCCCGTCGTGGCGCACTCCTGACAAGTACCCTGACATGATTTATCTTGATAACTTAACTTGACTTGCCTTGACACCGTGGGTGGTTCTTTCTTGCTTGATTGTTAAATCCACTTTTCCAGTCTTGTATCATGTCTAGGAGGGGACTCCTGAGTACCACGGTCAGGAGCTCCTACTAAAATGGACTATGGTTAATGACTAGCATAATTCACTAGACATGAAGAGATGTTCCCCAGTTACAGGCGATCCCGTTATCCCGGCCGCAAATGTTTAGACTTGTAGCCTGCCGACGAGTAGGGCACATTTCCAGCCCACTGTTATGTGGGGCACTCTTGATTGTCACTTTAATGATTGAACTCTATTGTCACTCTAATGTATTGAACTCTCTAAATTGTCACTATAATGATTGCCTGGATAACCTGGATAGCTGCAGGGCCTGTGACTACTTGGAGCATCTCATTGCATCTTGCTAGTAACTAGGATTGTGATAACCCTAGTTAGTTAATGTAGAAAGCCGTAGGCAATGATTGGCCGTGATTGCTTGGATGGAGTCTAGTCCAGTATAGTATTGTCTAGAATTGATTGATTGTAAGATTGTACCAGAATGATTGAAGGATTGTCACTCCAGATTGTCACTATAAGGATTGTCACTCCAGATTGTCACTATAAGGGTTGTCACTCCAGATTGTCACTATAATGATTGTCACTCCAGAATGTCACTTGCCCTAATTTCTTATATTTATCTTGCCGATAAATGGTGAGAGAAACCAAGTTCCGTTCAGACGAAGGGTTACAACTCCGGTCCTTATTTGGTTTACGGGTTGTAACCTAGCTATCTGAATAGTCCCATGGTTATCTCATCGTATATCATCCTGTCATGCTTTTCCATATGTCCTGTCTTTTAGTGATTCTATGCAAGATTGTCTTTTATAGTTCACCATCATGCTTTTTCTTAAATTACTGTCTCTTATTATGTAATTATATTATTGTGCTAATTTGCTGGCTTTGGTTCTTATTTTTGTGGCCTCCTTTGTGGCACTTGCCCTTTCTGGGGTCTGACCCAGCTGGTTTTGTATGGCCAGATACCGGAGCAGCAGCAAAGGATCTACCTGTCTTCCAGCCCGATGGTGGTCACCAGGCGTAACCAGGGCTTCGAGTGGGTTTCTTTTGTTCTCCCACTGTAATATTATAAATTATTCTTTTGAGGCGTTTAGCCGACGAGCAAGTGTTAGCTCGATTGTACTTACTTGCTGTCTGCCTACGGGCTGTAACATGATTGACAAGCCCCGGGGGTTGATCATGTATGACTGAACTCTTGCTAGTCCTCACATTTTGTAACGACTAGCTTCATGATCATCTGGATATGTAATATTTGGGATGCCTTACAATTGTGCATTTGGAGATCTGACATCTTGTGATTATCATTAGTTGGTTGAGATTGAGACAATAGGCTATTTTATGACCTTAAGAGACTGATGGATTGTAGTGAAACCCTCACATATCTAGACAGCCGTGACCGTATGGTGAGATGGATTCCATTTCATTATACGTAGCTGGCTATGTCTGCCCCCGCTCTCCAGTATTCTGGTTCTGGGGCGTGACACCTAGCTTCGATGCTACATTCCAGACCCGAGTCATGTGGTGGACTACTCAGAGCTAGAGGTGGGTCCGAGCTTGACCTACGAGGAGCAGCCAGTGGAGATCCTGGATCGGAGGGAGAAGCGCCTGCGGAACCAGACTATTCCACTGGTTCACGTCATGTGGAGGCACCACTCTCCGGGAGAGTCCACGTGGGAGCGTGAGGATGAGATGCGAGAGCGCTACCCTAGATTGTTTACTTGATTGTATTTTAACATTTTGAATTTCTATTTTCAATAAATATTTCGTGGGTTTCGTAAATCAATTTTGGTTTACTTCTGAATTTCGAGGGCAAAATTTTTTAAGGGGAGAGATTTGTAACCCCACATTCTAAAATAATAATAAACATTATTTTATATATAATTACATATGGACTTGAGAAATGAATTTAATTTTAAATTTTTTCTTTCAGAATGGCTTGGCCTATTTCCATTTTGGGCCAATTCCATTCTTAGCTATTTATTCCTGAACCATTTCATTTAGTGGGTTGTATTAGTGCAGGAAGAGAATTTCACTTCTCATTTCCATAACCGTTTATTTCAAACCTTTTTATTTTCTTTTCTTTGATTGATCAACTCGGTTGATGCAAATTCAAATTTCCCTAAACTCTGATGATTCTCAGAGATTTGAATCTCTAACAAACTTTTGAATTAGTGGAGTTTTCCCCAAATTGTTGGTGCCAAAATCAACCAGGGACCATGTACTCGATCCTTAGCAAATTTCCTATTTAAGTTCCTTTTTCCTTTCTCCTTCTTTATCCCCTCCACTGATACTCCAGATCTGAACATTGAGCTCTTGAAGGAAGAAACCCTGGCAGTAATGGCGAGCTTCTCCACAGACGACTAGGCTCAATGACGACGGGGACAACGACGAATTGATCCAGCTGTGAAGGACCCCATTCCATGATGTTCTCTCCATCAATTTTCCTATTTGCTTAGTAAGTAAACATCATATTGCTTTTGTAGGAATTTGTCCAAATTCCTAATCCTTTCATTGATTAAACTTCTGAATTCAGATCTATATTCCCTGAATTATTGATCGGCCTCATCGAACAAGGAATTGTTCTAGTTATTTGAAACTGGTAAGCATCGATTCTTTGACCGATTTATTCTGATAAGTTTATTCCTGAAATTTCATATCCTATGTTCTTGTATTGAAGATCGGATCAGGATTGGGTCGATCTAACCAACAATTGAAATCTGCAAATAGAAATTTTGGTGAGTCTCGATCTCCTATTGATTTTGATCTAAGTATTATGTTTGTGTGCGTAAGTGGGTGGATCTTGAATGTGTTCCTCTGTTCTTGGTCGAAGAGTTTTCGAGCCAGCATCAGAATTTGGCTAAAGATTGGATAAGCGAAGACTGAGTCAGACACGAAGTGTAGTATCCAATTTGTGGGAATATTTTTAAATCTCTACAGGTATTTCTATTGTTCCTTAAATTTCATGTCCTGTTAGTTGTACCAGCCTGTATCCGATTGTGTCAGTGGTTTTGAGTTCATTGAATCAATTACATTGATTGAAGTATAATTAGCTATAGAACTGTAGTGTCAGTAGGATAGTTGGGGGAAACAGTTGATCTCGTGGAGTGGAGATTATTAGAAATTTTGTTCAGTAGCTAGATATGCAGGTGTAAACAAGTGGGAAGCCTTGGTACGTTTAGACTCCATCTATTTCATGCTATTTCTTTTAGATATTCAGTAGTATCATGGTTATGGGAGTCTCATCTACATTTTTTAATTCACTATCCTAGCAACTGTAGGTTACTGAGATAGTGAATTGACAAGAGGAGATTGAGATCACATATCAGTTCACCTATACTGTCATCTGAACCTGAGGGTAAACTGGTATGGCATATAGGTTGAATTCCTCTGTGTACACTCAGATAATTAGAATGTACATCAGTCATTAAATGGAGAGATTTGAGTATTAGTTGCTCGAAAACTCTGATTTGGTTGAGCTTGGTTAGATTGTAGTGGATGTAGAATTGGGTACCCAGTAGCTTGTTGAGTCTATTGATTACTTCCCTGTGAATACTAGGAGGATATGAGTTAACGAATTTTACTCCATATCATGTCCCATTCATTTTTATTTTAAACATTAATGTTATGATGATTCCTGTGATGCTGTTCTTGCATTTCCTGAACTAATAATGCTTTGGGGATGTCTTTAGTTATTTAACCTGTGTTTGGTCATTCCTTATTCAGTAAACCCAATTTCTTTCTTTACTTTACTTGTATTGTAACTATAGGACATTTAACCTAAGAAGTTAGAATGCTAATGAGTTGGAAAACCTGAGATTTAGAATGGTTGACAGTTAGCTGAGAGATTTCAGTTTTGTTTGGGATGTTATGGAATGTCCTAATGAGAGGGACTGTCCTGAATCAACCATAATTCCTTAGAACCTGTACATGCAGCATGTTCAGATTTTTAGAAATGAACTGTTGATTTGGATGTATGGTAGTTTAGGTTGAATTTACATTAGCTCGACCTGGACTGAGTATATCAGTCCTGCTTGAGACTGATTTCCTTAGGAACTTTGAGTGATTGATTGGTTTACTGATATCTGCAACTCGAGATTTTTCTCGAAATCTGATTTCAGTAGAAGCTTTGGGCAACCAGGGGTGGGGTCCAGTTTTGATGTTCTGATTTCAATAAAATAGGATCAATACTTTCAATATCCTGTCAGAATTCTGAGTGTCAATGCTTCAGTTTAGAACTAGGATTCATTGCTCAGTTGTAAAACCCCTAAATTTTTACTATATTTTTATCAATTTTGGTACTGATTTAAAATTTTTGTATTGTACGTCGCATAGTCGTATTGTACGTTGTGCGCAAGCGGCGTAATTCGTAAATTACTCGTCGATTGCGAATATGTGCGAGGTACATATTTTTGTAAAATATTTTTAGAAGCTTGATTTTTCAAATAATAAATAACAAATATTTTGGATTATTTTAAAAAAGTTGTAAAATACGTCATATTGGAATTTCCAACTCTTTATTTTACATTATGAAAGGTTTTTTAAATGATAATTTTGAAAACGAGGTATATACAAATATTCATTGCATACGAGGTACATAAATTTAAAATTCATATATATAATTCCATTTTTCAAATTTATTGATATTAATATTTTATTATTCAAAAAGATATTTAAAAATATTTATTATTTTCCAAATTATTATTATCGGTATTTTTGGAAAATATATTTGAAAATTTTTATGGCCATTTTAAATCTTATTTTGATTTTTATGGTTTTAATTTAAAAAAGTTTAAAGGAAGAATTTATATTTAATTTGAGTTTAGATTATCTAAGTTTAAATTGGAATTTAATTTAGATTTGATTTTATTATCTATTGAGGATTTAATTAAATCCCAAACCCTATCCTAATGGGAATTCCCACCTCCTATAAAAGGAAAGGTACTCCTCCATAATTTTCTACACACAACCACAATTCCTCAATTTCTATCGTGTCGTGCACCATGCCCGTGTCCATCTTTTTCTTCCACTAATACATCGTACAGATACAACGTCATCCCTGTGTCCACATCCCAGACACGAAGCCCAAATTCTCCTCGCCATGTTGACAAATTTGACACAACGTAACCCTAACTCTAATTCTAATCTGGCCTGGCCACCGTCTACGGCCAGTGGCTGCCTTGACCTCGACCCCTTATTTTGTTAGTCGAAACAACAAGATCCACCGCCACCTGAACCGCCACGGCCATGTCACCACCACCAACATCCTCATCAACCGTTGCATCCATAAGCCTCCGACCTCCACAATTCTCCCTGCCATCCAATTTCTCGCTGCCACCAAAACCTAACTCCGGTAGTGACAGCCCCCATAGCCACCAGCAACCGAAATCTAAATCAATAAACCACACCTACCTCCTTGTAGCCGAGCCACCTCGTCGTGCCTCTGCGCCGTTCCCCTCATCCGCCAGCCAACTACGGGTCGAACCCTCCCCGTGCCGGTGTGGCCGCCGATTGGACCGCCCACCAACTGCAGAGCCCGCCGTGCCTCGTTCCGTCTTCGTCGATCGAAATCCAAACGACCGCCTGCTGGTGAGCGCCGACGCCGTTCCTCCTCTCCGCGTGGCCGTTAGCCACCATGCCAGCAGCGCGCCCAGCAAAACCCCCGCCGGCACCGACTGCCGCCCTCCGCCTACAGCGTCGAGCGTGCGCCTTCTTCTCTTCCCGCCGGATCAGCCGCGCCGTCCCAGTTCCTCCGTCGACCCAGGTCGGGTGCCGCCGCGCCATTTCCCTCTATGACCAGCCGGCGCCCAGGGCCCGCCGCCGCCTCACGGAGCCCGGCCAAGACCACGGTGAGAAACCCTTTTTCCTCACTCCTCTCTCTCTCACTTACTAAACAGAGAGCAGCCCCTCTCTGATATAGTTGGTTTTATTATTAATAATAATTATTATTAGTATTATTATTATTATTAGTATTAGTATTATCATTGATGATACTATCATTATCATCATTATTATCATTATTATTATTATTATTATTAATATTATTCTGATTATTAGAATTATTATTACTGTATTATTATTATTATTATATTCTTACTAATATTATTGTTAATTGTAAAAAAACCTATATATATTTCTAAAAATGATGTATAGTATAAATATAGAATTGAGCTTAGACCTACATTATTTTTCTAGATTATTTATTGTGTACTAGAAATATTTTGACCCGGAAGAAATATAGTTTCCAAATAATGAATCGATTTCCTAAATATTTTCAAAATATTTATCTAAATTATTTTTACAAATAAAACATTGTTTCTCTATTTATAAATTTTGTTTTGGTAACTTAGTTTATGAGCCTAAATTTTTTTTTAGATTTTCAAGTATTTATCTAAAACTATTTCAACTACCGAAATATATTTTCAGTATTATAAATATTCTCTTTCTAAAATAGTAAATATAATTGTTTCCATAAATTTCCTCGATTATCACCAACCTTGACTAAATCGTATTTTTCATATTTTTTCGTAAATCCGGGCCCTCACATATCGACCATGGCTATTGGACGAACAGGACTTGTCGGATTATTGCACCATACCAGGCGGTAACCCAGGCAAGACACCTTGCCTTTACTGTTTAATTTCTTGCTCAATATCATGCAAGCATTTTCTTTATGTTGTTCTTTCAAAACTATTTATAGATGCAAATTATTTTACTTTATGCAATTGGCTTAGAGTTAAGTGGACCACCGTATGTTTAGTGCATCTCATAAACTGTCACGATGTGCCACGGATTGTGTGTGAGTTGTGAGTCGCATATAGATGCGAACTTGCGTGCTGACTGATCATTGGTGCGTACAGGCCGTACTTTAGGATATAACTACTAATAGATTTATGTAGAATAATTGGCAGTTATTAATGATTAAACAGTGTCGTGGAGTCGACACATGTATAGTATCATTGGGGGGAGGGGACATCTATTAGTGTAGGGGCAACATTTATTTTTACACACATTTTGGGCCGAGGGTGACTCTTATGAGCACTACCTTCTGCCCGGGCCGATAGCGTCTCTTATGAGCGCTACTTGACGGCCACTCTTTATTACTTGCTTGCGTGAATCCGTTACAGCCCCTACGTAGAACGTTGGCCTCACAGTGTATATCACATGGAATGGTTATGAACCTTTACTCGTGCATACTTTTCTGTTGAGCTTTTATTATTCAATTTATTGGCATGATATTATGTGTCTTGTTACGTCCCTCTGAGGACCTGGCGATCTCTCCAGGTGTGTGTTTCGTGATTTCTTGCAGGTGCTCTAGCTAAGGCTATTCCTTCCTTTGTGATGATTGCTTTTGGACTCGTCATTGCTTCGCTCGACCAATCACTTTCTTTGAATATTTCTTTCCTATTTAAATTAGTTGGTAGTGGATTTGTCTCCGTCCAACGATTGTATACATGACAAACTCAAAGTTGCTTTTATATTATTATTTATCTTTGTGGATGAGATTTAGTGTCTTGGCTTTGTACATTTTACAGCTTATGTATACATATGAGTCGTATATTTACTCGTATGTATACAGCTGGCATGATACGTATCTAGTCCCAAGTATTTTGGGACTGGGGCATTACATGTTTTTGTGGTGGCCCGTACAGGTCATGTTTGCCGTTTTGGTTACATGACTGTACCGAACGGGCCTGCAATATGGGATTAGAATCTAGGAATCTCATCCACATACTTGATCACCTTCCTTGACCTTCCTTGATTTCCATATTCCGACTCCCGTGGCTTTCCTTGATTTTTGCATCTTGCTTGAACTCTTTCTACCATCACCCTATCTCGTGCTTAAACATGGTTAGAAAGATGACTATACTACTATATACTTATTGGTCAACCCTATGGCTAGAAGGATTATATTGACAAATAATATCCATTGAGGTTATATTTGAGTATAAAGGCATTTATTTTTCCTAGAGATATGATCTTAAGGATTAGTTAATTCCAAGTTGGGTAGTAGCATATTACCGCCATCAAAGGATAGTTGAAACTTTATTTCAAATTTACAAGGTGGTATACACAAGAGGATAGCTAGATCGAGAAAACAAAATTTTTATGAATTTTGAAATTTTGAAATAGTTATGATTTATTAGGGATATGAAATTAATCTGAGAAATATCTTGAGTTTTTATATTGTGACACTTGATTTACGGTTAACTTAAGTTTGGATTGTAATATGATAAAGTTTATCTCGAGATCATTTAAAGAGTTTAAATTATGATTTTGTAGACGACTAGAGAGACGAAAGTTTACAAGGGAGAGAATTTGAGGTTTTAAATTGCGCGTACGATTTATAAGTTTATTAAATTTTGAAGAGATGATGGAAAAATTTTGTTTAAAATTTTTGGAAGATATCGACTTTGAAGGAAAAATTCAAATTTCAAATTTTGTCCTATGATCTATGATTTATAGAGTTATTTAAATTTTGAGTTTAAAGCCTTGATTATAGATATTTAAATTTTGGTAAAAAGAGTATGTTCATTTTGCGATATACAAGGACTATTTCGAGATTGATTAGAGATTTAAATTAAACTTGACAGTCTAAGATAATTGGTAATTGTGGCGGTGTGTCTTGGAAAATTTTATTGAGAAACTTCGAGGAACTTGAAATTTTAGATTATATCGTATATTGGTGAAGGACCAAGAAACAAGTAAGGTCACCCTAATGAGATAGAAGTATTCTATATTAGATTGCCATACCACCTATGATTATAATATTGTATATACGCAAGTGTAGTTAGTCATCTACGAAAACCATGTGACCATATCTTTGATTTACTCGATCTTCCCTCAAATCTAGATCTTTTATTGTGACCATCTAATTGTTTGGAACTTAGAAATGATTAGAACCATCCACTTGACCATACCCTTGTCTATGAATTTTTTTTTCTAGAAACTGTGTCTCTAACTTATTTTACCTTGATCTACGAGATTTCCTAATATTCTTTATTTCGTGCTTTAACCTTTTATTTTGTGCATTAATTAGCACCTTATGAAAACCCACTTTCTATTTTGATCATTTGGCATTCCTTATCGTGACTTTGATATTTGGAGCACAATACTAGACTTTTCCTTTCAATCAACTCCACATACAAGACCTAGACAAGCTCACCTTCGTATAGGTATATCATGTCCCACTAAAACACGTTCCCTTGTACTCTATTTTTATGATGCGACTTTCGAGTCAAAATAGCTTGCTATAAATCCTACCATAATACTATGGTCCTTTATGACTTCGGTTAAAAATCAAATCTCGACTCAAGTCTTTCGACCCGATACTGATTGTGACCTACTAAATTCCTTGAATGCTTAATCTTGTGTTTTATCTTGATTGCTTAACCATTGTCCTTTTTTTTCATTACTTGGACGCATAACATCTTTTTGCAATATTAACAACCTTTACTTTCCTCCTTTCCAATTAAATTGCTTCACTCATATTTCACCTTGATTCCTCCGTGGTTTATGCAATTTTGTTCATTTTATGATTTCCTTGTTCGAAGATGAAATTGATCATGACATCCTTTAGTTAGGAAGAGGTTTGATTAGAAACCCCCTAGAGGAGAGTAGTGGTATAGTTGAATAAAATATTGAATATGCATAAGTGAAATCCTGCGGTAAACCTTATTAGGCGGAGTATATTCTATGATCAAATAAGAGTAGATTTCTTGATCGACAAATTAGTTCTTCTTGGCATCTATTGATAAGAAAGTTTTATGAGATGATAAATATGGTGTTGAAAGTTACTAGATCTCAAGAAGGGTGCAATTTCTTAAACTTGTAATGATTTATGAATGTAACTATATGGTAATTGTAAATATGAAGGTCACATAAAGTAAGGTTGATTTTACTCTAGGCTAAATTGAGTGAAGAAATTTTTGGGAATTTGGCAAGAGGAAACTAGCTTGAAGGAAAATAGGTAGGAAGAAGAGTATAGAGATTATTGACTTGGAAGTTTGGGCTTATTCAAAATTTTATGATTTGAGATATAAATTCATATCGAAGTAACTATGATTTTATCTACGACTAAATTGACTGAATATTTATTGAAATTTTACCCTTCAAAGAGATTATGAACGACGAAATTTAGCTTAAGAAAAAAAAAGGGGAAAAAAAGAAAGTATATAGATATGTTGGAAGAGATTCTTTTTTTACCAAATCCAAAGGTATTGGACTTATCGAATTTCTATCGTTGTGATATTGGATTAGATATATGAAAATAGTGGAAATTCAAAAACACTTGTGGATTGATTGTTTAAGGTTAAAAGATTTCAAGAAATTATGGTTAGAAACCTAGAGAGGATTAATAAAATAGATGAAAAGTTGAACATAGAAAGGCATTGCTGATAAAGCACGAAGATGGGGGTTTTATTGACGATATCCAAAAACAAGTTAAAATTTTGAGATAGTGATCATGATTTTGAGACAAAGGAAGTCCTTGCCTATTGTAAGTTACAAAATTATCATTATTGTCGTTGGATGGTAGAGGGGATCAAATTCGATGCAGATAGATTGTCATGAGATATTTTTCTAAACTATATCTTGGAATTCATACTTCCTAGTTACCCAATTTGAAGTTATTCCGTAATTATTGCCTTTCATCGGAAACTTTTTCTCCTTGTCAAATAAATTGATCGATTTCTTATCGGTAAACTCCTTTCCATCCCCTTCGCCCTACCTACCCTAATTACTCCTAAATTTCGAGGACGAAATTCTTTTAAGTTGGGTAGGATGTAAAACCCCTAAATTTTTACTATATTTTTATCAATTTTGGTACTGATTTAAAATTTTTGTATTGTACGTCGCAAAGCCGTATTGTACGTTGTACGCAAGCGGCGTAATTCGTAAATTGCTCATCGAGTGCGAATATGTGCGAGGTACATATTTTTGTAAAATATTTTTAAAAGCTTGATTTTTCAAATAATAAATAATAAATATTTTTGATTATTTTAAAAAAGTTGTAAAATACGTCATATTGGAATTTCCAACTCTTTATTTTACATTATGAAAGGTTTTATAAATGATAATTTTGAAAACGAGGTATATACAAATATTCATTTCATACGAGGTACATAAATTTAAAATTCATATATATAATTCCATTTATTGAATTTATTGATATTAATATTTTATTATTCAAAAAGATATTTAAAGATATTTATTATTTTCGAAATTATTATTAATGGTATTTTTGGAAAATATATTTGAAAATTTTTATGGCCATTTTAAATCTTGATTTGATTTTTATGGTTTTAATTTAAAAAAGTTTAAAGGTAGAATTTATATTTAATTTGAGTTTAGATTATCTAAGTTTAAATTGGAATTTAATTTAGATTTGATTTTATTATCTATTGAGGATTTAATTAAATCCCAATCCCTATCCTAATGGGAATTCCCACCTCCTATAAAAGGAGAGGTACTCCTCCATAATTCTCTTCACACAACCACAATTCCTCAATTTCCATCGTGCCGTGTACCGTCTCCGTGTCCATCTTTTTCTTCCACTAATATATCGCACAGATACAACGTCATCCCTGTGTCCACATCCCAGACACGAAGCCCAAATTCTCCTCGCCATGTTGACAAATCCGACACAACATAACCCTAACTCTAATTCTAATCTGGCCTGGCCACCATCTACGGCCAGTGGCTGCCTTGACCTCGACCCCTTATTTTATAAGTCAAAACAACAAGATCCACCGCCACATGAACCGCCACGGCCATGTCTCCACCACCAACATCCTCATCAACCGTTGCATCCGTAAGCCTCCGACCTCCACAATTCTCCCTGCCACCTAATTTCTCGCTGCCACCAAACCCTAACTCCGGCAGTGACAGCCCCCATAGCCACCAGCAACCGAAATCTAAATCAATAAACCATACCTACCTCCTTGTTGCCGAGCCACATCGTCGTGCCTCTGCGCCGTTCCCCTCATCCGCCAGCCAACTCCGGGTCGAACCCTCCCGGTGCCGGTGCTGCCGTCGACTGGACCGCCTACCACCTACAGAGCCCGCCGTGCCTCGTTCCGTCTCCGTCGACCAAAATCCAAACGGCCGCCTGCTGGTGAGCACCGACGTCGTTCCTCCTCTCCGCGTGGCCGTCCGCCACCATGCCAGCAGCGCGCCCATCGAAACCCCCGTCGACGCCGACCGCCGCCCTCTGTCCACAGCATCGAGCGTGCGCCTTCTTCTCTTCCCGCCGGATCAGCCGTGTCGTCCCAGTTCCTCCGTCGACCCAGGTCGGGTGCGACCGCGCCTTTTACTTCTATGGCCAGCCGGCGCCCAGAGCCCGCCGCCGCCTCGCAGAGCCCGGCCAAGACCACGGTGAGAAACCCTCTTTCCTCACTCCTCTCTCTCTCTCACTTACTAAACAGAGAGCAGCCCCTCTCTGATATAGTTGGTTTTATTATTAATAATAATAATAATTATTATTATTATTATTATTATTATTATTATATTCTTACTAATATTATTGTTAATTGTAAAAAAAACCTATATACATTTCTAAAAATGATGTGTAGTATAAATATAGAATTGGGCTTAGACCTACATTATTTTTCTAGATTATTTAATATGTACTAGAAATATGTAGACCCGGAAGAAATATAGTTTCCAAATAATGAATCGATTTCCTAAATATTTTCAAAATATTTATCTAAATTATTTTTACAAATAAAACATTGTTTCTCTATTTATAAATTTTGTTTTGGAAACTTAGTTTATGAGCCTAAAAAGATTTTTAGATTTTCAAGTATTTATCTAAACCTATTTCAACTACTGAAATATATTTTCAGTATTATAAATATTCTCTTTCTAAAATAGTATATATAATTGTTTCCATAAATTTCTTCGATTATCACCAACCTTGACTAAATCGTATTTTTTATATTTCTTCGCAAATCCGGGCCCTCACATATCGACCATGGCTATTGGACGAACATGACTTGTCGGATTATTGTACCATACCAGGCGGTAACCCAGGCAAGACACCTTGCCTTTACTGTTTAATTTTTTGCTCAATATCATGCATGCATTTTCTTTATGTTGTTCTTTCAAAACTATTTATAGATGCAAATTATTATACTTTATGCAATTGGCTTAGAGTTAAGTGGACCACAGTATGTTTAGTGCATCTCATAAACTGTCACGATGTGCCACAGATTATGTGTGAGTTGTGAGTCGCATATAGATGCGAACTTGCGTGCTAACTGATCATTGGTGCGTACAGGCCTTGCTTTAGGATATAACTGCTAATAGATTTATGTAGAAGAATTGGCAGTTATTAAGGATTAAACAGTGTCGTGGAGTCGACACATGTATAGTATCATTGGGGGGAGGGGACAGCTATTAGCGTAGGGGCTACATTTATTTTTACACACATTTTGGGCCGAGGGTGACTCTTATGAGCACTACCTTCTGCCCGGGCCGATAGCGTCTCGTATGAGCGCTACTTGACGGCCACTATTTATGTGTTTCATGATTTCTTGCAGGTCCTCTAGCTAAGGCCATTCCTTCCTTTGTGATGATTGCTTTTGGACTCGTCATTGCTTCGCTCGACCAATCACTTTCTTTGTATATTTCTTCCCTATTTAAATTAGTTGGTAGTAGATTTGTCTCCGCCCAACGATTGTATACATGACAAACTCAAAGTTGCTTTTATATTATTATTTATCTTTGTGGATGAGATTTAGTGTCTTGGCTTTCTATATTTTACAGCTTATGTATACATATGAGCCGTATATTTACTCGTATGTATACAGCTGGCATGATACGTATCTAGTCTCAAGTATTTTGGGACTGGGGCGTTACATCAGTTTCCTGGTAAGTTTAGTTACATGAGAGCTTCTTCAAGTAGAGTGAGTAACTTAGTGTAAGTACTGAGTTTCTAAGACAAAGACAGGAAGGGTCCAGTTCATTGTTGAGGGTTTAAACCCCTTTCCTCTGATTGCACAATTAATAGCCAATTCGATATCAGATACTGTCAAGTATCTGAACTCTATTTGACCTTGTAGGTTGTGATTTTAAATGCCAGGTACATCTTATATGTTGAAGGACTGAAGGGTTGATATGAATCAATAAGTTCACTATGTCTCAGAGTTATATTTATACAAACCCAAGGAATCACACTTAGTTGACCTTCACCTGGGAACAGGGGCTCTCATAGTCACTGTTAGAAATGATAGGAATGTTAGAGTAAAATTCTTTATATGTTGAGTTATGATTGTTGAAATCTGTATATATAAATGACTGGATATTAGAGCTTGGCATGGGTTAATCAAGATAGATGGGTCAACTAGTATATTAGAAATATGGGTAGCTGATACCAGTAAGGGTTATGAATACTGTTTACCCATTAGAGGTATATGGTAAAATGTTATGATATGCTATAGGAATGTAGGCTTGACTGATTTGTGGTATCAGTTAACAATTGTCTTCTGAGGTTGATTCAGGCCATTTTTCTAACTAAACTGGTTATTGGGATACCTACTTATCATTAATTAAAGGAAATCTGAGGTTGGGTGTCTGTCAGGATTTTCTAAGTACTATGAAATTCTTGTTAACCTAGAAGTATAGACAAGGATTTAGAGACTAAGATTTTACTCATGATTTAGATCTAACCATAAGCTCTAATATATTTCTTTTAACAAAATGGACTTCAGAAGATAATTTTATACTGGTAGAGTGTTGTGTTCAACTTCAAAACCTTTATTATGAATAAGCTAGTTTAGGGTAGGATGATTATTAATCAATTTATAAATCATTTAACAGGAGGATTTCTAGCTTTACATCCCTTACTTGATCACCCTGAGCAAGGCAAGTATACTCTTCGGACTTGTTCATTTTCTCATGTCTTGCATATTCATTCCTGTATCACCTTGTTGACACGATGTATTACGGGATTATCTAGTTTCATGTTTCATGAGTTACTTGTGTCTGGGAGGAGAAATACTACAGTTGTGTGATCAAACCCTGTTACTATTCATATGAATAGCTTAGGTCCCGCATCGTGCACGCGGAACCAAAGCCGTACCATTTCATGTTCATTGAATCTACCCAAGCCGATCACACAATCTAGATGTATTTCAATATTGCACATGTCAGGATTCAGGTTGTATTTCATGTTCAGGTTGTATGTCATGTTCAGGACTCATATCATGTTCCCTGTTTTACTTTCAGTATTTCCTTTTTAGTTTCATGTCTTGATTCTCATTTCTCGTACTTTACATATATTTTCTTATTTTTTGTTCATACCATGATGTTCATGTTCATTTCCTTGGATATACTTAGCTCCGCTCCTGACTAGGATATGTTGCAGGTGAGTTGGAGGCTCTGTGCGACGCATATTATGGCGGAGAGCCAATAGATGCAGAAGAGCCAGCTGGTATTACTCTTGACTTAGAGGCTGCAGAAGCCTAGGGCTTACCTTAGTATTTCCATATTTTTTCTTGTATTGAGACTAGTAGACTTACTTTCATTTGCTGGAATGTAATAAATTCTGAGACATGTATTTGGATTTAGGATTCATTTATAGATGATGTGTTTACATTTACTCTTGTATATCTAGTTAGTTTTCCTTAGATTGGTACAGCTTACTTTATCGTGTCTAACGATAAAGGCTGGGCGTGTCCGATTATTCGGGAGCGGGTCGTAACATCAGTGTCCCAGGTCAGCCTAGCTTTCTATTTCCATAATTCCTCCTCAATTTTTAGATGGAACTTCAATAGCACCCTGGTGAGTTTGAGGGAGGTACGGACGGTCGACGAGCCGTCTCGAGCATACAGGATCTCAGCACGAGCAACGTCGTCCTCGGTGATGCGAACGTCCTGGAAAATGTTGTCACAGGCTTCTTTGCTCCAGGTAGAGGGGTCTCTCCAGGTGGCTTTGAGTTTGGCAGCCACTCGAACTAAAGGGTCGAGATCAGCCGGGCCCTCCATGCGGCCGTCACGATGTCCCTGAACTGTGGGTAGTGACACCACAAATTAAGAAAGCAAAAGTTCTTCTTAGGCTGGATAGACTTTCTGCTGATCTCGAGGAGAAGAGGGGAGTGGTCCGATTCAGTGGCGTTGAGATACGAGAGTCTGGTACAGATGGCAAGGTCGGCCCAGTACGAGTTAATGGAAGCATGGTCGAGACGGGAGTATTGCCGTCGAGCTCCCTCTTGCATGTTGCACCACGTGAATTTGTTGCCGGTGAACTGAAGAGTGGACAGGTGAGCATTGAAAATAAAGTTAGCCAAGTCGTACATAGCTGACGGGGGGCGGACGACCTCCCATCTTCTCTTCTCTGCAAGTGACGGCATTGAAGTCTCCTACACATAGCCAGGGGTGTTAGCGTGAAGGAAATATAAGTCAATCAACAAGCTCCACAGCTGTTTGTGCTCGACAATCTCGCAACTGTCGTAGACTGCTGTCAGGAGGGTACGGATCTGAAGCATAGGGTGATCTAAGCAACACGAAAGCGCCTGTCTAGAGTCAAGGGCAAGCTCAAGCCTCGCATCCACAGCATGGAGGATCCAGATGTCGTGATAATCAGTAATGGCTGAGGCAAAGCCTAACTGCATCTGGATAGATTTAATTTTTTGGGAGGAATTTTTGCTTCGATGATCACTAGAATGTCTAATTTTTGGATTCTCTTGAGACATTTTAATATTCTTAAGGTTGTTAGCGATGCCCGGGCGTTCCAAGCGAGGATGTTAATCATCGAGGTGGCTGGGGAGGGAGGAGTTGTTGAGTTTTGCGGCTGATCTGGTGATCATGGCCGGTGCCTCTTTAGTGTTTCTTTTGCTGGGTTTTTTTCTTGTTGGCGCCTGCCTTTCCTGGCTCCTTAGGACAGCTGTCCTTGGTGGTTTCGGCTGGGTCAAGTTCGGGATGCAAGTAGACTTCCCCTTCTATTTTAGCCAAGGCTCCGAAGTAGTTATCCCAAGTCGCAAAGCCGGCATCCAACGCTTGTTTCATCCTGACCACTGGTTTGCAACCTAAGTTAGCCAGTTGTGCCTCATGACTGACGGACTCTTTGTTGGGGTTGGTGTGTGTCCTGACCAGGGTGTTGTGTTGCCACATTCGTAGTTCTATCTCTTTTCGACTATGAACTATCCTCGCTCTCTTTGAGGACCTCGACTCCATGCCATGGCTGGTCGAATCTGACAAGGACTTCGGGGTTAGAGTCATCGCCTCTAGGGGGTAGTGACCTCCTGCTCTACTTCAGAGCCTATGCCTTCTGCGGTAGCCTTCTGAGTGCCTTCATAAGGATTATCTTGGGTGTCATCTGTTCGTTCCGTAGCTAATATATCAAATTGGTTGGTGAGTTTTAGAGATGAGGTTTTGTTGGTGGAGGTGTCACACCCCATAGGGGTATTTTTTGGTAAATGTTTGTGACCATAAGAATGCTCTGCACTGGCTTCAAACCAGATGTGGGAGTTCGTAGAGGGAGGAGCGGGGGTCTCTGGTTATGGCCTGACAATTGTTTAGTGGCGGTCTTGTGGGCGGCTTTCTTTTTCAGTTTCGGAAGAGCTCTGAAGCAGTGCTTGATAAGGTGTCCTCTCATATGGCAGTGGTTGAAGTATATGATATTATTATCATAAATAATATGTTGGGTGTAAGTCTTATTTTCGAACGAGATTTGTATGGATTTGGGAAGCTCATTCGAGATGTCTAGCTCCACGCAAACTTTGGTATAGTTTGCTTTAGTCAGATTCCTAGTTTTCTCGGCCATCACCACGAAGGTACCAAAGGAGTTGACTATCCTTCTCATAGCTGCTGGGACAAAACAAATAAGCGGGGGATTGGGGATGGTGACCCATACAGAAACTAAGGGCAAATCTTCTTTTTTGTTGAAGTCCTGAGACCATTTAGCTATAGTTATGAAGTGGGAGTCGATCCTGCCTGTGCTCCTTGTTTGGACAATCTTATGGTCATCGGTCGAGGATAGGTGTAAAAGTATGTGCTTGGGGTCCAGAGGGGCGACCTTGTACTCAGATATGAGTCTCCAAGTGGCTACAGCTTCTTGTACCCGAGCAAACTTCGGACACCCAGTTGGGAATTTGAGCACAAAAGTGGAGCCGAGGCTCTCGTGCAGGGTCGCTAGTGCCCTGATCCCGCTAGGGTCGTTCGTCCTCGCTTTGATCCTTGCGAGATCATTCGTCCTTCCTAAGGCGTGATGCTGTGCAAGCCTAAGTTGCGCTTGCATAAGGCCAGTACCTGCACAAAACAACTAGACAAAGCAAAACACACGCACACAGCATATATAAACCAACATTGGACATGGAACCTTTGAAATGAAAATACTTCTTTTATTGATAAACTTGATAAGAATACAAGTATAAAGCTTTGCAAACTCAGAGTGCCTTATCTTGGCTACATAATTCTTATAAAAACTCTCTTTTGTAAATAGCCGCAATGCCCATACATCATATCCCATTATTACATGCTTGAAATGTAAAGACACCTTCAAAGGAAAAAAAAACTTGCGACTTGACTAGAAATAAAAAGTAGCTTGAGGCAATCCACGATCTCTACTGGGCTAGACGAGCTTCAGTACCCCACTTGAAATCCCCCTTTCTCTTTTGCTTCCTGAAAAGGATGCCCATAACGTGGGTCAACACACATCATGTACTGGCGAGCGGCTTTTCGCCGAAACTCACAAATATCTACACTAAGTCAACATGTGAAGCTACATATTTACTAGTGCTCTTTCTACTTGTCTAGGTTCTTTTTAATAATTCATAAGAAATATGACAGAAGAATATTTTATAACCAACTTACCCATCGCCGATAGTCATCCCTGCACAAAACAGGTTAGCACGATTTGCATATGTATATAAGGAGCATTTTTTACCGTCATGTTCATTGTTAGGTTTTGCAATAAGGATTTGTTCATATGCATGTACTAACTACATGGTGGTTCATGGGTACGCTCCCCATGATTAGCCGCTGATACTCGTGGTTCAGCTCGTCGCTAGGGACACAACATTCCTGAGGTGTAGCATTTACCTCAGGGTGCTATTACAATCTCTCCTAGGCCGATCGATCCCGGATGCCCCCAGTATTGTCGAAAGACTATTACCTTGTTAACAAGTTGTCTGAGACCAATGCATGACATGTTCTTTTTATCAGATAAAACTTAACAGTGCAACAGGTAGCGACCAGTTCATAACTTGCCTTATTCGTTCGATCATTCATTAGCATTCAATTCTCATTCGGTCATTCGATAACTTTCAATAGAATTCATTTCCTTTGCAGTCATTCGTTAGCGTTTATTCTTATCTTTTGTTGTTTTCGGTATCGTTGATCAGAGGGATGCAATAAAAGAGTGGACTAGGGATCATTTTTATTAGGGCGTACAAATAAATGCAAGCCCGGTTAGAGCAACTCACCAAGATGAATCTTAGTTGAGAGAAGGAGGGACTTCACGTACAGTTCACGTTCTGTGTATGTCTATGCGTCCTCCGGCATAGGCACCAACATTTGATTAGCATACTTCGGTCTCTTTCTCTCAAGATTCGGAATGAATGCGATATGCGATGAAAGCGAACAATGAAAACCAATCATCGAAAACCAACACGAAAGTGCATTCATCAAAACCAAGCAGTGAAAGAAAACATCCAACGAAAACTATTGGACTAATTTCAATAGAAGCCGATCCATCAGTTGGAAAGTTTTATTGCATTTCATCCGTAATCAGTCGATACCGGCAAAGGTTTCCCCAAATACTCAGTTCGAGACTGAGTTAGCAAGCCGTGGGTATTACATACACTACCAAAATTCATCGCTTTAGCGATGGCCTATTAGCGATGGATTAAGTCCGTCGCTACTAGCGACGGACTCCCGACTATATATTGACGGTTTACCGTCTAATCACAGGCAATATTTTTTTTAATTTTAAGGGTGAAAAGTTGTCTTACATCCGTCGGCAAGGCGTCAGAAAATAGCGACAGACAATGTAGCCGTCGCTAGGTAGTCACTCCTTAGCCAATATTTGCATGGGAAAATGTTAAAAAATTACGAGAAAATGTGCGACTACGTAGCGACGGATTGTCCGTCGTCCAGCTGATGAGTTTTAGCGACGAAAACTGTACCCGTCGCTACGTAGTCACTCAGCTGGCGGAAAAAAGATAAAAAAATTCGTGGTAAATTTTACGACTACAGAGCGACGATATATCCGTCGACAGTCCGTCGCTAAATAGCCAGCGCAAACTTAAATTGAACCGACGGGGGGGGGGGGGGTAGAATTTCATACGAACCAAAATATTTCTCTCTCCTCTCTCTCTCTCTCTTGGAGCTCTCTCTCAAAGATACTCTCTCTCTCTCTCTCTCTCGTTTGGTGGTTGTGGGCGGCGGGGGGGGGGGGGGGGGGGGGGGGCGGAGGTAGCCGACAGTGGGGGTGGAGGGGAGCCGTGGTGGGGGGTCGGATGTACTGGAAGGCCACGGGGGGGGGATGGAGACCGCGGGGGTGGGAGGGCGGAGGTAGCCGGCGGTGAGGGGGGCGGAGGGGAGCCGTGGTGGGGGGGTGGTCGGCTGTGGTGGGAGGCCGCAGGGGAGGGGGTGGATGGAGGCCGCGAGGTGGCGGGGGTACGGATGGAGGTCGCAGGGCCGCGAGGGTGGGGAGCGGAGGGGGCCTTGGGGTGGGGGACGGAGGGGGCCCGGTGGTGGGGGAGGCCGCGGTGGAAGGGGAGGGGGGCCGGGGGTGTGGGGGGTTGGGGGTCGGCGGTGGTGTGAGTGGGGCTCACGGGGGGGTAGTACAGGGGATGGGGGAGGAGTGGGGCCCGTGGGTGGGGAAGGCCGCGGGAGGGGGTGTGGCGGGGGTCGGGGGCGCCGGGGTCGGCGGTGGTTGAAGTGGGGGTCGCGGGGGGGGGGGGATTGCATCGGATTGGTGCCGAGGGTGGGAATTGGGGTCGGCAGTGGTGGGGGTGGGGGTCGAAACACACACACACATACACACACACACACACACACACACACACACACACACACACACACACACACACATATATATATATATATATATAAACTTAGTATATATATATATATATATATATATATATATATATATATATATATATATATATATATATATATATATATATATAGAGGAGTATATATAAACTTTGGACCGAGAGACGTGGAAACATTTTGCTGTAGAGCCTAGAAATGTATGTCTAGAAATGTACGTGGAAACATTTTGATTTGTGTCATCCAAATTTGTTGCAGAGCCTAGAAATGTACATCTGGCGCTATGTTCTGATGGCTTCGCCCCTTTCGGGCAGTCGGAATCTCAATACTCCTGCTGGCCGGTCATTCTTACCCCTTACAATCTTCTACCATGGATGTGTATGAAGACTCCTTATATGTTCCTGACAACTAACATATCGGATCCTAAAAATCTGACAAAAAATATCGATATATATTTACAGCCGTTGGTGGATGAGCTGAAACAGCTATGGGAGATCGGCGTCACGACCTATGATATTTCCAGGAAACATAACTTTCATATGAGAGCTTCACT
The DNA here is from genome assembly GCA_029216955.1 of Iris pallida. Classification (NCBI taxonomy): domain Eukaryota; kingdom Viridiplantae; phylum Streptophyta; class Magnoliopsida; order Asparagales; family Iridaceae; genus Iris; species Iris pallida. The sequence goes on along the minus strand of JANAVB010003400.1, from coordinate 30,256,887 downwards.
GATGTGGACAATAAATGATTTTCCAGCATACGGTATGCTGTCGGGATGGAGTACTCACGGCACCATGTCTTGTCCGATATGCATGGAAAATAATAAGGCGTTTCGCTTTAAGCATGGAGGAAAAACTTCTTTCTTTGACTGTCACCGTCAATTTCTGCCCGCGAGTCATCCTTGGAGAAAGAACAAGGACGCGTTCAGAGCTGCAAACCAAGAATTTTCTCATCCGCCACCCAAATTGCCGGGATACGATATTTGGAAAGATGTAAAGGACTTGCCCTCCATAATTGAAGATCCATCAAACAATCATGTCGAAGGGTTCGGACAAAGCCATAACTGGACCAAACGGAGTATCTTCTGGGACTTGCCTTATTGGAAAGATAATCTTATAAGGCATAATCTTGATGTCATGCATATCGAAAAGAATGTGTTCGATAATGTCTTCAATACCGTCATGGATATTAAAGAAAAGACGAAGGACAATCCAAAAGCAAGACAAGACATTACTGAGATATGCAAGCGTCCTTATCTGAACTTGATACAAAGGGGAGCTGGTGGACAATTAACTAAGCCGGTAGCACAATACACATTGAGCAAGGAAGATAGATTAATAATCTGCATGTGGATATCTACTTTAAGATTTTCCGACGGCTATATATCGAATTTGTCTAGATGTGTTGATCTCAATGAACGCAAGCTAACGAGAATGAAGAGTCACGACTGCTACGTGTTTATGGAAAGATTACTGTCCATTGCTTTGAGAGAGTTGTTGCCTTCTTCTGTATGGGTTCCGTTGGCCGAGCTATCTACATTCTTCAGGGATATTTGTTCAACTAAGTTGACGGTGCAACACATGGTTCAACTTGAGGAGAAGATTGTCTTAACAATTTACAAGTTAGAGAAAATATTTCCTCTGGGCTTCTTCGACAGCATGGAGCATCTACCGATTCATCTAGCATACGAAGCCCGTGTCGGTACATCTGCTCATTATTGATAGATGTAACCATTTGAAAGGTACATAAAAATCAATATAATTCAAGTTGTATTTCATTGTTAATTCTCAAGATAATTTGTCTCTCTAGATACCTACACCATCTAAAGAAGAAAGTTGGCAACAAGGCTTATATAGAGGCTTCGATATGCGAAGTATATCTTATCGAGGAGGTATCAAACTTCTGCTCCATTTATTTCGATACTCCTGTTAAGACAAATCGAAATAGACCTCAAAAGAATGACGAAGACGTTGAGGATGGAGGTATATTCAATGTAAGGGGCAAGCCTATTGGGGCTAGTAAGAAACGGTGGTTGACTGACGACGAGTATGATGCCGCTCACCGATATGTCTTATTAAATTATGACATACAAAAAGTGAGAAATTTGGAGAAGTAAGTGACTACACTTACACTCATTATAATCTCTAATTTGGTGAAGTAACTGACTACACTTATTCTTATTCTCTCTAAGAGTGTATTTAGAGATGAATTCAAAATGAGGACATCCGATATTACCGATGAAGGACTTCAAAGAGAGGTTGATTGTACCATTCCGTCCTAGTTTCGTAATACATAAGTAACTGAGATAATAATTTATGCGGCTACCTTTAAAATATATGCATATAAAATATTTAAATTATCAGTATTTGTTTACAGGTTTTATTGCCTGAAACAACACTCAAATGAGAGATTCATTATTTGGCATTGGGACCGAAGAAGCATGCAAAGACTTGGCCATGCTATGTCGTTAATGGCTTCAAGTTTAAGGCAACTCAGAATGCTATAAATGCGAATATGTCAATGACAGCTTCAGTATCAAGGATTCTGGTGTTTGCATAAGAGGCACCATCTATAACGATGAGCCAGACTTTGATATTTGGAGTGCTTCGGGATATTATAGATTTACAATATAATGCCCCATATGATATGCATATTGTGATGTTCAAATATGAGTGGTTCGATACGACACCAAATATCGTTGGAGAATCGATAAACAATTTGGATTCGTCGATATAAGTTATCGCAGGGAGGAGGTATAGAGGGTCCGACACGTTTACGATAGCAAGTCAGGCTGTTCAAGTCTACTATACAAGCTATCCAAGGCATCGTAGAGATTGATTTGATGGTAGGCAGTATGCAAGATTAAATCTAAAAATACATTCAACGTTGGAGACCCAGCATACCAAGAGGACCAGATCGAAAAGTCCTAATACTTGTATAACAGCGGATAAAATAGATGTTGAAAATATTGTGAGGAAAATAGAGGGGAGGAAGAGGTTGATACATAGACTTAGCTTTAACCAGGTGAAAAAGAGGCATCATGTCCCAAATATTGGGATAAGGAAGAAGAAGAAGAAGAAGAAAGAGAAGAGAAAGAAAGAAGAAGAAAGAAGAAGAAGAAGAAAAGAAGAAGAAAAAGAAAAGAAGAAGAAGAAGAAGAAGAGAAGAAGAAAGAAGAAGAAGAAGAAGAAGAAAGAGAAGAAGAAGAAAGAGAAGAAAGAAGAGAAGAAGAAAAGAAGAAGAAGAAGAACTTGATGAGGATGAGGATACAGATGAAGTCGACGATGAGGATAAGGAGGAGGATAAGGATGAGGATGAGGATGATGATGAAGACGAGGCTGAGGACGAGGACAAAGACGATGACGATGATTAGATTAAATATTAGTATATATTAAAAACACTTTCAATTACGTGATTTTAGTTTGACCTCATAAAAGCACTTATAGCTTAGTGAATTCAGTTTAAACTTCTGTATATTCTTGTTTCAGATGGCACTCCTAGTAATTTTCTTCACGGCGTCACTCGACGTCATGCTGATGGCTAGCATTCATCGTGGTGGTGGTGGTGGTGGGCATGGTCATGGTGGTGGTTGTGGTCGCCTCAGCCTTTCCGGGAGGCGAACCCATCTAACGATCCCGACCCGGAGAGTACCACGGGCACAGACTCATCCCGTCGTCGATCTACCACGGTGCTATCGACACCTTCGTCGCGGGCGTCTCCATCCGCTAGCGGATCCATTCCGCCAGTAGATCCACCAGCGGTACCACCAGTTACTGCACAGTGGGCCCCGGAGTACCCCCGGATTCAGTTACACCCAGTTATTGACGAGTACATGCACGGAGCCGTGGATCCTCCGACGCCACCAGAGAGGCCGATGGGCGAGTTCCGACGAGAGCTATGGCCCGCAGGTGAAGCGTAAGTAAATTTAAGTTAATTTAATAAATTTGTTTCATTTATTCAAGTTAATAATCAAGTCGTTGCTTCTTTGTAGTTTTTTTCGTGGGATGCTACCAGGCTTCTAAGGCAGGTTATCCGGGCTAACTACCATGGCCCCTACCTTAATTTTTCTGAGGTGCCCCTAGACTTGTAGTACCGCTGGCTCGACGAGATGAGGGTATATATATATATATATATATATAATATATATATAAATTATATATATATATATTATATATATATAAAATATATATATATATATATCTTATGATTAATTATTAATTACTCTTTAATTAACTATTTTTTTAATATCGTGATAATTGAATTTGTATGTCAGAGGACCTTCTGGTGGCCCCCCCATCGCGAGGAGGCGATCCGCAGGACCTATAGAAGTGCCGCGGGGAAGAAGATCCGGGATGCGGTTTATGACCTTCGAACGGCGCATTCGAAGAAGGAGTGGATCCGACAGGACTACTATGTTCAGCTCTTGGAGAAGATGGATGCTCCTGCCTTCAAGCAGAAATCAAAAAAAGTGAAAGCGAACCGACGGGCCGCGGGGCTATATACGGGGGGATCAAAGCCCCACGCAGCGACGCTTGCAGAATTGGTGAGATACCACAAATTTATTCCACTATCGAATTCGGTACTATTAATATACTTAATTAATTAAATTCTATGAATATTTTGTATGCAGACCCAACGGGCGTTGAAGAAGAGAAAAGATGCTGACTCGGTCACCATGTACGATGTATTCTAGCATACCCACAAGAGACGAAAGGACGGGAGCTTCGTCGACGAGAGGGCCAAGGAGACGGATGTAAGTATTTACGTTTATGAGACTTATGTTAGAATTATAAGTATTCAAACTATAACTTAGGTAAACTTAAGATTCAGACTATAACTTAGGTAAACTTAGGATTCAGACTATAACTTAGAAAAACATAGGATTTAGATTATAACTTAGGTAAACTTATAGTATAAACACATTCATTTGATAGGCTGCGTATCGTGAGGCCCTTAGTCGGGTTCAGCCATCCGCTGCCGAGAATGTCGGCAAAACGACGCCCGTCGGGATGCCCTCTTCTACGGCCGCTCGCTACGATGACCTATTCGTAGATACCGTCGCGGCTTTAAGAAAGGGCGTCTGTACGGAGTAGGCTCCCTGGCGTCGTTGTACGCGGCAATTCTGAGATTTCTACCTCCCCCGCCTCCTTCCGCGGCCCCGGCAGACGATGATGTGAGGTCCCAGCATGCGCATCTGAACGAGGTGGTGTCGGACTTGCGGGCACAGTTATCCACGTACTTTCCGCGTCCTTCTACTGCCTCTGATCCGTTGCTCCCGGTCCGTCTACTGGTGCTGCCGGTCCTTCTTCCGTCGGTCGTCTCTCTTTTAACCCTGCTGCCCCTATCGTACTGCCTCCTGCTGTGACGGCCCTTCTCGACCTGATGTCTCCATAGCAGCTACGCCAACTTCCAGACCATGTCTTAGAGGGATTGCTGCCATACCTGGTAGAAGTGTACATACGTCGGGCGCAGCAGAGAGTACCAGCACCATCGGATGATCCAACTCCTCCTCCTCCTTGATGTTTGTATTCGAATATTTTGAAAATTGTTTAAATATTGAATATTTGTGTGTTTTTGTGGACAATTTAAAATATTGGATAATGTTGACTGTTTTAAATGATTGGTGTATTATTTATGTTGGTTTGTGTTGGTGGATGTTTGGGATTGTATATTGGATAATGTTGAATGTTTGGATAATTTGTGTTATTTATGTTGGTGGATGTTGTGTGAACATGGAATGCTCTGTTTTATGCATTTTTTTCTAAAAATTCTCAGTTAGCGACAGAGTCGTGACTACCAACCGACGGAATATCCGTCGCTAACTGTAACTATTCCAAGTTAGCGACGGATGGTGACTACTCACCGACGAAAGATCCGTCGACGAGGTTCTGGAAATATGAAAAAATCATAGAAACGGATCGACGAATATTCCGTCGGTAAGTCGTCGCTAGTAGTCGGTAAAAGTTTGGCGATGGATAATCCGTCACCAAATCTGCGACTGGTCGGCGACGGATTAGCGACTAAACCCGACGAAGTAGCGGCGGAATATCCGTCGCCATGGTTCTGGAAATATGAAAGATTCGCAGAACCAGGTCAACGGATGTACCGACGCTATTCCGTCGCTAGGTTGTCGAACAGTAGTGACTACAAGCGACGAGTAAGAGACGGAGATTGCATATCAGACACTCTCTGATACGTGTTTACCGACCATTTAGCGACGGATTAGCGACGGATATTGCGTATCAGATACTCTCTGATACGCAATTACTGACCATTTAGCGACGAATACGGCCGTCGCTAAGGCGATTTATCATTAACTTTCTGATACGTGCTTTGACGGAAATCCGTCGGCCATTCGTCGCGAGATGTACGAGTATGGTTGACAGAAATCCTTCACAAAATCGTCGCTGGGCGATAACTTGGCGACGGATTGTTTTTGACCAAAATCCGTCGGCCAGCCATCGGTATTACCATTTACGGACGACTGGGCGACGGATACGGTCGTCGCTGAAGCGATGAATTTTGGTAGTGATAGTGGACCGCGAGGAGCGGGGCACAACATAATAACCCACTAGGAAAAAGTTTTGTCCTCAAAACTTAAGAAATAAACTCACCTCCACTAGAATTAGCATCTGTATCAAGTAAGGTGGAGAGATTGAAGACGCGAGCAGTAGCATTAGCATTCCGCAACTGCTGATTGCGCGAATTATCTCTGATCTGCGGTGGGTCTCTCAGCGGCACACGCTCTTCAGTATCATTTCTTTATTTTGGGAAATTCTTGACGGTATAGTCCATACTTCCACAGCCAAAGCACGATTTGTTGGCAAAATGACAGACTTCCTTGGTGTGCCCGCGACGTCCGTAGAAGGTACACTTAGTTCTCCAGTGCTGATAATTGTATGTCTTATTTTCTACCTCGGTCTTTTTCTTCCCATCGTAGTATCTCTTAGTAGGCTGATTGCGACTGCACTGAATCTTTGTTGACGCCTTCCTCAGGCTGATTGTTCCACTTGAAGCACTGCTTCAAAGGCCTAGGAGTATGACTCATATTCTTGGTTCAGCACACTCAGCTGAATGTCGTCATTCAAACCTTCGACGAACCAATCTATGCGAGTATCTCCGTTGGTAACATTACAACATCAAAATTTGCCAGCTTAGCAAATTCAGATTTATAGTCCTCCACGGACATGTTGCCTTGTTTCAGAGATATGAAGTCACTCTCCATCTTCTTACTCATGGCTGGAGGCAGATATTGATCCAGAAATGCCTTCTAGAACAAGGCCCATGAAATCTTCCAATTCCTAGCCGTTGTGAGCAACGTTGGCATCTTCGCTTTCCACCAGTCTTTTGCCCGCAGCCGTAGTAGCAGAGCGGCCCACATTACCTTCTTGCTACTGGAATCTCCTACGAATATGAACAGACTCTCAATTTTATCGATCCAGTCCACCACCTTATCTGGTGATGTCCTGCCCTCAAATTCCAGAAGTTTTACATCCAAGAAGTCCTTTGGCTTAAAGGAAGAGCGCCTACGCGTCGGCTAGGGTTTGTCACCATCCATGGGCTCAATATCTGGTGTGCCCGTCGGTTTGGTCGCTGCGGTGGTATCTCGATTTCTCGCTAGTGAAGTTAGGAGTTGGGTCAAGGCATCCAGCTGTTTCTGTTGGGCCTCCAGTCGGACCTGTTGTATCTGGTTACGCTCCTCGACATCCTGCCTCTGTAGTTCCATCATAGTCATAATCCGCTCTATCGGATCGGTCGAGCCAGATGGTCGAGGAGGAGCCATTTCTCTACAAAAGAGTATAACTTCTGTCAGTCTCATAAAATATTATGGACTTGTTGTATGGGGCATTGATTTTTCATAACTCAAAATCGAGACCTTTTTGAAAGCCATCAAAATACTTTATATACTTTTTTTTTGAAAACGATATTTACAAGAGGCCAAGGACATATAGACGTGCTTTGATACCACTTTGTCATGCCCCGATCCCGCTAGGGTCATTCGTCCTTGCTTTGATCCCAGTAGGATCGTTCGTCCTCACTAAGACGTGATGTCGTGCAAGCCTAATTTGCGCTTGCACAAGGCCAGTACGTGCACAAAACAAATAGATAAAGCAAAACACACGCACACAGCATATATAAACCAACATTGGACATGGAAGCTTTGAAATAAAAATACTTCTTTTATTGATAGACTTGATAGGAATACAAGTACAAAGCTTTGCAAACTCAGAGTGCCTTATCTTGGCTACATAATTCTTGTAAAAACTCTCTTTTGTAAATAGCCGCAATGCCCATACATCATATCCCTTTATTACATGCTTGAAATGTAAAGACACCTTCAAAGGAAAAGAAACTTGCAACTTGACTGAAAATAAAAAGTAGCTTGAGGCAATCCACGAGCTCTACTGGGCTAGACGAGCTTTAGTGCCTCATTTGAAATCTCCCTATCTCCTTTTCTTTCTGAAAAGGATGCCCACAACGTGGGTTAGCACACATCATGTACTGGCGAGCAGTTTTTTGCCGAAACTCATAAATATCTGCACTAAGTCAACATGTGAAGCTATATATTCACTAGTGCTCTTTCTACTTGTCTAGGTTCTTTTTAACAATTCATAAGAAACATGACATAAGAATATTTTATAACCAACTTACCCATCGCCGACAGTCATCCATGCACAAAACAGGTTAGCACAATTTACATATGTATATAAGAAGCATTCTTTACCGTCATGTTCAGTGTTAGGTTTTGCAATAAGGATTTGTTCATATGCATGTCCTAACTACATGGTGGTCCATGGGTCCGCTCCCCATGATTAGTCGCAGAGACTCATGGGTCAGCTCGTCACTAAGTACACAACATTCCCGAGGTGTCGCATTTACCTTAGGGTGCTATTACAATCTCTCCTAGACCGATCGATCCCGGGTGCCCCCAGTATCGTCGAGAGACTATTACCTTGTTAAAAAGTTGTCCGAGACCAATGCATGACTTGTTCTTTTTATCAGATAAAACTTAACAGTGCAACAGGTAGCGACCAGTTCATAACTTGCCTTATTCGTTCGTTCATTCATTAGCATTCAATTCTCATTCGGTCATTCGATAACATTCAATAGCATTAATTCTTGTTCTTATCTTTTGTTGTTTTCGGTATCGTTGATTAGAGGGACGCAACAAAAGAGTGGACTAGTGATCATTTTTATTAGGGCGTACAAATAAATGCAAGCCCGGTTAGAGCAACTCATCAAGATGATTCTTACTTAAGAGAAGGAGGGACTTCACGTGTCGTTCACGTTCTGTGTACGTCTATGCGTCCTCCTACATTGGCACCAACATTTGATTAGCATACTTCGGTCTCTTTCTCTCAAGAATCAGAATGAATGCGATATGCGATGAAAGCGAACAATGAAAACTAATCATCGAAAACCAACACAAAAATGCATTCATCAAAACCAAGCAGTGAAAGAAAACATCCAACGAAAACTATTAGACTCATTTCAATAGAAGCCGATCCATCAGTTGGAAAGTTTCATTGCATTTCATCCGTGATCAGTCGATACTGACAAAGGTTTCCCCAAATACTCAGTTCGAGACTGAGTGAGCAAGCCGTAGGTATTACATAGTGGACCGCGAGGAGCGGGGCACCACAGCTAGATCAACAAAGGAGAAAGGCACCTGGATACCATAATCTGCCGTCATGGAGGAGTAGTCAATGGCTGGTAGCTCCACGTTCGCAATGATCGATGAACTCTTAGCAGCTCGGTCGGGCCTTACCTGGTCAGCATAAGAGGGAGCTGGGGGGTGAATAGTCGCCAATGGCTGAACCGAGGCAAGCTGGGCTCCGGGAGAGAAGGTTGTCGTAGTCTGCTGCATCGCGAGGGCACACACAGGCAAAGGGGGAGAGCGCCACGAGAAGAGGACCTGGCGCTAGCGGCACGGGACAGAGTAGAGGCGGAGGGGTTGCGTCCAGCCCGCTGCGTCGATGAGCTAGGGCTCGGAGGACCGGATAGGCGCAGCGGAGGAAGGCAGGGCTCCAGTGCCAGAGGAGGGGGAATTAGGGGGCTCTCACACATGAAGCAATGTTGCGCTAGGCAGGTGGCACAGGGGGCAGAGCCGGTGCAAACGGGGCCTGGAAGCGCCATCGCTAGAGAGGAAGCGCTTTACGAACCATGCATCGAAGGAAGGTGCTAGTAAGACCATGGGCAGCCATGCAGCCCAGCAGGGGGTGGGGCACGTGCAACATGCGTCGAGAGAAGGTGGCACAGGCAAACCTGTGCCAAACAGAGAGGTGTGCCCAACACCAGTCGCTCAATCCAACAAGGGGTGGGACGCGCACAACACGCGCCGAGAAAAGGTGGTGCAGGCGAACCTGTGCCAAACAGAAAGGAGTACCCAGCGCCAAAGATAGCCACTGAGGGTACGGCATCATCCTGTCCAGGGAAAAGATTCAAAATTTGAAAAAAGGGGCGGTGGACGGGAAGAGGGGGAAACGAGGAGGGGACAACTGGTTCAGGGACCGAGAAGAACTAGCATGTCCTATCGTGCGGAAGCTCCACCAGGCTACCAATGGAGGGGGCAAGAGAACATGCGGTGACGGAGGGCGAGCCCAGATGGAGGGTTGACGAGACCAGCGGGGGCGGCTGAGATGGCCCCGAACGGGAGGGAAAATAGGAGACGAGGGGACGGCAGATGGAGGAGAGGAGGGGAGAGGGAGGAAGAGACGGGGGGTGAGTGGAGAAGGGAAGGAGGTGGCAGGGGGTGGCGAGGCGGGTCAGGGACGATCGAGGAGGGCGAGAAGGTCATGCGGCCATGGCGCCGGCCGACTATGGAGCTTCGAAGGCAGATCAGGAACCATATTCGAGACAGAAGAGGAAAGCGAACGAACCTAGCAGGGGGCTGGGCAGTGCCGCTGGGAAGGTGCCGAGGGCAACAAGAGGAGGCCCTACAGCTGACGCATGGAGAGACCCTACCGGAAGGGCAAAGGTCTCCGGGGGGCCTGGACGCCCCAGGCGCGACAGAGAAGACGCGGAGCAGAGGAAGCATCTGTAATTATATATATATATAATATATATATATATATATATATATATATATATATATATATACTAGGGGCGTAGTGCTGGCTCTGATTTCTTGGTTCGGGAGGTGAAGCGACAGGTTCGCAAGTCGTTTTCGGGTTGTCATCATCTTTCGACTATTCCGCATTGGGCTTTAGAGTAGTGTCTTTCTTCTGTTTTCTTTCTTTGTTTTCGTTACCATGAGGTCGGATGTACTCATTACCCTCTTTTTTCAATAAAGGTAACGGTTCTTTTTTTTAATATATATATATCTATATATATAATATTCATTTATTTATTTTATATATATTTTTGTGTGTGTGTGTGTGTGTGTATATATACCATACTAGACACATGTGACACTCATATAAATGCCTAATATCAAATACTTGGTGTGCACCACCTAAGTATCGCACCAATCTACGATACTCTTATGATACGTCCAAGATACCTATACCAAACCTTGTCCGAACCAATCCAAACCACATGAGCATGTCTAAAACATAAATTAAAGACTAATTGGGAAAATCTGTAGCTAGTGCAATGTGTCATGGAGAATTGGATATGTGTGCCACAAGTGTCAAAGAAAAAAACTCCTAAATAACTCTGTGTCCTACTGTATCATGATATAGCCTACTTGTATCCAATTGTGGACACAGATCTAGACCCACACAACCAAATCTAGTCTAATTATCTAAATAACCAAATGACAAACATTTGATGCACCAATCTCGAAGTTCTTCCAAATTGGACACAAATCTCAACATAACTTTCACATAAAGGGTCATTAAAGCCTAATTCTTCATCCTATAGGTAGGCCTAGTCTATAGGTCAATTCCTAAGGGTCAAATTGCACAATTAGAGTCTAATTAGAGAAGAAATTGAGATGTATACCTATTGGGATGGATTCCCAATGCAAAGTCCAATGAAAACGATCTGGACATGAACTCCTAGCAATTATCCTCCACTTGTAGTGCTCCTAGCCCCTAAGCTCCTAGGCTCCTCCAAGTGATGAGAATGAAGAGAACTAGAAGGGAATTGAAGTGGAATTAAGAGGAATTGATAGAAGGATGGATCAATTTGGGGAATAACACTAAATTGAAATGAAATGGCACAATAAAGATGAAGAGAGAGAGAGAGAGATAGAGCCACTCCACTTTATAAGGGTCAACCATAAGAGCTCCTCCATGAGAAATGCAAATAGTCATATATGCCCTCCAAGGCTGTCATGAAGGCTAATTAATTGACGGAAGCCTCTAATCATAATTCAGTAAATAGACTAATCTCTAATTATCATATGGAATGACTAGTTGGATCTAATTGGGCCTAGTCCAAAGTGTTGGACCATGTGTCATGTCAATCTTATTGTTGGGCTCTTAGTGTCATGTCAAGTGTAATTGGTCCACTAACACAAGTCTAATTAAGTAGGCTAGTCCGTTAACCAACTAATCATATGGTCTATGCTAATTAGCTAGCACACAACTAATACATACAATAATAAATATTATCATCACTAATAAAATTATTAAATAATTATTGAAATGACAAAAATACTTCTCTGTCAGAATTAGATAGTTTCAACTCTATTCATAGGCCCGCGTAGTACGACTAACTTAAGTACTACCACGGGTTCATAATCTTTTACAAAATTGGACCTGCATAAGCCACCATAAAAATTATCACGGTCCGCTCCCAATTTTGGGATACGAGTACGTAGCCAAGTCCAGCCTACACCGCAGCATCGGCGGTAGTACAATCTATGATAACATGGTCCACAATAAGAACAATATGTATATAACATCTATTAGGGTTATATACTAAAAGCATCACTTTTGTAGTAACCTTATTTCCTTAAATTTTGAATGAGAATCATATGGGCAAATGTTTGCATATTGTATTTGTTGCAAGTGTTAATGCAAATGTCTGATATTCTATATTGTAGATAATATGGTGTGTGGTGTCACACAGAAGATCATATTATCAGTTTCTTATGGAGTATATAAATAGTTCACAACCTAGATGGACTTGGACAATCTATTGAAAAGGTTGTAGTGTAATCTGGTATTAGTCTATCTTTACTATAGGTTTACACTAGTACACTTTGTGTGTATTGAACAGGACCACTTGGGGTTGTTCTCTTTGTACTGACTACATAAGAGAACAAATAGCTCTGTTATTATGGATGCTTGTACTCTTAATCGGGATATAATAACGGACATGTATATGCAATGTGCATTACTTTGACTCATAAAAGAGTGAGATTTATTATGGATCAACAACCTCTATGAATTGGGTAATAACATTGTATGTATGATGGGTTGTTGATTATAAATGGAATCCATGTCCCGATACATCGGGTTGATGATGTCTTCTTAAGGAGCTCATAAGGATTGTCATGTAAACCCTGCAGGTGAATTATATCCGACATGACAAATAAAGTTGAGCGGTACTACTTAAGGATAAAAGATGTCGAATCAATATAGTTGTCAGTAACTTAATTTGATCGACGGACATACGATATCTTAACATGGGGAGCCAAACGAGCATATAATAAAAGGAGCCCACAAACATAATTTGAGATTAGGGAGGTAGTGCAACAATAGCTCATTAGTGGATCGAGCTATTGTTAATGGGCCTGGATTGTGTGTTCGGGCTGAACACGGGATATCCAGATCCGTTAGGAGGCCTAACCCTAATTTCTCCTCATGGTCCCTGCCGTAGCCTATATATATCCTCTATTCTCTGGCCGCCATATTACTGATCAGAAATCTAAAATTTTCTCTAAATTTATGATTCACGTAAGGAGAGAAAGAGAGCGCTGCCAAGGAGAAGAAAAGGTTGGAAGATCGTCGCCCACACGACGTCCAACTCGAGGAAGGAATACGTGCAGAAGATCTTGGGGTCGTCCGCTCGAGATTGCCAGGAATTTCTTGTCTCCTTTCCGCCACAGGTATAATTCGTGAACCCTAGTTTCCGCCTATGAAGGGTTAGAACACGTATTAGATCTGTTTAACTTTCTATCGATCAATACGCACACCAAAGGAAGGGTCCTGGGAATCCCCAGTTCCATCAACATCCACATCTAAAACATCATAGTTAATATCCAATAGTCTCAAAAATAAACTAAAGTAAACAGTCAAAATAATCTACTATAATTCAAATAGTCCCGGAAACAAACCGGTTAGCAAAAAAGTAAACTAGAATCCAAAACTATAACCACTAACTAATGGAAAAGCATAAGAAAGAAAACAAGCTAATTCGCATCAGTGCCAGAATCTGGTACGTCAGTAACGCTAGTGTCGCCTACATACGCACCGTAGACCTCAGGACAGATAAGGTCGTCTAAAGCTGAAAAATAGTTATCCAGTCAGGATTGGAACAAGATCACCATAACACTACACTACACAATATACTATACAAGCATGAAGAAATAATAACAAGTAAGATAAACTAAGGCATGACATGATATGATAAGAAGAGTACAGTTATAACATGAGAATAATATAAAAGTAGACTCGATAGAAGAAAAATAAATAAATGATATAGCAACAAGAGGTCACGTGTATTGTGTGTTTAGAATACTAACTTTCTGCATATGGACGGTCTGGGATATATGTCAATCATACGTATGGTGTATGACTGATATTATTCAAGTTATACAAGAAGGAATTAATATAGGTAAGATAGACCACATTCATACTCATAGTAATCCTTCGCCCATAACTCACAAGAAAATATGTTCCCTACATAAAATAATTCAGATAAAGAGGATAAACATGTAATCACAATACAATGTGATGAACAAGTATAACAGATGAACATAAATAAGTAAATAGAGAAGAACTACGCTCGTGTACAAGAAATCAGTAATGGTGAATCAAGAACAATGACAACATGATATATGAAAAGGTAACCATGAAAAGACGATATAAAGATATATGCAATAGAAAATAAAGATAATATAGTGTCACAGTAAAACTTGCCTGATCTCCTGAACAAACCATTTCCACAAGTCGAGGACGAGAGTGACTCCGCACTAGAAGCTACCAAACCATATCATACTAAAACACCATGAACCATGCGCGAAAACCACAAGTCAGTTCTAAGATTCCTAATCTAAAAATCATGAAAAAATGGCTAATGGGTTAACCTAAATTAATATTATTTAATTATAGAATAATTACAAAAAATCTAATTAATCTAATAATAATTTAAAATATAGTTTAAATAAGAAATTTTAGCTATAGAAAGTCACGATTCTAATTTTGAAATCTTTGGCACGCAAATCGAGGTGTACCGTGACTAACTAGTCAAATGTAACGAATTCAGGGATTTGAGGGTGATTTAAATAGATTTCAGTGCCACAAATTCACTGGAATTGATCGTGCCACAAAATTACTATTTGGTCATAAGTTATCGCCGTTATGGCTAACCGTGACCAAATCGATGAATCACTGGCCAAATTTGAGTTCAACAAATTAAATAAAATGATAAATAAATTTAATTCTATAAAAATTATATGTTGTAGATCTTCGTGTCAGCTTTCAAAACTTTAAACGGATTGCAGACAAAGTTCAGGATCTCCCGAAATCTCAAAAATTATGCGATGTGTCAAGTTTTGGATACAACCGGCAATTAAATAAATATCAAAAAATTCACGTAAATAATTACAAAATATAAAATTTATTTTTGGAAAACGAACCTCGATAAGGTTCTCACAAAAAAACTGCACTCGAAAAAGACGTCGAAGTTGATCGCAATCGCTCCGCGAAGTTGAGGAATCATCGAATCAATCCAAAAAGGAGGAGGTCGGAGTTAATCGCAATCGCTCCTCGATACGGTGTTTTTTTACTGAATATATATATATATATATATATATATATATATATATATATATATATATATATATATATATATATATATATATATATTTGGGTGTCCGTGCATCCCCATCAACCCCGTGGCCACTGCCACCCATCCGGATTGATGCGGGAGGGGGGGCTCGATCCCGGGTCTCCCCGCCGAGCGCCGCCCCCCCCCCCCCCCCCCCGTGCCACTTGTGCTACGAGTGCCGGACATATATATATGAATATATATATATATATATATATATATATATATATATATATATATATGAAAGAAAAAATATATATATATATATGAAAGAGAGGCAGTTACAGTAGCTGGGCACTGACAGGCGGGCCCGTCCGGGTGGGTGAGTGGGTATTTGCTTTATTAAATTACATAAATTCTATAGAAATTCATTTTAACTCCAAAAAATATTCCAAAAAAATCTAAAAAATTCCACAAAAGTCTAGAAAATAATTCTAGATGTCTAGAGCCTAAATAAAATGTTTGGTCTCAATATACCCCTGAACGACTTTACAGTAAATCTTGAAAGTCATTAAAAATAAAAAAAACCCTTAAATATTAAATACCTAAAAATATCCAAAAATTCTTAAAAAAATAAAATAGATAAATAATATATCTAGGGCAACGTGGAGGCCATAGTGACCATAAGTAACATTTTTATTATACTTCATCCATAAGCTTAGGTACGACCTCCTTGGGATTCCAAAACAAACCCTAAATAAAATTTAAAAAAATTCTAGGAAGTAGGTGCTACACGACCATTAGCGGCTTCAACGCTGGGAGAAGATACCCTCTCGGAAAGATATGTCTCAAATGCCAGATAGGCGATCTCAAAGATGGAAGCTACCTACTACATCATATATACAAATGTATCCTATAGCGCTCACTCGGAAGACCATGGATACATGAATACATAATTGTACCGTCTACTCTTTATCGGTGCTTGAAGTACATCGATAATGTTGGCGCCGTCAAAACAGAATACGCTGGCGTCGATCATTTCGAAGTGGTCAAAGAATAATATGCAGATGCCGCCCTATATCTAGAGGAATCACAAGAAGAATCCCAGAACGTCGACGATGACAAAGGAACGGGGAGAACCCTGGTCCCCTGGAGCGTAAACGGAAGGTTACACCCCAAACGATGAGACCAAAGGAGGACAAACCACCCAAGAACCTTTGAAGATCCGAGTCAATTGGCGAGCTTCGAGGATTCCTATCCATGTGGTCCTCATGATCCCTAGGAAGGGTACAACGGCTAATCAACGACAGACGTCGACAGGGCAAGATCCAAGCCCATCAACAACAAGACCAAAGGAGCGACTAGTGGTGGAACTCCGAAGACCTTGCAAGAGAGGTGTCATCAAGAATGGTTCCAAAGAAAGCATGATGGCTCGGGAGGACATGCGACTCTTAGAAGATGTAATCCCATCAAAGGATATTCTGATCTGCTTAAATAGAGAAATCTCTTTGAATTACTCACATGAAAATCGGACACATCTCTTAGGGTGAGATCTGGGCCAAAGCTTCCACACGCCTGCAACATCCGCCCACTCGGAGAACTCTCTCTCTCTTACCCCGAAAATGTTTATTTCATCATACCCTCCAAAAAAGAATGACAAAAATCTATCATTTTTGGAAGGATTGAGAAACATCAGGATCATTTATCAAAGGTACAAGCGACCGGCAGTGGAAGAATGTAGCTACATCGCTATATAGCCCAGGCAAAGCATATCATATAGAAGATGGGATATGTTTTCGATAGCGATGTGGGCCTAAACTATGTGAGAGGCCAACGCCTACCAATCCACTTAAAATATCCGAAAGAAAAACTAGAAGACTATTACCACCACACCCGCTGTGGACTAGGCTACGGATCACTAGAACAAACCTTCAAGAGTCCGAAAGATAAACCCGAAACCTTCTCCCACTCGATAGAATCAGCCAGCGAAGACTCTGATATTAGCATGAGAGAAGTATTCCGGAACGTACTTTATGCCAATATGGCGTCAATCTAGCAAAATGAAGACAACAACCACCTCTCGACATTATCGAAGATGATTCTTGGGCTCGACGACTCGAATCATTATGGGAACAATGCTTCGAGCAAAAAGAGCCTTCTACGAAGACGAGGTGGTCCGATCAACTTGGGCAATGAAACAACTCCCAAACCCATCTTTATCAGTTAAAATTTAACAGGAAACGATCGAGAATCATTCATCTAATTGGTAAGGGACTACATCGACGCCTTCGTCTGGAGTTATGAATATATGCTGGGATTAGATCCTCAGGTAGCGCTCCATAAGCTAAACATCAAACCAGGTGCCTGGCTAGTGAAACAGCAGCAACGTATGTTCCGCCCAGGCATAATGATGTGATCCAGAAAGAAGTTAATAAACTGATCACCTGCGCTTTCATCCGTGAAGAACAGCACCCAAACTGGGTGGCAAATATCATTTTCGTTACAAAAAAGGCAAGATCATGATCTGCATTGACTACCGGGATCTCAACGACGCCTGCCCCAAGAACGGATTCCTACTTCCTATTACTGGTATAATGATCGACATTACCTATAGCTTCGAGAGGATGTCATTCATGGATGGCTTCTTAGGGTACAACCAGATCAAGATGTTCCAAGCTGACGAGAAGCATACAGCCTTTCCAACTCCGCATGGAGTCTACTGCTATACAGTGAAGCCTTTCGACTTGAAGAATACGGGCACAACTTATTAACGTGCCATGAGCACCATCTTCAGCAAACATCTCAGAATGACGAGATCGAGTTCTACATAAATGACATCATTGTCAAAAGTCGGGATAAAAATAATCATCTCCAAGACCTCACAACAGTGTTTGAGCTAATGCGTATGCACCAGTTGAAGTTGAACCCTACCAAATCATTCTTGGGGGTATCCAGTAAAAGTTCCTGGGCTTCGTTATCACGTCAAAAAGGATTCACATAGATCCGGGAAAAACACGAGCCATCTTCGACAAGAATCCTTCTAAGAACCTCCGAGAACTCCGAGGGCTCCAGGGGAGGCTTGCCTATATCAGAATGTTTATATAAAACCTCCCCAGACATTGCCAACCATTCACTAATCTGATAAAATAGACGTGTCATTTGCCTAGACCAAGGATTTCTAGGAATCCTTTGACGACATCAAAGAGTACCTTACGTGCCCCCCATTCCTAGTCACCCTAATAATCGATAAACCTTTCTTGCTTTATGTGCGCACGATGGATCATTCCCTGGGTGCCTGTTGGCCTAGAAAGGAGATATGGGCCACAAGCAGGTTATATACTATCTCAGCAAAATTATGATTGAGGCAGAACATCAATTCAACCCAGTCGATAAGGAATCCTTAGCCCTGATATTTGTAATCCAGAAGACGCATCATTACGTGATAGGACAAACAATTCATGTGATTTTTCGGATCAATCCTTTCCGAGCACTCATAACGAAATCCGGAGCTCTGAACTCTCATCAAGCTACATCGACA
Organism: Iris pallida; assembly: GCA_029216955.1. Taxonomy (NCBI): domain Eukaryota; kingdom Viridiplantae; phylum Streptophyta; class Magnoliopsida; order Asparagales; family Iridaceae; genus Iris; species Iris pallida. The sequence continues at coordinate 30,238,194 of JANAVB010003400.1, read as the reverse complement.
ATGCTTGTTTCCCCATACACAATGGTCTTCATCCCGTAGAAGGTGATAAAAAGGCTATACACTAGCCGGCTTCTTGGCAGTGCACCCGATCCCAGAAACATCGAAGTTGTACGACGACATCCCTGATGAAGTGCTGGAGTCATACTCAATCACGAACGAATTGTTCTGGCAGATGTTCTTCGATGGGGACTCACGGGTAGGACCTAAGGGCAACATGGTGGCGGGAGTCGGGATACAACTGGTCTCATCCGACAATCTGGTCATTCACCATGCATCCTCTCTAAAGGAGCCATGTTCAAATAATGTGGCAGAATATAATGCTCTCGTTAAGGGACTTCAAATGGACAAACAATTAGGAGCAGACTACCTAGAAGCCTATGGAGAATCTAAACTGATAGTAAATCAGATCCGAAGGAAATACGAAGTTCGCTATAAGGACTTGATCCTTTACCATCAGGAGGCGCTCAACATAATCTCCTTCTTTACGACATTCTTCATAACACACGTACCCAGGCTCCAAACTAGCAATGCCGATGCCCTCGCTGGCTTGGTAGCGTCACTAGCTACCACTGTCGAAGGTTAAACTCGATCACGTTGACCAACCGAGAGTTGATATGTGCCAAAGATTTTCTGCAAATATGCCATAGTTATTCTACAATGAACATCGGCACCGAAGATTGGAGGTTTGCCCTAATCGACTATGCACTCTACGAGATCCTTCTAGACGACCCAAGGGAAGCAACATCCGCCAGAAAATAGTCTGTCTGATTCTACTATGATACGGCCAGTAAAAATCTATATCGGCGTTCATATAACAGGCTCCTACTCCGATGCTTATCAGAATAGGAGGCTAAACAAGCACTCCGAGAGGCACGTGACGGAACGTGTAGGGTACATCAGCCGGGACCAAAATTGTAAGATCGTCTCCGTCGTATGGGCTACTATTGGCCCATAATGGTCGCAAACGTCATAGACTATGCAGGAAATGTAAGGCATGCCAAATCCATGCAGATTTCATCCATAAGCCTTCACAATTCCTTTATCCAACGTTATTTTCTTGGCCATTCGAAGCCTGGGGAATAGACGTCATTGGGCCGATCACCCCGCCGTCATCAAAAGGCATCAGTTTATTCTCGCCATAACCGACTACTTCTCAAAATGAGTGAAGGTTGTACCACTAGCAGAAGTGAAGGCATCCAACGTGATTGCCTTCATTAAGCATCATGTAGTCTAACGCTTCGGGATCCCTAGGGGCATCATCCACGGCAACGGCCCTCAATTTGTGAGCCATATATTCTGTCGGTTCTGTAAGAAGCATCAAATCTAGAATGTGGCCTCAACCCCATATTACCCAGCGACGAATTTCTTAGCAGAAGCTTTCAACAAAATAATTATTAGACTACTGAAGAAGTTCGTCTCGTCTAACAAACATGACTGGGACAAAAAGCTGGGCGAATGTCTCTCGTCTTATCGTACAACGGTCCAGACTCCAACAGACAAAATATCATTCTCGTTCGTATACAAAAGTGAAGTAGTCCTCCTACTGGAAATCCAAATCCCTTCCCTCCATATGGCCCTCTCGAGCCAGCTCACTGAGGAAGATAATCATTGCCTACAGCTCCAGGAATTGGAATACCTATATGAGAAATGCCTCTAGGCTCAGATGTAAACTAAGCTATATCAAGCACGCATCGCCGGGACCTTCAACAAAAAGGTCAAAGAAAGATCGTTTCAAGTTTGTGATCTGGTCCTAGCTATCAGAAGACCAATAATTATGACTCACAAAATGGTAGGGAAATTCCAGCCCAAATGGGAAGGACCCTATGTGGTAGAGTCAGTTTATTCCAACGATGCCTACAGACTCGCTCACTCCAACGGAGATCTAATGATGATGCTGTAACACCCAGTTTTCCAAATGAGGGTAATTTTGAAATTTTATAATTTTAATCTTTAATAATAATATTTAACTCATGATACGATTTTTGGTAATTTTTAAAATCATTTTAAAACTATTTTAAATCATGACTTATGATTTTGGTGTTTTGATAGTGTAACACTAGAGACAGCTTAACCTAGAGCCTAGTCCTGTGATTAGGGTGTTTCATTTATCATTTCCAGTTTGAGAGTATTTTGTCATTTTTTTATTTAATTGAATTTAATATATATTATTTGGAATTTAATGTATTATTAAGAATGGTGTGATTTTAATATTATTTAATTGATTGCCATGTAATGTAATTAGCCTAACTTGGTTTGGACTCAACCTAGATTATTCATAGCTAGTCTTAGCTAACCATGGTTAGTGATAGTTAGTATTAATTATATTTTAGAATTTTTAGTGATTTTTAGTATAATTGATTTGGTGCTAGTTTTAGACTTTGACTCATGTTGACTTTGGAGACTAACCTAGAGACTAACCTAGGTCATGACTACTTGGTTAGGTTAAGTAACCTTAGTTTGACCTAAGTTAGTGATGATTAACTCATTAGAACTTATTTGGAGAGATTAGGAATTGATTAGGCTAGAATTGCTTGTGATTTCACAAGTCATGATTATGACTTGAACCCTTAAAAGCCCATAGGCCCACACCATGTAACCAAACCCTAACCCTAATTAACCCATATGGCCGGCCACAAGGTTTTTCCCTCCTATTTAAGGCGCCTAGGAATTAGGGCTAGCCTCCTTAGAATTATTTTGGCAAGTTTTAGAAAGAGGTAATTCTCCATCTTCCTTAAATCATAGAAAATCCATTTTAACTCCTTTTTTCCCTAAGCCAATTGCATTAGGACCTAAATTTAGTCTACTTTCTGTTGGTATTGAGTATTTTCAGGAAGGAATCAATCTGAAGGAATTTGGTGGCTTGAGGAACCATTTTTATTTGGGGATTTTGAGCCTTTGCACATCAATAGGTAAAATCTATTCCTCTCCATGAAATTCTGATTTTATTGCATATCTAGGGAGACCTAGGCCTAACCTAACTGTAGGAATAGGAAACCCTAAATTTTGTGTCCATTTCGTGTCCCGTTTGGACACGTATCAGCCCTAGTATTCAAGTGTTTGACGAAATGCCCTAATGGGCATTTCGAGTGATTTTTAGGAATCCATTTGAATAGGAAATTAGGTTTAGGTATCGCTTACGTGTTTCTTGTGTCCTTGTGTGATTTTCATGTCGTGTCGAGTCAGTACAGACACGTGTACACAATATCGCGCGCGCGCGTGCACGGGCGGTTTGCATGCCCTGCATCACGGAGGACACAGCACACTGGACACGACTCCTCGACACGTGAAAATTGACATGTGACACGGGACTGACACTAACACGGGGCTCCCCAAGTTTCAGAGCCCTACGTGTCGTGTCGGACACGCACGAGCTCCTGCACCAAAATTGTACTGAACCGAGTGCTGTCAATTTCGTGCACGATACGCGTGTCCTGTCTCACGCACATGTGTCGTGGACACGTATCAGTGTGTCCTAGTCCTAGCCCTAGATCTAGTCGACATTGGGACACGACCACATGGCTTGTGTCGTGCCGTGTCGTGTGCACGAGCACTGTGAACACGTGCACGATGATTTTTCTGTTGCACTATGTCCAGGTTTTGTTTTGGGTTTTTAATTCAGTTTGGACACATTGTGTCCACTTGGGTGGACACTAATATATTGTTTGACACATACACAATGTGCATATTCATTACCAACCACTATTTTAGCACCTTAGCTCGATTTTGATGTTCAATTCTCGATTTTCCTATTTTCCTGATATCCTTAATAATAGTTTTTATTTCCTATTTTTTTCCAGATTTTTCATTCGAATCTCTAGCACCTATTTAACCTATTTTAACTGCTAATTAGTGTGGTTTAAAACCTCAATTTGGTTCAACTATATGTTATCTAAGTGTATGACGAATTTGGGGTTGATTTGAGATGGGTTGGGTTCAAAATCTGAGAATGGAAGTTTAGGCTGAAAACTGAGTTTGAAACTGAATTTTTTGTTCTAAATGAACTGAGAACTGGGTACTGATTTGGGACTGTTAACTGAGTTCCTTCTTTTTCATTTCACTAAATTGTAATGGTTTAATTTTGTAAAATATTTTGCCTATTGTTGTTCACTGTTTGCCTCACTCACATTCTCACTACACACACACAAATGTCTCACTGTTTTCACACATACACCTTCACCCTCACTTCACTGTTACACACTCATCACACACAAGTCACCCACACACTAGCATTGTTCCTATACTGCACACTATTTTCAGGATTCCCTCACTTCACTCATACACCACTCACATGTCTATGTGTCTCACACACATACTTGACACCATGTATCATTCACACACCTATGTATTCTCTCATATTGACACACACACACACATACACTTGGACATATTCATGTGCCCCCTTTCTCCATACATATGTATTATATATATATATATATATATATATATATATATATATATATATATATATATATATATATATATATATATATTTATATTATATATATTTATATTATATATATATATATATATATATATATATATATATATATATATATATATATATATATATATTGAGATATAGATATATAGGTATCCTATATATATGAGTTTATCCTATTATATATATTAGATATATATGTATATGTTTGATATTAAGGGTAGCCTATATATAATATGTGTATTATTTTAGATATAGGTATAGCCTTGTGTAGATGTGATTTATGGATTGGCTTTTAGGCAGGGTTTAGCCTATGGCCTAGTCTCTTAGCCTATGGGTGTATTGTGTGTCTACTTGACTAGTGAGCCTATATTAGACTTGTGTAGTCTTGTTAGACTTAGAATAGACTGGTTAGACTTGTTTGACTTAGGTTTGACCTAGTTGACCTAGTTTGACTTCTAGGGTTGACTAGATTGACTAAGAGTTGACTTTGGCCTAGATTGACCTAGATTCATGTAGAATGCATTGTAGTGCATCTTATTACCATTCTGGACTTGTTGTGACTTGTGATGTTCTAATAAGAGCCAGACACCACTCCTCGGACAGTACTTTCATCTTGGACATTCAGATAGCAAGCGAGTACATTCTCTGATCATTTCATATCTTGTTTAGGATTATATTCCTGCTTTAGATTACTTTACATGATGCTGACACGTTGGAAACACGGATTAGTACTATATGGATCTTGTTGGACGATGTTATCCCCTTAGCGGATACATCGGGTATTCGTGTTCGTGTTCTTTATCGTGAACATAGTCTACTCCTTGTATTTGTGACATTTGTGTACGAAACGTGTGAATCGTGTATAATCATGTATTCACATGACCTTCGTGTACAATAACATAACTTAGCTAGATCCTTGTGTATTGATTGGGGCGGGGGAGTAGAAGTGGTTATGTATTCAATCCAGTAGATTACTCGTGTACAAACCTATGTAGATTACTCGTGTACAACATCGTGCCGTCTACATAACCATCTTGTGCTCTGAATCACTAGCACTGTTAGTTCTCTATATATTGTAGCTATTTACTTACAGTCTCTCTCTCTTTTTATCATGTTATTTATTCAGATCCTACATCTTACTCTCTAGCATGTTTATATTTCCTAACCTGTTATGATTTTGTTGAGATGTACTGTACTCGCTCCCGTCCTGACTGGACCAGTTGAAAATTTTACAGTGAATGATGAGGCTCTGGTGTCTACCCCTCTTGGTGCAGCATTAGACATCACTAGTGACTTGGACCTGCTAGCAGTTGATGGCACATTCCTAGATTAGGATATCTTTATCTTTCTGGATTCTGTATTGAGTTTCTGAGATATTATTTGGATATATACTTATTTTAGACACTTAGAATTCTGGATCGTATTTCTGTGCTTTCATTCTGGATATTTATCTATCGATTTTCATCCTATTCTACCTTAGTTGTGATTGAGGTATATTCTGTTATGTCACACCCATTCGGGGAGTATAACTGTTTATTACCTTTATCTGTTAGATGTTGTGACCTAGGGCAGCGTTCTACCGCCGACACTGCGGCGTAGGCTAGACGTACCCACGTATCGTGCCCTTACTCTAGGGTACGGGTCGTGACAGATGCCCATTAACAGCAAATTTCTAAAGAAATGTTATGACTGAGTAAATCAGACAAACCAATACTGGCTATCATCTCCTGGAGGTATGGCAAAGTGTAATACACGTATTTTATAAGGCAAACCATTTCGGTCTGGTACTCAGAAACATTTATCAAACACCCTTCTACCGCCCAGTTGCCCCAAGGGTATCTCACCTATTAACCTCCAGTCAGGTCAAAGGTATCCTCTACTGCCCATTCCAAGGGTATTATGATCAAAAAGTCATGTCCACATCAGCTCGGACTTCCTCCTTCGAAAAATGACCACGTCTATATCACCTCTGAGTCATTTTTCGAACCAAAAGATGTATATTTTCCATGTTCACATTATCTCTGAGCAAAATACTCTCGATGTTTACCCCAAAACAGCACTCTGATCATGGATACTTGCTATGTCCACATTACCTCTGAGTAAGATATTCTCGCTGCTCACCCTAAGACAACGTTATGATAATGGAAACTTACCATGGCTACTGTAGAAGCATGGAAAGGAACAAGAAAAGCCCATGCGGCTCAGACAGAAAGAGCCTCATGCGGCTCAGGAATATATTAGAAATTCATGCGGTTCAAAAGTCCTTTAGAGCCTCATACGGCTCGGATAGCTCCATGCGGCTCAGGAAGGAGCCACGTGGCCCTAAGCAGTTCGCCTCTACAGCTGGCCATAAAGCAACTGCCTCATTAAATGCCCTGGCGGCAGCTCTGACAGAAAGGCGAAGTGACAACTTTGACATAAAGCTGAAATGATAGCTCTAACATGATGGCGTGCTCCTAGAGAAAAGAAGAAAATATTTTATATAGCTGGCATGATCCGCCAAGTCCCAAAGCTCCCTATGTGGCTGCCATCTTCATGCGGCTGCCCTCTTCATGCGGCTGCCCTCTTCATGCGGCTGCCTCCTTTATGCGTCTGCCTTCTTCATGCGGTTGCCTCCTTCATGCGGCTGCCACATTCATGCGGCTGCCACCCTCATGCGGCTGCCACCCTCACGCGGCTACCACCCCTCATGTGGCTGCCACCCTCATACGGCCGCCACCCTCATGCGGCTGCTACCTTCATGCGGCTAGGATCGTACGGGCCACCCGTATGCGATTCACTTAGAGACCGCACTCATGCGGCTCTGTTAGAACGTTCTACTCACGACAGTTGAGACACGTGGCGGTCCTCATGACAATTGAGACACGTGGCGATCCTCATGACAGTTGAGACACGTGGCGGTCCTCATGACAGTTGAGACACGTGGCGGTCTTATCCCCTCGGAGTTATGGCAATTAGCAAATCATAAAATATACAGAAATTAGAACCATGTGTCCTGTGTCGGGAGATATTCAGCCCGTGATGCAGGATACCGTGTACGTGCGTGCACAGCGTGTCCAACTCGAGAATCCGACACAACAAGACACCAAAATACCTAACACTCTTCACAAAATTTAATGTACAAACCAAGATCTATCAATCAATGTAATTATATTTTCAAAAATCGAAAATAAATTCCTAAGGGGCATTCTATCGAACACCTAGCCTATCAAATGGATACGTGTCCGATACGGACACGAAACCGACACAAATTGTGCCCAAATTCCAGGGACAGCTAGGGGACTCCTAGATCTAGCCCTAAATGCAAAGAAAACAGCAATTTAAATCAATTTGAGGAGTTTTACCTATAGGTGCAAATTGTATAGAAAAGCTCCAAATGGGGGGTGTTCCTCTTGATGGCCAAATGCTCCAAATGAGCCCAAAGCTGAGATTAACCTCCAAAATCATAAAATATACAGAAATTAGAACCTAATGCAAGGGACTAGGATGAAAAAGGAGATCAAATGAATAAATAGGAATTTTAGGAAGGGGAAAGAATACCTCTCTTTTCTCCAAGTGTTAGAATGATAAAAAGAGGCAACCCTAATGAATAAGTGTTTAAATAGGGTGGGGATCCCTATGTGGCTGGTCATTTAGGGTTTAATTAGGGTTAGGACTTCTAGTTATGGGTCATGGGCCAAGTCCTAAGTCATTGAGTCATGAAATCATAAGTCATTTCACTAAACCATAAATCATGAAATGATTTCACTCAAACTAATCCTCCTATTCCAAAATTAGTCTCTAATGACTAAAAGTAGGTTAACCTAAGTTAGACTAGGGTTACCATAGCTAGGGTTAGGTTCTAGGCTAGTCCACTAGGTCTCAACAAGTCAAAGTCAAACTAGAATTCACCAATTCATCAAATTAATTAAAAAAATCAAATAAGCCAAAATGATCAAATCCTCCTAGGCTAAAAATGATAATTAAAACATACTAATGACATGGTTAGGCTCTAGGTCATGCAGTTACTAGGGTTTCACCGACAGCACATCAAAATTACAAGTCATGACTCAAAGCAGTTTTTAAATAGTTTAAAAATTATTAAAAATCACCAAAAATCATAATATAAAATAAATATCAATAATAATTATTATAATCACAAAATTTCAAAAATACCTTCATCTGAAAAATTGGGTGTTACATATGTCAAAGTTGTATGGCCTCTCCAGCCCATGAGGCGTCTCTCTTCGGAGCGATTTGTCGAAGTGAGTCTCCTTCGGCCTAGGCTTGTCGGTCGTCGAAGGCTGCGAAGGTCCTGGAGCATCAGCAGCTATCGGCTAATGATCTTCAGCCGAGTTACCCGGTGGAGGTTGCGCCGGAGCGGGTAACAACAACAGTAGCTTCTTCGACCTCTGTCGAGATTGTGCGGCACGATTTAACTTTCCAATTCTTCTTTTTGCTGGTGGAGGGAGGTACGGACTAAGTCACTTCAGGTACCAGGTTCGGATGGACCCACATGACCTCCCCTCGTGATGTGGTAAGGGGCACTAGGCCAGCATCCTGGTTTCGGGACGGTGGAAGGTTAGCGACCTCCATCCTTGCTCTGGGGATGGGCACTACTCCATCTTGAGTCTTTGTCGAAGGGAAGCTGCCGAATTGTACTGACACCATGTTGGCTGCTACGGTCACCTCTTCGAAATCGATGGCCAAGGCCTTAGAATCAATGAGATGCTGGATGTATCGCTTCAGTTGATAGCAGACTTGTATAGCATGGTGGACATAGCGATGGTAGTTGCAGTACTTGGGGCTCTCCATTTCTGCAAGACGAGGTTCACGTCTTGGAGGAGGGAGGTGAATTCGGCCTCCTTATACAAGCATGTCCAAGATGGGCTTGACATGGCCGTCCTCGAAGGAGTAGGTCATCTGAGGCCACTGTTTTTCTGCCGGCTTCGATTCGGGCTTTGGGGCTGTGTCGACCACCATAGCATGTTTCCACTTGTTGTTTCGATTGTTGGAGGGATTACCACCATTGTTGCTGTTGGTGTTAGGGTGTTTGCCCTTGTCCTCTTCTTCCGAGACGTACAATTCCAGTTGGCGAGCTTTCTTCAACTTGTCTTCTGTGCTAGTGGCACTGATGATGAATATCTTCCAATCCTTAAACTGACTTTCGCCCATCTAGAGGCTGATTGTGGGAAGCAGCCTCTTTTGGCAAATTTCAATTAAGGAGGAATCAGGGTTACCGGAAGGCAACTTCATTACGGTTTGGCGAAACCGCTCGATATAGTTCCTTGTCAGCTCCTTTTTTTTCCTGAACAACGTCCATGAGGGTGGACATTGTCACGTCTTGTCCTACTTCGTAGAACCTCTCTAGGAACATACGTTTGAAGCCAGCGAAGGAATGGATGCAGTTGTCCGACAAGTTGCCGGTACCAGTCGAAGGCGACCCCCTCCAGTGCCCCGATGAATAACTGCGTAAGGATGGCATCGTCGTGAGGCAGGTGATCGATTATGACTTTGAAGTAGGTGATGTACCTGCTTGTAGATGTCTTCCCATCATATGGATTAATGTTAAACGGTTTATATCTTGGTGGAAAGGTAACATCTCTCAATGCAGCAGGATACGGTTGTCGTATCCTGAGGTCTTGGCAGTTTTCTCGGGCGTGGAACATGGCCCGGAGCTCCTGGACCTCTCTTCTTGCCTTTTTGGCCTCGTCTGCAGTGGTGGGAGCCGAAATTTCAGGAGGATTATCACCCGGGTTCAGTGCAGCTGAGTTTGAGTCCACATTGACCGAGGGACCCAAGCTTGTTTGGCCAGGCGTCCTTTCTTACAGAGTTGGAAGGGCCGCTTTGATCTCGTCCACAGACTTGACCAAGGCATGCAGTATGGCCTCCAGGGTATTAATGTGTTGGCGGTCACTGGGACCATCTGATTGCTGTCCGTCATGAACACCGTCCTCACATGAGGAGAGATGGAAGAAACGGTGGAGGACGTGCCCTCTGAGTCATACCCTTGTACAGAGAAGTCGTCAGGGTATGTGGAAATATTCTTCCCTGGTTCAGACTCAGAAGGAGTGGTACCCCCAGCTTCGGAGCTTGCCTCGTCTTGAGAGTTGTGGACATCCTCGGGGACGTCGGAACCTGCCGCATCTGTTAGGGGAATCGTTTTCCCCGGATTATCTTGTTGGAACACCGAATTTTCATGGATGTTTGGAGGAGTGCTACTCCCGGCTCTAGTGCCTCCCGAAAATATGGACGACGAATCTCCAAGTGTGGCAGATTTCGTCTTGGAGCGAGTACCTTGGAAAACTCCTCCCGTAACGGTCATTGATAACCGCTTAGAAGAGAGTTTATTGGTTGAGATTTTCGGACTGGAGACGTTTGTTTTCTTCCCTCTTCCGCTGCCAGGGATCTTCTGAGCAGAATTGCAGGAGGCGACGAGAAGCGCCTCGTCTTCTGAGCTTGGGTGTTGCAGCCGTTGGAAGACAGACCGTCGGTCTTCTTGTATTGCCGCCTTATTGTAGAAGCAATTGACAATGACTTGGGTGCAGTGATGTCCCTGAAAGGACTCTCTGCACACCGAGTCTTCATCTCTTTCCTTACGTTTGTGAAGAATTATATTGTACAAGTCATCCGTTTTGTGGGCCCGCTCCCTGATGTTGGAAGATTCTTGATAACTATCCTGTTCGTTGGCCGTCGGGGCTGGACACAGGTAGTTCTGTACAACTTTCCATCAGGGGCTCGCGTAATAGTAAGTAGGACGCCCTGATAGTCAAAAGTCGGGACAGTCGATCGAGCTGGACGAGCCCGTGCAGTCCTAGACTTCTTCCTTCTAGCACCCGAGAGTGCATGATAGGAAGAGTCCAAGTTGGTCACCACAGAGTCTGGCATATACTCCAGAGGGCCTCCAAGGTCAAGATCGCATGAGAGGCGGTCAAAGACTGACCGTAAGCCGCATGGAACAGATGGTATACGGCTGGGATCGGTGGCCGTGCAGGCTGTCTGCATGCGGCTGTCTTTGTGGCCGTATGAACCTTCTGTATGTGGCTAGAAGTGGTGGCCGTATGAATTTTTGGGATGCGGCTGGAAGTCATTGTCGTGCAGGCTGCCTGCATGCGGCTGGCAGTTCTTGTCGCATGGGCTTTCTGCAAGCGGCTGACTTTTGTGGCCGCATGAGTTTTCTCCATGCGGTTGGCAGTTGCGGCCGCATGAGACTTTTTCATGCGATTGGCGCCTTTATGCGGCTTGGATCGCATAGAGTTCCTCTTTGCCCCTGTAAGTCCAGCATCATAGTATTTTCTTCTGTCGGACTTGGGGACAGCAGAGTCCTCTATGGTTTGAAGTGGGGTTGCTTGCGAGACTTCTACGCCATCTTGAGCAACAGAGAGTATTTTTTCGAGAGCTTGGAGAGGAGCGAATAATTTGGGCATCCACTCCCTGTGGGCCTTCTTCGTGCGGGCTCGCCGCTAGACCGGGCCAGCGCTCTCATCGGAGAGCATTTCTTCAAACGCCTGCTGGTCGAACCGGGCGACCAATATTTGTTGAGTGGAACCAAGTTTGGTTGCGTCCGATTGCGTCACAAACTCCTCAGCCGTAGAGAAGTTAGTCCCCCAGCAGAGTCGCCATCGTGTTTGCCATTGATTGTAAAAGTACAGAACAATTTTATAGGAGGACTGAACTTAGACTCACAATACAAACTCGCTCGTACAAAGAAAGCCTAGGAATGAAAACCTAGGTACAACAATCTAAGTACGATTGTTTATTTTTGATTCTGGGGGGTGACGGTAGAGGCTCGGGAAAGCGACGGCAGCTCTGCCTTAATCCTTGGACGATCGGACGTAGCCTTGGCTCTGATGAAGAAATGCTCTCGAATTGTGTGGGGTGACTCTTCTATGCATGCCTTTGTCTCTCTGTGTGTCCAGCCGGGGTTCCTCTCTCCCTGTCCTCTTTGCAAGGGAATGGTACCTTACTATTTATAGGAGTGGATGTGATCTTTAGGGTTTGTAATGATTGCCCCTTAAAAAGTCGGCGGCAAATAATCTGGACCATTAATCTTGATTGCATCAAATCTGGGCAGTTAATTTTGATTGCGCCAAATCCGTATGGGCAATTAATGCTGATTGCTATGAATCTTCAGGATTTGTCATAACAAGTTCGGATCTCCCGCCACGTGTTCAATCTGTTCGGTTGCAATAAATCTGATTTTATCCGGGTAATTATGATGATTGTAACAAATCTGGGTTGTTATGATTTGATAATTGCCATAACTCCGAGGGGATAAGACCGCCACGTGTCTCAACTGTCATGAGGACCGCCACGTGTCTCAACTGTCATGAGGATCGCCACGTGTCTCAATTGTCATGAGGACCGCCACGTGTCTCAACTGTCGTGAGTAGAACGTTCTAACAGAGCCGCATGAGTGCGGTCTCTAAGTGAATCGCATACGGGTGGCCCGTACGATCCTAGCCGCATGAAGGTAGCAGCCGCATGAGGGTGGCGGCCGCATGAGGGTGGCAGCCACATGAGGGGTGGTAGCCGCGTAAGGGTGGCAGCCGCATGAGGGTGGCAGCCGCATGAATGTGGCAGCCGCATGAAGGAGGCAACCGCATGAATGTGACCAGCCACATAGGGATCCCCACCCTATTTAAACACTTATTCATTAGGGTTGCCTCTTTTTATCATTCTAACACTTGGAGAAAAGAGAGGTATTCTTTCCCCTTCCTAAAATTCCTATTTATTCATTTGATCTCCTTTTTCATCCTAGTCCCTTGCATTAGGTTCTAATTTCTGTATATTTTATGATTTTGGAAGTTAATCTCAGCTTTGGGCTCATTTGGAGCATTTGGCCATCAAGAGGAACACCCCCCATTTGGAGCTTTTCTATACAATTGCACCTATAGGTAAAACTCCTCAAATTGATTTAAATTGCTGTTTTCTTTGCATTTAGGGCTAGATCTAGGAGTCCCCTAGCTGTCCCTGGAATTTGGGCACAATTCGTGTCGGTTTCGTGTCCGTATCGGACACGTATCCATTTGATAGGCTAGGTGTTCGATAGAATGCCCCTTAGGAATTTATTTTCGATTTTTGAAAATATAATTACATGGATTGATAGATCTTGGTTTGTACATTAAATTTTGTGAAGAGTGTTAGGTATTTTGGTGTCTTGTTGTGTCGGATTCTCGAGTTGGACACGCTGTGCACGCACGTACACGGTATCCTGCATCACGGGCTGAATATCTTCCGACACAGGACACGTGGACACGCTAATTTTGGTGAGCATGATGGGGCAATGTCTGCCACCATCCTCCCAAAATTTGGGGCCATATGGTGCAGTGTGCGAGGAGTTCTCCTCCTTGCACTGGCCGCACTGGCCGCACGTGCGCACTGTGCACGCGTGGGTATTGGCCACTGATACGGCTCTAAAGCTGACATGACACGAGTCTAGGACACGGTGCAGAGCCATGGACACGTAGCCCTTATGTGGAGAACACGTGGGCATGACCACGACTTGTGTCGTGCAACGTGTCGTGTCCTAGCTCACTCTGCACCTCAGCACGAGGATTTTTCTGAGCTAAGTCATTTCTGTGTTGATTTCTGTTTGGACACGTTCGTGTCCAGTTTCTTGGACACGAACACATCCCCCAAGACCTGTGTAATGTTTACCAACCCACTGCACACCTTGTTTGTTGATTTATTGGTTTTTCTTTCGAATTTAAGGGTTGTTTGCACTATTCACTGATACCATGTAGGTATTTCGAAAACTGAACTTTTCTTTCCTTTTTAAACTGAATGATTAGTGTTTAATTGACATGTTTAATCCCCTAACATGTGTATTAGTTCCTACTAAGTGGTTTTTGCAAGATAGATTAGGTTTTCATTGTGGAAATGAGTTTTCGAATGGGCATGTGGACTGCTGGGTTCAGCTCCTTTCCACTGTTGAATAATCTGAACTTTTCCATTTTTTCCACTGTTATGAATGATGTTAATTGCCAAATAAATTCCAACATATTGATTTAGTTACTGAATTAATTGGATTATAGTTGTGTTAGAGAATTTAGGTTTTTGTGTGGGTTGGGGACTTCATGAAAAAGAAAACTGTTATTGATTGCACTGTTTTTTCTATTTTCTTGATTTGGATTTTCAGAAATATGTTGGAAATGGAATGAAGGGACTGAGTTTGCCACATTGCCTGAGATTTAATCTCAGTTTCATATGCATTGTTCAAATCCTATCTACCTATCCACATTGACACATTATGCACTCTTTTTATTTTTCTGAGACTTATTTCCATCCTTTTAAAAAAAACTGAATTGATGCCTTATTTCATATTGATTCATGAACATTGTAATACTTGTTTTATTTCCTTTTCCCAACTGAGTTTAGGTCTACTGATTTCTGAAATTAAATGGGGTTATGGTTGTGTTGGGATAGGTAAGGGAGTTCACAGTGGGTATAAAACTGTCATTACCTGATTTTTTTCCACACATACACTTTCCTATCTAAATTTTGAGAACACAGGAACACTCTAGCTTGGGTTGTATACATACTATTCACACACCCTCTACACATGTATACACACAGATTTTCTTTCCTGCACCTTTGACACACACTTTGTATTGATTGAAACTCCTATATATCACTGATTTCTGTCACACACCCTATTCTAAGCCCTGCCACACATACAAGTACACACACCCCCCTAATGTAGAGGTTAACTGCCACACCCACATGGTCCTAACTATCAACTGAATTGAAATGCTCTCACTGATTTCCAGTCTATTGAACTGTCACTCAAGCACTCACTCCCTACACACATTGACTGAAATCTGAAACTGAGAACATGGTGTTCTCCTACACTCACACACTTTTCACATCCACAAAATCTCTACCTCTTGTTTAGGCCTAGGACTTTGCAATCCATCCTTACCTTAGTTAGCTCATTCTCCATTGTTTAGGTTCTGTTGCATATATGTGACTGAACACATGTATGAGGCTCTAATGTATGCATTATATTATGATTTGGGTTGAGTTGAGAACTAACTTAATTCATTTGTCCCCTTGGTGTAACTATATGTAGTATATACTTATGTAATGTGATACCCTATTCTATGTTATTGGTTATATGAGTTGGGGCTAAGGTAGTTTGGGATAAGGTTGGGGATACTTATATCTATATGTGATTAGCATATGTTATTGGAAGAGGTAGGATGAGTAGCAACTGGCAGTGGTGTTGTAAGCCTAGAGTTCTATACCCCCATAGATGACAATATGGATATACATATGGGTTTGGGTGTTGTGCATAAGTTTTGGGTAGGTTAATCATGCTTGAGCTATAGGATATGTAGGTAATGTTATGGTATTGTTAGGAATTGGAAGATTAGCCTTGTATCCTAGTTAACCAATACCTAGACATGGACTCTTAGACCAGTTTGACCAATAGTGGACCATTTGGCTAGGATTGACCAAATTGACTTTATTGACCTAGTTTGACTAGAGTATTGACTTGGGTTGACCCAGAGTTGACCAATTTTGACTTTGACCTAGTTTGACTAGACAGTTGACCAGGTTTGACTTAGAGTTGACTTTGACCTAGTTTGACCTAGAAATCATGCAGATTGCATCATAAACATTATTTACCTTGTTTTAAACATATTATAACTTGTACTGCTCTATTTAGGATATTGTGACTCCGGTGCAGACATCTGATATTTCACTACTCTTCTCAGAGTAGCAGGCGAGTACATTCTCTGATAGTTCTCTCATTTACTTGTCAATTACTGTACTTCAGTTCTAGATAGTTTTATGTGATTCTTACAACACGTATGGATATTTCTGGATTATGTATGCGACACACATACCACTAGTCTGGCCTCTATTTTTGGAATCACTACTGGCATCATCTTCTGGAACCACTACTGGCATCACCTACTGGAATCATCCTGGAATCTTTTGCTGGTATCATTATGTTTGGCTGGACTCATCCCGATTTCTCGTGTCATTTTTTGGATTCACTTGTACTTGGGCGAGAAATATTGGAATAGGCATGTGAACATATCCAAATACTGGAACCACTCCCTTGGAATTATACTGAAATGATAGCCATCTCACACCCGGCCAGGTATGTGATGTGCCGTATTACCTACAGCCGTTCACATGTCGATCCCGATATTTTAAAATACACTGTTAGAGTATAGGCTGGACTCACCCTGAAATCCTTGATCACTATAACTGGAATCGTCCCTTACTGGATTCATCTTGTATGAGATTCATCCTGTACTGGACTTACATTGGAGTTACACTGGTTTACATTTTCTGTCTGAACTTTATATCATATTACCCTGGTTCAGCTAGTTCTATTTTTACAGTCTTCATTGCTATGATTCTTCTCTTGTTCAGTTATTTACTTTCCTTGTACTTTATCTATTTTTTACCATCACCTGAATATAAACTGCCATTTTCATCAATATAACTGTCTATAACTGCTTTATAGTTCTCTGTCATTTACTTGGGTTTTCTAGATGAGATGTGCTCGTTCCTGTCCTGACTGGACCTGTTGAAATTTTACAGATGATGGCCCTGAGGATGCATGCCCTACATATTATGGACCCGAAGAATGACTACCTTTGGCCCCGACTCTCAGGAGTGATCGGGATTTAGTTTAGTAGACTAGTATCTGTTTTTATGTTGATCTTGTTATAGAAGTTTTGAGACTTGTGTAGTACTTGAGATTTGTTGAGAGTTGTTATTATTTTAGTAGTTGTTCTTCTATTCTTAGTTTAATTCTTCTGTGTTTATCTTATCGTGCTTAGACTGTGATTGAGTTCAATATCTTATACTTGACCTCCGTTCGGAGTTGATCTTGATGAGTACATTATAATTGCGTGAGTTGCTGGTTAGATAGTAACCTAGGACAGCGTTCTACCGCTGACACTGCGGCGTAGGCTGGGCGTCGTTACGTACTCGTACCCTCACAGTGGGTGCGGGTCGTGACACATTTTTAGTGGTGGCCCATGCAGGTCGAGAGTCGCATTAGTGCGATATCGTGGTAGTACGGTGACTTAGTTGTACTGCTACGAGCCTGCGATAGGATTGAGAGATAGGCTTTAACGGAGAGGTACTCAATCACAGTTAGGAAAATTCTGCTTTAATTCATGCCATCTACATATCTTGCTGACTTGTCTTCTTTGCAATAAACTGTCCTCCTTTGATTTATCGATTCCTGCTCAGTATTGACTTCCTTTTCGATCTGTCTTCAGGATGGTGGAGACACGATCACATCGTTCTGGTACAGTAGCCGCTGGAGAGGGGTCTGCCACCTCTCGTCCATTGCAGCAGGTTGTTGAGACTGTAGCACCTTCTGTTCATGATCAGACAGGAGCTGCTGTAGCCATTGGGGGTATGCCTCTACTTGTTCAGAGGACGACCCCAGTTATTCCTGAGATGTTTCAGCAGCAGCATCAGTAGCCACCTGCAGGGACAATTGATGCCGTTCAGCTATTGGCTTTCTTCAGGCAGTACATGGAGGGTCAGCAGACCCAGCAGCAGAGGCACACGGCAGAGCTCAGCAGAGGCATTGATCTGGCAGTGACGGCAGTGGAGAGAGTCGAAGCTCAGCCAGCGGCAGCCCCGCAGCCGTACCAGCCATGGGAGAAGGGCATCCAGGACTTCCAGAAGATGCACCCGAGAGACTTCAGAGGGACAGAGGGATCCTGTATGCCGATGAGTGGATCGAGCATATGAAGGAGATCTTCAGGCTGGCTAAGATCTCGACGAGGCTCCAGATAGAGGCAGCGGCCAGTATGATGCAGGATCTGGCCCGTACATGGTACCAGACCGACCCGAGGGTTGGCACAGCAGGACAGACTTGGGCAGCATTCAAGAAGCTATTCAAGGAGAAGTTCTTTCCAGACGCAGCACTGGGAGCCCTCGAGACCCAGTTCGAGGCCCTAGTTCAGGGGACCCAGTCCGTGGAGGAGTACGCAGGAGAGTTCTGCCGCCTGAGCAGATTTATGGAGGACTTGTCGGAGACGACGAAGGCCCGGAGGTTCCGGAAGGGCTTGGTAAAGGAGGTCAAGTCCTACACCAAGAACGCCCGCAGTGCTACATTTGAGAGATCCTGGTGGACGCACTAGCTGCAGAGGATGATCTTGAGCTTAGGCTCAAGAGGGAACGAGACTTCCAGGGTGGTAGCAGCAGCGGGGGTCAGGCCAAGAGGCCCCACGTGCAGGCTCAGCAGGCACAGGCACCAGTGAGAGTGCAGCAGGCACAGCATCAGCATAGAGGACAGGACCGCGAGGTGCCGACTTGTGCCTACTGCAGGAAGGCAGGGCATGTTTGGGAGTCTTGTAGGAGGAGGCTGAAGGTTTGTCTATTTTGTGGGTCTGGTGCTCACAAGATGATAGATTGTCCCGCTGCACCTCCTTATGAGGGAGCTAGGCCACCTAGCTCAGCACCAGAGGGGTAGAGCTTTTGCGATGGCGGTCGAGGAGACCGACGCTGTAGGTGATGGGTTAGCAGGTTTGTCCTTTTCATTCGTCCTCCCCACTTTCCTGTGTGATTCTATTAGTACCTGCCAGGATATTGTTTATAATTGTTAGATAGTGTAGCTATCCTATTCGAGACTGTGAAATCACGACCAGTAGGATTGTTGCTTCGACCTTGATTTGCTGGGGATTTGACCTAGGAAGGGTGCGATCATCTAATTTCGAGGACGAAATTTTTCTAAGGTGGGTAGGATTGTAACACCCAATTTTCCAGATGAGGGTATTTTTGAAATTTTGTGATTATAATAATATATTGATATTTATTTTATATTATGATTTTTGGTGATTTTTATAATTTTTAAACTATTTAAAAACTGCTTCGAGTCATGACTTGTGATTTTGATGTGCTGTCGGTGAAACCCTAGTGACTGCATGACCTAGAGCCTAAACAAACCCATGTCATTAGTAGTATTTAATTAATCATTTTTTAGCCTAGGTGGATTTGATCATTTTGGCTTATTTGATTTTTTTAATTAATTTAATGAATTGGTGAATTCTAGTTTGACTTTGACTTGTTGAGACCTAGTACTAGCCTAGAACCTAACCCTAGCTATGGTAACCCTAGTCTAACTTAGGTTAACCTACTTTTAGTCATTAGAGACTAATTTTGGAATAGGAGGATTAGTTTGAGTGAAATCATTTCATGATTTATGGTTTAGTGAAATGACTTATGATTTCATGACTCAATGACTTAGGACTTGGCCCATGGCCCATAACTAGAAGCCCTAACCCTAACTAAACCCTAAATGACCAGCCACATAGGGATCCCCACCCTATTTAAATACTTATTCATTAGGGTTGCCTCTTTTTATCATTCCAACACTTGGAGAAAAGAGAGGTATTCTTCCCCCTTCCTAAAATTCCCATTTATTCATTTGATCTCCTTTTTCATCCTAGTCTCTGCATTAGGTTTCTAATTTCTGTATATTTATGATTCTGGAGGTTAATCTCAGCTTTGGGCTCATTTGGAGCATTTGGCCATCAAGAGGAACACCCCCCATTTGGAGCTTTTCTATACAATTTGCACCTATAGGTAAAACTCCTCAAATTGATTTAAATTACTGTTTTCTTTGCATTTAGGGCTAGATCTAGGAGTCCCCTAGCTGTCCTTGGAATTTGGGCACAATTCGTGTCGGTTTCGTGTCCGTATCGGACACGTATCCATTTGATAGGCTAGGTGTTCGATAGAATGCCCCTTAGGAATTTATTTTCGATTTTTGAAAATATAATTACATGGATTGATAGATCTTGGTTTGTACATTAAATTTTGTGAAGAGTGTTAGGTATTTTGGTGTCTTGTTGTGTCGGATTGTCGAGTTGGACATGCTGTGCACGCACGTACACGGTGTCCTGCATCACGGGCTGAATATCTCCCGACACAGGACACATGGACACGCCAATTTTGGTGAGCATGATGGGGCAATGTCTGCCACCATCCTCCCAAAATTTGGGGCCATATGGTACAGTGTGCGAGGAGTTCTCCTCCTCGCACTGGCCGTACTGGCCGCGCGTGCGCGTTGTGCACGCGTGGGTATTGGCCACTGACACGGCTCTAAAGCCGACACAACACGAGTCTAGGACACGGTGCAGGGCCATGGACACGTAGCCCTATATGTGGCGAACACGTGGGCATGACCACGACTTGTGTCGTGCAACGTGTCGTGTCCTAGCTCACTCTGTACCTCAGCACGAGGATTTTTCTGAGCTGAGTCATTTCTGTGTTGATTTCTGTTTGGACACGTTCGTGTCCAGTTTCCTGGACACGAACACATCCCCTAAGACCTGTGTAATGTTTACCTACCCACTGCACACCTTGCTTGTTGATTTATTGGTTTTCTTTCGAATTTAAGGGTCGTTTGCACTATTCATTGATACCATGTAGGTATTTCGAAAACTGAACTTTTCTTCCTTTTTAAACTAATGATTAGTGTTTAATTGACATGTTTAATCCCCTAACATGTGTATTAGTTCCTACTAAGTGGTTTTTGCAAGATAGATTAGGTTTTCATTATGGAAATGAGTTTTCGAATGGGCATGTGGACTGCTGGGTTCAGCTCCTTCCACTGTTGAATAATCTGAACTTTTCCCTTTTTCCTACTATTATGATATGTTAATTGCCAAATAAATTCCAACATCTTGATTTAGTTACTGAATTAATTGGATTATAGTTGTGTTAGAGAATTTAGGTTTTGTGTGGGTTGGGGACTTCATGAAAAAGAAAACTGTTATTGATTGCACTGTTTTTTCTATTTTCTCTATTTGGATTTTCAGAAATATGTTGGAAATGGAATGAAAGGACTGAGTTTGCCACATTGCCTGAGATTTAATCTCAGTTTCATGTGCATTGTTCAAATCCTATCTACCTATCCACATTGACATATTATGCACTCTTTTCATTTTTCTGAGACTTATTTCCATCCTTTTAAAAAAAACTGAATTGATGCTTTATTTCATATTGATTCATGAATATTGTAATACTTGTTTTATTTCTTTTTCCCAACTGAGTTTAGGTCTACTGATTTCTGAAATTAAATGGGGTTATGGTTGTGTTGGGATAGGTAAGGGAGTTCACAGTGGGTATAAAACTGTCATTACCTGATTTTTTTTCCACACATACACTTTCCTATCTAAATTTTGAGAACACAGGAACACTCTAGCTTGGGTTGTATACATACTATTCACACACCCTCCACACATGTATACACACAGATTTTCTTTCCTGCACCTTTGACACACACTTTGTAATGATTGAAACTCCTATATATCACACTGATTTCTGTCACACACCCTATTCTAAGCCCTGCCACACATACAAGTACACACACCCCCCTAATGTAGAGGTTAACTGCCACACCCACATGGTCCTAACTATCAACTGAATTGAAATGCTCTCACTGATTTCCAGTCTATTGAACTGTCACTCAAGCACTCACTCCCTACACACATTGACTGAAATCTGAAAATGAGAACATGGTGTTCTCCTACACTCACACACTTTTCACATCCACAAAATCTTTACCTCTTGTTTAGGCCTAGGACTTTGCAATCCATCCTTACATTAGTTAGCTCATTCTCCATTGTTTAGGTTCTGTTGCATATATGTGACTGAACACATGTATGAGGCTCTAATGTATGCATTATATTATGATTTGGGTTGAGTTGAGAACTGCCTTAATTCATTTGTCCCCTTGGTGTAACTATATGTAGTATATACTTATGTAATGTGATACCCTATTCTATGTTATTGGTTATGTGAGTTGGGGCTAAGGTAGTTTGGGAAAAGGTTGGGGATACTTATATCTATATGTGATTAGCATATGGTATTGGAAGAGGTAGGATGAGTAGCAACTGGCAGTGGTGTTGTAAGCCTAGAGTTCTATACCCCCATAGATGACAATATGGATATACATATGGGTTTGGGTGTTGTGCATAAGTTTTGGGTAGGTTATATCATGCTTGAGCCATAGGATATGTAGGTAATGTTATGGTATTGTTAGGAATTGGAATATTAGCCTTGTATCCTAGTTAACCAATACCTAGACATGGACTCTTAGACCAGTTTGACCAATAGTGGACCATTTGGCTAGGATTGACCAAATTGACTTTATTGACCTAGTTTGACTAGAGTATTGACTTGGGTTGACCCAGAGTTGACCAATTTTGACTTTGACCTAGTTTGACCTAGACAGTTGACCAGTTTGACTTAGAGTTGACTTTGACCTAGTTTGACCTAGAAATAATGCAGATTGCATCATAAACATCATTTAACTTGTTTTAAACATATTATAACTTGTACTGCTCTATTTAGGACATTGTGACTCCGGTGCAGACATCTGATATTTCACTACTCTTCTCAGAGTAGCAGGCGAGTACATTCTCTGATAGTTCTCTCATTTACTTGTTAATTGTGTACTTCAGTTCTAGATAGTTTTATGTGATTCTTACAACACGTATGGATATTTCTGGATTCATGTATGCGACACACATACCATTAGTCTGGCCTCTATTTCTGGAATCACTACTGGCATCATCTTCTGGAACTACTACTGGCATCACCTACTGGAATCACCCTGGAATCTTTTGCTGGTATCATTATGTTTGGCTGGACTCATCCCGATTTCTCGTGTCGTTTTCTGGATTCACTTGTACTTGCTGGGCGGGAAATATTGGAATAGGCATGTGAACATACCCAAATACTGGAACCACTCCCTTGGAATTATACTGGAATGATAGCCATCTCACACCCGGCCAGGTGGGTGATGTGCCGTATTACCTGCAAGCGTTCACATGTCGATCCGATGTTCTAAAACATACTGTTAGAGTATAGACTGGACTCACCCTGAAATCCTTGATCACTATAACTGGAATCGTCCCTTACTGGATTCATCTTGTATGAGATTCATCCTGTACTGGACTTACATTGGAGTTACACTGGTTTACATTTTCTGTCTGAACTTTATATCATATTACCCTGGTTCAGCTAGTTCTATTTTTACAGTCTTCATTGCTATTTTTACAGGTTGTTTTTCCTTCCTCTCTCAGTTACTGAAATCATTCAAGTTCACAATTTGCTCACCTTAACAGTCTTACAAGCATTACGTTGAACTATTAGTTGAAGACTTAATTTATGTACTCAAGATCTTCTCATGTTGCTGTGTAATTATGTGCAAGTACAGGGTAAATGGTGTCTGTACCCGTATCGTGGTCCGTATTCATGTAACATATATGACTGCTTATGACCTGTACCTGTATAGAGATTTTCGTGTCCCATATCAGTATCATTCCTACATCCTAACTTTAAAACCGCTCTACTACAAATAACAAGAGGCAGTTCGAAAAGTGCTTGAATACAGTGATTGGGGAAAGAGGGAAGGGGCTACGCTACTTACAGGAGGGGAAGGCCTGCTGGGAGAAGGGTTACTACATTGAACCCATATTTTTTACCGATGTCAAGGTAAACAACACAAGCACTATTGAAAATTTTACATTTTACATATATAATTGTCAAAGATTGGCTACGTTATATAATTACTATTAAGCCTCTTTATTACTTCCTACCTGTCTGTCTTGGTTTTTTTTGTTTTATGGTCAGACTTGGATTCATTTTGAGAACTTGGATTTTGTTAATGGATAGTTGATACAATATCCACTCTCCCATACCTTGTAAGTAGCTTAACGTGTTGATCTATATGTGATCTATTTTTGTAGTTGAAAACTTGCTGTTTTGTTGTGTTATCGTTGCAATCGTACCTTAGCTGAGATAGATGTTAAAGCAGTGCTCGTAGTGGTAGATTTGGAAGAAAAGATGTTAATTTGGATTTGATCAAAGTAGAATAAAAGGTAGGAGGGAAACTGGAAGATACAGAGCTTATATATGGAATAATTATTGATAATGACATGAGTCATCCATAAATGCCAATGATTGCAATAGCCACATGTTTGATAAATACTCAGTCATGCAAACGACAACACATTAAATTATGTTGCTAATTATAATACTCAGTCATGCGGGTCAGCCCCTAACCTTATTTTGTAACACTTTTAACCTTGTGTGTTTTGGAGTGTCGGTTTGTGTCCGAGCATCTGAGATGACATGTGTCAGTTTTTTTTTGAATGTTTGTGCTTCCTAGGTTTGGAGCTATCTCAAGTAGAACTTTGCTTCATAGCTGACACTACTTTTGTGAAGGCTTGGATGATGATAATGAACAAAAATGACCCTTCTATTAATACTCAAGCTTTTTGGTCCTTTTGTCTCTTCTAATTTATCTAATATTTAATTATTTTCTTGAGCTCTATATATAATTAGATTGTCCTTATTGTCTTTTTTCCTAACTTAATGAATGTGACCTGGTATGAAGTCTATAATCTACTTATTAGTAAATCTTTTTGCATGCTTATTTTTATGTAAGGTCTGTGTGAAGGTAATATCATATATCAGTTATTGTGGTTATAAGCTCCACCCTTATACATTGGCGCGGTTATCTAAACTACTCATGATTAAGGTGCCATCTCTTGTGCATTATTGTGCATAGTATTAACTCAAAGTTTATAAGTACTTCCTGTTCCATGAGTAATTTTTGTGATCAATATGGTTTTGCAATGCAGGAGAAGGAGCTGGAGTCTTTGTGTTATGAGTGTGGCCTCAAAATCATCACAGATGAAGCAGGTGGCAAACTTCTACCTTCCAAGCAATCAATTTTTTGTCTACCTAAGTCTGGGTTCCAAAGTTATAGCCTTTCAAGATCTAAAATACATGAGAGGTACATAAATGAATTATTTCTGTAATAGCTTACATACTCAAAATTCTGCAGGCCAATTAGTTTTGTTGAAAGAAAGACTCTCGAAAACTTCTATTTTCTGTAGTATAGCCAATAAACACTAAAAGAGTAGCATTCCTAGTGAATTCCTTGTGTCAGGCTTTATTACCAGAGTTTTCAATTATATATTTTTGTTTTTGTTCTTTTTTGTTCTTGTTTGTTTTTATATTAGAAACATGCAAGGGGGACAAAATGCTTGTGTTTCTTCTATTCTGGATAGACCAGTCAACCTTCACCTTTGATTTTTATTTATGTTGCTTTCAACCCCATCCTTGTTCACCATTCAGATCCTCTCCCAACATGCCTATCTGTTTTCTTCATATTTCATCTTCTAATTCCATTAGGTATTGATATATAACATAAATGAGTCCAGCTAATTTATGAATGGTATATGCAATATACCATATGTTTCTTTCTGAAGTTACTCCACCATGTTCGATATCAGACTATTAAAAGCCTTCGTAAGAGGCAATTGTGATTATTAACTCTGATACTAACTACCTAGGTCTAATTGCTGATACACATGATAGATAGAGTTATTGTTATTTTCTTGATTCTTGGTAGAAATGGTAGATTGAGTTTATGTAGAGCAAGTTGATGCTAGTGCCTCATTTATCTTTGCAAGATCATTGGAAAATTTTTGGTTATTGTTGCTTAACCTTCTAATTGATTAATTAAACCATATTTCTGGCTTATTCATGTACCAAGGGTCCTAATTACTTATAACTAACCATATTTCTGGCTTATTCATGTGTTTCCAGGTAGCCAATGCTGCTGGCAGCCATGGATGTGTGGATCGGTTTGTCAATGGATGTGGAAAATCAAATATATATGTTTTGGACTTGTGTAAAAAGTCGTAGATTTTATTTTGTAAATTAAGTGAATGCTTACTGATGTAAAACTTGATGGGAACACTCTAAGTGATGTAAGACTTAGATTTCATTTTGTGAACAATGGGATATTACCTTTAAATATGTTTTATAGAAATCGTTTTGTTAATGTTGCGGCTACGCTTTGTTAATGTTGCGGCTACTATATGCATTTTCGATTAAATAAAATAGTTCTGTATGAATTTTTGTTGTATATAAAATTCAATTATATATTTTATATATAAACAGAAAATTAGTAATTTAATAATAATTTAAACAATTGTTAAGTTTTTTCGCACGATTACAGTGCTTTTTAAAATTCCGTCCCATATTTATTATGACGAAATATATCTGTTACAAAAACTTGTTTTTTGGGACAAATTAATAAACCGTCACACAAAAGCATAAATTTGAAAACTTTTGAGACGTTTTGTCTAACCGTCCTTTAACAATAATTAGGACGGTAATATCCGTCCCTAAAGTTTTTTGCCACGCCACCCTAATGGGACCGTCCATTTCCGTCCCAAAGGTCGTCCCAAATATTTGTTGGGACGGTAATTGCAGTTTTTAAGACGGTTTTTGGTTGTCCCTAAAGGTCACTTTTTTTGTAGTGTTTCCTTGTACTTTTTCTGTTTTCTTACCATCACCTGAATATAAACTGCCATTTTCATCAATACAACTGTCTATAACTGCTTTATAGTTCTCTTCATTTACTTGGGTTTTCTAGATGAGATGTGCTCGTTCCTGTCCTGACTGGACCTGTTGAAATTTTACAGATGATTGCCCTGAGGATGCATGCCCTACATATTATGGACCCGGAGACTGGATGACTACCTTTGGCCCCGACTCTCAGGAGTGATCGAGATTTAGTTTAGTAGACTAGTATCTGTTTTCATGTTGATCTTGTTATAGAAGTTTTGAGACTTGTGTAGTACTTGAGATTTGTTGAGAGTTGTTATTATTTTAGTAGTTGTTCTTCTATTCTTAGTTTAATTCTTCTGTGTTTATCTTATCGTGCTTAGACTGTGATTGAGTTCAATATCTTATACTTGACCTCCGTTCGGAGTTGATCTTGATGAGTACATTATAATTGCGTGAGTTGCTGGTTAGATAGTAACCTAGGACAGCGTTCTATCGCCGACACTGCGGCGTAGGCTGGGCGTCGTTACGTACTCGTACCCTCACAGTGGGTGCGGGTCGTGACAACATCTTGGCATAATTGGCCAACACACCGGCCAAATTGTCGCTATACGAGCTCCTAAGGCTCTCCAAGGATGTTCGCGTCGCACTGAGCGAGGCACTCCAGAATGCCGACGCTTATCTGGCTCAGTCAAATCTCACTGGGGAAAGCTCGCTGCTGATCTCCAGGACAACGCTTGCACAGGTTCAATGCCGAACATTGTCTTCACTCTGCAGTATATGCTTATCAAGACCAACCTACACGATCGCCCTCTGTATTATACTGGGTACATTGGCGATATCAAGGTGGATCGGATGCATATTGATCCCGGTTCTTCCATAAGCATCATCCTGAAGAGCCTACTACACCGTCTGCGCATCCCAATGCATCGCCTGACGCTGACAAGTACCGCCATCAGCGGTTTCAATTCAGGCAGAAGCTATCTGATCGGAAAGATTCGCTTGAAGTGCCACAGCGGCGACCTTCAGTCAGAAGTGACCTGTTATGTCATAGATGCGGACACTTCCTGCAACATTCTCCTGGGGCATCCTTGGATACGATTACATGATCGTGCCCTCCACACTGCACCATTGCTTCAAGTACATCGACAATCACGGCTTCGTGAGGACAAAATTTTCTGACATCGATCCCTTTAAAGGGGTCGAATCCAACAACTCAGATTCATGCTTGTACGAGAAATTGAAAAAGCACCTTGGTGAAGGAGATACTCAAGCTCAAACTGAGGTGGCAGCTGGATCAGAAGAACCTCTGACGATCCACCTCCAAGCCCACAAACCTGGCATAACTGTACCCCTTACAGCCACTCTGCGTAAGGACGTAATCAGCCTCTCTGCACAGGAGGAGCAGATGATAATCCGACTGCCAAGGTCTGGCCAAGCGCCAAGACCCACGACAGGGCCACTGACAATCAGGTTGCCCAGAGTTAGCCAGCAGCAAACAGAGGAGCGCAATCCCTCTGTCAAGCCGATGACGATTCATGAATCGGCAGCCAAGCGCTAAGCCGGGGACTGCTAGCCAGCCAACAACTCTCCACCCAACACCGAGCACCAAACTGGGGGTGGCTAATACGCCAACGACTCCACGTTCTGCTTCACCCATGGAGCCTCTGATAATTAAGCTGCCCAAGTCATCCTCTCAGTCTCCATTTACACAGGGGGTAGCCGAAGAAGAGCCAGAGCTGGCCAAGTATGTGGCTGCTCATACTGATGTTCCATCCGCAAATGATGTAATCCCACTGGAAAAGATACCTTATTTCATCTATAAAGGGCTATCTTTGAACTACCTCGAGCTTAATAAGCTTTGTACAATGTATGCTATAGAACACGGTATGGGCACCCACCTACACACACAGGTGACAAATGTCTACACCGCAAACCAACTTACTCCAGTGGAAGACGCTTACCGCATAATCGAGGGAGAGGATCATCCGATCATCTTCGGTAGGAAGAATGATCCACAACCCTTCAGGATAGAAGAAGTTGATCTCAAACCCGACACCGGGAGATTGCCCCTTTATCTGTATAGTTCCCGATCCAAGTACCTCATGCAAAAATTAGGAATATGATCTGGAAACTACACCAGGCTTGAACTACGACACTGGGCGACGGTTACCCTTACAATTGCCGGTCCCAGCTGGGAAACCACGAGACTATTACAACAAAACCAGATGTGGGCTAGGTTATGTTACACCGGCAACGATACCTGAAAGATCAGAAGAGGAATGCGACTGGCATTCACACTCAACCGGATCACCTACTTCCGATTCGGACGTCAGCATCGGGGACATGCTCAGGCAAGTCTGGTCTGTCAATATGGCACTTGCCGACGCCTACGAAGAAGATAAAGACATTCTTGAGCTTCTTGAATTAGAGCTGTGTGCACAACAACTAGATGCGCAATGGGAGAAGCGGTTCGAACAAAGAAAGCCTCCCACCGAGGATGAGGTTGTGCAAGTCGACCTCGGTGATGAGTCCTCTCCAAAGCCTATCTTCGTCAGCAAGAATCTGACAGACAAAGAGCGAGAATCACTACTACAACTCGTCAGAGAATACATCGACGTGTTCGCCTGGAGCTACGAAGATATGCCAGGACTGAACCCCGAGGTTGCACTTCACAAACTCAACATTCGCCCGGACGTAAAACCAGTCAAACAACAGCAACGTCGGT
Source organism: Iris pallida (assembly GCA_029216955.1). Classification (NCBI taxonomy): domain Eukaryota; kingdom Viridiplantae; phylum Streptophyta; class Magnoliopsida; order Asparagales; family Iridaceae; genus Iris; species Iris pallida. The sequence goes on along the minus strand of JANAVB010003400.1, from coordinate 30,208,681 downwards.
TCCGTCCCGACGTTATGAATACCATTGAAGCTGAGGTCAACAAACTGATAGCCAGCGGCTTCATCCGCGAGGAACAGCATCCAGACTGGGTCGCAAACATAGTACCAGTCCTCAAGAAGAATGGAAAGATTCGAATCTGTATCGACTTTCGCAATTTAAATGAGGCATGTCCTAAGGATGAGTTCCCCCTCCCTATCACAGATATCATGATTGACAACACCTGCGACTTTGAGCGTATGTCATTCATGGATGGTTTCTCGGGGTACAACCAAATCAAGATGTTCTTTGATGACGAAAAGCATACATCATTCCGAATGCCAATCGGCACATACTTCTACACAGTCATGCCTTTCGATTTAAATAACACTGGTACCACCTATCAAAGAGCTATGAGCATCATCTTTAGAGACCACCTGCGCAAGACAGTGGAATGCTAAGTCGACGACATCACCGTCAAAAGTCACTCTAAGGAAGATCATCTGCATGATCTGAGGATAGTGTTCGATCTGATACGAGCGCACAATTTGAAAATGAATCCTACAAAATCCTTCTTGGGCGTTTCCAGCAAAAAGTCTTGGGTTTCATCATTACTTCCCAGGGTATCCATATAGACCGTGAGAAGACGAAGGCAATCATGGAGATGGGTCCCCCGAGAAATCTTCGTGAACTCCAAGGCCTTCAAGGGAGGCTGGCCTATATCAGGAGGTTTATCTCTAACCTCTTCGGACGATGTCAGTCATTCACCCACCTCATAAAGAAGGGCATTTCATTCATATGGGATGAAGAATGCCAGCGCGTCTTCGACAGCATCGAAGAATATCTGATGAACCCTCCAGTCCTGGTAGCCCTGGTTGCTGGAAGACCATTCCTGCTCTATGTACGAGCGATGGAACATCCTCTCGGTGCTCTGCTAGCACAAAATAACGATGCAGGCCATGAGCAAGCTATATATTACCTCAGCCAAATAATGATGGGGCCGGAGCATCGATACACTGCCGTGGACAAAGAGTGCCTTGCTCTGGTTTTCGCCATTCAGAAGATGCGACACTACGTCACGGGACAAACCATTCATGTCGTATCAAGAGTTAACCCCCTCAAGGTCCTCATGACCAAGCCAGGTGCACTCAGCTCTCGCCTCGCTACCTGGGCGATTTTATTATCTCCCTACCACATGATCTTCGTCCCGCAGAAAGCTGTTAAAGGTCAAGCTCTGGCAGACTATTTAGTAGCCCATCCAGGTTCGGAGTCAACCAGAATAGACGAAGAGATTCCAGATGAGGTCGCCAATTCAAATATGGCCTCTCATGATGCCGTATGGCGAATGTTCTTCGACGGTGCTTCTAGAACTGGGCCCAAAGGCAACATCGTCGCTGGGGTCGGAGTGGTGCTGATTTCTCCTACCGGGCTAGTGATCAATCGGGCTTATTCCCTTACGGAGCCCTGCTCAAACAACGTGGCCGAGTACAATGCTTTGGTCATTGGCCTCCGACTTGCGAAAGAGCTGGGGGTAGAGTTTCTTGAAGCATACGGTGATTCACAGCTAATCTTTAACCAGATCCGGGGCTCATACGAAGTGCGTCATGAAGACATGATCCCCTATCACCAAATAGCGATTGACATCATCTCGTCCTTGGAAGGGTTCTTCATAAAACACGTTCCCAGGCTCCAGAACATTGAAGCCGATGCCCTAGCAGGCCTTGCCGCTTCCTTAGCAGTGCCGAATCATGCTCACCACTTGGTTGACATAACAGGCCGTGAATTGGTCTGTCCCAAGGACAATGTTCAATGTGTTGAGAGTTACTCCGCTCTGACTGTCGACGAAGCACCAGACTGGAGACAACCATTCATTGACTTCGTAGTCTACGACATCCTGCCAGAGAATCCGAAGGAAGCCACTTCTATCAGAAGACGTTCCCTCAGATTCTTCTACGATACAGAGACGAAAATGCTATATCGGCGATCATACGATGGATTACTGCTTCGATGTCTGTCAAATACAGAAGCCAAAGAAGCCGTGCATGAAGCTCATGACGGCATCTGTGGGGCCCATCAGCCTGGCCCAAAATTACAGGATAGCCTTCGACGAATGGGCTATTACTGTCCCACGATGGTTGCAGATGCAATAGACCATGCACGAAAATACAAAGCCTGTCAAATCTACGCGGATTTTATTCACCAGCCATCTGAGTTCCTACATCCGACGGTGGCATCCTGGCCATTCGAAGCATGGGGAATGAACATCATTGGTCCAATCACTCCACCTTCATCCAGAGGACATTGCTTCATACTCGCAATCACAGATTACTTCTCCAAATGGGCGGAGGCTGTTCCGCTGACAGAAGTGAAGACTTTAAACGTAATCAGCTTCCTCAAGCATCATGTCATCTATCGCTTTGGACTGCCCCGAAGGATCATCCATGACAATGGTCCGCAGTTCGTAAGCCATGCCTTCTATCGGTTCTGCGATAAACACCGGATCCAGAATGTTGCTTCAACACCATACAACACAGCAGCTAATGGCCTGGCTGAAGCATTCAATAAAACAATCATCAAGCTTCTCGAGAAGTTCGTGTCATCAAACAAACGCGACTGGAATGAAAATCTTGACAAATGCTTATGGGTGTACCGTACTACAGTACGGTCTGTCACCGGGAACACACCATTCTCTCTGGTATATGGGAGTGAGGCAGTTCTTCCACTAGAGACTCAAATCCCCTCACTCCGCATCGCCCTCACCTATCGATTGATGACAGATGTTAATCACCATCGTCGACTACAAGAGTTGGAAGCCCTAGATGAGAAGCGCCTGTTAGCTCAACAACGAATCGAGCTGTACCAAGCCCGTATCTCCGGAGCCTTCAACAAAAAGGTTAAAATCAGAACATTCCAAGTAGGCGATCTCGTTCTGGCAGTTCGGAGGCTGATGGTTATAACTCACAAAACCGCCGGCAAGTTCCAGCCAAACTGGGAAGGCCCATTCATCATCGATGTTGTATTCTCCAAAGGAGCTTACCGCCTCGCAAAATAAAATGGAGACTTGCTCATGTTGCCCATCAACAGCAAGTTCCTGAAGAAGTATTACGTCTGAAATGACATCCTCCAAATCTCCCAGGGTGACGAGTTACGTACCCTCTGGTTCCGCTGAACTCACATTTCGACTCCAATTTTCCAGAATGACGAGTTACGTACCCTCTGGTACCGCTGAACTCACATTCTGACTCCAAATTTTCTAGAATGACGAGTTACGTACCCTCTAGTACTGCTGAACTTATATTCTGATCCCAAATCTCCCAGATTGTCGAGTTATATACCCGCAGGTACCGCTGAACTTACACTCTGGTCACTACAGATGAACCTATATCGCATCTTTTAGGTAGTAAGTCATGTATGATTAAACCTCTGAACTTTCTTCCTAAAAGAGCTCCCTCCTTATGATCCAATACCCGTACTTTCAGTGCACAAAAAGGGTAACAGATCCACAAATTCTCCGAAACAACCACGTCGATGTTACCTCAGAGTTGTTTCCCTTCCATCAAAAATAAACCGCCCCTCATGTAGAACTTCTATGCCCTCATTACCTCTGAGTTGTTCTATGTACCCTTCATGGAGCCCACTCCTGCCATGTCCTCATTACCTCTGAGTAGGAAGGCTCCATCGAAGAAATCCTCATATTTACCACGTCCTCATTACCTCTGAGTAAGTATGTTGGTTCTCTCTCGACTTATTATCCGTACCAAAAAAACCCCAGGGTACGCCAAGGATAATAGGCCCACAAATGTCCTCTGTTGACCACAAATGTTCTCTGTTGACCATAAATATTGTACTAAGTTTCCTAGTACATGCCCCTCGTTTCTCATCATGCCCCGGGGGTCCAGCTGCTCCATAGCATTCTTTCTTCCGATACCAAGAACGTCCATAGCCACCTTACTGTAGAATTGTTCCAAGTATCCCCATCAACTTGTTATCCATACCTGAAACCAAGGTATACCTAGGGTAACAAGTCCACGAACAGTCCCCCCAGTGGGGCAAATACCACAATGCCACAAACGCAATAAGCAGTACAAATAAAGGGTATAATAAAACATACTCTTTTATTTAAAATTCAAAAGTACTACATGTTCTGGGGATCACGTCCCCCTCAAGAAAGGAAAAGAACAAAAACGAAAGAAAAAAAGTGCCGACTATGGTTCGACGATACACAATTCCAAGAGACGGTCCCTCAGCAAGACCGTCGACCGCTCGAACCCCTGCCTGGCCCGACGCTCGGCCTCCTGAGCCAGCCGCTCCGCGTCTTCTAGGTGCGCATGAGCCCGCCAACCATCCTCGAGCTTCTTCAAAGCACGCTCCAGGCTAGCAGAAGCTCGGGAGACCTTGTCGGCCGCCTGAACGATCAGCTCTTTGTCCGTACGGGAAGCTTCAAGCTCAGACTCCAAGGAGGCCAGCTTCCTCTGGAGTTCGAAGATCTGCTCCCTTGTATCAATTATTCCGCGAGAGACGACCGCTTCTCGAGCTATGCAATCCTCGCTCTTGAGGCTCAGTCGATCATATTGAAAAGATAGGTCACCGAGGTCCTTCATTATAACCGGCTTAGACTTATCTCGTGTAGCCCTTACCTTCTCCAGGACAGTGGTAAGGAAGCCCCGCTCCTGATCTATTGCTGCAGACAGATTAGCTTGCCACAGTACTTAAACTGGGCCACGAGCTGATCAGCCTTTAACAATTTGGGCTCCAGAAGCGCAGCTATCCCTGTCCCACCAGGGAGGGTTTTAAGAATGTCAACTTGGCCTCGGGCACATTGTCGGGCCAAGGCAAAGGTGGTCCTCCGCTCCACAGCAGCTTCGACCCCTCTCTTCAAGTGGCGGTAGAAACTGTCAACTACATCCTGCGACGCCTCATCCAGAACTTCCGTAGAGGACGGCGTTAGAGGAAGTGTAGCTGGCAGTGTCGAAGGAGATGCGCCAGAACTTGCCACCCCTGCCACCAGGGAAACAAATTTCGAGCGAAAAGACGCATGAATAGCAGCTAACTCCTCATCCGCGGCCCGGAGAACCTGGATACTCGGCAAGGCGGAGAGGTCGACCCCCGAAGCCACATGAGCAGAGGAGGACGCATGGACCATTGCTCCCTGCCCCGGTTGCGTCGCCGTCCGATCTCCCGAACTCGATCCAGCGGAAGGACCCACAATATAAGTCGAAAAAGGAGGGGCACACTCCCTCCCGCCAGATCCCCGCTGGTAGAGCCTTCCCTGACAATATCCGTCATTGGCAGTGAAGAGGCAGGACCTGTATGTCCAGAGCAACCATCAATCAGCATAACCCGAAGGATGTGATGATAGAGCAAATGGGCCTCCTCACTAGTCAAAATTTGGCTTATCTTACCAGGGGAGGGTTGTGGAGGCTAAGGCTCGCTCACAGCCGCCATAGTCCCCTCACTAGCAACCTCCAAGCCGAATTCATCTGGCTCTTCTAACCCAGCCGCCCCGGAAGGAGATACGACTGGATCAGTGTTACCTTGCTAAAATTCAACGGTCTCGGGGACGGGTTCAAAGGAGCCCCCGTCTCGCTGGGTCGAGAGACCTTAGCAAAGTGACATCCCTCAGCCGCCGCCGAGAGGGCCCCGGCAGAAATAATCTTGGCACACATGTCACTAATTAAAGTATTCAGGGCCGGATTGACTTCAGAAATAGCGACCGATACTCGAGGGCCCGACTCTTCTGACGCCTACAAGAGGAAAGGAAAATGATTAAGATAAAAGTTCAGGAGAAATGAAGAACAGAAAAAAGATGGTGGTAGCTCGATTTACCAATGAAACGGGGTCGACGTCCTCGCTTCTCTCCTTTATAGTTAGCCTACGATGTCTGACCGCAGCCCATTTTCGAGAGTAAGAAATTCTGCCAACAAGGGAGATTTTCCTGCTACGTTTCCGTGAAGGGCCAGGCGCAACAGGCGGCTGATCCGCCACCATCTTATCAGGCACAAAAGGTAGCTGATCCGCCACCATCTCATCAGGCGCAACGGACGGCTGATCCGCCACCATCTCATCTGGCACAACAGGCGGCTGATCCGCCCCAACATCTTCCACAGGAGGGGAAGAGTTATCTGCATCATACTCGTCATTCTCTTCGTCCGTATTTGTGGACTCCGAGTCAGGCACAGGAACTGCATTCGCCCTCCTCTTTCTTGTCTTAGACCCCTTGGACTTCTCCGCTAAGCCAGTACCCACAATAAAGCTGGTACTTGGGTTAAAATTAATGGGAGGCTTACTCGCCGTAACATGGTATAGGGCCACCATATACAAAATCTCTCCTAGCGCCTCACCATCAGGAACTGAAAAGGTGGTTCGGGTATGAACCGTGTCGTAATAATGCCATGCCCTGATACCGTCCAGGACGCTACCTTCAAAGCCCAGGCAAGAGCTGGGACTGTCAAAGAAAAGCTGGCTATACTCGAACTGGCGGAAGAACCTGCTGGGCAAGTAGGGCTCCAAGTAGACGTTGTTGCGGTTCGATTTACTATTTGTGCTGGACGGATATTGTGCAACCAAAGGAGCATCTTCTCAGGTAATAGGTGAGGAGGTCTGGTACCATCAACATATACGCCCCTCACTTCTTCTGCGGTAAAACGAGGAACAGACACAAAAAAGTCATATCCGTCCACTCTCGCCAGCGCCCTCTGACAGGCTGGCATGGTGCTGCACTCCCAAGGCTGATGGTGGAATCGGAAAATGAAAGCATCATCAGCCATGACGCCTTCTTCTGCTCCAGGCCTCATCAAAGACCGGCAGTGCATTAACTGGTACCCCATTAGATAATGGTATGGCAGCTCTACGCGCTCAAAATCCATCACCGTGTCACGGGCGATGACCTTGGATAAAAAGGCACGAAGGTCGTGGTGTATGCTGCACACCATGGCCGAAAGAAGGGCCAGTCTGACCCCAAAAATTAGCTTTACAGCAGGGAGAATAAAGTGGCGACTAATCCTCTCAATGGAACCCACCCCTCCTGAGACTACGCAGTTCCGTAGCCACACCATCAGAAATCCAGCAAGGGGCGCCTTCTCCGATAGTCGCTGAGTACCATGATAAAAATAACTAAAGGAGTCAATTTTACTCCCAAATGTGTCGCCCGTGGACCTCGATCTCTTGGCAGTCGACACCAGGTTTTATACCTCATCCTGGGTTTGAGGATCTCGAAAAGAAACCCGGCCTGAGGCGCCTAGTGTGAAAAGGTATAAGACCCAGGTCGTGGTGTGAGGAATGCTCCCTTCCGAGCTACCATCCTTCTTGATAGCCGTCTGGTGACAAGTACTCTGGTGACATAACAATTCCCGATACACGACAACAAAGCTCGGGAACTGCCGATCCAAATTCTCGAGCTCTTCGCTCGTAGGGGTGTACACTTCATAGACTTCTTCCTTCCAGGGCAGCTTGGAGACAACATATATTTCGTGGAGAGCAAGTCCCAGCTCCCCTCCGGGCGTGAAGAAGGTTCCCGTCCACCGGTTGTACATCTCCAGGAGAGCCATGAACAACGGCTTATTTATGGGTAGACCATGACAGGTGCCCCGAATGGCGTGGTAAAGGCCAATCTCACGCAGGGGATTCTTATACTTTCGCAGAATCCACGTGGTCAAGTTGGCCCACGCAGGGATAGGGTTTATCCAGTTCAGCAACGCCAACCGGCCGACGGGATATGACCCTTTCCGAGTAAGCTGGTTCACGAAGGTATCAGCCTGAGAGAACGTGAAGTTGGGACCCGTTACGTTTATAAAGGTACCCGGAGCCAGTCCCATCACGTACCGACTGACCGGTTCCCTTTCCGCATACACCGATCCCAAATTTCTATTGTAATGGATGTTTCCCATAATAATCCCTGACCTGCTGGGAGTCAAGGAGTCCACCATCTTTCTGTCCAGTGGTAACATGTTGAACCATGACAGAGGAAAATGACGCTCTATCGGAGGATATGGATCTCTACCCGTCAAGAGTAAAGTCCCAGCTCTTGGATATATCCAGCACTCGGGTGTTCTTTACAGACAAAGCATCCCCAAAGAGGAACGCCGGCTTCAGGTATTTCCCTTCCAATTGCCCCGAGTTCATCATGGCACAGAGAAAGTAGAAGGGCTGGTTCTTGATAGCATTCAGCCTCTCCAAAGGCTCTTTTGGAAGCTGGTTCGTCACATACTCAACTATGTGATCATACCGATAGCCCATAGCAGATTGGGCGCTACCCACCGGAGGCTCTCCCGCTGCATTAACTGGCATATTCACTGAAGAAGGACAAAAGAAACAAGTTAAAAGATAGGATAAAATAAAACTACCGAGTATTTTGGCTTATGCGGCCCAGTCCACATGAGCTTATGCGGCTCTGTTTAAAGGCGAGCTTATGCGGTTATGTTTAAAAGAGCTCATGCGGCTCTGTTTGAACATGAACTTATGCGACACTAGTTACGTAAGCTTATGCGGCCCAGTTCAGAAGAGATTATGCGGCTCGGTTTAGCACAACCTCATGCGGCCCAGTCTAGACGAGCTTATGCGGTCCTGTTTGAGGGGGCTTCATGCGGTTTGATTCAGAGAGACTTATGCGGCTCTGTTCAAAGGTTCATTATGCGGTTCAGCTTGTGAAGTGTTTACGCGGCCACTAGACAACTCCCATACGGCTCGGACATGGGGTATACCCCCATGTGGCTCGGACATGGGACATACACGCGGCCCATACAATTTGAACAGTTCGATAAAGACGAGGGACACATTAAAGGCTTGTGCATAAAGCATGCAATAGAGCCGCCTTTGTTAGGGTTTCGAAGTATACGATCCTTCCAAACCCTTACCAGCAATGGTGGGGTGAACGTCGAGGTGAACTTCAGGCGCGTGGCTGACGAAGAAGCCACTCCCTTACCCTTCGCCGCAGCCTTTGAAGACTTGGGGGCCATTGTTGATTGATGAGCAGAGGAGGAAGACGAAGACAGCAACTTAGGGCAAGAAGAGTTGAAGACAGAAGAAAGTAAAGAAGTCTCTTTATCCAAAAATGCTCATATTTATAGGCAGAAGGAGGAGGGACGCTTCGATCTACGTGCTGCATAAAAACAAAATCGAATCTTCAGTCTTCGAGGCAAATTCGAATATTTAAAACCGACCCTTGGGATCTTGCCCCAAAAGGCGGCTTTAAATCCAAAGTAAATCAAGAGTAATTAATGAGACGCACACGTAGTAGGAGACACACACATGGCAGAGAGTTTATGCGGCCAGACAGTCCATACGGCTAGGAAGTCCATGCGGCTAGGAAGTCCATGCGGCTAGAACATCCTATGCGGCCAGAAGAGTTTGCATAGACATGCTTCTTATTCAAAGTATTTCAATTTTGCAAATTGAAAACTTTGAAGGGGGTCTTGTAGAAGCATGGAAAAGAACAAGAAAAGCCCATGCGGCTCAGACAGAAAGAGCCTCATGCGGCTCAGGAATCCATTAGAAATTCAAGCGGTTCAAAAGTCCTTTAGAGCCTCATGCGACTCGGATAGCTCCATGCGGCTCAGGAATGAGCCACGTGGCTCTAAGCAGTTCGTCTCTACAGCTGGCCATAAAGCAACTACCTCATTAAATGCCCTGACGGCAGCTCTGACAGAAAGGCGAAGTGACAACTTTGACATAAAGCTGAAATGATAGCTCTAACATGATGGCGTGCTCCTAGGGAAAAGAAGAAAATCCTTTATATAGCTAGCATGATCCGCCAAGTCCCAAAGCTCCCTATGCGGCTGTCATCTTCATGCGGCTGCCCTCTTCATGCGGCTGCCTCCTTCATGCGACTGCCCTCTTCATACGACTTCCTCCTTCATGCGGCTGCCACCTTCATGCGGCTGCCACCCTCACGCGGCTACCCCCCCATGTGGCTGTCACCCTCATGCGGCCGCCACCCTCATGCGGCTGCTACCTTCATGAGGCTAGGATCGTGGGGGCCATCCGTATGCGGTTCATTTAGAGACCGCACTCATACGACTCTGTTAGGACGTTCCACTCACGATAGTTGAGACACGTGGCGATCCTCATGACAGTTGAGACACGCGGCGGTCTTTATGACAGTTGAGACACGTGGCGGTCTTATCCCCTCGGAGTTCTGGCTATTAGTAAATCAAAACAACCCAAATTTGTTACAATCATCATAATTACCCGGATCAAATCAGATTTATTGCAACCGAGCAGATTGAACACGTGGCAGAAGATCTGAGCTTGTCATGACAAATCTTGAAGATTCATGGAAATCCGCATTAATTGCCCATACAGATTTGGCACAATCAAAATTAATTGCCCAGATTTGATGCAATCAAGATTAATGGTCCAGATTATTGGCCGTCGACTTTTCAAGGGACAATCATTACAAACCCTAAAGATCACATCCCACTCCTATAAATAGTAAGGTGCCATTCCCTTGCAAAGAGGACAGGGAGAGAGGAACCCCGGCTGGACACACAGAGAGACAAAGGCACGCACAGAAGAGTCTTTCCACACAATTCGAGAGCATTTCTTCATCAGAGCCAAGGCTACGTCCGATCGTCTAAAGAGTAAGGCATAGCTGCCGTCGCTTTTTTGAGCCTCTACCGTCACCCCCCAGAATCAAAAATAAATAATCGTACTTAGATTGCTGTACCTAGGTTTTCATTCATAGGATTTTTTTTTGTACGAGCGAGTTTGTATTGTGAGTCTAAGTTCAGTCCACCTATAAAATTGTTCTGTACTTTTACAATCAATGGCAAACAGCTACATCACCTCTGCGTAAGTTATCCATGCTACTCATCCAAAAAATAGTAGCATAATCCAGGAGCCTTGCTATGTCCACATTACCTATGAGCAAGAAACTCCTCCTTACATTATCACACCCACGTGGTCCCTAATAACATCTCCCAACTGTACCATTCAAACGACAAGTTATCCTAAACATTCGCGCATGCTAGGCCACCTGTGATCAAGCCATGCTGGTGGATAGTCAGAACCACCGACGATTACTCACGAGGATCTTTTATTCCTCCCCCGGTGCTCCGGCAGCAACGGTCGCCTAATCAGCTCCTCGACCAGGCTGAGCGGTTAAACAGCTGTGACACCCAAATGACATCCTCCACGCAGAAGATTCCCTCCATCATCATTACCCCCTTTATAGTGTGTTCGCTAAAAGGAAAATATAAAGGACGTGCACATCGCCAACATCAAAAGGAGATCAACCTAGAATCAATCAAGAGGGTGAGGATCGACCAAATAGTTGGAAGTTGAAGGAAGAGATCACCGAAAAGATGATCGAAGCGACCACAAACGAAGGAGGAGATCAGATCATCAACTAATCGAATCCACCAAATCAACCTCAACAATGAGGATAGCATATACACAGGAGAGGGTCATAGAGAGCACTTCGAGAAGCTATTAAGTACCCAATCGTCAACAGAGTAAAGGGGTCATTATAGTACCCGATCTCCATCGACACATTTCCCAGAATCTTTATTTGTATTAGCAAATCCTTCATGTTAGGGCTTTATTGTAATGTTTAAAATTATATTATATAAAGGAAAGGAAATGAGTCTTATTTTAAACTTTCTTTTCTTCCATTATCCCCCGGAAAGATACTTGTCATCCCAAGCAATCTTTCTACCCAAAAATTCGATGGCGAAAATACAAAAGTTCAAGGATTGCCACTTGCGGATGCTTCAGAAGGCGATGTCCATACATTATGTCCCATATAGGTAAAGTCTTCAATGCGGTCGCATGCCTCAAAACGCTAAGGTACTATGTAAGCCCATGTTATTTAATTATTTTAAATTAAGAGTTTTAAATGCAAATGATATTTTTAGTCTTAAAATAATATATTATAATTATTAGGAATTTTTTAGAATTTTTAAAGAATTTTTAAATGGTTTTTAAAGCCTAAAATATTATTTTGCAATCTATTAAATTATTTTTATAGCAATTTGTAATTAATTTGAATATTTTAAAGTCAGTTTGCAATTTTGGATTTGTCTGTGCAAATTAGAATTTGTACAGAACACAGCGGGATAGGATTTACAAATTAGGATTTACATATAGTTAGGGCGGTGGGGTTAATGTTGCAATTTACGAAAAGGCAGGGGTTTTTCTGTAAAATAGCCGTGACCACCGCCTTTGGACTTGTCGTCTTTCCGACCGACTCATCGTAACCCTAACCCTAAACCCTAAATTCGTAATCGAAACCCTAATCTAAGCCCCATTTTTTTGCCTATAAAAACCCCCACATTCGAAATCCTAACACTATTTATTACCCCGACCACCCTAGCCACCGCCACGACTTCGTCTTCTCTGTCGATTCGCCTGAACCCTAGATCTAGGATTCCCGCCATTCTAGCCATCGTCGTTGCCTCCGACTACTACCAGCTTATTCGCTACGACGAGGCGAACCTAGTCCTATTTTTTTGACGCACCCCGACGTCTCCTCTGCCACGCAGCAGCCCCGAACACCGGTTCCAGTCGGACACGTACGTGTCGTTTCTTCCTTGGTTCGTGTCAGTGTCTCGTGTACACGTGAGTAGGGTCGCCGCGTGTCGAGGAACTCAGTGATGTGCTCGGACACGTGAGATTCATGTCGTGCATGTCATTCTAGCCCCAGGACACAAGACTTGGTGTCAAACTCATAAGCTCGTGTCCCTAACTGTCCGAACACGGGTATAGGTTAATGGGTTGGGTTATTATGTTCGGGTTTGACCCACACAGTAACGGGTTTGGTTACTGTTTATGTGGGTTATTGGGTTTACGGGTTTACTGTTCATTGGGTCGGGTTTTGGCCCATTAGCCTATTGGGCTGGGTATATATATATATATATATATATATATATATATATATATATATATATATATATAATATATATATATATATATATATATATATATATATATATATATATACTGTTATATATTATATATACTATTTAAATATATATGTATATATGTATACTATTATATACTGTAATTAAACATATTTATATTATATTATAAGTATATATATATATATATATATATATATATATATATATAAATATATATATATATATATATATATATATATATATATATATATATTTCTATGTATATGTATATTTTGTGCTATATTTTAATAGAAAAAAATGTATATTAAAGAAAAATGTATCTTTTGTGCTATGTTTTAATAGATGTAAATTTATATGTTATTTTATTATCAGTAAATATATGCTTAAGTATATTTTACTGCATTAAATTATTATTATAATATTTTAATATACATATGTATCTATATATATAATTTCGTATTTTTATGTATTATATGAATTATGGTCATTTGAGTCCAGACCTAGCATGGGTTTTATGGACTTAAATGAGTCTAAGTACATTCAAGGCCTGTACGAGTCATATCGAACTTTATTCATGGCCTTGGGTCCCGTATCTGGACTTCGTTTCAATTTCGTATACATGGATAAATATATTACATAATTAATTATTTATTTTCAGAAACTGTACCTTGTTGTATTTGAATTTTTAGACAGTGTGTAAATGGTGTAAAAAATTAGGGGAAAAAATATATTTAAATATTATGTTAATTTAGATAATTTTATATAATTGTTTTAGGATTTTAATTTGTATATTTGCCATTTTATAAAAATAGGAAAACAGAACTCATTTTCAAAGTACTTATGTTTACTGATTTTTTATTAAATATCTATATTAGTTTATAAATTCTAAAAAAAATAGTATAAATTTCTATAATTAAAAAGGATCATTTTGGTACTTTATTTTATATATAGTGGAGCTTTTGCCTATCTTAATAATTGTTGGAACACAGTGTACAGTCTGGTTTATTAATTAAATAATTATGTCTTGTGAAGTTATGTGTGATTTTGGGATATTTTAGTATTGGGACCTTAACCTACCATAGTATAGAAATCCCAAAAAGTTGGTTTAGGTATTGTGTCACCCCACATTGGTTTCCTATGCTAAAGTCATCATTTGGCTAGTGTCCAGTTAGAAAGTCGTGTCACACCACCAGTGTCCTAGTATTGAGCTTAGTATAAAAACTAAGATTGTATATCTTTTTTGACAGTGACAAGACACCGAACATCTATAGATTCATATTCATATCCTTGCTTTGCACGAGGCAAGTACCCCTACAAATATTATTTACTGCATATGATAATAAACTGTGAATAAATCATATTAAAATACTGTTTCTTGAACTGTAAGTCATATCTTCACATGCTTTATACTATTCTCAGTACCTATCATGCATTATACTGCTCTCAGTATCACTCACATATTGTAATATGGGTTATAGAAAAACTGCTAGCTAAGTACGCGATTATGTCCCCTTTTACCGAATTCGAGCAAGGTCGTATTCTATATACAAACCTTGTCGTAGGCACTTATCTAGCTGTATTTGTGCATATGTATATCTATCGCCTTTTCACTTGTACGAAAGTACATTTTATTTACATGTGCCACAGTACATTATACACCTATTGATGATCACGTACATGCTCCAGTTTTAAATATTATATACATATATCGCCATGACAAATGTATCCTTGACATGATAGATTGTGATATGCCATGATTTTCTATTAATACATCTCTTTTTTATTCCATGCTCAGTTTATTCTGTTTGTAGAACTAGTACTTGCTCCCGTCCTGACAGGATAACGTTGTAGGTATACTTACCGAGGAGGAGTTGCTATGTGATTCCTATTCTGGGGTCACCATTGAGGATCATGCTTTAGCCCATGAGGATGTACCTACGGGAAACTCGTCTAGTTTGTTATTTTAGTTGGTCTGGACTTTGAGAGCAGGACTGTTTAGACTATGTATTTTGATACTGGACCAGTATCCAGTTTTTATATTTTAGTTATGTATTTTGAACGTATTCGTATGTTAGATTTTGTGTTTGTGATGATTTCTTCATTATGACAAATAGAACTGTTAGCACACTTTGATCTTTTACTGTTTACTTTTAAAAGAACAGCTTACTACGCTATAACTCAAGTGTAGGCTGGACATGACTCGGCGCGGCCCAACAATTTTGGTAGCGGATCGTGACATATTTTTAGTAGTGGCCCATGCAGGTCGTTGACTAAGTTGTTTGGTTACATCATTGTACCAAGTATGCCTGCAATTAGAAACTTAAGATATCTAGATAACACTAGGAATAACATTTAGCACACCTAGAGGATTCCTAGGATTACAACAAAGGGAAACTCATCCCAGCATAGGACCGTTATTATAAAATTAGACTTTTTGTTTGTTTGTGATTGTTTACTTAAAAAGTTCTTATAGTTCTTTTATTTGCTATTAGATGGTGCTCACACGCTCATCCCAGTATGCCACACCTAAAAATGGCATACTTCCTATCCAACCGGTCGACCAGTTGGCAGGAGCACTTCTACCTCCACCTACCATACACCCCCACTCCACAAATCTACCAACCCAGATGCCTCGACCACCTTCTACATCACAGTCCAGCAGGACCAGATGATTCTACCACCACCTGTTGCTATACCTGCCCAAACTTTCATCAATCTCGATGTGAACCAGCTACTCACTCTGATCCAAGAGTTCCTAATGACCCATCAGGAGCAGACCACCTTACTTCGCCAGAGCATAGAGCGCTCTGAGGAGCGTACCATGATCCCACCACCGGTAGAGCAACGACCGAGAGCGGAGAATATCAAGGACTTCATGAACTTGAACCCAAAGGAGTTCATGGGAACTGAGGGCATCATAGTCGCAGATGACTGGTTGGACTCAGTAGAGAGGAAGCTCCTCGGAGCCAGGTTGCCAGGTGACCTTCAGGTCGAGGTAGCAAGATTTTTGCTGACTGACTTAGCAGGAGTCTGGTACAGGAATGAGCCACTATTTGCGAGAGGGGGAGCTACATAGGATCAGTTCAAGATCCAGTTCAAGAAGAAATTCTTCTCGACTACCACTAGAGTAGCCATGGGGCTACAATTCCGGAACCTCCAGTAGGGGAACCGTTATGTTAACGAGTATGCAGCAGAGTTTAATCGTTTGAGCCGTTTTGCCCCTAGCCTGATTTCAGACCCAGAGGAGATGGCACGTAGATTTTGGCATGGTATTGTCCCAGACATCGGCATCCTCCTAGTGGCAAATGGGACAACTGACTACTACCAAAGCCTGGAGTTGGCCCGGGGGATAGAGGAACGTCTTATGTCTTACAAGAGGCCAGCTTTCGAACACAATGAGGGACCTTCCAAGCGCCAGGCTTTACAGTCGAGAGCACCGGTGCCGCACTAGCAGGCATACCGTCCTCCCAAACTGCATCATCCAACACCACTAGTTAGAGCTTCGGGACCACAACAGCAGAAGGGAGCTGTGTGTGCATACTGTAGGAGGCCAAGGCATGACTATGCCATCTGCAGGAAGAGGTTGAAGCAGTGCTTAGCTTGTGGGTCTACCACCCATCAGCTTCGGGATTGCCCAGCAGCGAGGGCGCCAGGCACGGGACCGCCTAGGGGACCACCGCTCCCGACCTAGCAGCAGCGGTTTGGGCAGCATCTACAGCAGCAGCAGAGAGGACCCCAGGGGAAGGCTTATAGTCTAGCTCTTGAGGCGGAGCCAGAGCAGGTTTCGGAGCCAGATTATTTAGCCGATGTCATCACAGGTCATGTTTATTTGCATACTTTTCTAGCCATATGCTTGTTTGATTCTGGTGCATCACATAGCTTTCTGTCATTAGATTTTTTGTAAAAACACCATTTAGTAGCTACACCCACCAAAGAAAAGAGTAGAGTAATGACAGGAGGCGGACCAGTACCCACTAAATCTATCTATAGATGCTCTATTACTATAGCTGGGAGAGAGTTTGGGGGACGATTCCTTGTGATGCCACTTCCCGAATATGATATCATATTGGGAATGGATGGCTTAGCTACGCTCACGCAGCTATAGACTGCCATGAGGGTAGTATTCTGTTCATTCCCCCAGGAACGACACTATTCAGTATCAGGAGGACAGGGCCGAAGATCAGCCTATAGACGAACTGTTGTGCTACAGTTGGAGAGCTAGCACCGCCACACCCTATCATTGTGGAGTTTATGGATGTATTCCCAGAGGATCTTCCAGGACTTCTACCTGACAGAGATGTAGAGTTCACTATAGATTTAGTACCGGGCTCATCACTAGTGTCCCGGGCTTGCTATAGAGTGAACCCCAAGGAGGCCGTAGAGATGAAGGAGCAGATCGATGACCTAGAGAAAGGGTTTCATCCGATCTAGTGCTTGTCCATGGGGAGCACAAGTGCTCTTTGTGCCAAAGAAGGTGTAGGACCATTGAGAACCTCTAGAGGGGGGTGAATAGAGTGAGTGCGAGTGCAGCGGAAAATAATCACCAATTTAAAAAAAAATTAAATAGATAACTATGGAAGTAAGTAAGAGACAGTAAATAAAAATAACAAGAGATAGAGAGATCAAACTCAATGACACAGCGATGTATACTGGTATTCCTCTGAGAGGACTAATCCAATCTCGAGTACTCTTGCTCGATGTTAATCCACTAAGGTACAAGCTAATTGAGAGCTTGCAGTCTTTTAAAATACCGTGCTTAGTGACCAGTGCACGACCAACATCACAACACCGTGCTTGGTGAGCGCACGACCGGATCCACAACAGAGATAATTTCTGTATTTTGAACAACCTCTTTACAACTCTTCAGAACCAAAAGACTCTAGATCGAAATAGATATTACTGGCTTTTGGCTAAGAGGAGTGTAGATGTGATATGAAAACTTTTGATCGGCTGAAAACACTTATTGAATAGAGAAGAGAAGATGAAGAATGATTGAGTGATTTGAAATGAAAAACTCTCTTCTATTTATAGGTGTTTTCTAGAACCGAACTCGGACAGAGTTCTGGCAGAGTTCTGATGCAGAGATTTCGTATATGAACGTTGCATGCAGATTTGGAGGCAACAAATATTTGAATTTAAACAGACCAAACTCGGGCAGAGTTCGGACCGAACTGGGGCCGAACTCGATTTGAGTTCTGTCTAGGAAAAATATTAAACATTTGTCAAATTCTGTTGCAAAAATGGAATTGAACTTTTTGGTGGATGGAATATGAATAGGTAGGCTTTATAGAAAAATGGACTAAGATTAACCTATGTCAGTATTACTTAGTCGATCATACAATTTATATCCTAGACTCAATAAAGATAAAATACATAATAAATTATAAAAAGACTCAGACTGGATTCCAATGAATGTAAGCTTCAGACTGATGATTTACGTGCTTAATAATACAGTAGTACGCTTGTTGATATTTATTTCACAAGTCCTGAAATGATTAGCAGCAATTCGTATATTTTGTGTATTGACTTAAGTTCATGTCGATTATTAAAATCGGGTGTGACCATGGAATGGGCCAACAATCTTCCCCATTTTGATAATTGACAAACTTGAGTCTATACCAAAATATATCTAAAAAAGAACAAATAAAATTACCTGAAAAAATGGTTTTGGTTTTGGTAGTCTTTCTTTGACTTGTTGATTTTGGTATTTGTACTCTTTCTCCCCCTTTGTCAATGAAAAAATGGTTTTAGCCCCCCCTCCCCCCCCCCGTAATGTGTGAAGCCAACAATGTTCATCAAACAGACAAAGTGATACTAAAGAGATAACCAAATAACAACAGTTCCATAAAGTGCATAAAATAACTAGTACTGAAAAGACTAAAAATGTTATGCATAAAAAAAGATACAATCATCATCATCACAAAGTGCTAATAAAATGTCTGACTGTGAAGTTTAGACATAAAAAAACTACATCATAGGTCATCATCTAACAGTCCTATCCACAATCTACTAGCTCAAGACCGTATCACATAGGAGTGTCATCACCGCCAGGAGCATCAGGAGGAGGAGCCTCGGGGTCAGCATCTGGAATAGGCTCAGCACCAGGAGGTAGAGGAGGAGTAGGGTATAGCCTAGACCTACTAAGCTCTATGGTTGTGGAGGAATAAGAACAGGTTTGAAGATCGATTTCAAACCTTCAAAAGATAGAGGCCAAATGCATGGGATAGACGAGGTTGCGTCCTGCATTTCTGCAGTTCAGCATCCAAGCCATCATGGTCTTGGGAACAGAAAAAGGAATGCCAAAATGGATGTGATACATGACGGATAACTCCAAGAAGGTAATCTCATCAGAGGATCCCTTCTTCGGAAGAAGAACAGAGAAAACAAACCTATGTTGTTCATAGAAGTTTTGGTTGAGATGTTTAGAATAGACTCTTCTAGGAACAGGTCTGGGATGGCTCAAAAGTTCTTTGAAGGAATCGAGAGTGACACCTTCAGGGAATTGGATGTGATGGATATTCACTAATGCTTCACCAATATCAGGAACATGGAAGTATTCACTGATGTCGGTGGCGCTGAATTCTAGTTCTTGCCCAGCAACGCAAGAATAGAAATTTCCGTTAGGTTTTACTTGCAAGTTGCAGTAAAACATACGGACAGCATTATCATAGATATTCTCGGCTACTTCGAAAAAGTCACGAAAGCAGAGACGGTCGAATGTGGGAGCATATTTAGAAAATATAGTGAAGTTCACACGTGCTCCAGCATATATTCTACGACCAGAGAATGAATCAAACCAAAGGTCCGAAAATTCCTTGTCAGGAAAAAGACCAGAATCAAAATCATCGGAACCTCTGGGTCTAGCTGGACTAAATACATTAGTAGGGACGTAGTCAGAAGAGGAAGATCCTGCATATACAGAATCAACCTTTCTTTTCTGACTCTTGGGTGCCATAGATGAGAGTAAGGAGATAATGGAGTACCTTGAAAAAAGGAGGAAGAAAATGGAGAGGAACAACCCACAAACTCCTGAGAAGCTTGAAATGAAGGAGGAGGAAGAGCTCTTGGGAGTAAAGGAGGCTAATTCTCGGTTTGGTGGTGAGAAAAAATGGAAGGAAGAAGGGGTATAAATAGGGCTAGGGCCGGTTGTTCGGTTCTGGAAGCTGAACAGCGCCGACTGAACTCGATCAGAGTTCGGTCCGAGTTTAGCTGTTTGTATTTCCAATGCCATAAATGCAGTATTATTTAAAAATTAAATTTATGACTTTTGACTTCTTCATTTAATAACTTCTATTACTTTGGGTTAGCTGTAGGGGTCGGATCCCAGCTAGCAGTAGTCCGAAGACTAGTGCACCGTGTCGCTTCAGGCTATTTACACCTGTATGACAGAAGGACCCTTTCGGCTTGTACCCAAAATAATTTTCGTTAAATAAATTACGAAGTTTCGAGTCATAAAAATGAATTTAATAAACATACTACACTATGAATCTGAAAATTCAAGTATGCCGAGCTTTTGACTCATTATATTAAATTGGTCTTCAGCCAGTGGTTTTGTGAAAATGTCTGCTAGTTGATGATCTGTGTCAATAAACTCTAGGCAGATATCCCCATGTTGTTGGTGATCACGTAAAAAGTAATGATAAATCTTAATGTGTTTTGTGCGTGAGTAACATACAGGGCTCTTAGTCAGGTTAATAGTGTTAGTATTATCACAATAAATGGGAATCTTAGTGTAGTGCATATTGTAGTCTTCTAGGGTTTGGTTCATCCACAAAATTTGAGCACAACAACGTCCTGTGGTGATATACTCAGCCTCAGTAGTTGATAATGCTACAGAATTTTGTTTCTTGCTAAACCAAGAGACTAAGGCCTTTCCTAGGAAATGTCACGTACCGCTGGTACTTTTACGGTCTACTTTGCATCCTGCAAAATCTGCATCCGAGTAACCTATCAAGTCAAAGGATTTGATTTTAGGATACCACAAGCCGACTGTAAAAGTTCCCGTAAGATATCAGAAGATACGCTTGACGGAACTTAGGTGTGATTCCTTAGGATTTGTCTGGTATCGTGCACAGATGCAAACACTGAACATAATATCAGGGCGACTAGCAGTTAAATATAATAAGCTACCAATCATACCTTGATACTTACGCTGGTCGATAGGTTTGCCACTTTCATCAGTATCAAGCTTTGTGGATGTAGCTATTGGAGTTCCGATAGGCTTTACATTATCGAAGTCGTACTTTTTCAGTATGTCCTTCGTATACTTGGCTTGATTGATGAATGTTCCCTTTGAGTGTTGTTTGATCTGGAGTCCTAGGAAGAAGTTCAGCTCTACCATCATACTCATCTCAAATTCACTCTGCATACACTTAGCAAACTCTTGACAAAGTTTTTCATTAGTAGAACCGAATATAATGTCATCAACGTATATTTGCACAAGAAGAATGTAATCATTTAAAGATTTGATAAACAAAGTTGTATCAACTCTTCCTTTTGAAAAACCATTATCAAGTAAGAAGGCACTTTGTCACGCCCCAGAACCAGAATACTGGAGAGCGGGGGCAGACATAGCCAGCTACGTATAATGAAATGGAATCCATCTCACCATACGGTCACGGCTGTCTAGATATGTGAGGGTTTCACTACAATCCATCAGTCTCTTAAGGTCATAAAATAGCCTATTGTCTCAATCTCAACCAACTAATGACAATCACAAGATGTCAGATCTCCAAATACACAATTGTAAGGCGTCCCAAACATTACATATCCAGATGATCATGAAGCTAGTCGTTACAAAATGTGAGGACTAGCAAGAGTTCAGTCATACATGATCAACCCCCGGGGCTTGTCAATCATGTTACAGCCCGTAGGCAGACAGTAAGTAAGTACAATCGAGCTAACACTTGCTCGTCGGCTAAACGCCTCAAAAGAATAATTTATAATATTACAGTGGGAGAACAAAAGAAACCCACTCGAAGCCCTGGTTACGCCTGGTGACCACCATCGGGCTGGAAGACAGGTAGATCCTCTGCTGCTGCTCCGGTATCTGGCCATACAAAACCAGCTGGGTCAGACCCCAGAAAGAGCAAGTGCCACAAAGGAGGCCACAAAAATAAGAACCAAAGCCAGCAAATTAGCACAATAATATAATTACATAATAAGAGACAGTAATTTAAGAAAAAGTATGATGGTGAACTATAAAAGACAATCTTGTATAGAATCACTAAAAGACAGGACATATGGAAAAGCATGACAGGATGATATACGATGAGATAACCATGGGACTATTCAGATAGCTAGGTTACAACCCGTAAACCAAACAAGGACCGGGGTTGTAACCCTTCGTCTGAACGGAACTTGGTTTCTCTCACCATTTATCGGCAAGATAAATATAAGAAATCAGGGCAAGTGACAATCTGGAGTGACAATCATTATAGTGACAATCTGGAGTGACAACCCTTATAGTGACAATCTGGAGTGACAATCCTTATAGTGACAATCTGGAGTGACAATCCTTATAGTGACAATCTGGAGTGACAATCCTTCAATCATTCTGGTACAATCTTACAATCAATCAATTCTAGACAATACTATACTAGGACTAGACTCCATCCAAGCAATCACGGCCAATCATTGCCTACGGCTTTCTACATTAACTAACTAGGGTTATCACAATCCTAGTTACTAGCAAGATGCAATGAGATGCTCCAAGTAGTCACAAGCCCTGCAGCTATCCAGGTTATCCAGGCAATCATTATAGTGACAATTTAGAGAGTTCAATACATTAGAGTGACAATAGAGTTCAATCATTAAAGTACAATCAAGAGTGTCCCACATAACAGTGGGCTGGAAATGTGCCCTACTCGTCGGCCGGCTACAAGTCCAAACATTTGCGGCCGGGATAACGGGATCGCCTGTAACTGGGGAACATCTCTTCATGTCTAGTGAATTATGCTAGTCATTAACCTTAGTCCATTTTAGTAGGAGCTCCTGACCGTGGTACTCAGGAGTCCCCTCCTAGACATGATGCAAGACTGGAAAAGTGGATTTAACAATCAAGCAAGAAAGAACCACCCACGGTGTCAAGGCAAGTCAAGTTAAGTTATCAAGATAAATCATGTCAGGGTACTTGTCAGGAGTGCGCCACGACGGGCCACTATCATGTCAGGTTGGTCATGTCAGGAGTGCACCACTACGGGTCACTGTCGTGTTATGCTAGTTCTTTGTCATACCATGCCATGTACAATAGTCATTCTAAACATATTAAGTAGAATCAAGTTCATGACAAAGGGGTCAGGGGAACAGCGTACGAAAAAGTCAAGCTTAAAGAAATAAGACCAAAACTCTAAGAGCCTGGGTTAAGCAAGGGGTCAGGGGAACAGCGTACGAAAAAGTCACGCACGCTGAGAGAGAGCAGCAGTAGGTGAAAGTCACGCACGCTACAGGGAGCAGTGTACGTGAAAGTCACGCACGCTACAGGGAGCAGCTGCGTGAAAAGTCACGCACGCTCAAGGAAGCAGCATACGTGAAAAGTCACGCACGCTCAAGGGAGGCAGTGTACGTGAAAGTCACGCACGCTCAAGGGAGCAGCTGCGTGAAAAGTCACGCACGCTCAAGGGAGGCAGCTGCGTGAAAAGTCATGCACGCTGAAGGGAGCAGCTGCGTGAAAAGTCACGCACGCTCAAGGGAGCAGCTGTACGTGAAAAGTCACGCACGCTGAAGGGAGCAGCTGCGTGAAAAGTCACGTACGCTCAAGGAGACACGCTTCCAACATGAAGCGTACTCAAGCCTGCGTACGCAGCGCTAAAGAGCACGCGTAGCTCAGTGTGCGTGAGCTAAGAAGCTCTGCACACTGCTCACTGTCTTCTCCAAACAGCAAGAACACCATGGCTGAACCCAAACTTCAAGACAACATAACTTGGTCATCCGAACTCCAAATCCGGATTTCCAAAGTTCCAACTGTAGTGAAACTGAATGCTCTACCACATAGAAACATCAAAAACCCATAAAATCCAACTTAAAGAGATCAAACCATACAAAATCCGAAAATAGAAATAACTTAGATCTAGAGCAAAGGAGACTTCAAATCACAAAACACCAAGTTCTAATGTTGATCACCATGTCCTAATCTAGCAAATGGACAAGGAAAAGAGGGTTCTCATGTAGTGGCAAGATGCACTTACCTATGGATGGAGAGTTGTGGAGGAAGGAGAAGAAAAAGAAATTAATGGAGGAAGTTATAAGGAGAGAGAGAGGTGGGTAGGGATATAAAGAAGGGGAGTTGTGGTGGAATGAAGGTGTAGCATAGGTTAGGGTGATCCATCCTAACCCAAACCAATAAAACCGAGCCCAAACCCAAATAAAACCAAGCCATGACTAAATCCCAAATACGAGAAATACCGAATTCCACATGCTGAGAAAAATAAAAATACATGCCAAAAATCCAGATTCGAGTATAAATACAAAATACGGGAAATACGGGAAATGAGGGTGACACACTTAGACGTTCATACCAAGCATGAGGTGCCTGTTTGAGTCCATAGAGTGCTTTCTTAAGCTTGAAGACGTGATCAGGTTTTTGAAAATCTTTAAAGCCAGGGGGTTGTTTCACAAAAACTTCTTTTTTTAGAAATCTGTTCAAAAATATACTTTTCACGTCCATTTGAAATAATTTAAAATTATTAAAACATGCAAATGCACCAAGTATACAGATAGCTTCTAGTCTAGCAACATGAGCATATGTCTCGTCATAATCAATACCTTCTTCTTGATTATAACCTTGTGCGACTAGACATGCTTTGTTGTATAGAACTTGTCCATCTTTACTAAGTTTATTTTGGAACACCCATTTGGTACCAATTATCGATTGACCAATAGGTTTAGGAACGAGTTTCCAAACTTGGTTTCTCTCAAATTGATTTAGTTCCTCTTGCATGGCATTAATCCAAAACTCATCAGTAAAGGCATCTTCTATATTCTTAGGTTCTATTTAAGAAATGAAAGCTATATTTGCTGCTATTTCAGAATCTCTAAGAGAGGAGCGTGTACTTACACCTTTTGATACATCACCTATGATGAGTGTCTCTAGATGATCTGGTAAGAACTTCAATGATTCAAATTTATGAGCCAGATCTTCCACAGGACTCTTATCGGTTTTTATTTATACACCTTCATCATCACTGTCGCTAGATCTGTGACTATTGAGCTCATCAAAAGTAACGTTAATAGATTCTTCAACAATCATAGACCTTTTATTGAAAATTCTATATCCCTTACTATTAGCAGCATATCCGAGAAATATCCCTTCATCTGCTTTAGAGTCGAACTTACCAAGTTGTCCTTGGTGTTCAAAATAAAACAGCGACATCCAAAAACTTTGAAATAAGGAATGTTTGGACACTACAAGAATAAGGACTTTTCTTGACGGTGATTCCCTATCAAGAAATGGGTATCTTGACGGTTGCAGATCCGTCAACTAGGCCGGAGTCAAGAAAAGTCCCCCCTTTTCTTGATGGTGACAGGGCTTTTCTTGACGGTTTTTTACCGTCATTTTATGTAGTTTTCTTGACTATTTTTAGCCGTCAAGATAGCTCTTTTAGGAACGGTCAACATAGGCAAAAACTTTTCTAGACTATGGCCTAGTTGACGATCTTTAGCCGTCAATAAAAGCATTTGTTCACAGGCTATTACGCAACAGGATTTGAATTAAAATTGACATTTGACAACCGTCAAGAGAAGCTATCCAAAGTACCATCAAGAGAAGCTTGCCAAAATCCCGTCAAGAATTATATATAATATATCAATCCAGAAGCTACACACATCAAATTACTATAAAACCCAAATTTCATATTAACAAACTTTATTGTTTATATTACAAAAACTTCCAATACACATCCTACTACATGTATTCTTCACTTGTCCAACCACAACATAATCCAACTACAAAGTACACATATCCCACATCTGTTGTTTCCATACCCCTTAAACATCCAAACCACAAACATCTATCACTTGTCACCACAAAATATAATCCAACCATACAAAATAAAACCAAAAAAGTAGCAAACCAGATCGGAGCACATCCCTTCCATATCCACAGCATTTCCCTATTCACAGCATGCATGCACCTTCATTTTTCACCAAGTTCCTGAGAGAACAAGAACACAAATTATCAATATACTTTTCTACATGTTGTTATATATATATATATATATATATATATATATATATATATATATATATATATATATATATATATATATATATATATATTCAACTCACTATTAAAGAATTGTCAATACAGGTATCCTACATAGTCCAGTGTATCATTAAGACTGATACTTGAAAAAAAGTGATATTTAAAGTGATAGCCTAGTGTATGACTATAAGAAACTGAAACTCAAAATAAACTACAGCGTATCAACTATTTGTACAAGTTTCTTATGTTCCAACTGAAAAACATATTTTCTAATGCATTGCTTATTACACCTAGGTTGGAAGAAAATGACAGAAAATGAGAGCGACAACTACCTTGGCCTCACTGGACTAGTACCAGACTTGGATGTTTGGTCAGCCTCCTTGCCTAGTCCTCTAAGCACAAATATGAAGTACTAGAGGCCTTGTGAACTTGCTTCCTAATTCTTCTCGTCCAAGTATCCTTGTTCTCTGATTTATAAGCTTCCTACTTCGACTATGTTGTCTCGAGCTTTCCTGCATTGGGGTTATTGGTATAGAACCAAAAAATATCGTGGAAACAAGAAACAAGCATGAATGCTCACGAAGACTTGGTTGGTTAATTGCTTACAGGAAATCCTAGTCTTTTGTTTCAATGAGACAAATACTGAAAGATGTTACAGCTGGGGAAAGAGACGCATGCGTCACTGAACTAATTCGTTGACAAAACCAGTAAAGCAGAAAATGTCATGCGACTCTGGGAAATGGTAAAATAGAAAGAGAAAGAAAACAATAATAAATTTTGCATATTATAGAACAGATGGAGGATGGTCCAACCATTGTTGACGCACATCTCTACAAAGTCATAGTGAGGTAAACTCACAAGCCACGACCACTTCGACAGTTTGACTCTATTATGAACCAAAATCTCATAGGCTAGGATCCAGTACTCATTTTTATGCACTAAAATGCTTTAGGAATTGCAAGCCCACTGTTGAGTTGCACGGTATTTTTTTGAATATGCAACAAGTCAGGTGATCTTGGACATGCTTCCTGGCAGATATTCTTAGGACTCCTTAAACAACAAAGCCTTTAAATCATTTTTTGTGGTCAACTAAGTGAATCCATTTCCTACATTTGACATTATTAAGGGCCATTTCCTCATGTTCTCTGGAGTATTGACGTAATACAATATCGTAATCTTGAAAAGTGGAAGGTGTTGCGATGCTATTGAAAAACTTTAGACATAAATGAAATCCCTATGAGATAGTGAGTTCCTAATTTCTAGCTTAATGGTGAAATACAATATTTTTCTTGCTTTCTCCTTACAGGTTCACAAATTGGATATGTGCAAACATTGCAGTTAATTTATACCATCCACAGAAAACAACCTATTAAAACTTGGACATATATTGTAATTAACATTTTTCCTTCTGAATAACAAAGGGTTGAAAACTTGTATCAAAGTTCTGAACAATCTGGCTTACGGTTCAGGTCCTTAAAGACCCCTTATAATGGGGATACGGCTTGAGTAATCAGTTCATAGCCATTCTTTAGTAATTAAAATGAAAACATAATACAGGCATAGAATGTATCTATTATTTTAGAAGAACACTTGACATACAACATAAAAGCTCCCAAGTGCAACTAGAAGAAGAATAGCAAAAGCAGATGCTCCTAGTGGCAAAACAAGGAGACGCCTTTCCTTAAGAGACCTGATAGGAGCGTTTTCTCCACTTTTCTTTTCCTTCTCCTTCTCCTTTTTCCTGTTCTTTTTGGATGGTCGACCCCTGGAGACATCTTCTGATTCATCACTTGCTGCCAGCTTAACCCCCTTAACTTCTGCTGCAGAGTTTTCTGCATTAACATCCCCTGCCTTGAAGATCATATTGTAAATGGAGAATCAGAATAAAGCTGGCTACAATATGACCAAATATTCTGGAGAAATTAGAAACGTAATCAGACAAGCACTTACGCCGGAATCAGAATTCTCAAATAATGCAGGCAACTGAAGTTTAATTGATCTTGTAAAAACATCAAAAGCTTCAGATTGAGCAATTCCAGAGAGAATACATGCAGGTGGAGCTAGTACAAGCATAAGGCGCACCTGGTGAATCATAAATTATAAGGAAAATGAACATAATAATATATTAAAATTAGCAAATAGGATACATCCTTAGTTCCTTACCATTACTCCAGAAAAATATACTGACGTTACTATATACAAGATCAGAAATGAGCTGGCATCAGACAGTAGAAGAAAGCATGCCTACAAAAAACACAAAAGAACAAAGTGGCCATTTATAAGAATAATAAAATTTAGCTCTTTTTTTCCCTTCAATGTAGAGTTTAATTAACAGAAAGAAAAAGACAAGAAAAATGTACTAACAAGTCTGTCATAAATGATACCTACCTTAAAATTAGGGTTTTTGCATATGAGTCCCTTAAATCTAGTGTATCTTTAAACAAGTCCTCCAAAATCCCCCAAATCAACATAAATAGAGTTATGAGTCCCTATTGTTGACTGAACCTGTTTAAAAGAGGGAATATTCTATTAGTTTTTACTGGCATAAGTTTTGTTGACCATTTTGCCCCCATTGATGAATGCAATGGCTAACACAAATTAACCCATCTCTCTTTATTAAAATTGGAAGTCATTCATCCTCACCAACAACCTGTCATCTCTATTAAAGCTCCTTCATGTCTACAACTACTCTTCTCCCTCTCTCTTCTTCCAGTCTTCTCCCTCAAATAAACACCTCCATCTTTTCTCTTCCAGCCTTCTGCCACAAATAGATGTACCTAAAATTTTAACTGGTTGATTTTGTTGTTTATCTTAACTTTATGAGTAGTGTTTTAAAAAATTCAATTAAAAAATCTATTAGGTTAGAGCATGTTGATTAAGGATACTTGGGATGTTGTTGACCTGATGACCGATTCAATTTGCTGATTCCTAGGCCAGTTGTGAACCTTGAGAACATAGGCTCAGTTTAGTGCTCTTTCTTTTTTACGTGAGTGCATAAATGCAACTGAGTATACAACTAGACTATATTGACATATATCAGTTTGGCAATGACACTTTGTTTTCAAACGTCATATCTTTTTTATAGGATTTGGACCCTTTTAAAGATGCTTCTCATTCTCTTGCTAATATATATATATATATATATATATATATATATTATATATATATATATATATATATATATATATATATATATATTGTGCAGGCCACCTGGCTGGTGACGGCTTTTGACCCTTTAATGAAAACAAAATAAAAGACAAATGGGTGGAGACATCCCAAGCCCTACATGGTAGGAAACATGATAAGTAACCCCTCAGAATTTAAAGTTCAGCATTTAGCTAGAAGGGAACTATTATCCTGAAGAAAAAAAAGAGGAACTGGGAAAGTGTATCAGTTTTTAAACTTTGACAGAATTATCTATTACCCCAAATAGAATTAGTGATTATTTGCAGAAGATATTCATAACTTAATTGAAATGGGGTGGGTCTGCATCAATTGTCCATCCCATCTAATTAACACTAAACTATTGGGGCGCCACATGCCTGTTTCCCTTCTACAGCCATTTTTTCAAAAATTACTGTCCCTCCAGTGTCACATGCTGATTGCTGAGTATATTGTCCTTGAGGAAGGGCTAATTGAACTCTTAAAAGGTAGTCCAGCCAGGTTATTGTTAATGTGTTCATAAATAATGTCTCTTTCCTATCAGAGCGTCACCAAGAAAAAATAACATTGGTGAATTCAATCAGCAATAACTGGAGCCATACATGACTTGAATGATAAGTTGACGTATGAAACTGCAAATTATATCCTTTTTCTTACTCAACTGACAATTTATTAAATAGTAAGTTTGGCATAGTTTTCTCTCAGTTATAATAAGACTAATATTGCAGAGATCATGAAACCCAACACAGATTGATGATATGGATATAGGTATTAACCAAAAAATGAACCTGCAAGCAGTTGTAGTGAAGACACAAGATATAACCTAGGCAATTAGTTTTTGATACTTACAATAATACCAGCTGGAACCAAGAATGCTAGAATATTGATGTCCATGAAATAAGAGGGCCACGTGGGTGGCTGATGTTCACTAACACTCGCAATAATGGGTATGTATTTGCTTGCATATGTTCTGTCCATCAAAGAGGACAAAGAGACTAACTCATAATGCTTCTTATTAGATATTCTCAAATGGAAATGTCGTTAATATATGATTATATATAGTGGAGAAAATAATTTATTGGATATGCTATCATAATCATAACACCAATCTAAAAGCAAGGTGTCATTTATTTATAGTGAATATGATATGACAAAATGTTCAAAACGTCAAAAACTAGGTTTCTGGATCAGGGTTGAACTGTAATTGATTTCTGTTTATCAAATCAGAAATCTTAATACACTTAACATGGAACTCATCGAATAGAAGACTTATTTTCCCTAAGTTAAGATATAATTGCAAACCTAGGTACACTTGTCAGATGCTAAGCCAAAAAGTTTCAAGATAAACCTTGTGACTAGCTTAGGGCTACAATACAGCCTAAAGACATGAAGACAAGACTTCGAGGATTTAGAGCTTTGATACAGAGGAACAACAATAGAGTACATGCAAGATAAATTTCAAATGGTGGGATAAGTGACATAATGCATCAGCTAAACTAATGATCAGAGGATCTTCCACAGAGTACATGCAAGATAAATTTCAAATGGTGGGATAAGTGACATGCATCAGCTAAACTAATGATCAGATAAGGGATTTCATTAACTTGGATTCTTATGAAAATGGACACCAAGATAAAGGATATTGGACTAGTAGATTGGAGCTGTGAGAACGAAGTTCAAAGGAGTCTTCAGCCTTGTTAGCAATTTGACAGACGGAAAAAATTCGGGACGGCAAAAGTACGAGTATAAATCGGCTCAGTGCAAATAAAATACGTTAAAAAATTCGGTCAAATATTTGAAAAATGAAAATATTGAGATTAGAAACTACACATTCTTAAATATGTTGTCAAATTTGGTTAATTAAACAGGTTCCCATCACATTTTTGTGCCAAATTTTTTAATAATTTACACGGAACACATTAAAACTTCACATGCTTAAAATTTAGGTACTTATTCGAATATTTCAAAAGTACGCAAGTAATTATACGTTTATGAAAGAATCGAAAAAATCTGTATATAATACGAGTTTTATTCGAGTGATTGCTAACAAGGGTCTTCAGTGTCCTATATTAATGCAAACACTACATCGGCAAAATTCTAGAAAACAATAGTAGTAATGCATTACTTTTCAGGACATCATAATTTTGAGAGAAGTTCACACTTCAAATTTGAGTCAAATACGGTGAAAACTTAGCACTTAAAATTCACATTTTGTATCCTTAGAGAATGGTCCCTTTGCAGTAAGATTAGGGGGTATAAAAACAAATGTGAAAACATGTTATCCTGATCAGTTCGCTTCGTATATATACTTGCTGCTTCGACATTAGTAGTGATACAAGTCAAGCAGCATTGTTTTTAAGTAAGTTAGGAAATAGAGTTAAAATAGAGAGTATTAAAAAATTGTATTTCTCCAAAGATCCCAAAAGTAAGTGCCAAAAAAGAAAAGCTCCCAAAGGGCATCGACTACTGCTAATTTAAGATAAACATATTTCACTAAAGAGCATCAAGAGAACCACCATATAAATAAGTTATCACAAACTCCTTCAAAGAAGGGTGTATTGCTAGCTTACATGGGTATCTAACCAATCAAGTGGATGTACAATCAACATTTACCCATAAAAGAAAAAAATAGCCAAAAACCCTAAAAATGAAAAATCTTTGCTCGCCAAATCGACTAGGTAAGCATGCTAAAGAACTAGAAGTGGTGAAGTCACCTTGTTGGTGCGTTCAAGCACATCGGTCCTGGCCTTGGACCTCTACGACCTGGAGCACCGCACCAGCCCTCCGTCGCTCCCTGGGGTTAGGGTTAGGGTTTTCGGGGGTTGGCTCGGGATCTAGGGTTTCGATGTAGCAGAGGCAGGAAAAGCTAGGGTTTGGTGAGAGGACTCTCCGACGATGGTCGACATCAGAGAAAAGAAGAAGAGGAGGAGGACACGGAGAGGGGGAGAGCTGCCATTGTTGGTTTTAGCCGCAAGAGCACGGGAGGCGAGTGGTGAGTCACTTTATTTTAGAGAAGGAAGGTGGAGGGGATGAAGAGGAAGAAGGAGGAAACGTTAAAGAGGGAGGAGCTGGGGGGAGGGAGGAGGATGGGGAGTTGAATGAACCCCTTCGAGGGTTTTTTTAAGGGATCGAGAGTTTCACTCCATAAGAGCAGCTTTTGAGGTTTTACGTAACCGTCAACATAGATGATATACTAAAAAATTTTAAAAATTACTAAAATGGCAGCTGAAATATGTGCGGCAATTTTTTCGTACATGGATTACTTGACGATTATCAACAAATCGTCAATATAAAAAATGTTCTTTCTTGACGGATCATTCGAAACCGTCAATGTATATGCTATAAAATTGCTAAAGTGACAAAAAAAATTTTCTTCCCTTAACGTAAGCCTAAAACCGTCAAGATAACCACTATTATTGACGGTTTTGACGACCGTCAACTTATAAACCGTCAAGAACCGTCATTTTTCTTGTAGTGGGAATCCTTCCAAACCAAAGTTCATATGGTGTTTTCTTCGAGATAGGTCAAATTAACACCCTATTTAAAACATAACAGGTTGTGCTAACAGCTTCTGTCCAAAAATATTTAGGAAGATTATGCTGATTCAGCATGACTCTAGCCATCTCGCTTAGAGTACGGTTCTTCCGCTCCACAACACCATTCTGTTGAGGAGTTCTAGGACAAAAAAATCGTGGTAGTACCCACTATCATCATAAAACTTTTTGAAATCAGTATTTATGAATTCGCCACCATGATCACTTCGGATACGAGTAATCATGAAGCCTTCTTCGTTTTGTACCTTTTTGCAAAATAACTAAAATTCAAAAATAGCATCACTTTTGTTTGATAAAAAATAAACCCAAGTAAAACAAGAGAAGTCATCAACAATAACAAAAGCATAGAGCTTACCGCCAAGACTAGCGACTCTACTAGGACCAAATAAATCATATGTATCAACTGCAAAGGTCTAGAAGTACTTACAGCGTTGATAGATTTAAATGTAGACCTATGTGCTTTGTTCTTTTCACAGTCAGCACATACCATATCTCTCTTGAATGGAATCTCGGGGAGTCCTTTTACCAACTTCTTAGTGCTCAGTCGTGAGATAGTGTCCATATTTGCATGCCCTAGTCTCATATGCCATAGCCAGCTTTCATCTAAATTAGCTACTAGGCATCTTCCTGCATTATTAGTACTCTCCAAAAAGAAAACATAAATATTGTCTTCTCTAATCCCTTCATATGGGATTACCAGATGACATATCATATATGGTATATTTGTCTTTTGTAAAGTTGATACCATAACCATTATCAACCAAATGACTTATGCTTAGTAGGTTATGTTTCAATTCTATAACTAGATAAATGTCTTTTATTATAGGATAAGGAGATATCCCAACAGTGCCATTGCCAATGATATCACCTCTCAGATTATTTTCGAAGGAGACGTATCCTTCTTTCTTCATCGATAGCATGGCGAACAAAGATGCATCACCAGGTGCTGCGAACATCCGCTATCGAGGATCCACTTGCTTTTAGCATGAGAGGGTTGAGGGTCCACCTACAAAACAAGTAGATAAATCCTTTGGTACCCATTTACTGAAGGGTCCATATTGATTAGTCTTAGGTCTCCAAAATAAAGTACGATTGTCAACAAGTTTCCTTGCTAAACAATATTGTGATATGTGTCCATATGTACCACAATATGTGCAAGTGAGTTTAGAAACAGTGGTAGTTGAAACTGTTGACATACTTATTTGGTTTCTTTGAAAACCTATAAGTGAAAGCATGGTGATAGTCGTGTTTCTTTCGTGCTTTATGATTTTTAGTCCAATTAGGTGTATGCATAGCATTAGGACTAAACTTAGGCTGTGTTATAGGTATTGCCAATTTTTCTAACTTGATTTCTAACTTTTTAGAAACCGTAACAGACTCTTCATATTAGCAGTCATGTCTGAGAGTCTTTGTTCTGTGACTAAGTGCTTCTTCTTCTCTATGTCATATAGTTCTTGTATTTTGACATAGTCTCTTTCTTTCTTATCAACTTTGAGGATAGCCTCATGATAGTTTACTTTGAGTTTGGCTATCTCTTCCGTGTTACCGGTAGTAGACGTCTCTTTAATGTCTTCAATAAGACTGGACAGTCTAGCTATCTCTATTGTGTATGCTTTAATCTCTTTTCGAGATTGCTTATACTTGTCAAGCACAATTCTGTGTTCTTCAAGTAGTTCGCTAAAGGCATTTTCTAATTCATCGAAAGTAAAGTCATCATACAAAGGGTTTGAGGACACCTTATCAAAAGCCATAAGACAGACACTGGTATTTCCGCAGGGTCTGTCTTCTTTCTCTGTATCACTGGCATCACTTTTATGCAAGATACTTATGTTAGCATACTTTCGACTGGTTGTTGCTTTTAAGATTGATCTTGATCTATCGTATGGACTGCTTTTCTTCGAAGTTGGACAGCCCTTCTTCATGTGCCCTGATTTCTTGCATCCAAAGCATATTATTTCATCTCCATTGCTTTCTTGGATATCTCTCTTCCTTATGTTTGATTTCTCAAACTTTAGGAATTTTTGGAAGTTCTTCACTAGTAAGGCTTGTTCATCACCACTTGATGATTCTTCCTCAGATTTATTGCATGTAGATTTTCTGGCTTGAGCTTTGAAGGCAATAGACTTTTCTTTTGGGATTGCTTCTTCAAACTCTTGCAGATCAAGCTCATGGGTCATGAGCTTGCCCATCAATATTTCTAGAGATATGGTGGTGATATCATTTCCTTCAATGATTGTTGTTGCCTTCGGGTTCCAGTTCTTGGTTAGAGCCCGTAGCACTTTTCTGATCTTCTCATGATTACTGTAATCTTTACCAAGAGATTGTAAAGGATTAGTAATATCAAGGAAACGTGTGAACATCTGTGTAATTGACTCACCGGATTTCATCTTAAAAGTTTCATACTCCTGTGTTAGTCTACTGATTTTGGATTTCTTCACTTGGGAAGTACCTTCATGAGTTACCTCAAGAAGTTTCCAAATCTCGTGAGACATTTTACAGGTTAAAACTCTGTTGAATTCCATTTTGTCAATTGCACGGAATAGTGCGTCGATGGCACAAGCATCTAGACTAGCCTTTGCTTTTTCAGCCTCTGTATATTTGTCATGAGGCTTGTTTATAAGCTGGCCATCAACTACTGTAGGTGCCGGTTTCTTATAACCGTCAACAACTATAGACCAAAGATCAAAATCAAAAGACTTTAAGAAGAAAGTTATTCGTGTTTTCCAGTAGGTATAATTTGTACCATCAAATAATGGGGGTCTATTTGTGGATTGCCCTTCACCGTTGAATATTAATTTCACGGCTGCTATATAACTCTCTGAGGTTTGTTATGTTAGAATATAACCTGCTCTGATACCAATTGTAGGACTGTTGAGCACCTCTAGAGGGAGGGTAAATATAGTGAGTGCGAGTGCAGAAAAAATAATCACAAATTTAAAAAAATTAAATAGATAACTATGGCAGTAAGTAAGAGACAGTAAATAAAAATAGCAAGAGATAGAGAGATGAAACTCAGTGACATAGCGATGTATACTGGTATTCCTCTGAGAGGACTAATCCAGTCTCAAGTACTCTTGCTTGATATTAATCCACTAAGGCACAAGCTAATTGAGAGTTTGCAGTCTCTTACAATACTGTGCTTGGTGACAAGTGCACGGCCAACTTCACAACACCGTGCTTGGTGACGAGCGCACGACCGGCTCCACAACAAAGATAATTTTTGTACTTTGGACAACCTCTTTATAACTCTTGAGAACCAAAAGACTCTAGATCGAAATAGATATTACTGGCTTTTGGCTAAGAGGAGTGTAGGTGTGATATGAAAACTTTGATCGGGTGAAAATACTTATTGAATAGAGAAGAGAAGATGAAGAATGAATGAGTGATTTGAAATGAAAAACTCTCTTCTATTTAAAGGTGTTTTTCTAGAACCGAACTCGGACAGAGTTCTGATGCAAAGATTTCGCATATGAACATTGTATGTAGATTTGGAGGCAACAAATATTTGAATTTAAACAGAATGAACTCGGGTAGAGTTCGGACCGAACTCGATTTGAGTTCTGTCTAGGAAAAATATTAAATATTTGTCAAATTTTGTTGCAAAAATGGAATTGAACTTTTTGGTAGATGGAATATGAATAGGTAGGCTTTATAGAAAAGTGGACTAAGATTAACCTATGCCAGTATTACTTAGTCGATCTTACAATTTATATCCTAGACTCAATAAAGATAAAATACATAATAAATTGTAAAAAGACTCGGACTGGATTCCAATGAAAGTAAGCTTCAGACTGATAATTTACGTGCTTGATGGTAGTACGCTTGTTGACATTAATTTCACAAGTCATGAAATGATTAGCAGCAGTTCGTATTTTGTGTATTGACTTAAGTTCATGTCGATTATTAAAATCGGGTGTGACCATGGAATGGGCCAACAGAAGGATGGTACAGTCCGATTGTGCATTGACTACCGGGTATTGAATGCCATCACCATTAAGAACAAATATCCTCTGTCTCGGATAGATGATTTGTTCGACCAGTGAGTGGGGCGAAGGTGTTCTCCAGGATATACTTGAGATCAGATTACCACCAGGTGAAAGTCAGAGCTGAAGACACCCAGAAGACTGCGTTCAACACCACAGTACGAGTTTTTGGTGATGCCATTTGGTCTCACAAATACGCCAGCTGTCTTTATGAACTTGATGAACAAGAAATTTCACTAGTATCTGGATAAATTCATCGTGGTGTTTATCGACGACATCCTGATATACTCAAGGACCCCAGAAGAGCACGAAGAACACTTGCGAACAGTTATGGGGATTCTGAGGAAGGAGAGGTTGTATGATAAATTGTTAAAGTATGAGTTCTTTCTCGACCGAGTGGAGTTTCTCGGTCATGTGGTCACTGGAGAGGGGATCTCAGTAGACCCCAGGAAAATTGCTACCTTCGAGACATGGAAGGCTCCGACATCAGTTTCAGAGATCAGGAGTTTCTTGGGATTAGCAGGCTATTACAAGAAGTTCGTCCAGGACTTTGCTAGAATAGACAAACCTGTGACGAAGCTGACACGGAAGAATGCAAAGTATATCTGGTCAGAGGACTGCCAGGCAGCATTTGAGGAGCTGAAGAGGAGATTGACGACCGCTCCAGTTCTGACATTACCTTAAGGATCTGGAGGTTTCACCATTTACAACGATGCTTCGAGAAAGAGGCTAGGATGTGTTTTGCAGCAGCATGGGAAAGTGATTGCTTATGCATCTACTCACGACCTTGAGTTAGCTGCGATGATCTTTGCACTCAAGTTGTGGAAACACTACTTATACGGAGAACGAATGGAAATCTTTACTGACCACAAGATCTTGAAGTATGTGTTCACACAGAAGGAGCTGAACATGAGGCAGAGAAGATGGTTGGAGTTGATGAGGACTTCGACATTGATTTATAGTATCACCTCGGGAAGGCAAATATTGTAGCATATGCGCTGGGCAGGCATCCGATGGCATGGTATCTGATTATAAATCGACATTTGCGGGAAGATCTGGAGAAGCTCGGCATTGAGATGATTCAGCCATGATCAATAATACAGATGATGGCGCTAGATATTCAGTCAGCACTGATGGAGCAGATCAAGGAGACTCAGTCTACAGATGAGAGCCTCCGCAGACTCAGAGTTCAGACTTTAGCTGGATTACTTGATGACTTCACCATAGCAGAGAATGGATCTTTGAGGCACGGCAGTCGGTTATGCGTGCCGAAGGTGAAATAATAGAGGCAATCTTATAGAAGGTGCACTGATCACGATATTCTATTCACCTCGGTGCCAACAAGATGTACCATGACTTATAGGAACATCTCTGGTGGCACGGGATGAAGAGAGATCTATCACGCTTTATTTCGAGGTACCTAGTTTGCCAGCAGGTAAAGGCGGAGCGTCAGAGACCAGTTGGTCTACTACAGCCGTTACCTATTCCCGAGTGGAAGTGGGAACACATTATGATGGACTTTGTCTCAGGGCTTCCTTGTTCCCAAGGTGGGAAGGATGCCATATGGGTTATCGTTGATAGGCTGACAAAGTGTGCTCATTTCATACCCTTCAAGGTAGGACTTTCTACGGAGAAGTTGGCAGAGCTATACATGCAGTAGATAGTTCGCTTGCACGGAGTATCGGTGAGCATCGTATAGGACCGGGATAGCAGATTCACATCTCATTACTGGAGGAGCTTACAGGAGGAGTTGGGCATTCGGCTCATGCTAAGTACAGTGTACCACCCACAGACTGGTGGACAGTTCGAAAGGACGATTCAGACGCTCGAGGACAGGTTGAGGACTTGTGTACTAGACTTCGGAGGATCATGGGAGAGTCATCTTCACTTGGTAGAGTTTTCATACAACAACAGCTACCAAGCCAGCAACGGTATGTCTCCATTCGAGGTATTATATGGACGACGATGACGTACCCCGCTCTTTTGGGATGATGTTGGAGATAGAGTTATGCTTGGGCCAGAGATGATCACTGAGGCAGCAGAGAAGGAAAGGATGATTAGAAATAGACTCAGAGTTGCTCAAGATAGGCAAAAATATTGGTCCGATGCTAGTCGCAGACCGATGGAGTTTGCCGACGGAGATATGGTGTTGGTGAAGATATCACCTACCAGAGGGACGATCCGATTCGGACGAGGCGACAAGTTGAGCCATAGATACATTGGACCGTTCGAGATACTCGGCAGGATCGGAGAGATAGCTTCGCACTACCGCCCAACCTGGCAGGAGTTCATGATGTCTTTCATGTGTCTTAGCTGAGGAGATACATTCCCGACCCCAGTCATATACTGAATCATTTAGAGTTGGAGATCGGGCCGAGTCTTGCAGTTACAGAGCAGCCACTAGAGATATTAGACCGAAGGGAGAAGAGGCAGAGGAACAAAGTCATACCCTTAGTCCGAGTAGATTGGAGCCATCACTCTCCAGAAGAATCTACTTGGAAAAGGGAGTCGGACATGAGGAAGAGATATCCCTACTTGTTCGACACACTAACCGCGAAGGAACCAACCGTTCCCGCTTGATACCTTAGAGGTTAGTCTTAATAGTAGACTTAGTCATTGCTTGAATTGCTTGTTATATTAAATGTTTGTAGAGTCTTCTATCCTTGTGAATTTCGAGGACGAAATTTTCACGGAGGGAAGATTTGTAAGCCCCTGTTATTTAATGATTTTAGATTAAGGGTTTTTAAACGCAAATGACATTTTTAGCCTTAAAATAATTTATTATAATTATTAAGAATTTTCTAGAATTTTTAAATAGTTTTTAAATAGTTTTTAAAGCCTAAAATATCATTTTGTAATTTATTAAATTATTTTTATAGCAATTTGTAATTAATTTGAATGTTTTAAAGTTAGTTTATAATTTTTGATTTGTCTGTGCAAATTAGAATTTGCACAGAACACAGCGGGATAGGATTAACAAATTAGGATTTGCATATAGTTAGGGCGGTCGGGTTAATGTTGCAATTTACAAAGAGGTGAGGGTTTTTCTGCAAAATGGCCGTAATCACCGCCATTGGCCTTATCGATTTCCCGACAGACCCGCCATAACCCTAACCCTAAACCCTAAATTCGTGATCGAAACCCTAATCTAATCCCCATTTCTGGCCTATAAAAATAAACCCATTCGAAACCCTAACCCTATTTATTACCCCGACCACCCTAGCCACCCCCACGACTTCGACTTCTCCGTCGAGTTCGCCTGAACCCTAGAACTAGGATCCCTGTCGTTCTAGTCGTCTTCGTCGCCTCCAACCACGACCAGCTTGATCGCCACGACGAGGCGAACCCAACCCTATTTTTCTCGATGTACCCCGACGTCTCCTCCGCCACGCAGCAGCCCCAAACGCCAGTTCCAGTCGGACACGTAGATGTTGTTTCTTCCTTAGTTCATGTCAGTGTCTTGTGTACACGTGAGTAGGGTCGCCGCATGTCGAGAAACTCAATGGTGTGCTCGGACACGTGAGATTCGTGTCGTGCGTGTCATTCTTGCCCCAGGACACAAGACTTCGTGTCAGACTCATACGCTCGTGTCCCTAACTCTCCGGACACAGGTAAAGGTTAATGGGTTGGGTTATTGTGTTCGGGTTTGACCCGCACAGTAACGGGTTTGGTTACTTTTTATGTGGGTTATTGGGTTTACTGGTTACTGTTCATTGGGTCGGGTTTTGGCCCATTAGCCTATTGGGCTGGGTATATATATATAATAGATATATATATATATATATATATATATATATAGATATATATATTATATAATATATATATATATTATAAAAATATATATATATAGATATATATATAGATATAATATAGATATATATATATATATATATAATAGATATATATATATATAGATATATATATATATATATATATTTATTTATTTATTTATTTATTTTTATAATATATATATATATATATATATATATATATATATATATTATATATATATATATATATATATAATATATATATATATATATATATATTATAAAAATAAATAAATAAATAAATATATATATATATATATATAATATATTATAGATATATATATATATTATATATGTAGATTTTTTATTATAGTATATATATTATATTAGTATGTATATATATTTTTGTTATATTATATATGTATATATGTATATATGTATGTATAATATGTATATGTATATGTATATGTATTTTCTATTTATAACTGTTATATATATTATATATATTATTTAAATATATATATATGTATATATGTATACTGTTATATACTGTAATTATACATATTTATATTATAATATAAGTATATATATATATATATATATGTATATATATATATATATATATATATATTATTGTTATAGTTATGTATATCTATATATAAATATATTTTATATATACTTTTTAATATATATATGTATATATATATATATATATATATATATATATATATATATATATATATATATATATATATATATATATATATATATACATCTCTTAAACATAGCACAAAATATACATATACATAGAAATATATATATTTTTTATAAAATATATATATATATTTCTATGTATATGTATATTTTGTGCTATGTTTTAATAGATGTAAATTTACATGTTATTTTATTATCAGTAAATATATGGTTAAGTATATTTTACTACAATGAAATATTATTATAATATTTTAATATGCATATGTATCTATATATTTAATTTCATATTTTTATGTATTCTGTGAATTATGGCCATTTGAGTCCAGACCTAGTTTGGGTTTTGTGGACTTAAATGAGTCCTAAGTACATTCAAGGTCTGTATGAGTCATATCGGACTTGATTCATGGCCTTGGGTCCCGTATCTGGACTTCAGTTCAATTTTGTAAACGTGGATAAATATATTACATAATTAATTATTTATTTTCAGAAACTATACCTTACTGTATTTGAATTTTTAGACGGTATATAAATGCTGTAAAAAATCTAGGAAAATTTTTATTTAAATATTATTTTAATTTATATAATTTAATATAATTTTTTGAGGATTTCATTTGTAAATTCTCCATTTTATAAAAATAGGAAAACATAACTCATTTTCAAAGTACTTATGTTTACTAATTTTAATAAATATCTATATTATATTATAACTTCCAGAAAAATTAGTATAAATTTCTATAATTAACAAGGATCATTTTGGTACTTATGATATATATATTGGAGCTTTTTGCCTATCTTAATAATTGTTGGAACACAGTGTACAGTCTGATTTATTAATTAAATAATTATGTCTTGTGAAGTTATGTGTGATTTTGGGATATTTTAGTATTGGAACCTTACCCTGCCTTAGTATAGAGACCCTAAAAAGTTGGTTTAGGTATTGTGTCACCCCACATTGGTCTCATATATTAAAGTCATAATTTGGCTAGGTGTCCAGGTAGAAAGTCGTGTCACACCACCAGTGTCCTAGTATTGAGCTTAGTATAAAAACTAAAATTGTATATCCTTTTTGACAGTGACAGGACACCGAACATCTATAGATTCGTATTCATATCCTTGCTTTGCACGAGGCAAGTACCCCTACAAGCTTTATTTACTGCATATGATAATAAACTGTGAATGAATTATATTAAAATACTGTTTCTTGAACTACAAGTCATATCTTCGCATGCTTTATACTGTTCTCAATACCTACCATTCTTTATACTGCTCTCAGTATCACTCACATGTTGTAATATGGGTTATAGGAAAACTGCTAGCTAAGTACGTGATCATGCCCTCTTCTACCGAATCCAAACAAGGTCGCATTCTATATGCAAACATTATCGTAGGCACTTATCCAGCTGTATTTGTGCGTATGTACATCTATCGCCTTTTTACTTGTACGAAAGTACATTTTATTTACATGTGCTACAGTATATTATACCCCAATTGATGATTACGTACATGCTCCAGTTTTAAACATTATATATACATATGTCGCCATGACAAATGTATCCTTGACATGATAGATTGTGATATGCCATGATTTCCTATTAATACATCTCTTTTTCATTCCATGCTCAGTTTATTTTATTTGTAGAACCAGTACTTGCTCCCGTCCTGACAGGATAACGTTGTAGGTATACTTACCGAGGAGGAGTTGCTATGTGATTCCTATTATGGGGTCACCATTGAGGAACATGATTTAGCCCACGA
This sequence comes from Iris pallida, assembly GCA_029216955.1. NCBI lineage: Eukaryota > Viridiplantae > Streptophyta > Magnoliopsida > Asparagales > Iridaceae > Iris > Iris pallida. The sequence continues at coordinate 30,165,709 of JANAVB010003400.1, read as the reverse complement.
GGATGTACCTACGGGAAAACTCGTCTAGTTTATTATTTTAGTTGCTCTGAACTTTGAGAGCAGGACTGTTCAGACTATGTATTTTGATACTGGATCTGTATCCAGTTTTTACATTTTGGCTATGTATTTTGAACATATTCGTATGTTAGATTTTGTGTTTGTGATGATTTCTTTATTATGACAAATAGAACTGTTAGCACACTTTGATCTTTTACTGTTTACTTTTAAAAGAATAGCTTACTACGCTATAACTCAAGCGTAGGCTGGACATGACTCGGCCCGGCCAACAATTTGGGCAGCGGGTCGTCACAACTACATGTCTTAGCGCATCTAAGCGAGCTACGTGCCGAGCGTGTTGATACCTGGACCTGCACATAAAAACTGGTGGAGTGTCAGTACACAACCATACTGGTTAGTGAGCCTTTCGCCCACCCATACAAAACCAATACGCTATTTTAGTCAGTGCATCTTATTTTTTTGTGATCTTTCTAATCTTGCCTTAGGATTAGTTTCAATACAGACTCCTGGCCTACTCATGTTGCAACCAACGTGATTGTGCTCCAAATCCTTATGGTCGTACTACAAAACCCATTCGTGTAACATCGTAGCCGTGCCTAGCATAAACATGAATCATACTCTTTTCCTTGCAGATTCAAACGACTCAAATAGGAACTCATAAACTTGTGTCAATAACTCAAACATCCGACACCACATCTCGTACCGAAGCACGTATCTCTGCTATAACCAACTCTTAGGCTCAATAAATATTGCGTTGTAAACCATGTACATATTTTTTGACTCATGTGTGCCGTGATTACACATTCTTGTGACTCTACCGACTCCGTACATGCGGATTGTCGCCCATCATACCGACTCATCTATATGAAAGGTCACTCACAATTCAAGCCATCTTGGATATAGCTAGGAGAGGTGGTGGGTCGATCAATACAGGAAGTGAACCCCACTGAAAGCCCCTAAATTCCTTATTGCCTCCCCAGTATCAACTATACAGTGTTTCCTTCTAGGCTGGATCGGTCCTATGGCCCCAGCTTGTCGCCCGAAAAAACATCGCTATTGTGCACAAGTTGTCTATGACCATGCACCTATAATAACATCTAGACTCACATAAATGAATGGCCTAATTTGTGGTACAACTCAAACCCTTTTGCAAATCGTGTTCATAAACTACACTTTTTATAATTCATTGGAGACTCCCAAACGAGGGACCGCTTCGGCAATAAACGGTCATGTGAACTTTCTATGTTATCTTTTGAAACCATTGCATAGCCTTCCTGCTAAACTCGATCCAACTGTGTTATGTGTCGTGCCTCCAACCAACTATACTCTATGTGACGAGCCTTCTCTCTGATGGAACTGAGGATTCCCAGGACCCCTAGTTTGGTGTACATATTGATCGATAAAAGTTTAACAGATCTAAGACGTGTTATAACCCTTCACAATGGAACTAGGGTTCATAAATTATACCTGTGACAGGAAGAAGAAGACACTTTCTAACAACCTTGAGCAGTCAAGACCCTAAGATCTTCTACACGTTATCCTTCCTCGGGTTGGACGTCGTGTGGGCGATGATCTTCCAACCATTTCTTTTTCTTGGTAGCCCTCCCTTTCTCTCCTTTCGTGAATCACAAATTTAGAGAAAGCTTCTTATTTTTTGATCAGATTATGACGGCCAGAGAATAGAGGATATATATAAGGCTACAATAGGGACCATGAGAAGAAATTAGGATTAGGTCTCCTAACGGATCTGGGTATCCCGTGTTCAGCTCGAACACACAACCCAGGCCCATTAACAATAGCTCGGTCCACTAAAGAGCTATTATTGCACTACCTTCCTAATCCCAAATTATGATTGTGGGCTCTTTTTATTATATGTTCGTTTGGCTCTCTATGTTAAGATATCGAATGTCCGTCGATCAAATTAAGTTACTGACAACTAAATTGATCGACATCTTTTATCCTTAAGTAGTACCACTCAACTTTATTTGTCATGTCGGATATAACCCACCTGCAAGGTTTACATGACAATCTTTATGAGCTTCTTAAGGGGATATCATCAACCTGACGTATCGGGACATGGATTCCTTTTATAATCAATAGCCCGTCATACATACAATGTTATTACCCAATTCATAGTGGTTGTTGACCCATAATGAATCTTACTCTTTTATGAGTCAGAGTAATAATACATGCTGGTTATTATATTCGGATTAAGAGCACAAGCAACCATAATAACATAGTTATTTGTTCTCTTATGTAGTAAGTACAAAGAGAACAACCTCAAGTGGTCATGTTCAATACACAGAAAGTATACTAGTGTGAACTATTTATATATTCCATAGGAAAATGATAATATGATCTTCTGTGTGACACCACACACCATATTATCTACAATATAGACTATCAAACCCTTGCAACAAATACAATATGCAAATATTTGCCCATAAAATTCTCATTCAAAATTTAAGATAATAAAGTTAATACAAAAGTAATGCTTTTAGTATATAACTCTAACAATCTTCCACTTATACTCAACGCATTGCTTTTCAGTATACTGTTACAAATCTCCTACTTATACTTAAAGCCATGCTGCTACACATCTAAATCCCATTCCCTTAACATGACTATCAAAAGCCTTAGCTGGTAAGCTCTTTGTAAAGGGATCAGCTAGGCTGTCGGCTGATGTTATCTTGATCATAACAATTTTTTCTTTCTTTACAAAATCTTGTATCAGGGGGTACTTATGCTCAATGTGTTTACCTGTCTTATGGTCTCGTGGTTCCTTCGGGTTTGCAACTATACCACTATTATCACAATAAAGTATAATAGCCTTAGGCAAATTAGGTACCACATCCAAGTCCAACAGGAAGTTTCTGAGCCAAACCGCTTCTTTGGCTGCCTCAGAGGTTGCCACATACTCGGCTTCCACGGTGGAATCAGCAATATATTTTTGCATGATACTCCTCTATACAAAGGCTCCACCTTCCAAAGTAAATACATAACCTGAGGTAGATTTTCTGGAATCCCTATCTGACTGAAAATCTGAGTCTGTATACCCCAAAGGAATTAAACTATCTGCCTGGTAAACTAGCATATACTCTTTAGTCCATTTCAGGTACTTCAAAATATGCTTTACGCCAGTCCAGTGCTCTTGACCTGGGTTGACTGATATTTACTGACCATGCCAACGGCAAAGCAGATGTCTGATCTCGTACATAACATTGCATACATTAAGCTTCCTACTGCTGAAGCATAAGGAACTACTTTCATGTTCTCTATCTCTTTAGGTGTCCTCGAACACTGCTCCTTTGATAGAGCAATCCCATGCCCAAAAGGTAAGAAACCTTTCTTAGAATTTTGCATGCTAAAACGAGTTAGTACAGTATCAATATAGGAAACTTAGGACAAGCCCAACATCCTTTTCTTGCAATCTCGTAGAACTTTGATCCCAAGGATGTGACCTACTTTGTCCAAGTCCTTCATATCAAATTGTTTGGATAACCATACATTTACATCAAATATCACCTTCACATTGTTTCCAATGAGCAAGATGTCATCTACGTAAAGTACTAGGAATAACACCATGTTTCCGTCATGCTTTCTGTATACACATGATTCATCCTGACATTGATCAAATCTATAGGATTTTATCACCTGATCAAAACATATGTTCCAAGATCTGGAAGCTTGCTTAGTCCATAAATGGACTTCTTGAGCATACAAACAAGATGATCTTGGCCCTTTTCAATGAATCCGTCTGGTTGCTTTATATATATGTCTTCCTCAAGACTTCTATTAAGAAAAGTTGTCTTGACATCTATTTGCCAAATCTTATAATCGAGATGAGCTACAATAGATAGAAGAATCCAAATAGACTTAAGCATGGCTACTGGTGAAAAGGTTTCTTCATAATCGATACCCTCACTTTGAGTTCAACCTTTTGAAACAAGTCGAGCTTTAAAGATTTCAACCTTATCGTCTGATCCTCTTTTTCTCTTATAGACCCACTTGCATCCAATGGTTTTTCCACCAACAGGTGGTTCTACAAGCTCCCAGACCTGATTGGAATCCATAGATTCTATTTCAGATATCATTACTTTTTGACAAGACTCTGCATCTATATCTTGGAGTGCTTCGTTGTAGATACAGGGATTATAATCTTGTTCCACAGGGACGAAGTCTGACGACTCTTCCAAGAACATGTACCTATCAGGTTGTATCACAACCCTCCTACTATGACGAGACATTATCGGTTGTGCTGTAACATTTATGACACGTTGTGCATTTACTTGTGGTTCATCCACTTGTACTGTTGGTACTGAAATACTTGGTGTCTCACCTCTCAATTCTTTTAGAACAACTCTACTTATGGGTTTATGGTTCATCACATAGTCTTCCTCTAAGAATCAGGCATTGGTGCTAACAATGACCTTATGATCCTTAGGACTATAAAATAAACCTCCTTTCATTCCTCTTGGATAGCCTTCAAACAAGCGTACTTCTGTACGAGATTCCAACTTATCTGCTTTCCCATTCAGCACATGTACTAGACTACGCCAGATTTGAACATGATTTAGACTAGGCTTACGCCCAATCCACGGCTCTGTGGGAGTAACAGGTACTGACTTTGAAGGAACCATGTTCAAATTATAAGCTGAAGTCTCTAAGACATACCCCCAAAACGAATCTGGTAAATCTGAATAACTAATCATTGATCTAACCATCACCATAAGAGTTTTATTCCTTCTTTCGGCTACACCATTCTGCTGGGGCATTCCAGGTGCAGTCAATTGGGATGTAATTCCAGCCCCTAATAAATAATCCTAAACTCTCCAAAAAGGTACTCGCCACCAAGATCTGAACGTAATGACTTAATACATTTTTTATGACATTTCTCCGTTTCAGCCTAGTACTCTTTGAATTTCTCAAAACATTCAGATTTACGGCGCATCAAATAAATGTTTCCATACCTTGAATAATCGTCAATAAATGTGACAAAATATTCAAAGCCGCCTCTAGCATGGATAGTCATGGGTCCACACAAATCATAATAAACCAATTTCAACACATCTTTGGCCCTATACCCCTTCACCGTAAAAAGCCTTTTTGGTCATTTTACCTTCCAAGCAGGATTAACAGACTGGTAGTGTTTCAACTTCCAATGGACTCAAAGGTCCATCTTCAATCAGTCTTTGAATTCTTCTTAGGTTAATATGCCCCAATCGTAAGTGCCAAAGATATGTTTGGTTCATATAAGAAGGTTCTTTTCTCTTATTTAAGTTAGATGACATATTATTCATTTCCATAAGTTGTATTGTGGGTAAAATAGGATTAATGACATATAGATTATCAACTAATATACCAGAACAGATAAAATGTTTATTCTTTCTAATAACAATATTGTCATTAAAATAAACCGAATATCCATCCTTAACTAACATAGAAATAGAAACTAAATTCCTTCTAAGTGAAGGTGCATAAAGACAATCTCATAATGTCAAAGACTTATTTCTACCAAAAGATAAAGTAACATATCCTATTGTAATGACCACTACTTTTGTAGTGTCCCCCATTAACAAGCATATCTCTCCATCACTGAGTCGCCTGGATTCCTGGAACCCCTGCAATGTATTGCAAAAATAATTAGTGGCTCTTGTATCTACACACCAGGTGCCGGTAGATAACATCGCTAAATATGTTTCAACTACTACTAAATAAGATATACCTTCTTTGTTCCCTTGTTTAAGAAATGGACAGTCACTCTTCCAATGTCGTGACCCTTTGCACTTGAAACATTTACCTTTCGACTTTTTCATAGCGTCTTGAGGTCCCATACCCTTCTTTGCTAAGTTTGCTTGTTTCTGAATGTTATTTTTCTTCTTACTGCCTTTTCGCTTAGAAGTAGAAGCTTTTTCAGAAACATAAATATGACCACTCTGCCTAAAGAGAGCTTCAGTATCATGTAGCTCTTTCGCAAGTTCTGCCAAACTATACAACCTTTTATTTATGTTGTAATTAAGGCAAAAATTGTCAAAACTTTTAGGCAGAGTCCCGAGAATGTTATCGACCTGGGATTCTCCATCGATTTCAGCTCCAAGGATCTCCATCTCGTTCAAATGACCCATCATCTTGAGAACATGATCCCTTACTGGCGTACCTTCAGCCATTTTTGTATTCATCAAACATTTCATAGCAAACTGCGTAGCTGCTCTACTCTGATGTCCGAAGAGTTCCTTGAGGTTATACATCTAAGATGTGGCCATGGCATAATGCTGATGTTGCAGTACATTTGACATAGATGCCAGAATGTAACACGCGTCATCTCATCTGCCTTTATCTACTTCTTATAAGCCTTTTTGGCCTCTTCATCAGAATTAGCATCGTACTTAGGTGGGCATTCCTCATTGAGTACATATTTGTACTCTTCAGCAGTTAGGATAATGTCAAATTACGTTTCCAGTCAATATAATTAAGTCCAGTAAGTTTGTTTTCTTTAAGAATCACCATAAGTGGACTGAAAGAACCCTTTTTTGAAATACTGAGAATCACATAAATAAAAATTATGTAGGACAAAAACTTTTTGAATTAATTAAATATTGATTCCCTCAAAACAATAATAAGAAATTAACCAACACCTTGAACACCATAAATTTAGCATGCCACGATAGTGTGGACACATACAATTCAACTTTGTTCAAGTAAGTTTTTCCTATTAATTTTACTATCATGTCGACATAACTTTATAACAAATAAAATTAATCTGTTGGTCTTGCTCTGGTCTTACAAATAATAGCAGTGACTCCGATAGGAAGGATACCATTATTTGTATCTAAGTGTATACTATTACTTAATACTAAGTCCATTACCTTGTAATGAGTTCCTTCAGATGGAGAAGTGAACACATACTAGGTAACTTTCTATAATTACCCCTAAGGAAGTTTATACTGACTGGTGATCCATAATTATACTCATCCGATATGAAGGAAGGTACTAAAGCCAACATGCAAGTATAATTACATTACCTATAAACCAGTAATGGAGACCATAGGATTTATACTAAATAAATTCCCTCTCCCACTTAGTTATTTAACAATGAGGATTTTTCTACTAGTTGATATTATGTCCATGTTGTCCATTATTAATGCAGGCTTAGTTTTTTATAAAAAAAATATACACAAAATAATAAATATACATAATCAGAAAAAGCAAAATGACAATAAACAGAAGAAAAAATATTCAACTATTATGGTCATCTTTTCTGCTCCGTCCTCAACTATCTGAATCTAAAATCTGGCGCTGTGCAGACTTTTTTTAGGTTTTGGCGTCGATTCCTTCATTGAAAATCATATGTCTACCTCTGGACTGCTTAAAACCAGCATCGCGTCCGGCGTCAGGAATAGCCACCACCGCCATCATGATTGATCAAAAAATAATTAAAATTACATCAATCATATGCCTCACGAAGGAGTTCACACATAATCTAGATTGAAAGATTAAAATTATAAGCACGATCAACCTTCATGATTTTAACTACATCTACAACAACAACAATATCCACGACATGTTCGTGGCTTAAAACAACACAAACAAAACATACATTGGACCATAATAGTTGGAACTAACATGCCTATAAAATTGAGTTAAAACAGATCTACATCTACCGACTATTACACAACGCAAGTTTTATTGGACAACATGGATGTATCAATCAATACGCAGATCCAAGGTGGCTATGATACCAATTGATAGAACTAGGGATTCCTAGGACCCCTAGTTTGGTGTGTGTATTGATCAAAGAAAGTTTAACAGATCTAAGACGTGTTCTAACCCTTCATAACGGAACTAGGGTTCATGAATTATACCTGTTAGGGAAGAAAAAGACACTTTCCAGCAACCTCTAGCAGTCACGACCCCAAGATCTTCTGCACGTATTCCTTCCTCTGGTTGGACGTCGTGTGGACAACGATCTTCCAACCTTTTCTTCTCCGGGGCAGCCCTCCATTTCTCTCCTTACGTGAATCACGAATTTAGAGAAAGCTTCTTATTTTTTGATCAGATCATGACATCCAGAGAATAGAAAATATATATAAGGCTACGGCAGGGACCATGAGGAGAAATTAGGATTAGGTCTCCTAACGGATCTGGGTATCCCGTGTTCAGCCCGAACACACAACCCAGGCCAATTAATAATAGCTCGGTCCACTAAAGAACTATTGTTAAACTACGTTCCTAATCTCAAATTATGATTGTGGGCTTCTTTTAGTATATGCTGGTTTGGCTCCCCATGTTATGATATCGAATGTCCATCAATCAAATTAAGTTACTGACAACTATATTGATCAACATCTTTTATCCTTAAGTAGTACCACTCAACTTTATTTGTCATGTTAGATATAATCCACCGGCAGGGTTCATATGACAATCCTTATAAGCTCCTTAAGGGGACATCATCAACCCGACGTATCGGGACATAGATTCCTTTTATAATCAACAGCCCATCATACATACATTGTTATTACCTAATTAATAGAGGTTGTTGACCCATAATGAATCTTACTCTTTTATGAGTCAAAGTAATGCACACTGCATATACATGTTTGTTATTATATCTGGATTAAGAGCACAAGCATCCATAATAACAGAGGTGCTTGTTCTCTTATGTAGTTAGTACAAAGAGAACAACCTCAAGTGGTCATGTTCAATACACACAAAGTGTACTAGTATAAACCTATAGTCAGGATTCATCCGAATCTGATTGTATCCGAAGAATCCGTCCATGAAAGATATTCTTTCGAACCCACAGGTGTCGTCGATCATGACGTCCGTGATAGGGAGAGGAAATTCATCTTTTGGACATGCTTCATTAAGATCCCGAAATTTGATGCAGACTCGAACTTTTTCGGTTTTCTTTAGAACTGGGACGACATTGGCTACCTAATCAGGATGTTGCTCTTCTCGAATAAAGCCGCAAGCAATAAGCTTCTTGACTTCGTCATCGATTGCATCCATCATTTCTGGCTTCAAGTACCGTTGTTACTGTTTGACCGGTTTTGTATTAGGCAGGATGTTCAATTTGTGAGTAGCAACTTTGGGATCTAGTCCTGGCATGTCTTCATAGCTCCAGGCAAAGACATCAATGTATTCTTGAATAAGAAGAATTAATTCTTGTTTATCTGCCTCTGGAAGGTTCTTGCTGATGAATATTGGACGAGGTGACCCGCTCTCTCCTACATCAACTTGAACTAATTGATCTTTGGTAGGAGGTTCCCTTTGTTCGAATCGGAGTTCCCATTGGATATCCATTCGTTAAGCCCAAGGATCTGTTTCGGGATTTTCTTCAATATCCTCGTCATAGCCTTCTGGATGTTCGACGGAGACCATGTTAGAAGATACAGTCAATCGATGAACTTGACCGATGCTGGTGTCAGAATCCCATGATCTGGAATCAGAAGAGTTAGAGCGCTCTTCATTATCGGATTCAGAGCCTGCTGGGGATAATACTGGGGGTGAAGAATATCCGAGACCTCTTTTTGTCCTGCTGTAATACATCTCTGACTTTTCTTTCGGAACAGTTGTACGGATAGGAGTTCTTCTACCCTTACCGTAGTTGAGGCCATTCTTGAAGTCAAAACCTGTCTTTCGGATGATGTCTTTTGATTGTTGACTATAACGACGGAGTTGAAGATGGCCCGTGTCATTACTTTTGCTATCATCCGTATAGCTGAATTGTTGTTCCGATCCTTTACTTAAAAGTATTGGACTTTCGCCTTTCTTACGAGCGAGAATAATACGATATGAATCCTTTGGATGTTCAAATGAGACTTCTGTTTGAAGAGATTGTACAACTCCCATTGTAAATGACTGAAAGCTATCTAACATATCCAAATAGCACTTAGTATGATAAATGACATCAGTATACTGGAAAGTAGATGCTTTTTCATTAGTTTGTACATCTGTATTTACAGCAGGACCTTTAGCCTTAGCAGGCTTGGTCAGATTGATTACAAGAGGGGGAGAAGAAGAACGTGGAGGAGGATTGGCCTTGTTATGATGGAGGTCGATAACAAGCTGCTCAGAGGAGGTGAGCTCCCTTTTTTCCTTGTTATGAGATAAATCAATAACAAGTGGCTCAGAATAGGTGAGCTGCCTTTTTTCCTTGTTACGACGTAAGTCAATAACAAGTGGCTCAGAAGAGGTGAGCTCCCTTTGATCCTGATCATCATCAGTTGGTTGCTTCTGGACTGGCAAGTGAATAGCCAGTGGCTTGGAGGACTGAGGACGAGAAATACGCCCTTTGACAGGTATGATAAGGGTGTCATTGGGCACTATTTCTTGCTCTTCTTCAGTGTCCAGAGACAGGACAACCTTTATGAATTCATCCTTGTATATACGAGTATCGTTGCAGTATGCTTCGACGCCTTTGAAAGGATAGAGATCAGCAACCTTCTTTTGCACCTCTCCATTGTCATCGACATATTTGAAACATTAATGGAGAGTCGAAGGGACAATGTTATGCTCGTGCAGAAATGGTCTTCCCAACAAAGCATTGTAAGAACAACCATGATTGTCAATGATGTAAAAGGTCACCTTTGTGCGAAGATTGCCTATTTGGAGTTTTAAGCGAATCTTGTCCAGAGGCTCACTCCTTCCCTGATTGAACCCAAGGATAGTGGTGATTGTACTGGAGAGACTATGCACTGGGATCTTCAATGCATCCAACATTGTCTTCGGCATGATACTGAGAGCAGACCCTGGATCTATCATAATACGATCGACTTTTATCGAGTCGACATATCATGTATAGTAGAGAGGACGGTCATGCCTGTTGTCTTCCATCAGCATGTCATCTTGTGTGAAAGTTATGTTTGGAATTAACTCCAACACACTATGACAATGGAGGCAAGAGACTGGCTCTGCTTTCGGCTTCTTCAGAAGGGCTAAACAGGTTTCAGCTTGCATGAGAGCCTCACTCAGAGTTTCCCGAGTCTCTTTAGAGAGGTGCAAGAGCTCGAAGATTGACAGCCGAGCCGGTGTATTGGCTAACTGAGCCAATATATCAAAGTTGTAAGACTTCTCAAGTCCGGAAGGAGATGACTTCTTCAAAGGTTTGTCAAAGCGGACTTGTTGTTTGCCTTTGTCGACTACCGTCGGCTTGGAAGGAGTAGACTCTACAACTGGTGAAGATACAGTAGAAATATCTTCAGTGGAAGCAGGCTGCACTAAAGCAGGCTCAGAAGAAGAAGCAGGATTCTCTTGAGCTTCGGGATAATCCTTTATATAGGCTCTCCCTGATCTGGTGCCTAACAAGATTTTCTCGTCAACTATGGGGTCAAAAGACACCATATTGTAAGTCTTTATCTTGCCCTTGGAGCGGTCTTTCTTCTTGGAGGAAGAAGGAAGTTCGAACTCTGAAGCAAGATCCGGATGAATCTACATAATCTCGCCGTTATCGAGAGACAAGGGGACGAGACCTTCACTTCGTGGAGGAGGGAGATTCTCGGTCTCAAGAGTAGCTTTGGGGATAGGAATGACACCGTGCTGTACCATCTGGGGCAGGAAGTCACCAAACTGAACTGAGACCATGTTTACGGTAACAGTCTTCTCGTCTTGCTGCAAAGTGACAACACCAGCGTTGACCAGCACTTGAATTTTTCCTTTGAGCACATAACATGCTCGAGTAGGATGCCCAATGAACCTGTGATAAATACAGTACTTAGGATGATCAGTCTTACCGACTTCATCGGGCTTCTTGGGATCTGGAATCTGGAGCCTATAACTTTTGATCAAGCAATCAAATATGCTCACAGTGTCATTCTCGTCAAAAGAGTACTCTACTTTCGGACGAGGTTCCCTTGGTGGAAGTGCTGAAGGAGTAAAGTGGACGTAGGGGGAGCTACGTTGACCGTCGGAGATTCTTTGTTCTTATTCGTCAAGTTGATGTTCAAAGTTTCTTTTCCTTTGCGGTTGTTCTGGCGATTGCCATCACTCGATATTTGATGTTCATCCCGGTCGGGGTTAGACATTTGTACCCCTAGTTGCTTGAATTTGTCGGCACTAACTTCAGCTGCTTTAGCATTGACAATGAAGGATGGCCAGTCTTGGAACTGAATAGACCCCATCCACATGCTGATGATAGGCAAAAGATTCGCCTTGTAGGTGTCTATGGTGACAGCGGTCGAAGTTTCAGGAGGCATTTTCAAAGCTTCTCAATGGAATCTTTCAATGAAACTCTCAGCAGTTTCATTGTGCCTTTGTTTGATTTTATTGAGGGCTGACATAGTCATGTCGTTGATCCTCTCATAGAATCGTTACAAGAAGATTTGTTTTAGGCCAGAGAAGGAGGTGATACAACCATCAGGCAAGCTTCTGTACCAATCGTATGCTACGCCGGCTAAACAGCCGACGAATACTCTGGTAAGAAGAGCGTTATTTGGTTGAAGTTGGATAGTCATAACCTCAAAGTGGTTAATAAACTGACTGGAAAAAGTGCTGCCATCAAACAACGAGATTGTTGGAATCTTGTACTTCGGAGGAAACGAGACTTCCTTTCATTCAACTGGATAGGGTTGCTTGATCCCCAACCTTTGCAAGTTGTCCTTTTCTTTGAAGGCCTCGAACTGAGTGCGTAGGAGCTTGACAGCTTCATTGGCATCTTCCACTGATATAGAAGGAGCAGGCTGAGTCACAGTGTTAGGGGGAGGAACAGCGTGATAAGCACTACCTCCAGCACCTGATTGACTGGGTGTAGGTTGGACCTGTACAGGAGGTACTGGAAGGGATGCTATCCCTAGTCCTGCATTGACAGGCACCGATGATGCTATAATTTTAAGATTTGTAGGAGGTACGGTCGGTGGTGCTGTATGCTGGGCCATAATGATGGAATGCATACTTGCGACCATCTCGGCCATGGTCTTCAGTTTGTCTTCTAGCGCAGCTATTCGTTGTTCTTGACTAGCTGAACTGGAAGCATCGAGATCTTCAGTGACAACATAAGCTGTCACTTCTCTAGGTACAGTGGAGGACACTGTCTGTTCCGAACTTTCGCTGTATGCATCGTTGTCGGAAAAAGAATAATCTTCTGAGTGAGAAAGAGGAAGATGACCGGAAGGATCTTGAAGATTCCTTTGACCGATTGTGTCTCGGCTTCTGGATCGGGTATGTTGGAATACTCCATCAGAAGATTCTTGGAGTAGATCCAAATACTGCTGGCTTGGTTTGCGAGGCTTCCCGTGCTTGTAGCACTTCCTACCCCCAGTGTCTCGGGAAGTCATGTTGACAGAAGCGTACAAAACTTCGTCTTCATCTTCTGACATAAGTTCAGAGTTTGTAAAGTTCAGACGATCGAAGACAGATCGTCTTGTTGTCTGACAACAACACTTAATGACCACTTTGTGATTGCAATGATGTTCAAGTGGTTGTACTGGGGATGTTGAAATATTGTCCCATTTTTGCTTGAGGTGTTCTCGGAGATCGGAAACAGCAATGGGACGAGCAGAAGTTCAAGGGATGTGTTCTTTGACAATATTCGGAACATGGTTCTGGTTCTTCAAATGTTTTGTCCCTTGAGTATATAGGGAAGTGCTCATTTCATTGGCATAGGTGTCCAAATTTTTGATCCTGGAAGTTTGCTTCTGATACTGATTGGTCTTCGGCATTGGCTGTTTGCGTTTTACCGAAGTTGGTCGATTGAGATAAGTTCTTAAATCAGCAAACTCACCCCCAGGGGTTTATGTCTGAGACACCAGCAATTTTCCCTGTCTTGAACGGGATATCTGAAGAGTTGGGAGATCTTGGAATTCTGCTACCGGAGTAGGCAGAATACCTCTCTGATCGGTACACTTCTCTTTGGCAAGGGGGAAGAAGAATCCTTATGAGAAAGGGTTCTTGTAATGACTGGTGCCGGAGCACGTTCAGATTGATCTTCTACGGTAAAAACCGAGGAAGACTGAGAAAAGACCAAAGAGGCTTTTCCTTTGTTTTGTGAAGAAGGGTTAGCTAAAGAGCGTTTCCCTCTGTTGTCTTCCAAGTCATAGAACAAAGAAGTTTGAGAAAAGACCAATGGGCCTTTTCCTTTATTCTGGGGAGGAGGAGGAATAGCCAAAAGAGTACCCCCAGTGGATTGTGCAGAAGCAACAGGGAGTTTGAAAGGAGGAGCAGAGCTTTTCCTCTTGTTGTGAGAAGATGAGAGATTAGCCAAAGGGCTGTCTCTCTTGGATTGTGCAGGCATAGCTTGCGCATGGGTTGATGGCGTACTGGAAGATTGCGCATGAGGAGTTCTGGCAGAATGTCTTCTGGCCTCAGTCAGAGTGGCTTGCGCAGCAGGAGTCATGTTGCCAGAGTGTTTGTGTTGTACTCTGGTTGCTGGAGTAGTGGATTGCGTAGGCAAAGTGGCAGCCAACTGCGCCAGAGGAACAGGAGTTTTGCACTTTGACAGAGCAACATATAAAGTATGTTGTGCACTGGCAAGGGGAGTAGCACACTGCGCATGAGTAGTAAAGACAGATTGTGCAACAGCAGAGACAACAGACTGTACAACAGTCTTAGCCGCAGAGACTTTAGACTGCGCAGCAGTCTTGGTGGTAGAATCAACAGATTGCACAGCAGTCTTGGGGACCCACACTGGGCGCACTTTGCTTGTGGCAGAAGTTGTTGTAGTACGAGGGGTGGTCCTGGAGTTGATCATGCCTTCGTAGGCCGTCTGGTTGACCTTCACAACCAGCGTCTTCTGCGTCATTCCGATAGACGCAATGTCACATTGAGTTGTCACTTCTCGTCGGAGGAGAAAGTCGTCCCCAGCAGAGTCGCCATTTTGTTTGCAAAAACAAAAGTTGATCTTTATTTCAACAAACTTTGTAAAGAAGATTTCATGAATTCTGGGAAAGTATAACTATAGAAATCCGATCTGAATGACGATCGCTTTATCCCTTGGATGATGTGAACTGTGAAGACGGTAGGCTCTGAAGATTGCAGCAGCACTTTGGCAAGAACTCCTGATCTCTGGTGATGATTCTGATCTCTGTGTGTATGTATGATCCCCTCTAGGAAGGACTTGAAACTCTATTTATAGAGTTCTGGAAATAACTAACTTTTAGTTATTCTGGACTGCGCAAGATGAATTGCGCTGCATTGGACCGCGCAGACATCAGACTGCGCTGGCAGTTATTTGATCGTGGGCCAACTGTATTGGACACATGGCATTATTTGATTGAAATGCGCATGATCGTGTACAGACGGTTACCACGTAATAAGTCATTGATGACATGAAGGCCACCTAAATTGTGCTGGCTTCGGATTGCGCCTGGACGGACCGCACTGGGATGGACTGCACTGCAGGCAGATTGCGCTGTATGTACAGCTGTCCTCGAACGCTGTGTTATACGATAAACGAACAGTTTCTTCGTTCTCCGTGTTGTCAGCTGTCAGAAGATCTAATTATCTGTCAGGTAATGATGACAAGGCCATGTCAGCATGCGCACTTGGATGAGTGTGCAGTTCAGCCTGCGTATTTGAATTATTGTGCAATCTGTCTTCTGCGCAGTTCATTTGAAAGATATATAATTTGCTTTTTATGACTTTGTTGATGGGTGCAACTTGATTTTTAGGACCTACAACTACAACCTTTCCAATGGATTGTCCAAGTCCATCTAGGTTGTAAACTATTTATATATTTCATAGGGAACTGATAATATGATCTTTCTGTGTGACACCACACACCATATTATTTACAATATAGAATATACACTTGCATATTAACACTTGTAACAAATACAATATGCAAACATTTGTCTATATGATTCTCATTCAAAATTTAAGAAAATAAAGTTAATACAAAAGTGATGCTTTTAGTATATAACCCTAACACACTCCATAGGAACGTGGCCATAAAATCGTGGGAACGTGCTTGCCATAACTAGCAGTGAGACCATAGGAATGTGTCTGCTATAACTTCGAGTCGATAGCCCGTAGCATAACTTTTGCTCAATTCCATTGTGAGGTCATATGACCAACTCATTAAGGAGAAACATCTAGGCAGCAAGTGACATTTTCTATGTTCTACACAATCTGACTCAGAGCAAGATTATTCCCTTTAACTATGTGGGTTCGCCTCTTTCATTACAATACCTGCTCGGTGCAATTGAAAACATTCATTTATTAACTGTGAAGGCAAAGCTGAGGCAAGTTCATCGAAGCCACCCACCTTAACGAGGATTTGTCTCGATCGAGCGGTACTTCCTGAGTATGTACTCATCAACTCTATCACTTATTACTCAACTTGAACTCATCTGGCATACTTTTAAAATCTCTCTAGCATACTTCCTATATATTTTATCCATCAGAGTCACGCTCTGCGCCTTAGTCAACTTCATTGAACAACTAGGTTATTCTTAGACAACTGAACAATTTCGCAACACAATTCTTCAAATCATGTCTCTATCCATAATGCGCTTTGCGCTGCTACATCTCAAAACACGGGATAACTTATACTAGTCGCACACACAAGCACTTAACACTAGGGCAAAGCCACCCGAGCGATATCTTTCATCATTCTGAAACACATAACCAAGTCGATCACTCAAAATCTTCTAGTCGAAACCTAGTGTTACCCCTTAACCCATCTCAATAATCCTCAAAACTTTAAGTTATAATCCTAACAAATCTTTGAAACATGACTACATTAATGCTTCACTCAAAATCACACGTACCGATACTCAATTCTCGCTAACAAATTTCACTATTCTGAAGTAATCATTCGTATCTTCTACGTTCCATCTTTTGAAATTTTCCAACCCTTTTGAACAACCAATCATACTGTAAATCTCGTTTATCATGCACAACTCGATTATACTCTTCCGACTACCATCTTAATCCCATAATGACGTTTGAATCCGTCCAAGTAAACTTCGCTTACATTCAATCCTCGAAACACATTTTATTTCATCGACACAAGAATTCATCTTCAACCGCTAACTTTCTTCTATACTCAAAATCCGATCCAACAAATTTGATTTCTTCGATCAACATATGATTACTCATCCGATCAATCCTTCCTCTATATTTCCCCGAGCATACGATTTTATAAATTTTTCTTATCACATTCTGATCCTTTCTTCAGTCTTATTTGAATTCAGCATACCACTTAAGTTGGATCCTGCACATATTTAAGGTGTCCCCGAAATATATGTATTTTAGCCAAGTCTCATGATAAAAAAATCTGATCACACATAATTGAATCTTATCAACAAAACATCAATATCCAATTTCATCATTCAATCTAATCATATCGATCATTTAAAACACCCTAAGAACATTCGTCCAACTTTTCAAGTCTCAATTCTATAACTAGCTATCCCCAGCTCTAAAATCTATTCATGCGACTCTCACTAGGGTCGATCGCATAATTCTCTCTCTCTGCACAGGGACGTCTGTGCAACCGCTGGGCTATCTTCACTAGGCTAAAGTCAAAGTCATACTTTTCTCACTACAAAAATTTGTCAGATTAGCGACGTTCCAAAATGTCGCTAATCTCGGCCAAAACGTCGCTAACTTAAATTAGCGACGTTTTCAGCGACGTTTTGGAAACGACAGAAAAAAAAACGTGTCGCTAATCGAAAAAATATCGCAAAACGTCGCTATGGCGACGTTAGTTAGCGACGCTAATAACGTCGCTAAATAGCGACGTTATTTGCGACGTTTTCTTGTGGTCGCCGATTAGCGACACATTAGCGACGTTTTTGCAACAATGTGGTGGCATCAGATTGTTTGCCACGTCAACAATTTAGCGACGTTGCTAGCGACCTTTATATACGTCGCTAACAGTTAGCGACAAATAAAAATGTCGCTAAATTGAAAAAAATTAAAAAAAAGAATCCAGAATGCAAATGTACAATCCAAAATACAGAATCCAATCCAATCCAAAATACAGAATTTAATCCCTGGTTTCGCCGACCCCTTCGGTGGAACACCCAACACCGGCACGCACAATACAATCCAGAATCGACCAAAAATAATTGGTCGTCTCCTCAAGCCTCTCGGAACATCATAATATGCATCACACATCACACAAACCAATACATATCACAATAATTGGTCGTCTCCCCTCCCCACAGCCCCCCCCTCCTCACCCCCACCCCGAACCCTAACCCTCCCCTCCCTCCTGCTCTCCTCCCCCAGCCGCCCCCACCCCCACTTGCCGCCCTCACCCCCCCTCCGCCCCCACCCCCCCTACTCCCCTCCCCCAGCCGCCCTCACCCCCCCATACACACCCACCCCTAACCCGAACCCTAACCCTAGCTCCCATCCCTCCAGCCCCCCTCCTCACCCCTAGACGCCCTCAAACCCCCTGCCCCACCCCCCCCCAGCCACCCACCACTCACCCCCCAACCACCCGCATCCCCCTGCCCCTCCCTCCGAAACCACCCGCACCCCCCCAACCACTAACAACCAAAATAGAGAGAGAGATGGGGAAAAGTCACATACCGGAGGGGGAGGAGAGTCGCCGGAGAGAGTGAGAGTCGCCGGAGAGAGTAAGAGCGCCAGAAGGGGGAGAGCACCAGAGGGGGGAAGAGAGAGTGAGAGAGTAAAATGGGGGGAAATGAATCATTGGAGGGAATTTAATTAGAATTTAGCGACGGTCATCCTAACGTCGCTAAATTAGTCGCTATTAGCGACGTCATAGCAACGTTTTGCGACGACTAGCTCATGTAACTAATATACGTCGTTGTCACGTCGTTATTTTTGTCGCTAGTAGCGACTATTAGCGACGTTTATATTAAACGTCACTAATGTGCATAATTTAGCGACTTTATACTTACGTCGCTAAATTTACGTCGCTAATGGAGCAGATTTTAGTAGTGTCTGCAACCAATATCACAATACTCGTCCCTAATTTCTAAGGTCAAACAGTTGTCGATACTACATAGTCTTCCAACCAAAGCTCGTATCACTCCGATTTCTAAACTTCGAGCATAGATTTCTTCTATCTGAATTCGCAACATTAAGTCCAAGGGGTCTGAGTCATTCAGCAAAGCCATCCTAGGGAAATTTCATTCACGATCATCTTTAGTTACCCTATAGTTCAACGATACAACTCATAACTCTCAAAACTGTATCTTCAATTCATTCAATAAACCTATCAATCCAAACTCATATACCTCGACTACAAAATCATAAGTCATAATCTACTAATCACAAGTCGTAATATATATTCCAAATCTCAAGTCATGATATCTCAATCAAAATTTTATTGACCATAACTTTCCTCAATTGATATCTTACTAATCCTCAGTCTCGTGTATCTATCTCATTGCAACATTACAAGATTGTCTACTATAAGTTCCCCGAGTCATAACAATCCTTGATCTTCCGATCCATCAACATTTGTATTTTGTATAGTCGTCCTAACATTCATTCATGTATACTTCAAGTTTACTTAATCAAGTCATCCAAATATTTGTTACTATCAATCAGTCCATTAATTTTCCAAAATTATAGAGTCCGTACAACGATAACATTCGACGCGAACATCATTCCTCAAATTAGAGTACCACCGACTTATCGCACATCGATCTTTGATACATCTCAATACCATCGATAATATACATAACCTGACGATCTTCCATTGCAACGAACTCTGAGTCGTACAACCAATGCTATCACCCGAACTGGATATATGATCAGCTCTTACAAGTTCATGATCAATTTTGTTATAGATATCTTCCGAACTAGTTACCTCGCCAATTCGTTTAAACCTAAAATCAGGTTTGTTATCGTCTATCTTAGTCATCGCACAACATAATTCTTGCAATCATATTGTTCTATAATAACTCAAGTCATCGAGCAATTTCTCTTAGATCCTTCAAATAATTTTCATGCACGTTAACTTCCAATCGTGCTATCTTTTCTTAGTCAAATTCAAAACCAAACTCCATTCACTTCCACATTATCATTTCGTATTTGATCCCTATCGATTCCTTAACCGAGTCATCTATTTCGTTGCATGTTAATATTTCTTTCATTGAATCTACCTAGTCTATCATTTCGCATTCAACGAAATTCTAATCTGATGTGCGTCATTCTCATTCATTCGAATAAAATTGTTTTAAAACTTTTAAGATCACGACTAAACTCAATGACACTCAATCTAAGGCTTTACATAATTGTGTTGCTTGTGATAGACCCATTGGCACCCCGATCCTCAATCGATCGAATATCCCCAAGCTATCCTATACACCACTCAGGGATGAAGTCACTCAACAAATCCTCGAAACCAATTTCGAATTACAATCTCAACCAATCATTTGTATATCCCATTTATCCAGTCCTCAAGATCCAAGTACAATATATCTATATCGCAACGACGATAATATCGTTCGATGGTATTTCTATCAATGGTCATCAAACATTCCATGAATCAAGTCCAACATATTCTCATCGGAAAATATTTTGATCCCTATACACATTTCGCTATCATCGACGCAAGCATAGATGTGGATTGCCGAGCTCAACTCTGCCAACCGTGCCTGACATGAAATAATCTTTGTTTAACCAAAGTTCCCTCATGAGATTTTACAAAATATATAGACTTATTCTATAGAACATCCCAGGGAATATCAAGAGAGAGCTTACCAACAACATCGAGAATAAAGACAACATCAGAGTTAAAAAATTAAATCAAAGTGTGAGGACGTAAACTCGTGCTCTGATACCACTATGTTATGCCCTGGTTCGGCAGAATCAATCGTCCTCGTTTGAGCGTGATGATGTACGATCCTAGGTTGCGTCCGCATAACACAATACCATAACGGTCGATTACAACAGCTTGGTGACGGGGTCGTCGCACAGAAGTCCAAGCAAAGAACTTGAATAACATAAGATATATAGGAAACAAAGCCTTCTTATTGATACTTTCAACAAAATTACAAAGACACGAGGCTAATATTACAATCACTAAGCTAAAAATCTCTCTGAATACAATCACTCACCTCTCTCTCATCAATCAATACAAAAGTTCAAGGCTTGCCACTTGTGGATGCTTCAAAAGGCGATGTTCATACATTATATCCCGTATATGTGAAGTCTTCAATACGACCGCATGCCTCAAAATGCTAAGGAACTCCATGCCTCAGAGCGTCCAAGCGAGCTCCGCACCGAGTGTATTGATACCTGGACCAGCACATGAAAATTGGTGGGATGTTAGTACACAACCGTACTAGTTAGTGAGCCTTTGGCCCACCTAATCGAGCAAGTTGATACATGGACTAGCAAACCATGCACACATTTTTTTAACTCATTCGTGTCGTGCTTACTCATTCTTGTGACTCAATCGACACCGTGCATGCGGATTGCCGCTTAGCACACTAACTCATATATATAAAAGATCATTGCAATTTAAGTCTTCTTGGACATAGCTAGGAGAAACGGTGGGTCGATCAATGCAGGTAGGAAGCCCCACAAAAAGCCCCCGATTTCCTTGTCGCCTACCTAGCATCAACTATAACGTGTTTTCTCCTTCGGTCAGGTTGTCGTTCGCCCTTGTCACAAGTTGTCCATGACCATGCACCTATGAGAATATCTAGACTCACGTAAATGTATGGCCTAATTTCTAGTATGACTCAAATTCTTTGCAAATCGTGCTTATAAATTATACTTGCCACACTTTGTTAGAGACTCCAAACGAGGGAACCCCCCCC
>JANAVB010003400.1:30062410-30142410 GCA_029216955.1 Iris pallida | reverse complement strand
GTTCAATTTTGTAAACGTGGATAAATATATTACATAATTAATTATTTATTTTCAGAAACTATACCTTACTGTATTTGAATTTTTAGACGGTATATAAATGCTGTAAAAAATCTAGGAAAATTTTTATTTAAATATTATTTTAATTTATATAATTTAATATAATTTTTTGAGGATTTCATTTGTAAATTTCATTTTATAAAAATAGGAAAACATAACTCATTTTCAAAGTACTTATGTTTACTAATTTTTAATAAATATCTATATTATATTATAACTTCCAGAAAAATTAGTATAAATTTCTATAATTAACAAGGATCATTTTGGTACTTTATGATATATATATTGGAGCTTTTTGCCTATCTTAATAATTGTTGGAACACAGTGTACAGTCTGATTTATTAATTAAATAATTATGTCTTGTGAAGTTATGTGTGATTTTGGGATATTTTAGTATTGGAACCTTACCTACCTTAGTATAGAGACCCTAAAAGTTGGTTTAGGTATTGTGTCACCCCACATTGGTCTCATATATTAAAGTCATAATTTGGCTAGGTGTCCAGGTAGAAAGTCGTGTCACACCACCAGTGTCCTAGTATTGAGCTTAGTATAAAAACTAAAATTGTATATCCTTTTTGACAGTGACAGGACACCGAACATCTATAGATTCGTATTCATATCCTTGCTTTGCACGAGGCAAGTACCCCTACAAGCTTTATTTACTGCATATGATAAAACTGTGAATGAATCATATTAAAATACTGTTTCTTGAACTACAAGTCATATCTTCGCATGCTTTATACTGTTCTCAATACCTACCATTCTTTATACTGCTCTCAGTATCACTCACATGTTGTAATAGGGTTATAGGAAAACTGCTAGCTAAGTACGTGATCATGCCCTCTTCTACCGAATCCAAACAAGGTCGCATTCTATATGCAAACATTATCGTAGGCACTTATCCAGCTGTATTTGTGCGTATGTACATCATCGCCTTTTTACTTGTACGAAAGTACATTTTATTTACATGTGCTACAGTATATTGTACCCCAATTGATGATTACGTACATGCTCCAGTTTTAAACGTTATATATACATATGTCGCCATGACAAATGTATCCTTGACATGATAGATTGTGATATGCCATGATTCCTATTAATACATCTCTTTTTCATTCCATGCTCAGTTTATTTTGTTGTAGAACCAGTACTTGCTCCCGTCCTGACAGGATAACGTTGTAGGTATACTTACCGAGGAGGTGTTGCTATGTGATTCCTATTATGGGGTCACCATTGAGGAACATGATTTAGCCCACGAGGATGTACCTACGGGAAAACTCGTCTAGTTTATTATTTTAGTTGCTCTGAACTTTGAGAGCAGGACTGTTAGACTATGTATTTTGATACTGGATCTGTATCCAGTTTTACATTTTGGCTATGTATTTTGAACATATTCGTATGTTAGATTTTGTGTTTGTGATGATTTCTTTATTATGACAAATAGAACTGTTAGCACACTTTGATTTTTACTGTTTACTTTTAAAAGAATAGCTTACTACGCTATAACTCAAGCGTAGGCTGGACATGACTCGGCCCGGCCAACAATTTGGGCAGCGGGTCGTCACAACTACATGTCTTAGCGCATCTAAGCGAGCTACGTGCCGAGCGTGTTGATACCTGGACCTGCACATAAAAACTGGTGGAGTGTCAGTACACAACCATACTGGTTAGTGAGCCTTTCGCCCACCCATACAAAACCAATACGCTATTTTAGTCAGTGCATCTTATTTTTTTGTGATCTTTCTAATCTTGCCTTAGGATTAGTTTCAATACAGACTCCTGGCCTACTCATGTTGCAACCAACGTGATTGTGCTCCAAATCCTTATGGTCGTACTACAAAACCCATTCGTGTAACATCGTAGCCGTGCCTCGCATAAACATGAATCATACTCTTTTACTTGCAGATTCAAACGACTCAAATAGGAACTCATAAACTTGTGTCAATAACTCAAACATCCGACACCACATCTCGTACCGAAGCACGTATCTCTGCTATAACCAACTCTTAGGCTCAATAAATATTGCGTTGTAAACCATGTACATTTTTTGACTCATGTGTGCCGTGATTACACATTCTTGTGACTCTACCGACTCCGTACATGCGGATTGTCGCCCATCATACCGACTCATCTATATGAAAGGTCACTCACAATTCAAGCCATCTTGGATATAGCTAGGAGAGGTGGTGGGTCGATCAATACAGGAAGTGAACCCCACTGAAAGCCCCTAAATTCCTTATTGCCTCCCCAGTATCAACTATACAGTGTTTCCTTCTAGGCTGGATCGGTCCTATGGCCCCAGCTTGTCGCCCGAAAAAACATCGCTATTGTGCACAAGTTGTCTATGACCATGCACCTATAATAACATCTAGACTCACATAAATGAATGGCCTAATTTGTGGTACAACTCAAACCCTTTTGCAAATCGTGTTCATAAACTACACTTTTTATAATTCATTGGAGACTCCCAAACGAGGGACCGCTTCGGCAATAAACGGTCATGTGAACTTTCTATTATCTTTTGAAACCATTGCATAGCCTTCCTGCTAAACTCGATCCAACTGTGTTCTGTGTCGTGCCTCCAACCAACTATACTCTATGTGACGAGCCTTCTCTCTGATGGAACTGAGGATTCCCAGGACCCCTAGTTTGGTGTACATATTGATCGATAAAAGTTTAACAGATCTAAGACGTGTTATAACCCTTCACAATGGAACTAGGGTTCATAAATTATACCTGTGACGGGAAGAAGAAGACACTTTCTAACAACCTTGAGCAGTCAAGACCCTAAGATCTTCTACACGTTATCCTTCCTCGGGTTGGACGTCGTGTGGGCGATGATCTTCCAACCATTTCGTTTTCTTGGTAGCCCTCCCTTTCTTCCTTTCGTGAATCACAAATTTAGAGAAAGCTTCTTATTTTTTGATCAGATTATGACGGCCAGAGAATAGAGGATATATATAAGGCTACAATAGGGACCATGAGAAGAAATTAGGATTAGGTCTCCTAACGGATCTGGGTATCCCGTGTTCAGCTCGAACACACAACCCAGGCCCATTAACAATAGCTCGGTCCACTAAAGAGCTATTATTGCACTACCTTCCTAATCCCAAATTATGATTGTGGGCTCCTTTTATTATATGTTCGTTTGGCTCTCTATGTTAAGATATCGAATGTCCGTCGATCAAATTAAGTTACTGACAACTAAATTGATCGACATCTTTTATCCTTAAGTAGTACCACTCAACTTTATTTGTCATGTCGGATATAACCCACCTGCAAGGTTTACATGACATCTTTATGAGCTTCTTAAGGGGATATCAACCTGACGTATCGGGACATGGATTCCTTTTATAATCAATAGCCCGTCATACATACAATGTTATTACCCAATTCATGTGGTTGTTGACCCATAATGAATCTTACTCTTTTATGAGTCAGAGTAATAATACATGCTGGTTATTATATTCGGATTAAGAGCACAAGCAACCATAATAACATAGTTATTTGTTCTCTTATGTAGTAAGTACAAAGAGAACAACCTCAAGTGGTCATGTTCAATACACAGAAAGTATACTAGTGTGAACTATTTATATATTCCATAGGAAAATGATAATATGATCTTCTGTGTGACACCACACACCATATTATCTACAATATAGACTATCAAACCCTTGCAACAAATACAATATGCAAATATTTGCCCATAAAATTCTCATTCAAAATTTAAGATAAAAGTTAATACAAAAGTAATGCTTTTAGTATATAACTCTAACAATCTTCCACTTATACTCAACGCATTGCTTTTCAGTATACTGTTACAAATCTCCTACTTATACTTAAAGCCATGCTGCTACACATCTAAATCCCATTCCCTTAACATGACTATCAAAGCCTTAGCTGGTAAGCTCTTTGTAAAGGGATCAGCTAGGCTGTCGGCTGATGTTATCTTGATCATAACAATTTTTTCTTTCTTTACAAAATCTTGTATCAGGGGGTACTTATGCTCAATGTGTTTACCTGTCTTATGGTCTCGTGGTTCCTTCGGGTTTGCAACTATACCACTATTATCACAATAAAGTATAATAGCCTTAGGCAAATTAGGTACCACATCCAAGTCCAACAGGAAGTTTCTGAGCCAAACCGCTTCTTTGGCTGCCTCAGAGGTTGCCACATACTCGGCTTCCACGGTGGAATCAGCAATATATTTTTGCATGATACTCCTCTATACAAAGGCTCCACCTTCCAAAGTAAATACATAACCTGAGGTAGATTTTCTGGAATCCCTATCTGACTGAAAATCTGAGTCTGTATACCCCAAAGGAATTAAACTATCTGCCTGGTAAACTAGCATATACTCTTTAGTCCATTTCAGGTACTTCAAAATATGCTTTACGCCAGTCCAGTGCTCTTGACCTGGGTTGACTGATATTTACTGACCATGCCAACGGCAAAGCAGATGTCTGATCTCGTACATAACATTGTATACATTAAGCTTCCTACTGCTGAAGCATAAGGAACTACTTTCATGTTCTCTATCTCTTTAGGTGTCCTCGAACACTGCTCCTTTGATAGAGCAATCCCATGCCCAAAAGGTAAGAAACCTTTCTTAGAATTTTGCATGCTAAAACGAGTTAGTACAGTATCAATATAGGAAACTTAGGACAAGCCCAACATCCTTTTCTTGCAATCTCGTAGAACTTTGATCCCAAGGATGTGACCTACTTCGTCCAAGTCCTTCATATCAAATTGTTTGGATAACCATACATTTACATCAGATATCACCTTCACATTGTTTCCAATGAGCAAGATGTCATCTACGTAAAGTACTAGGAATAACACCATGTTTCCGTCATGCTTTCTGTATACACATGATTCATCCTGACATTGATCAAATCTATAGGATTTTATCACCTGATCAAAACATATGTTCCAAGATCTGGAAGCTTGCTTAGTCCATAAATGGACTTCTTGAGCATACAAACAAGATGATCTTGGCCCTTTTCAATGAATCCGTCTGGTTGCTTTATATATATGTCTTCCTCAAGACTTCTTTTAAGAAAAGTTGTCTTGACATCTATTTGCCAAATCTTATAATCGAGATGAGCTACAATAGATAGAAGAATCCAAATAGACTTAAGCATGGCTACTGGTGAAAAGGTTTCTTCATAATCGATACCCTCACTTTGAGTTCAACCTTTTGAAACAAGTCGAGCTTTAAAGATTTCAAACCTTATCGTCTGATCCTCTTTTTCTCTTATAGACCCACTTGCATCCAATGGTTTTTTCCACCAACAGGTGGTTCTACAAGCTCCCAGACCTGATTGGAATTCATAGATTCTATTTCAGATATCATTACTTTTTGACAAGACTCTGCATCTATATCTTGGAGTGCTTCGTTGTAGATACAGGGATTATAATCTTGTTCCACAGGGACGAAGTCTGACGACTCTTCCAAGAACATGTACCTATCAGGTTGTATCATAACCCTCCTACTATGACGAGACATTATCGGTTGTGCTGTAACATTTATGACACGTTGTGCATTTACTTGTGGTTCATCCACTTGTACTGTTGGTACTGAAATACTTGGTGTCTCACCTCTCAGTTCTTTTAGAACAACTCTACTTATGGGTTTATGGTTCATCACATAGTCTTCCTCTAAGAATCAGGCATTGGTGCTAACAATGACCTTATGATCCTTAGGACTATAAAATAACCTCCTTTCATTCCTCTTGGATAGCCTTCAAACAAGCGTACTTCTGTACGAGATTCCAACTTATCTGCTTTCCCATTCAGCACATGTACTAGACTACGCCAGATTTGAACATGATTTAGACTAGGCTTACGCCCAATCCACGGCTCTGTGGGAGTAACAGGTACTGACTTTGAAGGAACCATGTTCAAAATATAAGCTGAAGTCTCTAAGACATACCCCCAAAACGAATCTGGTAAATCTGAATAACTAATCATTGATCTAACCATCACCATAAGAGTTTTATTCCTTCTTTCGGCTACACCATTCTGCTGGGGCATTCCAGGTGCAGTCAATTGGGATGTAATTCCAGCCCCTAATAAATAATCCTAAACTCTCCAAAAAGGTACTCGCCACCAAGATCTGAACGTAATGACTTAATACATTTTTTATGACATTTCTCCGTTTCAGCCTAGTACTCTTTGAATTTCTCAAAACATTCAGATTTACGGCGCATCAAATAAATGTATCCATACCTTGAATAATCGTCAATAAATGTGACAAAATATTCAAAGCCGCCTCTAGCATGGATAGTCATGGGTCCACACAAATCATAATAAACCAATTCCAACACATCTTTGGCCCTATACCCCTTCACCGTAAAAAGCCTTTTTGGTCATTTTACCTTCCAAGCAGGATTAACAGACTGGTAGTGTTTCAACTTCCAATGGACTCAAAGGTCCATCTTCAATCAGTCTTTGAATTCTTCTTAGGTTAATATGCCCCAATCGTAAGTGCCAAAGATATGTTTGGTTCATATAAGAAGGTTCTTTTCTCTTATTTAAGTTAGATGACATATTATTCATTTCCATAAGTTGTATTGTGGGTAAAATAGGATTAATGACATATAGATTATCAACTAATATACCAGAACAGATAAAATGTTTATTCTTTCTAATAACAATATTGTCATTAAAATAAACCGAATATCCATCCTTAACTAACATAGAAATAGAAACTAAATTCCTTCTAAGTGAAGGTGCATAAAGACAATCTCATAATGTCAAAGACTTATTTCTACCAAAAGATAAAGTAACATCTCCTATTGCAATGACCACTACTTTTGTAGTGTCCCCCATTAACAAGCATATCTCTCCATCACTGAGTCGCCTGGATTCCTGGAACCCCTGCAATGTATTGCAAAAATAATTAGTGGCTCTTGTATCTACACACCAGGTGCCGGTAGATAACATCGCTAAATATGTTTCAACTACTACTAAATAAGATATACCTTCTTTGTTCCCTTGTTTAAGAAATGGACAGTCACTCTTCCAATGTCGTGACCCTTTGCACTTGAAACATTTACCTTTCGACTTTTTCATAGCGTCTTGAGGTCCCATACCCTTCTTTGCTAAGTTTGCTTGTTTCTGAATGTTATTTTTCTTCTTACTGCCTTTTCGCTTAGAAGTAGAAGCTTTTTCAGAAACATAAATATGACCACTCTGCCTAAAGAGAGCTTCAGTATCATGTAGCTCTTTCGCAAGTTCTGCCAAACTATACAACCTTTTATTTATGTTGTAATTAAGGCAAAAATTGTCAAAACTTTTAGGCAGAGTCCCGAGAATGTTATCGACCTGGGATTCTCCATCGATTTCAGCTCCAAGGATCTCCATCTCGTTCAAATGACCCATCATCTTGAGAACATGATCCCTTACTGGCGTACCTTCAGCCATTTTTGTATTCATCAAACATTTCATAGCAAACTGCGTAGCTGCTCTACTCTGATGTCCGAAGAGTTCCTTGAGGTTATACATCTAAGATGTGGCCATGGCATAATGCTGATGTTGCAGTACATTTGACATAGATGCCAGAATGTAACACGCGTCATCTCATCTGCCTTTATCTACTTCTTATAAGCCTTTTTGGCCTCTTCATCAGAATTAGCATCGTACTTAGGTGGGCATTCCTCATTGAGTACATATTTGTACTCTTCAGCAGTTAGGATAATGTCAAATTACGTTTCCAGTCAATATAATTAAGTCCAGTAAGTTTGTTTTCTTTAAGAATCACCATAAGTGGACTGAAAGAACCCTTTTTTGAAATACTGAGAATCACATAAATAAAAATTATGTAGGACAAAAACTTTTTGAATTAATTAAATATTGATTCCCTCAAAACAATAATAAGAAATTAACCAACACCTTGAACACCATAAATTTAGCATGCCACGATAGTGTGGACACATACAATTCAACTTTGTTCAAGTAAGTTTTTCCTATTAATTTTACTATCATGTCGACATAACTTTATAACAAATAAAATTAATCTGTTGGTCTTGCTCTGGTCTTACAAATAATAGCAGTGACTCCGATAGGAAGGATACCATTATTTGTATCTAAGTGTATACTATTACTTAATACTAAGTCCATTACCTTGTAATGAGTTCCTTCAGATGGAGAAGTGAACACATACTAGGTAACTTTCTATAATTACCCCTAAGGAAGTTTATACTGACTGGTGATCCATAATTATACTCATCCGATATGAAGGAAGGTACTAAAGCCAACATGCAAGTATAATTACATTACCTATAAACCAGTAATGGAGACCATAGGATTTATACTAAATAAATTCCCTCTCCCACTTAGTTATTTAACAATGAGGATTTTTCTACTAGTTGATATTATGTCCATGTTGTCCATTATTAATGCAGGCTTAGTTTTTTATAAAAAAAATATACACAAAATAATAAATATACATAATCAGAAAAAGCAAAATGACAATAAACAGAAGAAAAAATATTCAACTATTATGGTCATCTTTTCTGCTCCGTCCTCAACTATCTGAATCTAAAATCTGGCGCTGTGCAGACTTTTTTAGGTTTTGGCGTCGATTCCTTCATTGAAAATCATCTGTCTACCTCTGGACTGCTTAAAACCAGCATCGCGTCCGGCGTCAGGAATAGCCACCACCGCCATCATGATTGATCAAAAAATAATTAAAATTACATCAATCATATGCCTCACGAAGGAGTTCACACATAATCTAGATTGAAAGATTAAAATTATAAGCACGATCAACCTTCATGATTTTAACTACATCTACAACAACAACAATATCCACGACATGTTCGTGGCTTAAAACAACACAAACAAAACATACATTGGACCATAATAGTTGGAACTAACATGCCTATAAAATTGAGTTAAAACAGATCTACATCTACCGACTATTACACAACGCAAGTTTTATTGGACAACATGGATGTATCAATCAATACGCAGATCCAAGGTGGCTATGATACCAATTGATAGAACTAGGGATTCCTAGGACCCCTAGTTTGGTGTGTGTATTGATCAAAGAAAGTTTAACAGATCTAAGACGTGTTCTAACCCTTCATAACGGAACTAGGGTTCATGAATTATACCTGTTACGGGAAGAAAAAGACACTTTCCAGCAACCTCTAGCAGTCACGACCCCAAGATCTTCTGCACGTATTCCTTCCTCTGGTTGGACGTCGTGTGGACAACGATCTCCCAACCTTTTCTTCTCCGGGGCAGCCCTCCATTTCTCTCCTTACGTGAATCACGAATTTAGAGAAAGCTTCTTATTTTTTGATCAGATCATGACATCCAGAGAATAGAGAATATATATAAGGCTACGGCAGGGACCATGAGGAGAAATTAGGATTAGGTCTCCTAACGGATCTGGGTATCCCGTGTTCAGCCCGAACACACAACCCAGGCCAATTAATAATAGCTCGGTCCACTAAAGAACTATTGTTAAACTACGTTCCTAATCTCAAATTATGATTGTGGGCTTCTTTTATTATATGCTGGTTTGGCTCCCCATGTTATGATATCGAATGTCCATCAATCAAATTAAGTTACTGACAACTATATTGATCGACATCTTTTATCCTTAAGTAGTACCACTCAACTTTATTTGTCATGTTAGATATAATCCACCGGCAGGGTTCACATGACAATCCTTATAAGCTCCTTAAGGGGACATCATCAACCCGACGTATCGGGACATAGATTCCTTTTATAGTCAACAGCCCATCATACATACATTGTTATTACCTAATTAATAGAGGTTGTTGACCCATAATGAATCTTACTCTTTTATGAGTCAAAGTAATGCACACTGCATATACATGTTTGTTATTATATCTGGATTAAGAGCACAAGCATCCATAATAACAGAGGTGCTTGTTCTCTTATGTAGTTAGTACAAAGAGAACAACCTCAAGTGGTCATGTTCAATACACACAAAGTGTACTAGTATAAACCTATAGTCAGGATTCATCCGAATCTGATTGTATCCGAAGAATCCGTCCATGAAAGATATTCTTTCGAACCCACAGGTGTCGTCGATCATGACGTCCGTGATAGGGAGAGGAAATTCATCTTTTGGACATGCTTCATTAAGATCCCGAAATTTGATGCAGACTCGAACTTTTTCGGTTTTCTTTAGAACTGGGACGACATTGGCTACCTAATCAGGATGTTGCTCTTCTCGAATAAAGCCGCAAGCAATAAGCTTCTTGACTTCGTCATCGATTGCATCCATCATTTCTGGCTTCAAGTACCGTTGTTACTGTTTGACCGGTTTTGTATTAGGCAGGATGTTCAATTTGTGAGTAGCAACTTTGGGATCTAGTCCTGGCATGTCTTCATAGCTCCAGGCAAAGACGTCAATGTATTCTTGAATAAGAAGAATTAATTCTTGTTTATCTGCCTCTGGAGGTTCTTGTTGATGAATATTGGACGAGGTGACCCGCTCTCTCCTACATCAACTTGAACTAATTGATCTTTGGTAGGAGGTTCCCTTTGTTCGAATCGGAGTTCCCATTGGATATCCATTCGTTAAGCCCAAGGATCTGTTTCGGGATTTTCTTCAATATCCTCGTCATAGCCTTCTGGATGTTCGACGGAGACCATGTTAGAAGATACAGTCAATCGATGAACTTGACCGATGCTGGTGTCAGAATCCCATGATCTGGAATCAGAAGAGTTAGAGCGCTCTTCATTATCGGATTCAGAGCCTGCTGGGGATAATACTGGGGGTGAAGAATATCCGAGACCTCTTTTTGTCCTGCTGTAATACATCTCTGACTTTTCTTTCGGAACAGTTGTACGGATAGGAGTTCTTCTACCCTTACCGTAGTTGAGGCCATTCTTGAAGTCAAAACCTGTCTTTCGGATGATGTCTTTTGATTGTTGACTATAACGACAGAGTTGAAGATGGCCCGTGTCATTACTTTTGCTATCATCCGTATAGCTGAATTGTTGTTCCGATCCTTTACTTAAAAGTATTGGACTTTCGCCTTTCTTACGAGCAAGAATAATACGATATGAATCCTTTGGATGTTCAAATGAGACTTCTGTTTGAAGAGATTGTACAACTCCCATTGTAAATGACTGAAAGCTATCTAACATATCCAAATAGCACTTAGTATGATAAATGACATCAGTATACTGGAAAGTAGATGCTTTTTCATTAGTTTGTACATCTGTATTTACAGCAGGACCTTTAGCCTTAGCAGGCTTGGTCAGATTGATTACAAGAGGGGGAGAAGAAGAACGTGGAGGAGGATTGGCCTTGTTATGATGGAGGTCGATAACAAGCAGCTCAGAGGAGGTGAGCTCCCTTTTTCCTTGTTATGAGATAAATCAATAACAAGTGGCTCAGAATAGGTGAGCTGCCTTTTTTCCTTGTTACGACGTAAGTCAATAACAAGTGGCTCAGAAGAGGTGAGCTCCCTTTGATCCTGATCATCATCAGTTGGTTGCTTCTGGACTGGCAAGTGAATAGCCAGTGGCTTGGAGGACTGAGGACGAGAAATACGCCCTTTGACAGGTATGATAAGGGTGTCATTGGGCACTATTTCTTGCTCTTCTTCAGTGTCCAGAGACAGGACAACCTTTATGAATTCATCCTTGTATATACGAGTATCGTTGCAGTATGCTTCGACGCCTTTGAAAGGATAGAGATCAGCAACCTTCTTTTGCACCTCTCCATTGTCATCGACATATTTGAAACATTAATGGAGAGTCGAAGGGACAATGTTATGCTCGTGCAGAAATGGTCTTCCCAACAAAGCATTGTAAGAACAACCATGATTGTCAATGATGTAAAAGGTCACCTTTGTGCGAAGATTGCCTATTTGGAGTTTTAAGCGAATCTTGTCCAGAGGCTCACTCCTTCCCTGATTGAACCCAAGGATAGTGGTGATTGTACTGGAGAGACTATGCACTGGGATCTTCAATGCATCCAACATTGTCTTCGGCATGATACTGAGAGCAGACCCTGGATCTATCATAATACGATCGACTTTTATCGAGTCGACATATCCTGTATAGTAGAGAGGACGGTCATGCCTGTTGTCTTCCATCAGCATGTCATCTTGTGTGAAAGTTATGTTTGGAATTAACTCCAACACACTATGACAATGGAGGCAAGAGACTGGCTCTGCTTTCGGCTTCTTCAGAAGGGCTAAACAGGTTTCAGCTTGCATGAGAGCCTCACTCAGAGTTTCCCGAGTCTCTTTAGAGAGGTGCAAGAGCTCGAAGATTGACAGCCGAGCCGGTGTATTGGCTAACTGAGCCAATATATCAAAGTTGTAAGACTTTTCAAGTCCGGAAGGAGATGACTTCTTCAAAGGTTTGTCAAAGCGGACTTGTTGTTTGCCTTTGTCGACTACCGTCGGCTTGGAAGGAGTAGACTCTACAACTGGTGAAGATACAGTAGAAATATC
This sequence comes from Iris pallida, assembly GCA_029216955.1. Lineage (NCBI taxonomy): Eukaryota > Viridiplantae > Streptophyta > Magnoliopsida > Asparagales > Iridaceae > Iris > Iris pallida. The sequence goes on along the minus strand of JANAVB010003400.1, from coordinate 30,129,895 downwards.
TTCAGTGGAAGCAGGCTGCACTAAAGCAGGCTCAGAAGAAGAAGCAGGATTCTCTTGAGCTTCGGGATAATCCTTTATATAGGCTCTCCCTGATCTGGTGCCTAACAAGATTTTTTCGTCAACTATGGGGTCAAAAGACACCATATTGTAAGTCTTTATCTTGCCCTTGGAGCGGTCTTTCTTCTTGGAGGAAGAGGGAAGTTCGAACTCTGAAGCAAGATTCGGATGAATCTACATAATCTCGCCGTTATCGAGAGACAAGGGGACGAGACCTTCACTTCGTGGAGGAGGGAGATTCTCGGTCTCAAGAGTAGCTTTGGGGATAGGAATGACACCGTACTGTACCATCTGGGGCAGGAAGTCACCAAACTGAACTGAGACCATGTTTACGGTAACAGTCTTCTCGTCTTGCTGCAAAGTGACAACACCAGCGTTGACCAGCTCTTGAATTTTTCCTTTGAGCACATAACATGCTCGAGTAGGATGCCCAATGAACCTGTGACAAACACAGTACTTAGGATGATCAGTCTTACCGACTTCATCGGGCTTCTTGGGATCTGGAATCTGGAGCCTATTGCTTTTGATCAAGCAATCAAATATGCTCACAGTGTCATTCTCGTCAAAAGAGTACTCTACTTTCGGACGAGGTTCCCTTGGTGGAAGTGCTGAAGGAGTAAAGTGGACGTAGGGGGAGCTACGTTGACCGTCGGAGATTCTTTGTTCTTATTCGTCAAGTTGATGTTCAAAGTTTCTTTTCCTTTGCGGTTGTTCTGGCGATTGCCACCACTCGATATTTGATGTTCATCCCGGTCGGGGTTAGACATTTGTACCCCTAGTTGCTTGAATTTGTCGGCACTAACTTCAGCTGCTTTAGCATTGACAATGAAGGATGGCCAGTCTTGGAACTGAATAGACCCCATCCACATGCTGATGATAGGCAAAAGATTCGCCTTGTAGGTGTCTATGGTGACAGCGGTCGAAGTTTCAGGAGGCATTTTCAAAGCTTCCCGATGGAATCTTTTAATGAAACTCTCAGCAGTTTCATTGTGCCTTTGTTTGATTTTATTGAGGGCTGACATAGTCATGTCGTTGATCCTCTCATAGAATCGTTACAAGAAGATTTGTTTTAGGCCAGAGAAGGAGGTGATACAACCATCAGGCAAGCTTCTGTACCAATCGTATGCTACGCCGGCTAAACAGCCGACGAATACTCTGGTAAGAAGAGCGTTATTTGGTTGAAGTTGGATAGTCATAACCTCAAAGTGGTTAATAAACTGACTGGGAAAAGTGCTGCCATCAAACAACGAGATTGTTGGAATCTTGTACTTCGGAGGAAACGAGACTTCCTTTCATTCAACTGGATAGGGTTGCTTGATCCCCAACCTTTGCAAGTTGTCCTTTTCTTTGAAGGCCTCGAACTGAGTGCGTAGGAGCTTGACAGCTTCATTGGCATCTTCCACTGATATAGAAGGAGCAGGCTGAGTCACAGTGTTAGGGGGAGGAACAGCGTGATAAGCACTACCTCCAGCACCTGATTGACTGGGTGTAGGTTGGACCTGTACAGGAGGTACTGGAAGGGATGCTATCCCCAGTCCTGCATTGACAGGCACCGATGATGCTATAATTTTAGGATTTGTAGGAGGTACGGTCGGTGGTGCTGTATGCTGGGTCATAATGATGGAATGCATACTTGCGACCATCTCGGCCATGGTCTTCAGTTTGTCTTCTAGCGCAGCTATTCGTTGTTCTTGACTAGCTGAACTGGAAGCATCGAGATCTTCAGTGACAACATAAGCTGTCACTTCTCTAGGTACAGTAGAGGACACTGTCTGTTCCGAACTTTCGCTGTATGCATCGTTGTCGGAAAAAGAATAATCTTCTGAGTGAGAAAGAGGAAGATGACCGGAAGGATCTTGAAGATTCCTTTGACCGATTGTGTCTCGGCTTCTGGATCGGGTATGTTGGAATACTCCATCAGAAGATTCTTGGAGTAGATCCAAATACTGCTGGCTTGGTTTGCGAGGCTTTCCGTGCTTGTAGCACTTCCTACCCCTAGTGTCTCGGGAAGTCATGTTGACAGAAGCGTACAAAACTTCGTCTTCATCTTCTGACATAAGTTCAGAGTTTGTAAAGTTCAGACGATCGAAGACAGATCGTCTTGTTGTCTGACAACAACACTTAATGACCACTTTGTGATTGCAATGATGTTCAAGTGGTTGTACTGGGGATGTTGAAATATTGTCCCGTTTTTGCTTGAGGTGTTCTCGGAGATCGAAAACAGCAATGGGACGAGCAGAAGTTCAAGGGATGTGTTCTTTGACAATATTTGGAACATGGTTCTGGTTCTTCAAATGTTTTGTCCCTTGAGTATATAGGGAAGTGCTCATTTTATTGGCATAGGTGTCCAAATTTTTGATCCTGGAAGTTTGCTTCTGATACTGATTGGTCTTCGGCATTGGCTGTTTGCGTTTCACCGAAGTTGGTCGATTGAGATAAGTTCTTAAATCAGCAAACTCACCCCCAGGGGTTTATGTCTGAGACACCAGCAATTTTCCCTGTCTTGAACGGGATATCTGAAGAGTTGGGAGATCTTGGAATTCTGCTACCGGAGTAGGCAGAATACCTCTCTGATCGGTACACTTCTTTTGGCAAGGGGGAAGAAGAATCCTTATGAGAAAGGGTTCTTGTAATGACTGGTGCCGGAGCACGTTCAGATTGATCTTCTACGGTAAAAACCGAGGAAGACTGAGAAAAGACCAAAGAGGCTTTTCCTTTGTTTTGTGAAGAAGGGTTAGCTAAAGAGCGTTTCCCTCTGTTGTCTTCCAAGTCATAGAACAAAGAAGTTTGAGAAAAGACCAATGGGCCTTTTCCTTTATTCTGGGGAGGAGGAGGAATAGCCAAAAGAGTACCCCCAGTGGATTGTGCAGAAGCAACAGGGAGTTTGAAAGGAGGAGCAGAGCTTTTCCTCTTGTTGTGAGAAGATGAGAGATTAGCCAAAGGGCTGTCTCTCTTGGATTGTGCAGGCATAGCTTGCGCATGGGTTGATGGCGTACTGGAAGATTGCGCATGAGGAGTTCTGGCAGAATGTCTTCTGGCCTCAGTCAGAGTGGCTTGCGCAGCAGGAGTCATGTTGCCAGAGTGTTTGTGTTGTACTCTGGTTGCTGGAGTAGTGGATTGCGTAGGCAAAGTGGCAGCCAACTGCGCCAGAGGAACAGGAGTTTTGCACTTTGACAGAGCAGCATATAAAGTATGTTGTGCACTGGCAAGGGGAGTAGCACACTGCGCATGAGTAGTAAAGACAGATTGTGCAACAGCAGAGACAACAGACTGTACAACAGTCTTAGCCGCAGAGACTTTAGACTGCGCAGCAGTCTTGGTGGTAGAATCAACAGATTGCACAGCAGTCTTGGGGACCCACACTGGGCGCACTTTGCTTGTGGCAGAAGTTGTTGTAGTACGAGGGGTGGTCCTGGAGTTGATCATGCCTTCGTAGGCCGTCTGGTTGACCTTCACAACCAGCGTCTTCTGCGTCATTCCGATAGACGCAATGTCACATTGAGTTGTCACTTCTCGTCGGAGGAGAAAGTCGTCCCCAGCAGAGTCGCCATTTTGTTTGCAAAAACAAAAGTTGATCTTTATTTCAACAAACTTTGTAAAGAAGATTTCATGAATTCTGGGAAAGTATAACTATAGAAATCCGATCTGAATGACGATCGCTTTATCCCTTGGATGATGTGAACTGTGAAGACGGTAGGCTCTGAAGATTGCAGCAGCACTTTGGCAAGAACTCCTGATCTCTGGTGATGATTCTGATCTCTGTGTGTATGTATGATCCCCTCTAGGAAGGACTTGAAACTCTATTTATAGAGTTCTGGAAATAACTAACTTTTAGTTATTCTGGACTGCGCAAGATGAATTGCGCTGCATTGGACCGCGCAGACATCAGACTGCGCTGGCAGTTATTTGATCGTGGGCCAACTGTATTGGACACATGGCATTATTTGATTGAAATGCGCATGATCGTGTACAGACGGTTACCACGTAATAAGTCATTGATGACATGAAGGCCACCTGAATTGTGCTGGCTTCGGATTGCGCCTGGATGGACCGCACTGGGATGGACTGCAATGCAGGCAGATTGCGCTGTATGTACAGCTGTCCTCGAACGCTGTGTTATACGATAAACGAACAGTTTCTTCGTTCTCCGTGTTGTCAGCTGTCAGAAGATCTAATTATCTGTCAGGTAATGATGACAAGGCCATGTCAGCATGCGCACTTGGATGAGTGTGCAGTTCAGCCTGCGTATTTGAATTATTGTGCAATCTGTCTTCTGTGCAGTTCACTTGAAAGATATATAATTTGCTTTTTATGACTTTGTTGATGGGTACAACTTGATTTTTAGGACCTACAACTACAACCTTTCCAATGGATTGTCCAAGTCCATCTAGGTTGTAAACTATTTATATATTTCATAGGGAACTGATAATATGATCTTTCTGTGTGACACCACACACCATATTATTTACAATATAGAATATACACTTGCATATTAACACTTGTAACAAATACAATATGCAAACATTTGTCTATATGATTCTTATTCAAAATTTAAGAAAATAAAGTTAATACAAAAGTGATGCTTTTAGTATATAACCCTAACACACTCCATAGGAACGTGGCCATAAAATCGTGGGAACGTGCTTGCCATAACTAGCAGTGAGACCATAGGAATGTGTCTGCTATAACTTCGAGTCGATAGCCCGTACCATAACTTTTGCTCAATTCCATTGTGAGGTCATATGACCAACTCATTAAGGAGAAACATCTAGGCAGCAAGTGACATTTTCTATGTTCTACACAATCTGACTCAGAGCAAGATTATTCCCTTTAACTATGTGGGTTCGCCTCTTTCATTACAATACCTGCTCGGTGCAATTGAAAACATTCATTTATTAACTGTGAAGGCAAAGCTGAGGCAAGTTCATCGAAGCCACCCACCTTAACGAGGATTTGTCTCGATCGAGCGGTACTTCCTGAGTATGTACTCATCAACTCTATCACTTATTACTCAACTTGAACTCATCTGGCATACTTTTAAAATCTCTCTAGCATACTTCCTATATATTTTATCCATCAGAGTCACGCTCTGCGCCTTAGTCAACTTCATTGAACAACTAGGTTATTCTTAGACAACTGAACAATTTCGCAACACAATTCTTCAAATCATGTCTCTATCCATAATGCGCTTTGCGCTGCTACATCTCAAAACACGGGATAACTTATACTAGTCGCACACATAAGCACTTAACACTAGGGCAAAGCCACCCGAGTGATATCTTTCATCATTCTGAAACACATAACCAAGTCGATCACTCAAAATCTTCTAGTCGAAACCTAGTGTTACCCCTTAACCCATCTCAATAATCCTCAAAACTTTAAGTTATAATCCTAACAAATCTTTGAAACATGACTACATTAATGCTTCACTCAAAATCACACGTACCGATACTCAATTCTCGCTAACAAATTTCACTATTCTGAAGTAATCATTCGTATCTTCGACGTTCCATCTTTTGAAATTTTCCAACCCTTTTGAACAACCAATCATACTGTAAATCTCGTTTATCATGCACAACTCGATTATACTCTTCCGACTACCATCTTAATCCCATAATGACGTTTGAATCCGTCCAAGTAAACTTCGCTTACATTCAATCCTCGAAACACATTTTATTTCATCGACACAAGAATTCATCTTCAACCGCTAACTTTCTTCTATACTCAAAATCCGATCCAACAAATTTGATTTCTTCGATCAACATATGATTACTCATCCGATCAATCCTTCCTCTATATTTCCCCGAGCATACGATTTTATAAATTTTTCTTATCACATTCTGATCCTTTCTTCAGTCTTATTTGAATTCAGCATACCACTTAAGTTGGATCCTGCACATATTTAAGGTGTCCCCGAAATATATGTATTTTAGCCAAGTCTCATGATAAAAAAATCTGATCACACATAATTGAATCTTATCAACAAAACATCAATATCCAATTTCATCATTCAATCTAATCATATCGATCATTTAAAACACCCTAAGAACATTCGTCCAACTTTTCAAGTCTCAATTCTATAACTAGCTATCCCCAGCTCTAAAATCTATTCATGCGACTCTCACTAGGGTCGATCGCATAATTCTCTCTCTCTGCACAGGGACGTCTGTGCAACCGCTGGGCTATCTTCACTAGGCTAAAGTCAAAGTCATACTTTTCTCACTACAAAAATTTGTCAGATTAGCGACGTTCCAAAATGTCGCTAATCTCGGCCAAAACGTCGCTAACTTAAATTAGCGACGTTTTCAGCGACGTTTTGAAAACGACAGAAAAAAAAAACGTGTCGCTAATCGAAAAAATATCGCAAAACGTCGCTATGGCGACGTTAGTTAGCGACGCTAATAACGTCGCTAAATAGCGACGTTATTTGCGACGTTTTCTTGTGGTCGCCGATTAGCGACACATTAGCGACGTTTTTGCAACAATGTGGTGGCATCAGATTGTTTGCCACGTCAACAATTTAGCGACGTTGCTAGCGACCTTTATATACGTCGCTAACAGTTAGCGACAAATAAAAATGTCGCTAAATTGAAAAAAATTAAAAAAAAGAATCCAGAATGCAAATGTACAATCCAAAATACAGAATCCAATCCAATCCAAAATACAGAATTTAATCCCTGGTTTCGCCGACCCCTTCGGTGGAACACCCAACACCGGCACGCACAATACAATCCAGAATCGACCAAAAATAATTGGTCGTCTCCTCAAGCCTCTCGGAACATCATAATATGCATCACACATCACACAAACCAATACATATCACAATAATTGGTCGTCTCCCCTCCCCACAGCCCCCCCTCCTCACCCCCACCCCGAACCCTAACCCTCCCCTCCCTCCTGCTCTCCTCCCCCAGCCGCCCCCACCCCCACTTGCCGCCCTCACCCCCCCTCCGCCCCCACCCCCCCTGCTCCCCTCCCCCAGCAGCCCTCACCCCTCCATACACACCCACCCCTAACCCGAACCCTAACCCTAGCTCCCATCCCTCCAGCCCCCCTCCTCACCCCTAGACGCCCTCAAACCCCCTGCCCCACCCCCCCCAGCCACCCACCACTCACCCCCCAACCACCCGCATCCCCCTGCCCCTCCCTCCGAACCACCCGCACCCCCCCCAACCACTAACAACCAAAATAGAGAGAGAGATGGAGGAAAAGTCACATACCGGAGGGGGAGGAGAGTCGCCGGAGAGAGTGAGAGTCGCCGGAGAGAGTAAGAGCGCCAGAAGGGGGAGAGCACCAGAGGGGGGAAGAGAGAGTGAGAGAGTAAAATGGGGGGAAATGAATCATTGGAGGGAATTTAATTAGAATTTAGCGACGGTCATCCTAACGTCGCTAAATTAGTCGCTATTAGCGACGTCATAGCAACGTTTTGCGACGACTAGCTCATGTAACTAATATACGTCGTTGTCACGTCGCTATTTTTGTCGCTAGTAGCGACTATTAGCGACGTTTATATTAAACGTCACTAATGTGCATAATTTAGCGACTTTATACTTACGTCGCTAAATTTACGTCGCTAATGGAGCAGATTTTAGTAGTGTCTGCAACCAATATCACAATACTCGTCCCTAATTTCTAAGGTCAAACAGTTGTCGATACTACATAGTCTTCCAACCAAAGCTCGTATCACTCCGATTTCTAAACTTCGAGCATAGATTTCTTCTATCTGAATTCGCAACATTAAGTCCAAGGGGTCTGAGTCATTCAGCAAAGCCATCCTAGGGAAATTTCATTCACGATCATCTTTAGTTACCCTATAGTTCAACGATACAACTCATAACTCTCAAAACTGTATCTTCAATTCATTCAATAAACCTATCAATCCAAACTCATATACCTCGACTACAAAATCATAAGTCATAATCTACTAATCACAAGTCGTAATATATATTCCAAATCTCAAGTCATGATATCTCAATCAAAATTTTATTGACCATAACTTTCCTCAATTGATATCTTACTAATCCTCAGTCTCGTGTATCTATCTCATTGCAACATTACAAGATTGTCTACTATAAGTTCCCCGAGTCATAACAATCCTTGATCTTCCGATCCATCAACATTTGTATTTTGTATAGTCGTCCTAACATTCATTCATGTATACTTCAAGTTTACTTAATCAAGTCATCCAAATATTTGTTACTATCAATCAGTCCATTAATTTTCCAAAATTATAGAGTCCGTACAACGATAACATTCGACGCGAACATCATTCCTCAAATTAGAGTACCACCGACTTATCGCACATCGATCTTTGATACATCTCAATACCATCGATAATATACATAACCTGACGATCTTCCATTGCAACGAACTCTGAGTCGTACAACCAATGCTATCACCCGAACTGGATATATGATCAGCTCTTACAAGTTCATGATCAATTTTGTTATAGATATCTTCCGAACTAGTTACCTCGCCAATTCGTTTAAACCTAAAATCAGGTTTGTTATCGTCTATCTTAGTCATCGCACAACATAATTCTTGCAATCATATTGTTCTATAATAACTCAAGTCATCGAGCAATTTCTCTTAGATCCTTCAAATAATTTTCATGCACGTTAACTTCCAATCGTGCTATCTTTTCTTAGTCAAATTCAAAACCAAACTCCATTCACTTCCACATTATCATTTCGTATTTGATCCCTATCGATTCCTTAACCGAGTCATCTATTTCGTTGCATGTTAATATTTCTTTCATTGAATCTACCTAGTCTATCATTTCGCATTCAACGAAATTCTAATCTGATGTGCGTCATTCTCATTCATTCGAATAAAATTGTTTAAAACTTTTAAGATCACGACTAAACTCAATGACACTCAATCTAAGGCTTTACATAATTGTGTTGCTTGTGATAGACCCATTGGCACCCCGATCCTCAATCGATCGAATATCCCCAAGCTATCCTATACACCACTCAGGGATGAAGTCACTCAACAAATCCTCGAAACCAATTTCGAATTACAATCTCAACCAATCATTTGTATATCCCATTTATCCAGTCCTCAAGATCCAAGTACAATATATCTATATCGCAACGACGATAATATCGTTCGATGGTATTTCTATCAATGGTCATCAAACATTTCATGAATCAAGTCCAACATATTCTCATCGGAAAATATTTTGATCCCTATACACATTTCGCTATCATCGACGCAAGCATAGATGTGGATTGCCGAGCTCAACTCTGCCAACCGTGCCTGACATGAAATAATCTTTGTTTAACCAAAGTTCCCTCATGAGATTTTACAAAATATATAGACTTATTCTATAGAACATCCCAGGGAATATCAAGAGAGAGCTTACCAACAACATCGAGAATAAAGACAACATCAGAGTTAAAAAATTAAATCAAAGTGTGAGGACGTAAACTCGTGCTCTGATACCACTATGTTATGCCCTGGTTCGGCAGAATCAATCGTCCTCGTTTGAGCGTGATGATGTACGATCCTAGGTTGCGTCCGCATAACACAATACCATAACGGTCGATTACAACAGCTTGGTGACGGGGTCGTCGCACAGAAGTCCAAGCAAAGAACTTGAATAACATAAGATATATAGGAAACAAAGCCTTCTTATTGATACTTTCAACAAAATTACAAAGACACGAGGCTAATATTACAATCACTAGGCTAAAAATCTCTCTGAATACAATCACTCACCTCTCTCTCATCAATCAATACAAAAGTTCAAGGCTTGCCACTTGTGGATGCTTCAAAAGGCGATGTTCATACATTATATCCCGTATATGTGAAGTCTTCAATACGACCGCATGCCTCAAAATGCTAAGGAACTCCATGCCTCAGAGCGTCCAAGCGAGCTCCGCACCGAGTGTATTGATACCTGGACCAGCACATGAAAATTGGTGGGATGTTAGTACACAACCGTACTAGTTAGTGAGCCTTTGGCCCACCTAATCGAGCAAGTTGATACATGGACTAGCAAACCATGCACACATTTTTTTAACTCATTCGTGTCGTGCTTACTCATTCTTGTGACTCAATCGACACCGTGCATGCGGATTGCCGCTTAGCACACTAACTCATATATATAAAAGATCATTGCAATTTAAGTCTTCTTGGACATAGCTAGGAGAAACGGTGGGTCGATCAATGCAGGTAGGAAGCCCCACAAAAAGCCCCCGATTTCCTTGTCGCCTACCTAGCATCAACTATAACGTGTTTTCTCCTAGGTCGGATCGGTCATGTGGCCTCAGGTTGTCGTTCGAAGAAACATTGCCCTTGTCACAAGTTGTCCATGACCATGCACCTATGAGAATATCTAGACTCACGTAAATGTATGGCCTAATTTCTAGTATGACTCAAATTCTTTGCAAATCGTGCTTATAAATTATACTTGCCACACTTTGTTAGAGACTCCCAAACGAGGGACCGCCTCGATGACAAATGGTCGCGTGAACTTTCCATGTTACCTTTTGAAATCCAGGAACGACTATTGCACAACCTTCCTGCTAAACTTGACGTAACCGTATTTTGTTTCGTGCCTCCAACTAACTATACTCTATGTGACGAGCCTTCACTACGTAGGAACGTGGCAATAAAACCATAGGAACGTGCTTGCCATAACTAGTAGTGAGACTGTAGGAACGTTCCTGCTATGACATCGAGTCGATAGCCTGTGGCATAACATTTAATCAATTCCTTAGTGAGGTCATATGACCAAAGTGCCAACTTTAAAAACTTATCCTGAGAAACATCTAGATAACAAGTGACATTTTTTATGTTCTACATAATCTGACTCAGAGCAGGATTATTCCTTTTAGCTATATGGATTCGTCTCTTTTATTAGCATACATATTTAGTGCAATTAAAAACATTCATTTATTAAGTGTGATGGCAAAACTGAGGCAAGTTCATCGAAGACACCCACCTTAGCGAGGAGTTGCCTCGATCGAGCGGGACTTCGAGCAAGTCATTGCATAGCCAAGTCGAAATGTCGTTACGTTTCGATTCCTTCGGTTGAACTGAGTATGATGGGGCATTACAAATACCATATCAGAATTACCGGCTGGAGATTTCTTCTGGCTACTCAGTATTCGACCCTACCACCTGATTTGTAGAAGCGATGATAGAATATGTTATCGAGCCATATTTGCTATCACGACCCCCCTTTGGGATACGAGTACGTGTCCAAGTCCAGCCTACGCCGCAGCATCGACGATAGTACGTTGTCTATGATAAGCATTATCAATAACAAGTACATAATTCACATATATCATCCACAACTAAGTCATGACAAAGAGATTAAACTTAAAGTATTACTAAGTAATTTAAAGAAGAATCCACTACAACTCAAGATAGTCTCGGGATCAAACCCGCTAGAAATAAATATAAAAGCAACAAGAATTAATGTCCCCTAAGCCCACTAGCTAAGAATAATACGAAAGAACATAAGAAAGAGATATGCTACTCTGTATCAGTAGAAGCAACCAGCACATTGGTAACGTCAGTGTCACCAAGATACGCACCATAAACCTACGGGCATACCACATCGTCTAAAGCTGAAAAATAGTTATCCAGTCAGGATTGGGGCATGTCACCATAACAATACACCACACAGTATAATATATAAGCACGCAGAATAATAGTAAAGAAAAGATAAATATAACATGATACAAAAAGAGTACCACTGTATCTTGGAAATAGTTTAAGAGTACAACTATGACATAGAACAGTTGAAGGCACAACTAAGACACGAAAATAATATGAAAGCACGACTAATATAAGACAAACAACTAGACAATATGTTAACACGAATCAAGTCATGTGTATTGTGTGTTTTAGAATACAAGTGTTCTGCATGTGGACGGGTTAGGACATCTGGCAGTTGGTACGTACGGTGTAACGACTGCTACTAACATTGACATTGAGAAAAACTTGTACATTGCGTAGACCACATGCATACTAGTTGTATTCCCCCTTCCGACTCTCTCATAAGTAAACATGATCACTTAAACATTAAATTTAAACTTGAACATTGAATAATAAACATTGTACATTGAACTTAGAGCATTGAACATTGACAAAAATTATTAGGTGATCATATATGACGATAATAGGTATAACTCTCGTGCATCAAAATAGGAAAGGTAAACCAACAGTGTCAAGGAATAGAACACATGCAACATAAATAAAGATAATGTAGGCTATAGTGATAGTTGCCTACTCCATCGAATGATGAAGTCACAAACTCAAGACATCATAGCCCGATCTACCCCATCACATAAAAAACCATAAGTTAGATCTACGATTCCCACTCTAAAAATCCTAGAAAGTGGCTAATGGTTTAACCTAATTAATTCTATTTAATTATGGACTAAATCATCTAAAAACCTAATTTAATCTAATATAATTCTGAAATAAAAAAAATAAACACAAGTTTTGGGCCTAGGAAAGTCACGGCTTCCAATTCGAAAACCGTGGCACACAAATCGAGGCATATTATTGACTAAGTAGTCAAACGACACAACTCTATGACATGAGTTTGCACCCTAGTAGATTTTAGCACCATGAGTGCATCAGAATTGACCGTGCTACAAAATCACGATTTGGTCAAAAGGTATCGCCTTTATGGCTAACCGTGACCAAATCGATGAAGCGTCAGCTAAAACTGATTTCTATGAACTAATTAAAATACTAGATGATTGTATTCATTTTTGGAAAAATAATATGTCGTAGATCTTTGTGTCAGCTTTCCAAAACTTCAAACGGATCGAAAATTGGAGATCGGGATCTCTCGGAATCTCGAAAACTGTGCAACACATCGATTTTTGGACAACCGACACTCAAATAATTATCCAGAAATTCATACAGAAAATTCTAGAAAATAAATTAGATATTCGAAAAACTAACCTCGATACGCTTCTAACAAAAAAACAACACACGAAAAACACGTCTGGATTGGTGGAAAACGCTCCGCGAAGTTGAAGAACAGCTAGATCAAACCTCTCACTCTCTCATGAATTTTCTTTAATGCGGTAGAATATGAATCAGGGTTTACGTTATACCAATATATATATATATATATATATATATATATATATATATATATATATATATATATATATATAGTCGTGCTTCAGCGGCTGAGCGCTGTCACGTGGCGGCTATCCTGCTACCCGAAACCTAAATCAAACAACTCTAGGACAAGCCGGCTTTGTGTCGGCTTTAGGGGTCAGCTTCGGCTAGACTCCTATTCTGACTCGAAGACCGGGTGGGAACCGCCACCCATCAAGCCAGTAGCTGACAACCAGGCCTACCCCCACGTAGCTTGGTAGCTAACAGGGGGACCCTGCTGCAGCTGATTGTGTAATGTTTAGGAAAATCAGTTTTTTAATTATAGAAAAATTATTTAAAATCATAATAATTCCAAATAAATTGCAAAAATTTCCTAAAAATACCTTAAAAATTCTTGAAAATAGTTTTAGGGCTCTAGAGCCCAAATAAAATGTTTAGTCTCTAGAATAACCCCGTGTGCCCTCACAAAAATTCTAAAAGTCTTTAAAAATAATAATATTGTAGATAAAATTTATCTAAAATTAACAAAAAATTTAGAAAATTCAAAAATACTAACATAACCTAACTGGGGCTATCTAGGGACCATAGAGACCATATATAACATAATATTAGCATATCTCACCTATAGACCTAGGTACATACCATTGCGATATCAAAATTAATTTTCCACAAAAATCCCTAGTATTTTCTATTAATTTAATTATTAATAAAAAATAAATTTTGGTAGCGGATGCTACAACCTACCCCCTTAAAGTATTTTTTTCCTCAAAAATCAAACACACAAATTTATATAGTAATATAAGCAAGTAATCTTTTATGGCAATCTAATAACAACTCTTAGGGTAAGTCATGGAATGGCCATTGTCGAAAAGGAAATCAATAGGAGCTAAAACTTAATAATATCTAAAGCCAACTAGAATATACTAAGCACCTACCTTAATTAACAATTGTAACGACAAAAGGCTTTAAGAAAATCTATACATGTTACCTTCGCTTTGGGGTTGTGCCATAGCTACAAATGCTTGTCCCTGCCCTTGGCGGGGTGATCCTCCAAACTATAGATTCTGGGTTGGTCTATTGGTGGGTAGAGGAGGAGCTATAGGGTAATCTTTTACTCTATGATTGGGTGATCCACAGTAGGCAAAGTCCTAGTCGCCCCCCACAATTATCCAAATATGTCCTTCTCTTCGACAAAAATGACAGCTAGTCTTGGTTTGATTATGTTGCTGTTGTTGGGGTTGTACTACTCTTGTTGCAGGATGATGTTGTTGTTGCTGGGGTTGGAGGGCTTCCTGCTGAACATGGGGACGCTTCACCGGTCCCGAGCTACCAACACCTCCAGCTGAATCACGGGCCCTTTTGGGTCTTAGGTCTAGATCTACTTCTATTCTCTGAGCCTCTGCTACAATTCCCGTAAATGTCGTGGTGTCACGACCCACACCCGGAGTAGGGGCACGAGTGCGTGACAGAGTCCCAGCGTACGCCGCAGAAACGACATAGAATGCTGTCTAGGTCCACTATCTAACAACAATTATAATATCAAAACCTGTCGAGATGGTCAACTACAAACAGAGGATAAGCAATGACAATATAATATACTCAATCACAAACTCTAAGGAAGATAAATGATACTGAAAGATAAAGACAATAATATATTAAAATATCATCTAAAAGATCCAACAAAGAAATAATACAAGTCCAGAGTCAACAATCTCAAATACAAATACAAAAATAATAACAAGCCAAAATGTAATCTGGAGACAAAGTCTAGTACTAAACTAATCTAGCTAAGCTACTCCAATGCATCATCGGCTGGAGCTAACCCTTGCTGAACTAGGGTCTCCAAGTCTAAGCCAACTACGTCATGGAGACCGTAGTAGGTAGGACACTCCTCCTTGCCATAATCTGTAAAATTTTGTCAACATATTCAGTCAGGATGGAACGAGCACAAATCTCCAATAACAGTTTTAGTTAGACGATATTGAAAATGTAGCAGTAAATAGAGAGAATATACATGGTAAAGTGGTACGTACATGAGTCATTGTAAGGCATATCAAGACTGTAAATGAATGTAACAGCAAGAAAACAATGTATATCATGTACAGGAATCAGGAAAAGTACTATCTATGTGAGTTTAGCACTAGTTTCAACATGTGATCGGCTTAGGAACTTGCACAGGAAAAATGGCCTGGCTAATCATACGTACGGTATATGATTAACACTCACAGGGAAACAATATCTTGCACAGGAAGGATTTGATCACATATCTACGCTAAAAACCCCGCCCCCGACTAGTATAGTAATCCAACCATGACACGTCATGACACGTATTCTCTGAGAAGGTCGCGAGCCTTCACAGGAATCGTGTCTATACAATTACAAGGAACAAAAAAAACTTACACAAGATATACCATGGAGTACAAGGAATAACATCTCATGACGGGACCCAGACAAATACCAATCCGTGTGAACAATGTGTCAAAAAAACCAGGATATTTACACTAAATACAAGAAACATAGATAATATCATAAAACAGAAATACTATCAGAGAATGTACTCGCCTGAGATCCGGTAGAAATATGTCAACAGTGTAATCTGGCTCAGAGTGAAGTCACAGACCTAAAGATGAGATATACATGAGTTAAATAGAGTTTAACCGTATTAGGCATGATTTCTAGTGCAGGCTATACAAATCTAGGTTAAACTCAGTCAAACTAAGTCACACCAAGTCGAACTAAGTCACACTAGGTCACGCTAAGTCATGGTAAGTCAAACAAAGTCAAACTAGGTCAAATTAGGTTAAGAGTTGACCTACAGTTAACTTTTGGTCAACTGGTCAACTCTGGTCAACTCCTAGTCTAATCTAGGTCAAACTAGGCTAATGGTTGACTCACAATTGACTTTTGGTCAACTGGTCAACTCTAGTCAACTTCTTGTCCAATCTAGGTCAAATGTTGACTTGCAGTTGACTTTGAGTCAAAATAGTCAACCTTGGTCAAACAGGGTTAAATCTAAGTCAAGTATTCTATTTCTAGTTATTACCTACCAAGATAACCTAATACCCTATCCATATTGGTATCCCAAACCAATACCTTGGTTGGGAACTGTTACCTTAGCATAGGTAAACATATACCTTAGTCTCCCAATACCCATACTTAGATATCTAGTAACTATCTATGTACCCCAAGCTACTAGCTAACCCAAAATTCTAACATCTAACCTTAGTTACTTAGGCAAACCCCTATACCTTGAAGGTAAACCCATAACCTTGAAGGTAACTCATACCTTACCTTGTAATAGGGTAAACCCTATTACCTTGGTGAAGGTAAAACCAAAATCCTAAGATACCATCATTTGTATCCTAAGATACCAATCCTAACTATTATCCTAACTCGAAACCATCTAACACTCTAACTCTAATATATATAGATACTAAGATACTAGTTGGTATCTCAAGATACCAAGTATCTAAACTCTAACATCTAAGGTATTCTAGATATCCTAACATATAACTTCTAACATCTAACCAAGATACAATACATATCTAATATATATCTATCTAAACTCTAAGCTAACATCTAACCATCTATCTAACAAATAGCATATCCTAATATCCTAAACTTCAAAGACACTAACATCTAACAATACCTTAATTAACTAACTCTCTAACAAACTAACTATCTACTAACCAAACTAACACTCACACACCTATAGACACACAAGGGCGAAATGGGCAAGCAAGGGGGCTACCAAGGGGCTGCTACTAGCAGCCCCAAAAAGCTGCTGCTGAAAAAATGGGTGCAGCAAGGCAGCAGTTGCTGCTAAATTGCAGCATGTTGCTGCTCCTCATCTTGGCAGTATGGCTGCTGCCACTGCTGTGTCTAATTGCTGCTGTTGGGGGCAGCAGTCCCCCCTCCTCTCACAAACCCAACACCTTACACCCTCCTCTATACATCTATCTAATTATCTATCTATCTACCTATCTAGCTATCACATACAAGCACACACACTATGATATCTAATCCCCCCTCCTCTTCTCATCACACATACACCAACACACAAGCACTTCTCATCCTCTCACATTCACAAACACACTACCAAATCAAACACTCTCACAAACACACACACATATCATATCTCACTCTCCCCTCTCCATACCAACACACAAGCACACATACACAACCATATCTCTTACCGCCACACTCACTTACTAGCACTCACAAGCATAACCCTTCTCCACAACACACACAACACCTATATATAAAACTCATAACCAAAAACCCCATAACAGTCCATAACCATAAATATAACAATATTTGATATTTTTACATAAAAATAGGGCTTGTAGGCCACAATACATAGATTCAAACATTGGTATCCAAATGAGAACAAACCTAAACATCCTAACCATGGTTAATCTACTCTCTAACATATGAAAATATGAAACTAAAAGACAATAAATCCTATTGAGCATAAAATCAAACACATGGGGTGCCTCCTTTGGAAACTCTCCATAGGAGACACCAAACATATCCCAAACTCCTAAAGAGGACTCAAAAGAGCCCCTAAAACATTCCTAATGGTGGTTCATGCACGGGGGTGATTCCTATGGGTTCAAATCTATCAAAAATGCAAGGAAACATGAATTAGAGAGAAGGTTTTACCTATTGGGAGTTGGATCCCAATGATTCACTCAAAAGGAAACGATTCTGACATAAAAACTCCTTGAAGTTGGACTCCTCTCCGTGCCCCTTGCTCCCTACTCCAAGCTTGCACCTTATTCTTGGGAGATTGGGTGAAATGGAGGGAGAATGGTTGATTTGAGAGATCAAATTAAGAGAGAAGCTCTCAATTGGGGAAGAACTCTAAAGAGGGGAAAAAGCGGCAACTAATGAAAATGAAATAGAGAGAGACCTTTCCCTCTATGGCCGGCCCTAGTAGGAGCCCTAATGGGTTTGTGAAATGTCTAGGATGCCCTCATCTAGTCTCTCTTGGTTAACTGAAGTCAATACAAGAAGGTTGGGGTCAAAAGGGTCAAGTTTCTAATCTCTAAATGACTAAACTTGTCATATGGGTTTAGCCTAAATGCACTAGCCTAATGAGATGAGTTTGTGGGCCATGTCTAGCTAATCTTTGGGTCCTGACTAGAGACTAAGCTACCCGGGCCACTAACACAAGTCGAAACTAGACGAAATTCAAACTGGACTAAACTAATCCACAAATAACAATATTAATAAATAAATATTCAAAAAAATATTAGAATATAAAAAATGACAAAATTACCCTCATTTTTGAAAACAGGTAGTTATACGTGGTACCCGAGGAAATATGAACCCTAATTTCCTTAGCCAAGCCCTGTCAGAATATCCATGCTCGATCGTCCGGATCACTAACCATATATTTCGCGAATTGGCTCAATCTGTCGTACTCTACGGCGTACTCATCCACTGGTAGACTAGCTTGTTCTAAGTTATGGAACTGCTTCTCAAGAACGTCCTTTGGCTACTGCAGGAAAGAATTTTCTCTTAAAGAGGTCCATGAACTGATCCCATGTTAGGTCTGGATCTACTAGCCTTGGCTAGTTTCTGAACCAAGTACGGGCAATGTCGTAAAGCTGCAACCCAATAGCCTGAATCTTCAAGTCCGCCGAAATTCGAAAAACCCTCATAATCCACTCGATGTCCTCGAGCCACTCATCAACAGAGAGAATTTCCTCGGTCCCCTTGAATTTTTGCGAGTTTATATTCTTAAAGTCCCAAATGTTTGCCTCTCTCGACTGAGCGGGCTGCTGTACAACCTTTTTCATGGTTGTCAAGGCAACTTGTTGAGCATGCTCCATGCCTGCCCGTATCACCTACGTTTGTTGCCTTTGGGCCTCTGCATGTGCCCATTGTACCTCCATCATGCCTCTGATGAGCTCGTGTAGTGGTACCGCATTAGCCAGCACGTCTCCTTGAAGTGGGTTGGTCGGAGGAGGAGGAAGGCTCTTAGATGTAGCTGATGTAGCCTCCTGAGATGCAGAAGGTTGAGGGTGGTTACCATTCGCTATAGCATTGTGAGCTCTAGTCCTGTGTGCCATTTTAAAAATAGAAGGAAAATAATAAGGAGACAACTACTATGGTCTGACATTAGCTAACTAGATGTGCACTATCATTAAGCAACCATTGATAACTAAAAAGGACGTAAAGGACATAGTTAAAATGGTAGCAAATATATCGAACAAAATCATGGACGGAATCAAGCAGGATGCATAAGAGAGACGATGATAGAAGACTAATTGGGTTGGGAATCCTATTTTTGGATGATATAACTCTCCTAGAAGTTATTCTAAATCATATCTTCAATTCTATTCGCAGGCTCACAATTAGTACTACTAAGTTGAAGTACTAACCATGAGTTCGCAACCTTGTGCGAAATCTGAACTACATGGGCCACACAAAAAAATTCTCACGACCCGCTCCCCCTTTTGGGGATACAAGTACGTAGCCAAGCCCAGCCTACGTCGTAGCATCGACGGTAGTATGTTGTCTATGATAAGCACTATCTATAACTAGTACACAGTTCACATATATCATCCACAATTAAGTCATGACAAAGAGATTAAACTTAAAGTCTTAATAATTAATGTAAAGAAGAATCCACTACAACTCAAGATAGTCTCGGGAACAAACCCGCTAGAAATAAATATAAATGCAACTAGAACTAAAGTCCCCTAAGCCTACTAGCTAAGAATAATACGAAAGTGCATAAGGAATAGATATGCTACTCCGTATCAGTAGAAGCAACCGGCACATTAGTAACGTCATTGTCATCAAGATACGCACCATAAACCTCGGGACAAACCACGTCATCGAAAGCTGAAAAATAGTTATCCAGTCATGATTGGAGCAAGTCACCATAACACTGCACCACAAGTATAATATACAAGCTTGCAGAATAACAGTAAAAAAAATATGAATATAACATGATACAAAAAGAGTACCACTATATCTTGGAAATAGTTTGTGAGTACAACTATGACATGGAACAGTTGAAGGCACAACTAAGGCACGAAAACAAAATGAGGGCACGACTAATATATGACAAACCACTAGACAATATGTCAACACGAATCAAGTCATATGTACAGTGTATTTTAGAATAGACGGGTTAGGACATCTGGTAGTTGGTACGTACGGTGCCACAACTGTTACTAACATTGACATTGGAAAAAACTTGTACATTGCATAGACCACATGTATACTAGTTTTATTTCCCCTCCCGACTCTCTCACAAGTAAATATGATCACTTTAACATTAACTTTAATCTTGAACATTGAATAATAAGCATTGAACATTGAACTTGGAGCATTGAACATTGACAAAATTATTAGGTGATCATGTATGACGATAACAGGTATAACTCTTGTGCATCAAAATAGGAAAGGTAAACCAACGGTGTCAAGAAATAGAACACATGCAGCATAGAATAAAAGTAATATAGGCTATAGTGAAACTTTCTTGCTCCACCGAATGATGAAGTCACAAACTCCAGATGTCATAGCCTGATCTACCCCGTCACATAAACAACCACAAGTTAGATCTACGATTCCCACTCTAAAAATCCTAGAAAGTGGCTAATGGTTTAACCTAATTAATTATATTAAATTCTGGAATAAATTATCTAAAATCATAATTTAATCTAATATAATTCTGAAAGAAAATTAAACATGAGCTTTTGGCCAAGAAAAGTCACGAATTTCAATTCTGGAAATGTGGCACGCAAATTGAGGTGTATCGTTAACTAAATAGACAAACGGCACAAACTCTATGACTTAAGTGTGTACCCTAGTAAATTAAAGTGCCATGAGTGCACTGGAATAGACCTTGCCACAAAATTATGATTTGGTCAAAAGTTATCGCCATTATGGCTAACCATGACCAGAACGATGAATCGTTGGCCAAAACTGAGTTCTATGAATTAATTAAAATTATAGATGACCGTATTAATTTTTGGAAAAATTATATGTTGTAGATCTTTATGTCAGCATTTTAAAACTTCAAACGGATCACAAATCGAAGTTCAAGATCTCTCAAAATCTCAAAAATCATGTTACATATCGATTTTTGGACAATCGACAATCAAATAATTATCCAGAAATTCACACACAAAATTCCATAAAACAAATTAGATATTCGGAAAAGTAACCTCGATATGCTTCTAACAAAAAAACGGTATGTGAAAAGAACATCTGGATTGGCAGCAATCGCTCCGTGAAGTTGAAGAACACCTAGATCAAATCTCTCTCCCTCTCTCTCTCTCTCTCTCTCTCCTGAATTTCCTTTAGTGCGACAGAATATGAATTAGGGTTTACTTTATATATATATATATATATATATATATATATATATATATATATATATATATATAGTCGCACTTCAGCGGCTGAACGCTGCCACATGGCGTCCATCCCTCGACCCAAAGCCTAAATCGAACGGCTCTGGGACAGGACGGGTCTGAGTCAGCTTAGGAGTCGGCTTCGACTGGACTCCTATTCTGACTCGGTGACCGAGTCAGAACCGCCCCCCGTCAAGCCAGTGCCTGACAGCTGGGCCTGCCCCCACGCAGCTTGGTGGCTGACCGATGGGCCCGGCTGTAGCTAACTGTGTAATGTTTAGGAAAATCGATTTTTTAATTACGAAAAAATTATTTAAAATAATAGAAAATCCTATTAATTCCAAATAAATTACAAAAAATTCCTAAAAAATCTAGAAAATAGTTTTAAGAGCCCAATAAAATGTTTGGCCTCTAGAATAATTCTGTATGCCCTCACAAAAATTCTAAAGGCCTTTAAAAATAATAATACTATAGATAAAAATTATCTAAAATTACCAAATATTCCAGAAAATTCAAAATTACTAAAATAACCTATTTGGGGCTATCTAGGGACCATAGAGACTATATCTAACCTAATATTAGCATATCTCACCTATAGACCTAGATACATACCATCGCGATCTCAAAATCAAATACTCACAAAAATCCCTAGTGTTTTTTTTATTTAATTATTAATCAAAAGCGGATGCTACATTTACCGAGCCGGTTCGCTAGGCAATTTGGCTATGATCAAATTCACATTGGGAATAACAACACTTGTTTCTAGTTTACCGGAGGATTAATTGACGGTGCCAGAGGATGGTGATACTTCAGTATAGGGTACACTAGTGCCAAGTTCACCCTACCTCGAGTGGGAGTACGTGTATCACATTCTTATACCAGTTTTTATTGCGCTATTAGCAAATTCCATTGAGACTTCGATTTGAAGGGTAGCTTTAGAATTGATGAAGAGAAATCCACCAACATTGAAGAAGAGGAAATCGACTCTATGACAGAGGCCGATGATCCGAAGGGACATCATCCTGTTGCAAAAAGGCCAACCAAGAAGCAACAACAGTCAAAACCTCCACTACAAAAATATTAGTAATTAGCGACGAATATTTTCGTCACTAAATACTATATTTCCGTCGCTAAAGTAATTTACTGACGGATTACCGATCGAAATAAGATGTCGATAACTATAACGTCACTATGACATTTTCGTCAGTAAGTCGTCGCTATGGCGACGGCTTACCAACAAAAATACCGACTAATTATAGCGACAGATTAGAAACGAATATAAACCATCAGCAAATACGGCAAAAACTTAGCGACGGATTATCAACATACTTTTGTGAGCAAAAAAAACCAAAATTTTCATAAGCTCAGCGACAGAAATTCTTGTCACTAACTTATCTGATACGCTGATACGCTTTTGGTATCAAACAAAACCATAGCGATGAAAAAATCTGTCGCTAGTCCTTCGCGAAGCCTACAAGTATTCGTCGCTAAGCCGTCGGTAGTTAGTCGCGAGCTTGTAAATTTTGCAGATTTCCTTCGCTATTCCGTCGCTTGTTAGTCGCTAAGCTTCTTATTATTATCAGACTAAATTGTTCTAGCTTTGCTCAAACCTATGAATAAATACAGACACCAATATAACCCCAATATACATTACAGTCAAATGATATACATGAAATATGACCCCAATATATACAAAAATTAACCCAAGCACCAATATATACATTAAATTGAACTCTAATTGCCTATCCAAACAACTCCAATAGATACAAACTTGTCCAGCAGTCGCAATATAGTACATATACAACTCCAATAGATACAAACTCCCTAAAGTTCATACAAATTCATCATCAAATACAACAAAGAAATAATATAAAAATTGAACTGATGGTGGAAGAGGTGGCGGAGGCATAGCCGGCCGTCCGCATGCATATAACTATATACCCTAGGAAAGTGACGATCCGCTGTACGTCCTGGGCAGGAACGTCTGGAAGAGTCGGTGGCACGACAACAGGCTCTGTGGTCGGAGGAGCAGTCGTCGATGGAGGCGCTGAGGTCGAAGCTGGAGCCGGTATAGTGGCAGCAAGAATCAGACCTGTTATGCTTAGAACTCCGCTTATCTGGCTCACCTGACCCTGTAGGCCCACCAAAATCTGTATAATCTGCCATAAAGTGTAGGCATCGGTAGTATCGTCAGTTTGTGGAGGTGGCGGCGATAGAGGAGCTCTGGAATAAACGAACGGTTGGGATGCCAACGATCCGGTACCGTACACGCTGCCCTCTTTTCCTCTACCGACGGCTTGCAACCTCACGTCGTTCCTGTAGACCTTAAAAATGAAAGTCACGCTGAGTTGATCCGGACAAAGTCCAAAAGTTACGCTGAGTTGATCAAGACAGAGTCTAAAAGTCACGCTGAGTTGATCAGGACAAATATTAAAAAGTTACGCTGGGAGACAGCTCATCATTTGTCAGAGTGTCATTATGACTCACAACACGACAGTCGAAGAATGTCTCCTCGTATGCCACGTATGCACGGAACTCGAGAGATCACAGCCGACTATTGCGTGATTTTTGAAATCTTCTTCAGCAAGACTCAACCTTCGTTAAGTTGGCGTACCAAAAGAGCTTATTGTCATTTAATGTGACTGACAAGGCAATCACTGTCAGAGATTTTGTGTCAGTCGAGGCACGTCGAATCAAGACAGCTGGCAGTCCTGCCTCAATCTTGCGTATATTTTGAGCCTTCTGGCTCAAGTCTGCGTGTATTTTGAACTTATATGTTCCTTCCTCAAATCTGCGTGTATTTTGAGCTTTCTGTCTCAAGTTTGCGTGGATTCTGAAGCTTCCTGCTCCACGTCTGCGTGGATTTTGAAGCTTTCTGCCCCAAGTTTGCGTAGATTCTGAGGCTTTTTGCCCCAAGTCTGCGTGGATCCTGAAGCTTCTTGCCCCAAGTCTGCGTGGATTTTGAAGCTTTTTGACCCGAGTCTGCGTGGATTTCGTCTTCAACAAGTCTGCGTAGATTTCATCAAATTGGAGTACGTAGCAGCCATGCCACTGATCTCTCACCCGCGTGTCCTGTAACTTGCACACGACTCATGCATGATTGCCATGTGTCCAACAGTTACAGGCCACGTCCAGTAACTGCTCATAGCCTTGCGTATGTTAAATCCTGCGTGATTTTCAACTAGGCACAGGCTGTGAAGACAGTTATCTTTTCATTTATTTTTGACTCTATAAATATAGTTCTTTTTCTCATTCATTGTACAGATACATAGTTATCTAAATTACTGTCAAAATTTTGAGAGCTTTTCTTCTTCGCATCGTCTAAGGGATAAAGCGATCGTCTTCTAGATCGGATTCCTACAGTTGTAATTTTCCCAGAAATACAATAAATAAAGTAAATTTATTTATGGAAAACAAATTGGCGACTCTGCTGGGAAAAACCATCTCCTCTTCTGAGATGGCAACAACTCAATGCGACACTTCGTCAGTCAGCTCGACGAAGAAGGTGATATCGATCCAATTCGATCAACTCGTCTACGAAGAAATGCAGCGGGCTAAGGGTGGCAAGCCCACTTCAGCCTCCATCACCACTGCCAAGTCGAGGGGACAATCTGTCTACGTTCCTAAGAATCTGTTGGCAACCAAGGGTGAAGTTTCTGCCACAGTGTCTACTCCTAACACTGGCAAGGACTCTACTTCAAGCACGCACACTCTTGTGTGCTCGAAGACGACAGCAGTCAAAAGTCACGCTGACAGCACTGGCTCCTTAGTCAAGCCTGTTCCAACGTACAATCTCAAAGTCAAAAGTTACGCTGGCAGCACTGGTTCCTTAGCCAAGCCTGTTCCAGCGTGTAATCTCAATCACAAAAGTCACGCTGGCAGTACTGGCTCCTTAGCCAAATCTGTCCCAGCGTGTATTTCTAAATTCAAAAGTCACGCTAACAACACTGGCTCCTAAGCCAAAACTGTTCCAGCGTGTATTTCTAAGTCAATTCTTCCTGACTCAGTGTGCGTACCAAAATTTGGCTCTTTAGCCAAGACTTTATATGCTGACAATACTGGCTCCTTAGCCAAATGTCACCAGCATACTCAAAGAAGAATAGCTCTTTAGCTACCTCTTCTTCTTTGCCAAGTTCTACCAGAACTGGGGGTGGTCTTGCTAGAACTCCTCCACACAAAGTCCCTTCGAAAAGAAATAACTCTTTAGTTGTTTCTTCTGCTCCTGTAGTGTTTACTTCAGGAACAGCTTTGACTGACAATTTTGTTAGTCAAAGAAAAGGAGATGGTCTTTTGACTACTCTTCCTTCTGGACATTCTATGTCTCAAAACTTGAATAAGTCTAAGAAGAAACATTCCTTAATGTCTTCTTCTACGACTTCTTCGAATTGGGCACAGAATTTGTCTATAAAAGAGGGTCTGTTACCAACTCCTAATCAAGGGGATGGTTCAACTCTTCCTTCTCTGCAAATATCCAAATCAATGGAAGGAAAACTCCAAGTTTCAAAAACTAATGTGTTACCTCCAACTGATCTAAGAACAAAACTTAATCAACTCCGTTTGGAAAGTACTTCTGGTGTTAAGAAACCACACCAATCGGATATGAAAATAAAAGATCCAGATGCAGAGTATGCTAGAAATTATGTGGCTCATATTAATCACTCTCTATATAATCAAAAGCCATCAAGACCCAAGAACCGAAAATATATTCCTAAAAATACACAAAGAATGTTCTCTGATGTACCTCAATCTTCACAGACAGATTTACGAGAACACCTTCAACAGAAGAGAAGGAAGAATTCTGTGTCAATGGATCATGCTGAATGTGACTTCCAGCCAAGAGTCATAATTCAATGCAGATGTTAATCAATGGATCAGAACCATGTTGATCATGAGTGTGACTTCCAACCGAGAGTCACAATGCAATGCAGATGTCAAACTAAACGACAATCTGTCTTCAATTGGATTCAGTATGAATCTAGGCCTGATGAAGATGAACTTCTGTTTGCTTCTGTCAATATGACCTCTAGAGATACTGGGTGTAGAACTAATAGTCCAGATGGAGTATACAGAGGCACCAGAGCAAGAGTCCTGGCTTCTAGTCAAAGGACTTTGATTTCTGAAGATGATTCTGAATTTCTTGGAGAATCTAACTTCCTACCTCTTCCTACTGGGGGTAGTTCTCCTACAAATGACTTTGATACACAAAGTAATGATTTAGAACATACAACATCCACCAGTTCATCAATAATCCCTCGTACGGTCACGACTTATATGGTCGATGGGAATACTGATGAACCTTCTTCTTCCTTGACTCCTCAAGAACAAAGAATTGCTTCTTTGGAACAGCAAATGAAATCTATACCTGATACTATGAAGTCGATGTATGAACTCATGGCAACCCAAATGCAAAATCGATAGACTGTACCAGATGCCATACCAATTGACACTGGTGTAAGTCCAGTTCATGTTCCTCCAGCAGTACAATCCAATACTCCTGGACAAGCTCAACCAAATCCTAGTCTCTCCGGAGCTGGGGTTAGTGCTTATAATGTTGTTCCTCCTCCCAACTATTCTCTGCAAGCTACAACTCCATAATCCTCCGGAGTTGTTACTGAAGAATTGAGGAATCTCAAAACTCAATTTGAGGCATTCAAACAGAAGGATGGTTTACAAAGGTTAGGCATCAAGCAACCTTATCCGATAGAATGGAAGCAAGTGTCGTATCCTCCTAAATACAAGCCTCCTACTATCTCATTCTATGATGGAACCACTTCTCCGAGTCAATTTATCAATCACTTTGAAGTGATGACTGACCAGTTGCAGCCAAGTGACGCCCTCCTTACTCGGGTGTTCGTCGAATGTCTCAAAGAAACGGCTTATGAATGGTATAGAAGTCTCCCAGATGGGTGTATTACCTCATTTGCCGGTTTCAAACAAATGTTTCTTGAACGATTCTATGAAGGGCTAAATGACATGACTATATCTGCTCTTATAAGAATCAAACAGAAAAATAATAAAATTACAGAGGATTTCATTGAACGGTTCCGAAGAGAAGCTCTGAAGATGCCTCTTGGAACTCCTGATGCTGTCACCATCGATACATGCAAATCAAATTTGTTGCCAATTATCAGCATGTGGACAGGATCTACCCAATTTCAAGATTGGCCTTCCTTCATAGTTAGTGCCAAAGCCGCTGAAATTAGTGCTAAAACCTTCAATAGCTTAGGAGTACAGATGACCCCCAAAGAAACAGGTCAAGGTACTAACAATAATGCTAAATCCAATAATCGCAAGGGAAAAGAAACCCTTAAAGTTAATCTTCAGAGTAAATATGCATCAACTGTTCAAACTCCTCCTGCCTCTACAACTCAACAACCAAGAGCACCTCGCCCCAAAGAAGAATACTCTTTTGATGACGATGATGTTCTTGGTATCTTTGAATGTCTGTTGAAAGGTAATAAAATACAATTACCTGAAATCAAGAAACCTGATGAAGCTGGTAAGACAGATCATCCTAAATACTGTCCATATCACAGAATGTTGGGTCATACAATTTGTACATGTTATGTACTGAAAGGAAAGATCCAGGAAATGATTAAATATGGAGCTATCTCTCTTACTCCGAAAGAGAAGACCGTCACCTCCAATGTCGTCTCTATGCAATTCGGAGATGTCCCCCCTCAACTCCTTGAAAGCGGAATCATTCCCATTCCTAAGGCAACTCTTGAAATAGTGAATATTCCTCCTCCACAGTCTGAAGGATTAGTACCAATCACCATGGAAACAGGAGAAATCATATGGATTCATCCTGATCTAGGGGCAGATTTTGAATCTCCTCCTCTTCAAAAGACTACTTCCCAAAAGTCCAAGAAGGCTGGAAAGATTAAGTCATGTCATATGACTTCTATCGGATCCACTTCTGACGCAGAGCTGAAAGATAAGGAAGAAGCACTTGCTGGTGCTACTAGAACAGGAAAACCTTATCCAAAGGATTATTCAAAGGGTCCTGAGGATACTCCCGATATCCCTTCTGCTAACAAAGATGTTCCTAATGTTTCTCTTGAAGAAGAATCATCCACTGCACCTATCCCTTCCACTGGACCGGTTGAACCTGCTCCTTCCAAGCCCACAGCTCTTGAGAAAGGCAAACAACAGGCTCGGTTTGATAAACCAATCAAGAAGTCCCCTTCTCTTGGACTTCAGAAGCCTTATAACTTCGACATTCTAGCTCAACTTGCTAATACTCCAGCTAGAATGTCCCTCTTTGAACTTCTACGTCTTTCCAAAGAGACTCGGGAGACGTTAAGTGAAGCACTCCTTCAGGCTGATTCTTGTCTTGCACAATTAAAGAAGCCAGATGAAGAACTTGCCACTTGCTTACATTGCAACAATGTATTGGAGATTATCCCAAATATCACCTTTACATAAGACGACATGCTATTAGAGGATAATCGACATGATCGGCCTCTCTATTACATCGGTTATATCGATACGATGAAGATAGATCGTATCCTCATTGATCCAGGGTCTGCTATAAGCATAATGCCAAAGAGTTTGTTGGATGAACTAAAAATTCCTCTTCACAAGCTTTCCAAGACGGTTACTACTATCCTGGGATTCAATCAAAGCCGAAGCGAGCCTTTGGGAAAGATTCATCTCAAACTTCAGATAGGTGATTTCAGATCCAAAGTCACTTTCTATGTGATTGAGATCGTGGGATCCTACAATCTTCTTCTGGGGAGGCCCTTTCTTCATGAAAATAATGTGGTGCCTTCTACTCTTCATCAGTGTTTTAAATACATTGACAGCAATGGAAGAGTTCAAAAGGAAGTTGTTGATATAAATCCCTTCCATGGGGTTGAAGCTTATTTCAATGATTCTCGGATGTACAAAGAAGAGTACACAAGGGTGATACAAGCTATGGAGAAGGAGGATTCACAAAGTGAGACTTTGATAATTCCTGTCAAAGGTCGAGCTTCTCAGCAACAATCTCCCAAACCCTCTGGAGAAGGTTCTTTCATCATTCCAGTAAGTGGACGGATCTCTCCATTACCTCAGTCGTCTACTCAAGATACACTGATCATTCCTGTCAGTGGGCGTACTACAGTTCCTGTATCTTCACATATGAAACAGGATACTCTGGTAATCCCGGTTGGAGGACGGACTACTCTTCCATCTCAGGCTTATAGGGAGCTCACCTCTTCAGAGCCATTTGTTATCGATCTTAATCGAAACAAAGCTTTTTCTCGTTCTTCTTCTCCCCCTTTAGTCATTGATTTGGCTAAGATTTCTAAGGCTCAGCCTTCTTCCAATGTAAATACTGCTACTTTTAAATTTAATAAAAAGTCTCCATCTTTGCAGTATATTGATGTGTGTAATCATGTTCATAGTTATTTACATTTGTTAGATGACTTAAGAACAATTACCATAGGAGTTGTACAGACTTTCCATACAGATGTATCTCTAGAATCAGTACAAACTTCATACTTTCTAGTTTCCAGTAGAAAGCCAGGAGATATTCCAATAGTCTTTTACAAAGGGCCCCAAAATCCTTCTAACCCTGAAGATAATGACAAAAACGATGATACTGGAAGATTACAGCTACGTTGTTATAGTCAACAATCTAAAGACATCATTAAAAATATGGGCTATGACTTCAGAACTGGCCTTAATAGTGGAAAAAAAAGAAAAATGCCTGTCCGAATTCCTCCTCTGAAATATGGGAGAACAAAATACGGATTAGGTTACATTGCTCCTACTCCTTTTATCAATCTTGTTCATGAAGATCCCGAATCTGACGAAGATAGGAGGTCTGATTCTTCTAGTACTACCTCTTGGGATTCTGATACAAGTATCGGTGACTTCTACTGCAATATTCTGTCTTCCAACATGGTCTCCATCGACCGTTCTGAAGAAAGTGGTGAAGACGAAGACGAGTTTGAAATCTCACCTGAATCAGAACAATGGGCCCAAAGGTTAGATAATCAATGGAAATTCCGATTCGAGCAAAAAGAACCTCCGACTGAAGACAAGCATGTTCAAATAGATATTGGTGAAGAGGGATCCCCCAAACCAATATTCATTAGTGAAAGTCTTTCAGAAACTGATAAGCAAAACATGATCAAACTCATTCGTGAATACATCGATGTTTTCGTTTGGAGTTATGAAGATATGCCAGGACTTGATCCACAAATCGCAACTCATAAACTCAATATCATGCCGAATGCTAAACCGGTCAAACAACAATAGCGACGATTTCGTCCAGACATCATGGATGCAATTGAAGCTGAAGTCAATAAACTCATGGCCTCTGGGTTTATTAGAGAGGAACAACATCCCGATTGGGTGGCTAATATAGTTCCTGTTCTTAAAAAGACTGGCAAGATCAGAGTTTGCATAGACTTCCGCGATCTCAATGCGGCATGTCCTAAAGACAAATTTTCTCTACCAATTACTGATGTTATGATCGATAATACCTGTGGATTTGAGCAGATGTCATTCATGGACGGGTATTCTGGGTACAATCAGATTAAAATGTTTCTAGATGACGAGAAACACACTTCTTTCAGAACGTCGATCGGTACATACTGTTATACAGTTATGCCATTCGGTCTCAAGAATGCAGGAGCAACTTATCAACGAGCCATGAGCACTATATTCTGCGAACATTTGCGGAAAATAGTCGAATGCTACGTTGATGATATTGCAGTCAAAAGTCGACAAAAGGAGGATCACATCCAAGATTTGAAGACTATATTTGATCTAATGCGTAAGCATCAATTAAAGATGAACCCTACTAAGTCCTTCTTAGGCGTCTCTAGTGGTAAATTTCTCGGCTTCGTCATTACCTCGAAAGGTATACACGTGGATCCCGAGAAGATCAAAGCCATCCAAGAGATGCATCCTCCACGCACCTTAAAAGAGCTACGAGGATTTCAAGGAAGGATCGCTTATATCAGGAGATTCATCTCTAATCTTTCAGGACGCTGCAGACCATTCAATAAACTTATGAATAAAGGTGTTTCTTTTATCTGGAATGATGAATGTCAGAAGGCATTCGATGATATAAAACAATATCTGATGAGCCCTCCAGTATTGGTACCTCCTGTCTCAGGAATACCGTTCCTCCTATATACCCGAGCAATGAGTCATTCATTGGGTGCATTGCTTGCTCAAAAGAATCAAAATGGTCATGAACAAGCCATTTACTATCTCAGTCGTACTATGACCGGAGCTGAACCTCGATATTCTCCGGTTGAAAAAGAATGTCTAGCCCTGATGTTCGCTGTCCAAAAGACACGACATTATATCATTGGCCAGACCATTCATGTCATTTCCAGGATTAATCCCATACGGGTCATGATGAAGAAACCCAGTGTTTTAAATTCTCGATTGGCTAACTGGGGAATCTTACTTGCTCAATATGATATGCACTATATTCCTCAGAAATCTGTCAAAGGACAAGCTTTAGCTGATTTTCTGGCTGCTCATTCAATTCCAGAAAATTCAAAACTCTATGATGAAGTCCCAGATGAAGTCCTAGATTCAAACCAAATTGCTGAAGACGATCCTACTTGGCGTCTATTCTTTGACAGAGCTTCAAGAATAGGTCCTAATGGTGACATTGTTGCTAGAGTTGGAATCATTCTTGTGTCGCCAGAAGGTCTTGCTATCCAAAGAGCTTATTCTCTCGATCAACCATGTTCCAACAATGTAGCTGAGTACAATGCACTGCTTATTGGTCTTCAACTCGCTAAACATCTGAATATTCAATATTTGGAAGCGTATGGAGATTCTAAACTCATTGTCAATCAGATAAGGGGTACTTATGAAGTTCGCCACCAAGATCTGGTTCCTTATCATAGATCGGCTATATCTATGGCTTCTTTATTTGAAGGGTTCTTCATTAAGCATGTCAGGCGAGCATGTAACACAGAAGCTGATGCTCTTGCTAATCTTGCGGCAGTGTTGGCTATTCCCATCAGACGTCAACAAATGATTGTTGTCTGTAATCGAGAATTATTTTATCTCGAAAACAATCTAACGCTAGGACTTCCAGTTGATATTGAAGAATCATCATCTCATGATATCAATACAACAAGCGGATTTGGGTTAAGCCGTAAATCATTATCATCTTCATCTGATTCTAGCATGGAATTCATCTTCAGTAATACAGCTGAGACTCAGAATACGGATAAAGATTGGAGACTTCCTTTCTTAGACTTCGTATTGTATGATATTCTTCTAGATAATCCGAGTGAGGCAGCATCTATCAGACGACGATCACTCAGATTCTATTACAATCATACAACAAAAACCTTATATCGTCGAGCTTATGATGGTTTACTTCTTCGATGTATTGCCGGTGATGAGGCTCAACAAATTATTCGCGAAGCACATGATGGAATTTGTGGAGCACATCAGCCTGGACCAAAACTTCAAGACCGTATTCGACGTATGGGTTATTATTGGCCCACTATGGTATCAGATGCCATCGAATATGCAAGGAAGTGTAAAGCTTGTCAAATCCATGCAGATTTTATTCATCAACCCTCAGAATTTCTACATCCAACAGCAGCATCATGGCCCTTCGAAGCTTGGGACATGGACATTATTGGTCCGATTAATCCGCCGTCATCAAAAGGTCATCGGTTTATTCTAGCAATAACCGATTATTTCTCCAAATGGGCCGAAGCTATTCCGTTATCCGAAGTCAAAACTTCCAATGTCATCAACTTTATCAAGCATCATGTCATCTACAGATTTGGTGTTTCTCGACGCATTATTCATGATAATGGACCACAATTCGTCAGTCAGAAATTTACTCGATTCTGTGACAATCATCGGATCAATAATGTGGCTTCTACCGCATATAATCCGGCAGCTAACGGATTAGCAGAAGCTTTCAACAAGACCATCATCAAACTCTTAAAGAAGTTTGTTTCTACTAACAAACGTAATTGGAGTGAGAAACTTGGTGAGTGTTTGTGGGCTTACCGTACTACAGTTCGTAATGCTACTAAATGTACGCCTTTCTCTCTGGTGTATGGATGCGAAGCTGTTCTTCCATTAGAGATTCAAATTCCTTCTTTAAGGATAGCAATCGCTAATGAACTTACTGCCAAGAATAATGATCGTCTTCGACTTCAGGAATTAGAAGCTCTAGATGAAAAACGATTATCTGCTCAACAGAATATCATCAAGCTAGAATTTCAAGAGCTTTTAACAAGAAAGTCAGAGTTCGAGCATATCAAAAAGGAGAACTTGTTCTAACAGTCAGACGTCCTATGACTCATATGAGCAAAGGCAAATTCGACGCAAAGTGGTAAGGTCCTTATGTTGTGAGCAGAGTTTTCTCAAATGGAGCTTATCAACTCTCAGAACTGGATGGTCGAAAAGTTATGATGCCTATTAATGGCAAATTCCTTAAAAAGTATTATGTATAAATATAAATACTTGTAAATCATTAGACAAATTCATGTTTATAAATAAAATTTTATTTTATTTTAATCATGAATGATAGTACATGATTTTAAAGAAGATCACTATCATCCTTCTCTACATTCGGACGCGGACCGCTGTCGTCCTTCTCGAAAATGCGATCAGCAAAAGAGCTGAGAACTTCTTTGCTGGAGCCTACGAGAAACTTGCAAGCAGCCATCCTCATGGCTTCCTCTTCTTCAGTCCTTCCTGGATCAAGCAGAAAATCCAGAATGTCTCGTGGTGGCTTGGGTGCAGACGAACCTTCGCATGCATCTACCTCCTTCGGCTGAACTGGATCGGCAGGGCGTTCTTCAGTGCCCTTCGGAACCTTCGGGGCGATTCCAACCTTCTTGGATGCTTCTTCAGACGACATTTTTATGTTGAAGGGTAGAAGTGTTCGTTCTTGACAGATTTTTGCAATATTTATAGGCAGGAATTCCTTAAATAACGAAGTGACACATTCATCCGACGGTTCGTCCGTTCATTAATGCCTGACGGTTCATCCGTTCATTTATTACATTCATTCGACGGTTCGTCCGTTCATTAATTCCTGACAGTTCATCAGTTCATTTATCACATTCATCCGACAGTTCGCCCGTTCGTTATAATCTGACGGTTAACTCGTTCGTTCATCATCATCTGACGGTTCATCCGTTCATTATTATTATCCAAAAATCATGAAA
This sequence comes from Iris pallida, assembly GCA_029216955.1. Classification (NCBI taxonomy): domain Eukaryota; kingdom Viridiplantae; phylum Streptophyta; class Magnoliopsida; order Asparagales; family Iridaceae; genus Iris; species Iris pallida. The sequence continues at coordinate 30,095,196 of JANAVB010003400.1, read as the reverse complement.
AATTGAGTTCAAAGATATTTTTATGTCTGAATTCTATTTTTTAATTAGTATTAAACTAAGATCATTTCTGGTTTAATATCATCTGATAGAATTACAAAGTTCGTTTGTATATTCTATTCTATTGAAACGTGTCATGTATTATCTACCTCTGAACATATTTTCTATGAATATATCATTAACAAAACAGCAAAATCAAAAATCAGATCTAGAATTTTTATTTGTTTTCATTCAGAATCAAAACATTGAATACAAGTGAAAATGAAAAAGATTCACTTATTAGGAGTTATCAACTCCCTGATACGTTCAAGAACAGCATTCAGTTTCTCTTCATGAGTTTTTTGAACTCTTTCAGCTGCTTCAACTATGACATTTTGCTCATCAAAAATAATGATAGCAGATTGGATGCGGTTAACTTCTTCAATCTGTTCCGCCTGCATCTGCTCTCGCTCTTTTTGAAGAGCTTCACAGCGTTCGGCTTCAGAAATATAAGCAGCAGTAACCTCAGCTTGCTCTGTTTCTATGACAGCAATTCGCTCTTGAAGGCGAGCTAACTCCTCTTTCAGTTTCTTGAGCTCTTCAGTCTTGTATGCTTTATCTTTTTCCAGAAGCTCTACTCTTTGACGACTAGCCAATATTTCTTCGCCCTTTTCTACTAATTTCTCAGAAGAAGAGGCAAGAAATGCTTCTAAAGCAGCCTGCTGGGACTGGGCTTCATGCTCCAATTGACTGATTTCAGCCGCAGTTAAAGAATTAATGTCTTCCTTCTTAGTCTCCCAGTATTTTCGGATAGTCATTTCCAGCTCATCCAGGAGATGTTCGAAGAAGATGCACTGAGACTCGCAACCAGCATGTCACAATGCCATGAGCGAAAACTTGACCATAGTTCGAAGATCAGAAAATGGCATAGCTTCATCCTTCAAGAAACGTCTGGAATATGTATCTAGATATGAGTAAATGATCTCTGAATACATTCCCAAAGTTCTTGCTAGCCCAGTCTCAAATCCAGGAGTCGCTGTCATCATAGAAGAAGAAGCTTGAATGTTCTCTATCCTGGGAACGGAAGTGTGTGCGATTGGAGAAGTTGGCAAGTGTGAACTCCCTTCATCAGCATCAGCCTGGATAAGCGGAGCATGAGTTGAACTCATTGCTGCAGCAGTTCCTATAGTCAAAGAAAAAATATATATATAATAATCAGCATATAAAGAAAAATAAACAGCAGAAACAGAATTTGAAATAAAATTCTACCAGGTTGAGGTTCATATTCGATATGTGAGGAGAGTCTGGCATCTTCTCGTAGCCGGTCCATAATAGTGTCCGACACCTGCTTCATATGGCTGCTTCCAGCTCCAGAATTACTGGGTGCTGGAGCATTGTCCGGAGATTGAGCAGGTTCGGGGCTGAGTTCTATTCTGTTCCCCCTGACTTTATCCTCATCATAAAGAGTAGAAGTGCCAGCATGCCAATCATCACCTTCTTCAACTTCTTCAAATTCTTTTTCCTTCCCGGCTTCAAGATGAGTCTCTGATCCGGAGTCCATGATGTTCACATCTTTATCTATTCCTTGAGATGGATGAATCTCAGGAACAGTGACGATAGCAAGTTCAGTATTGACTGCCGGTTCAGTCTCCCCTGGAATATCAGTTCGAAGAATGATGTCTGTACAAACATTCTTCAACAAGTCATCAGCAGCCGGTAGCTCGGACGTTTGCACGTCTTCATCGCCTCTGGCCGAAGAAATGTCTTCTTCAACATGAGTTTCAGGAACTTTCGGTTGTTTCGTAACTTCTGCAGGGGCAGGTTCTTCTTCAGAATAATCAATTTGGTCATCCAGTGCCTGAATGACGCCTTCTGTCCCATGCTCAAATGGGATCGTCCTCGTCTCTGAGGGTTCAATAGCTACTCCACTTGTTGTAGGAGCAGTCATTTCCTGAGCTTGAATAGACTCTACCTCAGTATGTCCAGTTGAAGCTGTCGGTAGGTGAACATCATCAGACTCTGTCTTCTCAGTAGAAGCCGCTTCATTAATTTCTGGCAAAACTCCTCCACTCATAATTGTTTCTAGGAGTTCATTGCCCTTTATTTTGATGACGGACTTCATGACATACTTGCCTCTCGACCTCCTTATCAAAGGAGCGTCGTCTTCATCAGTCTCTTCGTCTTTATCAGCGGCATCATCTTCGTCAACTGAGATACCACCTAAAGATGAAGTAGCAGTCACTGAGACCCCTTTCTTCTTCTTCTTAGATGCCTGAGACTTAGTACTCTTCTTGGAGACTGTCTCAGACTCATCACTTCTCTTCCTCTTAGACAGGGATATAAATATGGACGGGAGAACTTTATCAGGAAAATTTCCCTCCTGGAATAATTCGTATAGGGGCTCGACCTCCGTTGTCTCATCTTCGGGTTCCGGAGGAAATTGTTGAATAACAGTTTTCTTCTTTGACCTCTTCGATGGAGCTGGCTCATCCTCTGCAACAAAAGTCTTCAGATTGAAACTCGGCTTGAAGGTGCTCGACGACACATAGAAGCGAGCATATGTATAAAGCATCTTTGTCCCCGAGCTAGATAAAGGATTAGGCATAGAGAATACAGCTTTTGTATCTCTAGCCGTAAAATATCTCCAGGCTCGAGCTCCGTCGATAAGCCCTCCACGTGCAGAAAGGCAAGTGGTGGCGTTCCCAACGTGAAGTTGGTCATATCTGAATTGTCTAGCAAATCGGCTTGGTAAATATGGCTCCAGATACGTCATCTCTTCATGACGGTATACTAGATGAGACGGCCTGATTCTCTGCAACCACTGGAAGGTTACGTCATCTAGCCTGTTTCCCATATCTTTGTCCATCATATTCAAGGGCATGCTTTCATAACCCAATGGTGGAGGGACACATTGGATGGACCAATGCGAAGCTCGATTCAAGATATTTCTGCATTCTGGAAGGGTGTGAACCTTCCAGAAAGTCTCTCCAGAGTACCTCTCCAGGAAAAGACTGCCACTCCCTCCTGCCCCTGGAGGTATCAAACCATCATGATGGAGGAGAAGCCAACCATATAAATATGTGAAGGGCATCTCTATCCTTGGAAATTCTTCAGTCATCCTCCTCTGATCAGATAGCATGTTGGTTATAAAATTCCGAAGACCTGCATTTAGTCTACAGGTCATCGCTGATAATAAGTCTAGCTTGTAACCATACATAAGGCATACCGCTGCAAAGATAACGCCTCTATGTATCCTGTCCAAAGAGCTGGAGCCAGGAACAATGAATCTTCTTAACCACAGAGATAGAAATCCGGCCAAATGACCGTTCCTCGACAAAATCTTTCTGCTCTGTCTCACATAAGAGCTGAAGGTGGTTCCAGCTTTGAACTCGTACTAGTCTTCAGTGATTGTGAAATCCTTGCAGTCATATTTCTCCAGCAGATAAATGATTTCACTCTCAGAGAGAGGTTTGAAGTTGCTAATCTGATACCATCTCTTCTCGTTTATTTTCTTCTCATCCTTTTCACGGTTCATGAAAAGGTAGGACATCCACTTCTGGATGTGGTTGCCAGCTTCATCTTTAGAACTCTTGTAATATAGAGTACATGTGCCAAAATGGCACATCATCTCTTCAAATAGATGTACCATCTCTGGGTTCTTCTCCGACAAAAAATTCAGCTTTTCTGTTGTAGGCACGTACTCCTCATACGGCAACGTGCCTGAAGGCAGGTGTGAGATGTATTCCATCTCATGAAGGGCGAAGCCCATCTCCCCTTTCGGAGTCATGAATGTCCCCGTCCTGTGGTTATACCTCTCAACCAATGCCAGGAACAGGAAGGGGTTAGGCCTGAAGCCGTAGGATGAATTAACAACTGCATCATAAAGGTTTATCTTCTTTAACTCAGTCTCAAAATTCTCCAAAGCCCAGTGGACCAAAGTCCTCCATCTCACATTCTCCTGATTCATTAAGCCGTTCATCCTCGGCGTCGAATCGATGGGGTAGAATGCATTCTTGTTTGACATGAATTCGTTTATGAAAATGGGCATCCTGAATGGCATTAATATTGACGAGTCTTCAGGTGGTATGCATCCAGGCTTCAAACCCCGAAACACTGATACATAATTTTCGGGGGCACTAAAAAATCCCTCCTTTCTGTAAATTATACGGCTCGCCTTCGCCTGCTGATATTCTGTTAAATGCCAGGACATCTTTCTGGGATAGCTGGCATGCATAAATCTCATGATTGATAAGCCCCTGGAAACCTTCGGCCAGTACATGGGCTGTTTCACATCACCTTCGAAGTAGAAGCACACCTTCTCTCTGATGCCCTTCGGCTGAGATTTCTGTGCTATGGCATCTCCGAACAAAAATGCTGGTTTCTTGTGGGACACCAAATCCAGACTCTGAAAGGGTTGTCCATTCATTAAGCAGAGTAGGGTTGTATGGTCTTGATTGGCCAACAATGATAGTCTGGCTTCTGGAAGATCAAATTGGGGAAATTACACATGAGATAAATCATGTTTAAATGAGAAACTCAAGTGCCCTTCATAGTCTGCCTCCTCACTTCGGATGTTCACTACATAAAATGAAAGAAGACAAAGTCAGATATGTTTTAGTAAAATCTATGTCGACAAGCCTCATACGTGTATTACAGTATTCAAAGAAAATTTCAAAAGTCACGCAGACTTCAGACAGATATACTACCAAGACATGCTGAGTGATTTATTCACGCAGATGATTAAATCACGCAAAGTCCAGACAGATTAGGATGAAAGTCACGCATCATTGCCAGAATCACATTTAAGTGAAAATGACAAAAACGCGCTGACAGATCAAGACTAATCTATCCAGAGGATGACTCTCAAAAGTCTGCGTGAATAATTCAACATTGACATCTCTGCCAACATGTGAAAAATCACGCAGAGTCATTATGAAAGCTGCGTGACTATTTCAACATGGACATTTCTGCCAACATGAAAAATCACGCAGAGTCATGAGAGTCATGCTCCTTTGCGTGAAACACAGAGCTTCGTAAACACGAAGATGTGAAGTATGGCCGACCCTAAAGAGGGGGCATACTTTATTAATATCCTTTGCCCTAAAAAGGGGGGATATATTTCTGAAGTTCATTATTTATATTAAGATCCTAAAAATTCTATGTGGAGTTCATATTCATCGAAGTCATCTTCAACAGTTCGTATCCCCCATCGCTTACGCTGCATGGGAGGATGTGTGATTTCGCGTCGAGGGAGCCTGTCGGTTGTAGCACGCGAAGAAGTCGCAGGGGCTTTCCCCTTGGCCTGAGCATCGGCTTTCTTGGGAGCCATTGCTGCTGAGAAGGAGAAGAAGAAGTCGGGGAAGATGAAGTTTGTCGGAGAAGTTCTCTTCTGTGGATTCTCTCTCTCTAAAAGCAAGTAAAGAAGGAAAGAAATGACTTATGGCTTATTTATAGGCTCATGAAGAATTCTAAACGGCACATCATTATTTGCTTCAATTTAGGAGTTTGATATGGGATCCTAACTACACAGAATCCTAACAGTCCAATCATTTAGGAGTAAATATATCTTTAAAGTCATCTCAGCGTGACTAAATTTATTTTATCATCTCGATTTCAAAGTATTTCGAAATAATTTATCATTTTTTTGAAAACTTTGAAGGGGGTTTTGTAGACCTTAAAAATGAAAGTCACGCTGAGTTGATCAGGACAAAGTCCAAAAGTCACGCTGAGTTGATCAAGACAGAGTCTAAAAGTCACGCTGAGTTGATCAGGACAAATATTTAAAAGTTACGCTGGGAGACAGCTCATCATTTGTCAGAGTGTCATTATGACTGACAGCACGACAGTCGAAGAATGTCTCCTCGTATGCCACGTATGCACGGAACTCGAGAGATCACAGCCGACTATTGCATGATTTTTGAAATCTTCTTCAGCAAGACTCAACTTTCCTTAAGTTGGCGTACCAAAAGAGCTTATTGTCATTTAATGTGACTGACAAGGCAATCACTGTCAGAGATTTTGTGTCAGTCGAGGCACGTCGAATCAAGACAGCTGGCAGTTGTCACGCCCCAGAACCAGAATACTGGAGAGCGGGGGCAGACATAGCCAGCTACGTATAATGAAATGGAATCCACGTCACTATACGGTCACGGCTGTCTAGATATATGAGGGTTTAACTACAATCCATCAGTCTCATATGGTCAAGAACAAGCCTATTGTCTCAATCTCAAGCAATATAATAACAGTTACAAGATGTCAGAACACCAAATATACAATAGTAAGGCGTCCCATACATTACATATTCGGGTGATCATGAAGCTAGTCGTACAAAATGTCAGGACTAGCAAGAGTTTCAGTCATACATGATCAACCCTAGGATTTGTCAATCATGTTACAGCCCGTAGGCAGACAGTAAATAAAGGTGCAATACGAGCTAACACGTGCTCGCCGGCTAAACGCCTCAAAAGAATAATTTTACAATAAAGTGGGAGGACAAAAAGAAACTCACTCGTTGCCAGGGTTACGCCTGGTGGTCACCATCTGGCTGGATAGTAGGTAGATCCTCTGGTGCTGCTCCGATGTCTGGCCACACAAAACCAGCTGGGTCAGACCCCAGAAAGAGCAAGTGCCACAAAGGAGGCTTCACTTATGAACTAAAACCAGCATATCACAAATAAATAGTTAAGGTAATTAAAAGATACTGATAATAGCTGAGATAACAATAATATATTGAACACGGAGAAACCATTCAAGTAGCCAGACTGCAACCCTTAAACCAAACAAGGACCGGGGTTGCAATCCTTCGCCTGAATAGAAACCCGCCTCAATTACTATTGATAAGGTAACAAGACAATAAACGAAGAGAGGACACAGAACTGCTCCGGAAGCCAGGTTACAACCCTTAAACCAAATAAGGACCGGGGTTGTAACCCTTCGCCTGAACAGAACTGGACCCCTGATCTTTATTGTTAAGGCCAGTATAAATAATCATGGTATTGAAGTAAAGGTAAAACATGACGAGCATGACAGGGGGTTTCAATAAGACAATAAACGAAGAGAGGACACAGAACTGCTCCGGGAGCCAGGTTACAACCCTTAAACCAAACAAGGACCGGGGTTGTAACCCTTCGCCTGAACAGAACTGGACGCCTGATCTTTATTGTTAAGGCGGGCACAATAAGCAGGACGATATATGATAAGATAACCATGGAACTATTCAGATAGCCAAGTTACAACCCTTAAACCAAACAAGGACCGGGGTTGTAACCCTTCATCTGAACAGAACTTGGTATCCCATCATTTATCGATACAAGAAATCATGTCATGATACAATCTTGTACAGGATCAGGATAAGACTAAGCTGGAATAAACTTCATCCAATCAATCACGGCCAATCAAGAGTACGGCATGATACTTTTAACTAACTAGGGTTATCATAGGCCTAGTTACTAGCAAGATGCAATGAGATTATCCCAACAGCCACAAGCCCTGCAGACCATCCGGTTATCCGGGTCGAATGTCCGTTATGAAGAATGCAACACGTGACTGTGTGCTAGAAATGTGCCCTACTCGTCGGTAGGCTACAAGTCCACTGAATGCGCCCAGATAACGGGATTGCCTGTAGCTGGGAATCTCTTCATGACTACTAAATTATTCTAGTTAATTAGCCTAAGTCATTTTCAGTAGGTACCCCTGACCGTGGTACTCAGGAGTCCCCGTCCTAGACATGATGCAAGACAGTACTAGTTTATTTGTACAAACACAATCATCCACGGTGTCCAAGTCTTTCATACTTGTCATGTTAGGCTAGCTGTCGTAACAGCTTGCCAAGATATATCATGTCAGTTTACTTGTCAAGAGTGCGCCACGGCGGGCCACTATCGTATTCTATTCTTACAAAATCATGAATGAAAGAAACTTGCATAAGATAACTAGTGACATATTCTTGATGGCAAGGAAAAGATCTACAACTTCCACGTTGGGAGTTGGGAGAAGTTCGAGCCACAATTCAGTCAATTAGGACATATAACAGTTAGAAATAGACTAAATAGGCATCATGCGGCCTATTCAGCGACACCATATGCGCCTACTGCGACATGCGCCCCATGCGGCTCATTCGCGACACTATATGCGCCTACTGCGACATGCGATTCATGCGGCATCAACTGCGACATCATATGCGCCTACTGCGACATGCGCCTCAACTGCGACATCATATGCGCCTACTGCGACATGCAGCTCCTGCGGCTCAACTGCGACATCATATGCGCCTACTGCGACATGCGCCTCAACTGCGACATGCAGCTCCTGCGGCTCAACTGCGATATCATATGCGCCTACTGCGACATGCGCCTCAACTGCGACATCATATGCGCCTACTGCGACATGCAGCTCCTGCGGCATCAACTGCGACATCATATGCTCCTACTACGACATGCGCCACAACTGCGACATCATATGCGCCTACTGCGACATGCAGCTCCTGCGGCTCAACTGCGACATCATATGCGCCTACTGCGACATGCGGTTCATGCTGCAGATGAACATAGGAATGACCAAAAATTGCTTTTGGCCATAACTTCCTCATCCGAAGTCGAAATCAAGTGAAACAAAAGCCAAAACTGCATGAAATTGAATTCTCTACAACATAGAAACACTAGTTTTTCGAAAATAACCAAGTTTTAGAGATCAAAACTAAGAAAAACCGAAAAGTTTACAAACTTAGATCTACAAGAATCCATCCATCAAAACCAAAAATGTCAAGTTCTAAAGAGGCTTAGAATCAAGTAAGGAAGAGAATGGAACAATAAAACTTGAGATCCATCAGGAAGCAAGTTTGCACTTGCCTAGCTCTCTTTCCTGGTAGGTGGAAGAGTAAATGGTGGAGAAGAAGAAGTGAAGGAGAAGAATAAATAAAGAGAGAGAGAGTTAGGTAGAAATATAAATGAGGGTGGTGGTGGTAGGTGGGAGTTTTCTTTTGGTTCATGATGAACCCAAAAGCAAACCAAACCAAGCTAAGCCGAACCAAGCTATGCCATATCCAATGACATGCCAAAATAACCATGCAGGAAAATACACAATACGAGTCAAGAATACGTACACGTATACCAAGATACGTAATACGAACTACAGGCATTACAACTCTACCCACCTTAAAAGAATTCCGTCCTCGGAATTTAATTAAGAGGCTAGAGGGACAAGAACAAGCTATACTAATCACCGGCAAGCTATATCAATCAAGCAACTTATTCATGTAAGCAAGGAATCGAAGGTGTAGGGCATAAGAAGGATATTATACCTTACGAGTCAAACAGGTTGGGATATCGCGATCGGATATCATCCTCATGCTCCCACGTCGACTCACCCAAAGTGTGATGACCCCAAGCAACTCGGACTAACTTGATAGTCTTGTTCTTGAGTGTCTTCTCTCTTCGGTCCAATATAGACACGGGCCTCTCCTCATACGAAAGGTTGGTACCAACAACCAATTTCGAATGATCCAGGATGTGGCTCGGGTCCGGGATATACCGTCGCAGTTGGGATACATGGAATACGTCATGCACCTCACGTAGCGACGGCGGAAGAGCGAGACGATAGGACACATCACCTACTCGCTCCAGAATATCGAACGGCCCTATATACCTAGGACTAAGCTTTCCTCGTACGCCGAAACGAATGACGTCGCGGTTAGGCTAAATCCTCAGGAATACATGATCGCCGACAGAAAACTCAAGGGGGCGCCGATGAGAATCGGCCCAATGACGCTGGCGATCTTGGGCAACTCGAAGATGATCTCTGACTTTTCTGACCACTTCAACGGTCTGAGCAATCATTTTCGGACCAAGCATCTACCTCTCTCCGACATCGTCCCAGGCTAGCGGGGATCGACACTTCCTACCATACAGTGCCTCGAACGGTGCCATCTGGATACTGGCCTGGAAACTGTTGTTGTATGAGAACTCCACCAGGTGCACGTGATCTTCCCACGAACCACCGAAGTCGAGTGTACATGACCGCAACATATCTTCAAGAGTCTGGATCGTACGTTCCGACTGGCCATCTGTCTGCGGGTGATAAGCTGAACTGAACTGGAGGTGAATTCCCAAACTTTCTTGCAAGCTACGCCAAAAGTGCGACGTAAATCTTGAATCTCTGTCTGAAGTAATACTGACTGGTACACCGTACAATCTGACAATCTGTCGGAGATACATCTCTGCTAGCTGAGCCGTCGACTGACCAACTCTGAACGGGAGAAAGTGAGCCACCTTTGTGAGCCTGTCTATGACAACCCAAATAGCGTCTCTGCCCGTCGGGGATCTAGGCAATCCAGTCACAAAATCCATAGTTACATGCTCCCATTTCCACTCGAGAATCGGCAATGGTTGAAGTAGTCCAGCTGGTCTCTGATGTTCAGCCTTAACTTGCTGGTAAACTAAACAACGAGAGACAAACCGGGCTATCTCCTTCTTCATGCCATTCCACCAAAAGTGCTGACGAATATCACGGTACATCTTTGTGCCACCAGGATGAATGGAATACTGCGAACTGTGGGACTCTGCCATGATCTCCTGTCTGATATCTCCACTGGGTACACAAAGACGCTTACCATGTCGAAGTGTACCGTCTTCATGAATGCATAACTCTGGTCTTCGTCTTGCCTCACACTCTGCTCTGAGACGCTGAAGCTTGGAATCTGCTGACTGCGCCATCCGGATCCTCTTGACTATAGTGGACTGGACTTGCATGCTGGCCATCAATGCCACACTGGAAGGGATGACAACTTCTATACCCATCTTCTGAAGATCGGCCAATAGCTCTGGTTACGCTGTCAGAAAATAAACTCCGGCTCTCCTGCTCAATGCATCCGCAACAACATTGGCCTTTCCTGGATGATACTGCAGGTTGACATCATAATCCACAAGCAGCTCTAGCCATCTCCTCTAACGCATGTTGAGATCCTTCTGGGTGAAAACATACTTCAGGCTCTTGTGGTCGGTGAAAATTTCTACCCTATCTCCGTACAAGTAGTGCCTCCACAACTTAAGTGCAAACACTACTGCTGCCAGCTCCAAGTCATGGGTTGGGTAATTCCTCTCATGATCACGAAGTTGTCGTGACGCATAAGCTATTACCTTCCCATGCTGTATCAGAACACATCCTAAACCTCTGCCCGAAGCATCACAATACACTGAAAATCCTCCGGTTCCATCTGGAAGCGTGAGAATAGGAGCCGTCATCAAGCCTCGCTTCATCCTCTCAAAAGAATCCTGGCACTCTGCTGTCCAAGCAAACTGCACATCCTTGTGGGTCAACTGGGTCAATGGCGCTAAAATCCGAGCAAAGTCTGAAACAAATCACCGGTAGTAGCCGGCCAAGCCAAGAAAACTGCAAATTTTTGCCACTGTGCTAGGTACCGGCCACGTTTCAATGGCCACGATCTTCTGGGGATCCACTTCTACTCCTCCTCTGGTGATGATATGACCCAAGTACGAAATGCGATCGAGCCAGAACTCGCATTTACTGAACTTGGCATACAGCTGGTGCTCTCTGAGAATCTGAAGAACAACTCTGAGGTGCTGCTCATGCTCCGCTTCACTCTTGCTGTAGACCAGGATGTCATCTAGGAACACAATCACGAACTGATCCAAATAGGGCATAAAGATGCGATTCATGAGGTCCATGAATACAGCCGACGCATTGGTTGCTCCAAATAGCATAACAAAGAACTTCCAATGCCCATATCGGGATCTGAAAGCTGTCTTCGGGATGTCCTTCTCTCTGACTCTTATCTGGTGGTATCCTGACCGCAAGTCAATCTTCGAGAACACGGCTGCCCCTTTGAGTTGATCAAACAAGTCATCTATCCTCGGGAGAGGGTATCTGTTCTTGATTGTCACCGAGTTCAAGGTACGATAATCTACACATAATCTGGACGTACCATCCTTCTTTTTCACAAGAAGCATCGGGGATCCCCAAGGCGATCCACTAGCACGAATGAATCCCTTGGTTCTGAGTTCTTCAATCATCTTGTACAATATCTCTAATTCTGACGGCGCCATCCTGTAGACTCTCTCTGACACTGGAGCTGTCCCGGGAATCAAGTCGATGGTGAACTCGATCTCTCGCTCTGGCGGCATCCCTGGAAGCTCTTCTGGGAAAACATCTGGAAACTCTTCGACTATCCGAGGTAACTGTACTACTGCTACTGCCATCCGCAACACTGAAGGAGAAGGTTCAACTTCGCCTCGGGAGAAAGAAAACTCCGGCTCGCCTGGAATGCTAAAAATAACCCTGCCAATGTGGCAGTCTATCCTAGCATACTGGTCCCTCAACCAATCCATCCCTAAGTCCACATCATAATCGGCCATCGAAAACTCTATCAATCTAGCGGAGAATTCTTTACCACTAACTACGATCCGACACGAGGAAAATACTCTATCTACTCCCACAAGTCCGTTACCAGTAAGTATATTGAGCCTTACTGATAATGACTCAGGCTCCAGTCCTACCCGTGTCACAAATCGTGCAGACATAAATGAATGCGAGGCACCAGAATCAAATAATACTGAAGCTGGAAAGGTGTTGACGAGAATAGTACCTGCCACCACCTCACCTGGTGCTATTCCTTCTTCTCCCATGGTCAAAGCCAGCACTTGACCATGTCTTCTGGGTGCGGGTCCCCTCTGCTGAAAATTCCTCTGCCTGCTCTGGATCAGGGCTTGGGCTTGGGCATACTGCTGCGGTCTCTGCTGCTGGAATGCCTGTGCCTGCGTCGGCAACGGCCTCAGGAACGGGTACTGTAGCTGCTGCTGCTGCTGGACTGGTGCTGGTCCTCTAACTGAAGGACTAGAAAAAGCGGATGAACTCCCCCAGTTCGGGCAGTTCCCAACCCTGTGGTCCGGGGCACCACAAACCAAGCACAAACCCTGTGCTCTGCGACACTCTGATACTACATGTCCTGGCTTCCCGCAGTGTGAACATCCCACTGCGGAAGACTGCTTCTGCTTCTGCTGCTGAGGGTACGTCGGGGTGGAATGCTGAACCGACGTCACTGAGGCCGCCCGCCTCGGAGCTCCAATGGTCAAGGCCCTGGCTGCCGGGGCTGGTGCTGATGACTGGTTCATCTGACCGTGAGATCGCTTTCGACCTCCGGTCCTGTCCACAATCCTCTGGAAGGTATACTCATGCCTCCGGGCTGCCCGTAGTACTGCATCAGAGGTCTGATGCTCAAACTGCTCCACCGCCAATAGAATCTCCAGATGAAGCCCCTGCTGGAACCGTTGGGCTCTATCGAACTCGGTCGCCACCAAGGTGGGAGCAAACCGACTAAGCCTGGAGAACTCGGCCGTATATCCATCGACCGTCCTGCCCATCTGCTTCAGATTGGTGAACCTCGTCTGTAGATCATACCGAGCTACAGCATCAAAATACTTGGTCTGGAATCTCTCCCTGAATACTGCCCATGAAATAGGGGCCACTAATCCATCGGCCTACGCTGCCCACCAGCTGCGGGCAAGATCTAGTAACTGTAGGCGTACTACGGCCACCTTCTCGGTTTCTGGAGTCCTGGCTGCTTCTAGAATAACCTCTGTGTCCTGAAGCCATGCATCTGCAGCGATCGCATCTTCACTGCCAACGAAGAAAGGAGGGTTCAAGCGCTTGAAGCTGTTGGCCGCGCTATTACCCTGATGACCTCCTCTGGTCAAAGCATCTGCCACCGCCTGGTGCAAGGCATCTCTGTGACGATCCTGGAAAGCTAATAAGGACCTGATGAGACCCACCAAAGTGCCATCCTCAGGCTCTGCAGGCTGGACGGGCTGAATTGGTGGTTCTCCTTCCGTGGGCACGACTCTGGAGGCTACTCCTGAATGCTGGGCTTGATCTCCAAGTTGCTGCTGGTCCGCGGGAGGTACTCCGCCTGGCTGATCGGCAGGTCCAGGAACAATGCCGCTGAAGAAGACGACATAGGGAACAATAAGGAAGGACCAGGACAGATCAACGATACAATCATGTGATCAGGTCAAGATTCTCAGGGATTTGAAAGATACGAGCAGAGATCAAGGGCGAATACTGATTGAGACATCTATTCGATAAACCCTCACATATCTTGAATTTACAAGACCTGCATGGGCCACCACTCAAACCATGTCACGCCCCAGAACCAGAATACTGGAGAGCGGGGGCAGACATAGCCAGCTACGTATAATGAAATGGAATCCACGTCACTATACGGTCACGGTTGTCTAGATATATGAGGGTTTAACTACAATCCATCAGTCTCCTATGGTCAAGAATAAGCCTATTGTCTCAATCTCAAGCAATGTAATAACAGTTACAAGATGTCAGAACACCAAATATACAATAGTAAGGCATCCCATACATTACATATTCGGGTGATCATGAAGCTAGTCGTACAAAATGTCAGGACTAGCAAGAGTTTCAGTCATACATGATCAACCCTAGGATTTGTCAATCATGTTACAGCCCGTAGGCAGACAGTAAATAAAGGTGCAATACGAGCTAACACGTGCTCGCCGGCTAAACGCCTCAAAAGAATAATTTTACAATAAAGTAGGAGGACAAAAAGAAACCCACTCGTTGCCAGGGTTACGCCTGGTGGTCACCATCTGGCTGGATAGTAGGTAGATCCTCTGGTGCTGCTCCGATGTCTGGCCACACAAAACCAGCTGGGTCAGACCCCAGAAAGAGCAAGTGCCACAAAGGAGGCTTCACTTATGAACTAAAACCAGCATATCACAAATAAATAGTTAAGGTAATTAAAAGATACTAATAATAGCTGAGATAACAATAATATATTAAACACGGAGAAACCATTCAAGTAGCCAGACTGCAACCCTTAAACCAAACAAGGACCGGGGTTGCAATCCTTCGCCTGAATAGAAACCCGCCTCAATTACTATTGATAAGGTAACAAGACAATAAACGAAGAGAGGACACAGAACTGCTCCGGAAGCCAGGTTACAACCCTTAAACCAAACAAGGACCGGGGTTGTAACCCTTCGCCTGAACAGAACTGGACCCCTGATCTTTATTGTTAAGGCCAGTATAAATAATCATGGTATTGAAGTAAAGGTAAAACATGACGAGCATGACAGGGGGTTTCAATAAGACAATAAACGAAGAGAGGACACAGAACTGCTCCGGGAGCCAGGTTACAACCCTTAAACCAAACAAGGACCGGGGTTGTAACCCTTCGCCTGAACAGAACTGGACCCCTGATCTTTATTGTTAAGGCGGGCACAATAAGCAGGACGATATATGATAAGATAACCATGGAACTATTCAGATAGCCAAGTTACAACCCTTAAACCAAACAAGGACCGGGGTTGTAACCCTTCATCTGAACAGAACTTGGTATCCCATCATTTATCGATACAAGAAATCATGTCATGATACAATCTTGTACAGGATCAGGATAAGACTAAGCTGGAATAAACTTCATCCAATTAATCACGGCCAATCAAGAGTACGGCTTGATACTTTTAACTAACTAGGGTTATCACAGGCCTAGTTACTAGCAAGATGCAATGAGATTATCCCAACAGCCACAAGCCCTGCAGACCATCCGGTTATCCGGGTCGAATGTCCGTTATGAAGAATACAACACGTGACTGTGTGCTAGAAATGTGCCCTACTCGTCGGTAGGCTACAAGTCCACTGAATGCGTCCAGATAACGGAATTGCCTGTAGCTGGGAATCTCTTCATGACTACTGAATTATTCTAGTTAATTAGCCTTAGTCATTTTCAGTTGGTACCCCTGACCGTGGTACTCAGGAGTCCCCGTCCTAGACATGATGCAAGACAGTACTAGTTTATTTGTACAAACACAATCGTCCACGGTGTCCAAGTCTTTCATACTTGTCATGTCAGGCTAGCTGTCGTAATAGCTTGCCGAGATATATCATGTCAGTTTACTTGTCAAGAGTGCGCCACGGCGGGCCACTATCTTGTTCTATTCTTACAAAATCATGAATGAAAGAAACTTGCATTAGATAACTAGTGACATATTCTTGATGGCAAGGAAAAGATCTACAACTTCCACGTTGGGAGTTGGGAGAAGTTCGAGCCACAATTCAGTCAATTAGGACATATAATAGTTAGAAATAGACTAAATAGGCATCATGCGGCCTATTCAGCGACACCATATGCGCCTACTGCGACATGCGCCCCATGCGGCTCATTCGCGACACTATATGCGCCTACTGCGACATGCGCCTCAACTGCGACATCATATGCGCCTACTGCGACATGCAGCTCCTGCGGCTCAACTGCGACATCATATGCGCCTACTGCGACATGCGCCTCAACTGCGACATCATATGTGCCTACTGCGACATGCACCTCAACTGCGACATCATATGCGCCTACTGCGACATACAGCTCCTGCGGCATCAACTGCGACATCATATGCGCCTACTGCGACATGCGCCTCAACTGCGATATCATATGCGCCTACTGCGACATGCAGCTCCTGCGGCTCAACTGCGACATCATATGCGCCTACTGCGACATGCGATTCATGCTGCAGATGAACATAGGAATGACCAGAAATTGCTTTTGGCCATAACTTCCTCATCCGAAGTCAAAATCAAGTGAAACAAAAGCCAAAACTGCATGAAATTGAATTCTCTACAACATAGAAACACTAGTTTTTCGAAAATAACCAAGTTTTAGAGATCAAAACTAAGAAAAAACCGAAAAGTTTACAAACTTAGATCTACAAGAATCCATCCATCAAACCAAAAATGTCAAGTTCTAAAGAGGCTTAGAATCAAGTAAGGAAGAGAATGGAACAATAAAACTTGAGATCTATCAGGAAGCAAGTTTGCACTTGCCTAGCTCTCTTTCCTGGTAGGTGGAAGAGTAAATGGTGGAGAAGAAGAAGTGAAGGAGAAGAATAAATGAAGAGAGAGAGAGTTAGGTAGAAATATAAATGAGGGTGGTGGTGGTAGGTGGGGGTTTTCTTTTGGTTCATGATGAACCCAAAAGCAAACCAAACCAAGCTAAGCCGAACCAAGCTATGCCACATCCAATGACATGCCAAAATAACCATGCAGGAAAATACGCAATACGAGTCAAGAATACGTACACGTATACCAAGATACGTAATACGAACTACAGGCATTACTGCAGTCCTGCCTCAATCTTGCGTATATTTTGAGCCTTCTGGCTCAAGTCTGCGTGTATTTTGAACTTATATGTTCCTTCCTCAAATCTGCGTGTATTTTGAGCTTTCTGTCTCAAGTTTGCGTGGATTCTGAAGCTTCCTGCTCCACGTCTGCGTGGATTTTGAAGCTTTCTGCCCCAAGTTTGCGTAGATTCTGAGGCTTTTTGCCCCAAGTCTGCGTGGATCCTGAAGCTTCTTGCCCCAAGTCTGCATGGATTTTGAAGCTTTCTGACCCGAGTCTGCATGGATTTCGTCTTCAACAAGTCTGCGTGGATTTCATCAAATTGGAGTACGTGGCAGCCATGCCACTGATCTCTCACCCGCGTGTCCTGTAACTTGCACACTACTCATGCATGATTGCCATGTGTCCAACAGTTACAGGCCACGTCCAGTAACTGCTCATAGCCTTGTGTATGTTAAATTCTGCGTGATTTTCAACTAGGCACAGGCTGTGAAGACAGTTATCTTTTCATTTATTTTGACTCTATAAATAGAGTTCTTTTTCTCATTCATTGTACAGATACATAGTTATCTAAATTACTGTCAAAATTTTGAGAGCTTTTCTTCTTCGCATCGTCTAAGGGATAAAGCAGTCGTCTTCTAGATCGGATTCCTACAGTTGTAATTTTCCCAGAAACACAATAAATAAAGTGAATTTATTTATGGAAAACAGTTCCTCACAGCCGGCATCGGTGGCTGACTAGTCCCAGCCCCCTCGGCTGTCCCTCCCTCACTGACTTGACTCTCTAAAGTTTCATATGTCTCCTATATTTATATAGGTGAATAGATTTAGAGTTAATACTCATATTTTAGTTACTATTAAGTATTATTATGGTTACGTTCTCATACGTCTCCTAAATTATTCTTTGATTTATAATGCTAATTAGGGTTATGATTTAGAGTTATTATTCATATTAGAGTTCGGACTAACTATTTAGGTATAAATATAGTTAAGTACGTAAAGACAAAAGCGAAATGTAATTAGATATAGGACTCAAAAAACTTATATAAGCTTTGGTCGCACGATCATCTACGAGCTTTCCATCCTTCTTTCGCTTATGGGTATGCTCGAAAACTTTAGAAAAGTCCACGGCATTCGAGTCTCCGCCTCCCCTGGCGACCTCCTCGTACGGTAACAATTAAACATTAATTTATAACTAAATATTAATTTAAACAATTAAAGAAACAAAAATAAGAATACTCACCAGCTGTCGATAATGCTCTAAAATTGGGATGGATCCACCCGTGTGGTGACCACCCTTAGAACGGGCAGCCTTTGCCTTCTCACACTTGTTCTTATAGGCCATAGTGTCCATCTTCTTCTTCATCTCCTCCCACTCCTTCAACTACTCCTTGCAAAGAGCGCTATTTAGTGTAGCCAACGCCTTTTGGTTGTTTACCATATCCCTCAACCTTTGCTGGCGAGAGACTTGTAGCACTTCCGGAGCACTTTCGGATCGTCTGATCTCTGTGCGCCGGCCACCAGTACAACTTCTGCAAATAAGGACAAATAAAAAAATGAGCAAATATTTAAAAAATGTTGTTAACAAATACGATATTATTTAGACATGCCTCAAGCATCTCGAGCCAAATGTATCGTCTATCAACTGGGATGTCCCCGAAGATCAGATAGGGACCATGGAATTGACGACTCATCAACTCGCCAAAATCTCTACCAGCATGGACCAGAAAGTACCTGGAATAAATAAAATAATGTACGAATAGATAATAAATAGAATATGAATAAATGTGTCTACTAACAATTATATACTTATATCGTTCCATCGACCCACAGCTCGGGACGAGTGATGTTGGCTGGCAGCTCTAGTAGAGTAGGAGGGTCTGCAAATCCTGGTTGACGTATGTACACTCCATGGTAGACCAAAAGGCCAGGATATCGGTTCGTCGCAGTAGAGCGACAGGTAGTCTCCGGCGTAGAAGACGGGGAACCGGTAGGAGTATATGCTGAAGGAATTCAGGGCTAGCTCCGCCGACCGAAGAACGAGTGAACGGTGGAGATAAGCCATCCTCCTCATCAAACAATCGTCTTCGCTAACTCCTCTGCGATCTGCAGCCGGAGTACTAGGAGGAGCAGGAGGGTGGGTCGACCCAGATCCTCGATGTCGTGTATGGCCTCGTCCCGCCATATGTAAATCTGAAAGAAATAAAAATTGATGTGATGATACAAATAATCAATGCAAATCTAATAGAAATTAAATAAAGGTGTGTTGATACAAATAATCAATGAAACTCTAATAGGTAATACTTGCTAATCATCTTCATTCATCTTCTTCATTTTCACTATCACTTCCACTTTCACCTTCATCTTCAAATTCTTCCTCCTCATCCGATACGTCCATTTCAGACTCCTCATCTACATGAGGTAAGTGTAGGAACGAATTTGTAAAGCACAATACTCTAGAGGGGAGGTAAATAGAGTAGGCAGCAGAATATAGCTAATTTAAAAAGTTAGCAGCAAAATCACAGAGACAATATATATCACAAATAAATAATGTAAAAATAGAGATTAGAAAGCAAACACAAAGACGGCGATGTATACTGATTTTCCTCTTGTGAGGACTAGTCCAGTCGAAAGAACTCTAGCTTCTAGTTGAATCAACTATTGGAATAAACCGCAAGTTTTTATACGAAGTCCTTGCAACTTCTACAAAAATAAGCTTTGATTCGAAGTACTCGACCAACTTCAATTGTGAAGAGTCTTTCTTCAATCAAGCCTCTAATTACAATCGCTCTGAAGCTTCTAGACCGTACCGCACTGGCAAATCGACTAGAGGATTATAACTGGCATGGGATTTAAAAAATAAAGCTTAGAACTCTTTGGAATAGAACAGTAGGCTTTAGAGAGAAGAGATAAAAGTGAATTGGTGTGTTGAAATGATCGAAATCCTTCTCTATTTATAGTTTTTTTCAAAAGGCAGAACTCTAGCAGAATTCGGACAGAACTCTATGAGAAAATCTCGTAAAAATTCGTAACTGCACGGAGACCAAGTTTTCAAACGTTCAAAACACAACGGCCACTAACCGAACTCTAGCCGAACTCGGGCCGAACTCTGGCCGAGTTCTGTCAGGGTTTAGTCAGGGTTTTTGCAAATTGATTTTTGTTCTTTTTGAAAAAAATTTAAGCAGTTAGGAGCTTTTTGTAAATAGGGGTTGTGTTTCAAAAATAGGATATTTTTGAAAATATTTTTAGAGTAGCCTATTTGTCAGTACGACTCGGTGTACAATGTATTCCTAGACTCAATAAAAAATAAAAATTATTGCATAAAGGAAATACATACTCGTGTGGCAAACACAGCTTCGGTCTTGAACAGATCGTATAGCTATTCTCTAGCAGTATCCAAGAGTCCAAAACTTCTTTAAGTAGCCCTTATACCGAGAAATAGTTTGATCAATTATTAAAATCAGGTTTCACCATGACCAATGGGCCAACAATTTCCCCTATTTTGATAATTGACAAACCTTGACCGATATAACATCTTTGATCGATAAGATTTGAAAGATGATCAAAATTGCAAATTGTACTTTATCCTAAAAAAATGTTCATGTATCTTGCAATAGATGTTAGATCCTATATCTCCCCCGTTGTCACTTAGCAAAATAATTACAAAGAGAGAAGCTCCCCTGCAATATATGCATAAGAAACAATCGTTGAAGAAATATAAACATAATAAATAGAAAAACAACATTTCACAGGCAGTTTATATTTCACAGATAGTTAATATTGAAGCATAAAGAGATAGTGCTATGAGAAATATGGAATAATTCTAAACTGAATAAAAATATGCTAAAGAAAGCATAAAACATGTGCACAGAATATTATCTCAGACAAACACAATCTCAGTGCAAAATAAACTAAAAGTATAGAGTACTAATGATATCTTGGAATGTCGGAGCATGTCCAAGTAACAAAGAATCAAAGTCTCAAAAAGTGAGCATCTAGACAAAACAGTACGTCTAGATCACGAATCCTTATCATCATCATCAACTGCAGTGCCAGCACGTCCACCATGTCCAGATGGACCAGCTCCAGAAGTGCCAGCTCCAGAGGTGTGTGGAGTAGCACCCGAACCATGGTACCAATCATAAACATTACAGGGCTGGAAGAGAGTATATACCGCCTCATCCTCATAGCGGTAACCGGAGACGGCTGGATCTCGGGAAGAGAACTGGCAGAATGTCCAGTCTGAGAAAATCGAAGATCAGCAATAGAGTTGGCTAGTGCCTGAAATTGAGTCACATCACGGAACTCGCGTTCCCTGGATGTGTCAGTAATGAATGTCCGGAGATCAGAAAGGTGCTGATGGATAACCTCAAACGACATAGGGTAATCCTGATGAGGTGGGACAGGTGCAGTAGGAGGTACAGGAGGTACGACAGCACTATGATGAGATAACTGGAGGTACTTAGGCTCAGGGTCCAGAGCACAAGTAGACAGATCGATGTTAAATCGCTGAAAGATGCGTGGAATAAATATCGCATAAGAGAGATTTCGATCTCTTGCGTGACATTTCCCCATCATCTGGATAATAGTCTTGGGAACCGAAAATGGAACTCCCTTGATGATGTAGTAGAGGGCAGATAGTTCAAGATTTGTAACATCATCTTTTAAAGTAGATTTTGGAAGAATAGTGGAATAGATGATGCGATGTAACTCATAGTTAAATAAGTTCAAGTTTGCAGCCTTGAACCTTCCAGAACGAACACGTACAGGTGCACAAAGATCATTTTTGAAGCTGAGAAGAGTCGTACCATCAGGAAAATCCAAATCAGTGATATCATCGAGCGGGGTACCTTCGTTAGGAACACCAAAGATTTTTGCTAACAGGATATCATTGAACTCTATGTTAATACCTCCGACACGAGTCTTAACATCAAAAGTGTCTAACACAAAGTTGCAGTAAAACAATCTAATGGCATTAGTAGCTATAGGAAAAATTTCGGTGACAAGTCGGCGTAACCCTAATGACTCAAAGTAAGGACAGTGGTCAGGAAACACAGTCCACTTAATTCGGGGCGCCAATACATATGGTGTGCATGATAAAATCACCATACCATAGTAATGATTGGTCATGAGTTTTAAAATAAAACTCATTGTATGCACCGTCGACCGATTGGACCGGGGAAAAGAGTGAATCCGCTGGTGGATTCGAAGACGATGCCTCTTCACTGGCATTGGTCTTCTTCCTCTTGGAAGGAGTGAATCCTTAGGCATTTTTTCCTATTATGAATAGAAATTAATAAAATTGAAGGAGGTGGAAGGAGAGAGTTATACCTTCCAGAAATATAGTATGTTGTAGAGAAAGGAATTCTTTACACGAATCCAAAATTTGGATGGAAATCTCCAAACGGATTGGAAGCAATGAGTTGGAGAAAAGCTAGGGTTTTTAGGGCTCAGGTGTCTGCGACTATTGTTTTGATGAAGTTTGGAAGTGATGAAGAGAAGGGGCCTCGTTTCTGACTTAAAAGCAGATACCACCAACAGATCTCGGGCCAAATTCGAACCAAACTCGGGCCGAATTCGCCTAGGGTTCTTTTGGTGAATTTTGAAAAAGGAAAATTTTACGGGCCACATCCTTTTCATCAACTCTTTTAATTATTTAATTCTAAGTTTAGTAATTTTAAATTTTAATTAATATAATTAATATTATTTTACAAATTAAATTTTTTTACACAGTGACTGTTTTAGATTAGCTATAGGGGTACTGTCCCAGCTAACGGGAGTTCACCGGGGAACAATTAAATACCGCTTCGCTTCGATCATAGTCGTGGTGACAGACATACCCTTTGTAGGCTTGTCTCAAAAATAGTTTTTGACTATTGAAAAAATAATTGTATAAAACAAAATTAATTAATATTATTGACATCTAAAATTCTTAATTCCTGACGTAAATAATTGAAACGTTCTTCCGCTAGAGATTTTATGAAGATGTCAGCTAATTGATTCTCTGTGTCTATTTTTACAAGGTTTATATATCCATTTTGTTGATGATCTCTAAGAAAATAATGTCGAATCTCGATATGTTTAGTGCGAGAGTGACATACTGGATTCTTAGTCAAATTGATAATGCTAGTGTTGTCACAGAAAATGGGTATGTGTGTGTGTATAGTAGGCCAAAGTCTTCTAAGGTTTGCTTCATCCACAAAATTTGTGCACAACAACGTCCTGCATTGATATATTCAGCCTCAGTTGTTGATAATGCGACAGAATTTTGTTTCTTGCTAAACCAAGAGACTAAAGCTTTGCCTAGGAAATGACACGTACCACTAGTACTTTTTTCTATCTACTTTGCATCCAGCAAAATCAGCATCCGAATAACCGGTTAGGTCAAACGACGTGGTTTTGGGATACCATAAGCCGACAGAAGAAGTGCATTAAAGGTATCTTAAGATACGTTTAACTACGCACAGATGTGATTCCTTAGGATTGGCTTGAAAATGTGCACACAAGCAAATACTAAACATTATATCAGGTCGACTAATTAAAGTAAACTACCAATCATACCTCGACACTTACGTATATCGACAGGTTTACCTTGTTCATCAATATCAAGCTTGGTTGAAGTTGCTATCGGAGTGCCAAGTGGTTTGACTGCGTCCAGATTGAACTTCTTTATTAAATCTTTTGTGCACTTGGTTTGATTTATGAATGTCCCATTGTTGGTTTGTTTGATTTGCAGTCCGAAAAAGAATTTCAGCTCTCCCATCATGCTTATTTCAAACTCATTCTGCATACACTTTGAAAATTCTTGACAAAGAGATTTATCAGTAGATCCAAAAATGATATCATCTACATAAATTTGAATCAAAAGAAGATTGCTATTAAAAGACTTTATAAACAGTATAGTATTAACCTTCCCTTTTGAAAAGCCATTGTCAAGTAGAAAAAAAACTTAGACGATCGTACCAAGCACGAGGGGCTTGTTTTAAACCGTATAATATCTTTTTTAACTTGAAAACATAATCAGGATTTTTAAAATCAGTAAAACCTGGAGGTTGAGCTACATAAACTTCTTCTTTTATAAAACCATTCAAAAATGCACTTTTAACATCCATTTGAAATAACTTAAAATTATGAAAACATGCAAATGCATATAATACGAATGGATTCTAATCTCGCAACAGAGGTAAGTCTCTTCGTAGTCGATACCTTCTTCCTGATTGTATCCTAGAGCTACGAGTCGAGCCTTGTTACGAGTCACTAAGCCATTCTCATTCAGTTTACTTCGTAATACCCAACGGGTGCCAATGACCGGATGATCGATGGGCTTGGGAACAAGTTCCCAAACTTGATTCCGTTCGAATTGGTTCAATTCCTCTTGCATAGCATCTAACCAAAAATTATTACTACATGCTTCTTCAATATTTTTGGGTTCATGCTGTAAATAAATGTAAAACAGGAAGCTATATCTTTACTAGAGGAACGAGTACTTACACCCTTGGTAATCTCACCAATTACCAAGTCCTTTGGATGGTCTGCCAAAATCTCATTTCTTTTGGCATATCTTCTGGATTGCTGGTTCCGACTTCTGGTTATGTACGTAATTTGCTTGGAGACTCAGCTGGTGCTTTGTGTGAGGGTTATGCAGGAGCAGTACGAGGTGTACTTATGTCTTCATCATCATCGACATAATGTTGATTGAGTTCGTCAAATTTAACATTTATTGGTTCTTCGATGATCATCGTTCTCTTGTTGAAGACTCTGTACCCTTTATTTTTTGCCGCATAACCTAAAAATATACCTTCATCGGCCTTTTCGTCAAATTTTTCCAATTTATCTTTAGTATTAAGAATAAAGCATTTACAACTAAATACTTTGAAATAAGAAAGAGAGGGAGTTCTATCAAACCATAATTCATAGGGAGTCTTCTTCGATATAGGTCGAATTAGAACCCTATTGAGAACATAGCACGATATACTTACAGATTCAGCCCATAGGTATTTAGGTAGACTAAACTGGTTTAACATTACTTTAGCAATTTGGATAGAGTCATGTTCTTACGTTCCACAACTCTATTTTGTTGTGGAGTCCTAGGGTAAGAAAATCATGCAAATAACGTATGTGTCACAAAATTGCTTAAACTCTACATTCTCAAATTCGTTGCCATAATCGCTTCGAATGCGAGTGATCATAAACCCTTTTTCGTTTTGAACCTTCTTACAAAAGGTGACGAATTCTGATAATGCATTATTCTTGCGTACAAGAAAATATACCCACGTGTATCTAGAGAAATCATCTACTATTACAAATGCATATAACTTACCACCTAGGCTAGAAATTCTACTAGGTCCAGATAAATTCATATGCAGCAATTGTAGAGGTCTAGTGGTACTTACAACATTTTTGGACTTAAAAACGGATCGGGTAGCTTTGTTCTTTTCACATTCGCTATCGTATCCTTCTTGAAAGAAATGTCTGGTAAGCCTCGTACCAGCTTCTTTGTGGATAGTCTTGAAATTGTGTCCATATTTGCATGACAGAGTCTCATGTGCCATAGTTGACTCTCATTACTTTTGGCCATCAAGCATCTACCTACTTTGTTAGCATCTTCTAACAGATAGAAAACATATATATTGTCTTTCCTGATACCTTCAAAGATAGTACTACCAGTTGAGCTATCAACTATAGTACATTTGTCTTTGATAAAGTTAATACCATAACCGTGATCAGCTAAATGGCTTATGCTGAGCAGATTATGTTTTAACTCGGTAACTAGACAGACATCTTTAATTACAGGGTAGGGGGCCATACCAATATTACCAATACCAATTATTCAATTATTATCGAAGGAGACATATTCTTCTTTCTTCTTCGATAGTGTTGCAAATAATGAAGCATCACCGGTCATATGCCGTGAGCAACCGCAGTCGAGGATCCATTTACTTCTAGCATATGAAGGGTGTTTCACCTACAAAAGAATTTGCAGATGAAAACTTTGGTACCCATTTCTCGTAGGGTCCTAGTTTTTGGTATCCATGCACATATTTTCAAATCAACAAGCTTTCTAACTCTACATGAAGAAGAAATATGACCAATGGTGCCACAATAGTGATATCTAGCATGCTGAGTGTTGAAAGCAGAGTGTTGTGCATTATTGGTAGGTCTAGGTTTTGTAGTGTAAAAGAATGCATGCATATTTGTCTTATTAGACAATGGTTTGGTTTGATTAGGTATAACAGTATTGGGTTTGACCGTGTTCCGATGATTCGATAAGTGACACGTGTTAGAGTAGGAAACATAGCTTCAGACTGTTTTCCTATCCTAATTTCCAACTTTTTGGAGGTGTCATATAACAAGCTATATTTAGCAGTGTGTGCATCATTTCTTATAGTAGCTTGCTGGAGACTTTTCTTCTTTTGAGTAAGTCTTCCTCTAATTGGGTAATGGTCTTGTCCTTCTCTTCGGATAGTCTTTTGGTCTCGTGTAATAACAGCTTAACAGAAGAAAACTCACCTTCCTCACTAGAATAATTACTACTTCTAACCTCATCTACTAGGTTGGTAAGTCTTCCTATTTCACCTTTGTACTCTTTGACTACCTTCTTAGAGGTCTAGTATTTACACAGTCTTCTGTAATCCCCTAAGAGGTCATTAAAGGCTTCTCCTAGTTGCTTAAAAGTAAAATCATCATAAGTATCAAACAGGGGGTTAGTGGTTACCTGATCGTACGCCATCAAGAATACGTTTGCAGCGTCATCTGATTTCTCGTCTTCTGAGTCGCTACCTTCACTTTCATGCCATATGCTTGTATTGGCATATCTTCGAGACGTAGACTTCTTCAGGTAGCCCTTAATATTTGTTGTTCTTCCTGGTTGATGATGATCCTGTTGGACAATCTTTCCATATGTGTCCTTTCTTCTTACAGCCATAGCAAATGGGATCTTCATCATTGTTGTTGTTTTGTTGCTGTTGTTGTCCTTTGTTCTTCTGTTTAAACTCATGAACTTCTTAAATTTTCTCACCATAAGAGTTTGATCCTCAGAGTCAGAGTCACTATCGTCGAAATCATCTTCTACAGTTCTTCTATGTTGAGCCTTTAAAGCGATCGACTTCTCTGACTTCTCCTTTGGTGTAGCATCTTCAAAGTCTTGAAGTTCCAATTCGTGAGTGAGTAGCTTACCCATGAGTGTTTCAATAGACATGGTTGTGAGGTCATTCCCTTCAATGATTGATGTAGCCTTTGGTATCTAGTTCTTTGTGAGAGCTCGCAGCAGTTTACGAATCTTCTCATAGTTACTGTCACTCCCCAGAACCAGAATACTGGAGAGCGGGGGCATACATAGCCAGCTACGTATAATAAAATGGAATCCACCTCACTATACGGTCACGACTGTCTTGATATATGAGAGTTTAACTATAATCTATCAGTCTCCTATGGTCAATAACAAGCCTAAATGTCTCAATCTCAAGCAAGCAAGTAAAGTTACAAGATGTAAGATCACCAAATATACAATAGTAAGGCATCCCAAACATTACATATTCAGCTGATCATGAAGCTAGTCATTACAAAATTTGAGGACTAGAAAGAGTTTAGTCATACATGATCAATCCTAGGATCTGTCAATTATGTTACAGCCCGTAGGCAGACAGTAATAAGGTATACAATATGAGCTAACAGGTGCTCGTCGGCTAAACGCCTCAAAAGAATATTTTACAATAAAGTAGAAGAGCCAAAAATAAATCCACTCGTTGCCCTGGTTACGCCTGGTGGTCACCATCGGGCTGGAAAGTCGGTAGATCCTCTAGTGCTGCTCCGAAATCTGGCCATAAAAAACCAGCTAGGTCAGATCCCAGAAAGAGCAAGTGCCACAAAGGAGCTTCACTTAGGAACTAAAACCAGCAATTAGCAGAAGAATAATAATAAATAGTAAGAACTGGAAATATGGAAAACTATCAGGATGATATACGACGAGATAACCATGGAACTATTCAGATAACCAGGTTACAACCCGTAAACCAAACAAGGACCGGGGTTATAACCCTTCATCTGAACGGAACTTGGTTTCCCACCATTTATCAGCAAGGTGACTATAAACAATCAGGTCATGTGACAATCTTGTACAGGATCAAGACAAGACTAGACTGAGTAGACTCCATCCAACATTCACGGCCAAGCAATAAGTAAGACTTGATACTTTAACTAACTAGGGTTTTCACATGCCTAGTTATTAGCAAGATGCAATGAGATGTTCCTACAGCCACAAGCCCTGCAGACCATCCAGGCTATCCGGACGCAATTAGGGGTTGAATTCAAGTGGGTACATCGTCCAGGAAATGCATGTACCCTTAGGTGACTTAGAGGGTACAACACATGACAGTGTGCTGGAAATGTGCCCTACTCGATGGCAGGCTACAGATCCCAAGTGGGGCGCCCAGATAACGGGATTGCCTGTAGCTAGAAAATCTTTTCATGACTACTGTGTTATTCTAGTAATTAGCCTTAGTCCTTTTTAGTAGGTACCCCTGACCGTGGTACTCAGGGGTCCATGTCTTAAATATGATGCAAGACAAGACGGGTCCATTTGTACAAGCACAATCGTCCACGGTGTCCAGGTCATTCATTTTTGTCATGTCAAGCTAGCTGTCGCAACAGCATATCGAGATATATCATGTCAGGTTTATCATGTCAAGTTTATCATGTCAAGTTTACTTGTCAGGAGTGCGCCACGACGGGCCACTATCAAGAATTATCATGTCAAGTATATCATGTCAAGTTTATCATGTCAAGTTTATCATGTCAAGTTTACTTGTCAGAAGTGTGTCACGTCGGGCCACTATCATGTCATATCATTTGTCAAAAGTGCACCACAACGGGTCACCATCGTGTCAGGGAACACACTTAAATTTAATATGGCACAAGCATACATGTGGTAATTAAATATTAGCAGGGGCAAGGGCCGTGGGGGTCTCATGCGGCTCAGAAAAAATTATTATATGCGGCCAGCAAGTCACTTGGCCATATGCGGCTCAGGCAAGTTGCAGGCAAGCTGCTAATTAAAGGGGCATACGGCCAACAATAAATAATGTTACCTCTGTACAAGAATTAAATAATTGCATGCACAAAAGCAAATAAAGTATTGAGCCTATACGGCAAGCAAATACATGCGGCTAAGCAAATATATAAGCATACAAGCAATTAATGCTTGCAAGGCCATGCGGCATGGCAGTTAAATGGCTAAGGCCATATGCGGCCAAGAATGCAACAGCATATGCGGCCAAGAATGCAAAAGCATATGCGGCCAAGAATGCAAAAGCAGCCAAGCGAATATATATTCGGCCAAACAGTTCAGCTAATGGCCCATGCGACCAATTAAAATATTATACATACGGCCAAAATATTATACATGCGGCCAAGCTTATATATATAAGCATGCGGCCAAGCAAATATATATTCCCATGCGGCCAGCCAATATACTTGGCCATGCGGCCAGCAAATATAGTTGGCCATGCGGCCACACTTCACTTACAAATACATGCAAGCAAATCAATAAAGGGGCCATACGGCCATGCATATATAAACATGCAAGTAAAGACTTGAAAAAGGCCATGCGGCCACAGTGACAAATACATGCGGCCACAAATGAAGGGGGGAGCATTATGCGGCCAAGTGAGCAAGTTGCATGCAAAATACAAGCAAAGACTTAATGCTAATGCTAATGGCAAAGATTTAAAGGCTAATGCTAATTAATGCATTAAAAATATGTATGCGGCTGATGCTTGCTAATGAATTAAAATATGCATACAAGCACATGCTTGCTAATACATTAAAATATGCATGCAAAGGCCATACATTAAAAATAGGCTTGCTAATACATGTAAAAATATGCAAAGGCCATGTGGCTAACATTGTGTTGGCCATATGTGGCTGACTTAGCTTGCAAATGCAAGCAAAATGCTAATGCAGGCATTAAATTCAAGCAACATGCAACGAAAGTAAAGGTCAAAGGTAATTTAAATAATACAATTTAATATAAAGGCCATGCTGCCAACTTAGAGTCATGGCCTATGCGGCCAGCAAACAGAATTAAATGCAAGCACGGTGCATATGCGGCTAAGCACAAAACGTGCATATGCGGCCATGCAATTAAATAATGGCCATGCAAACAGCAAATGCCATGCGGCCAAGCAAGTGATCGGCCATGCAGCCAATTCAATTAAATGGCCATGCGGCTCAGCACAAAATTGCATGCGGCCAAGAGTGCAATTAATGGCTCCCACAGAGAACATATCCATAAAAAATATCATGGCCTCCATGCTCCTCCAAACAACAATAGGAACCCAAACCCAGACTCCGTAGGTCAAATTTGAGTAAAATGGAATTCTCTGTAACATGGAACCATCAACTAAAAAAATATGCAAGTTTGATAGATCAAAATTCATGGAAACCAAAAATACCACAAAACTAGATCTACAAGAAATTAACCACAGAAAAAAAAAATACTAAGTACTAAAGTGGTTAGAAACACATGAGGAAGCCAATGGAACAATAAAAATAGACTTCCTCCATGAAGCAATATGCACTTGCCTAAGCTCTCCCTCTCTCTCTCAGGTTGGTGCAGAAGTAATGGTAGGGAAGAAGAAGAGTTAATGAGGAGAGAGAAATGAGTGGGGGTTAATAAATGGTGAGGGTGGTAGTAGGTAGGTGGGTTGGTTCTCAACCAAAACCGAACCAAGCCTAACCAAATCAAGCCGAACCGAACCAAGATGAACCATAACCAAGCAAGGAGACATGCAATACGAGACAAAATACGTACACGTATTCCAAAAATATGTAATACGAGCTACAAGTATTACAGTTACTGTGCTCCTTGCTTAATGATGACAGAGGATTTACAATATCCAGGAATCTCGTAAACATCTGGGTGACAGATTCGTTTGGCTTCATCTTGAATGTCTCATACTCCTGAGTAAGTCTGCTGATCTTTGACTCCTTGACTTTTATTGTTCCTTCGTGGGTTACTTCGAGAAGTTTTCACACTTTATTTGATGTTGTGCATGTAGACCCCTGTTAAATTCAGTCATGTATAAAGCACAAAATAAAGCATTAATAGCATATGCGTCAAGACTAGCCTTTTTTTATCCTCATATATTTATCATGTGGTTTTTCAACCAAAACATCTTCAACAAGAATATGATGAGGCTTTTTGTAGCCATCAACAACTATAGACCAAAAGTCAAAATCTAGATATTTCAAGAAGAAACCCATCCGTGTTTTCCAATAGGTATAATTTGCACCGTCAAACAGAGGAGGTCTGTTTGTGGCTTGGCCTTCACTTGTGAACTTCACAGTTGCCATGTGATGTGTTGTGATCTATGTAATAGTTAAGAAAGACAAAATTAAAACTGTAATGTTACCTTGCTTTACCTGTATAATCCGCTCTGATACCAATTGTAGGAATGAATTTGTAAAGCATAATACTCTAGAGGGGGTGAATAGAGTAGGCAGCAGAATATAGCTAATTTAAAAAGTTAGCAGCAAGATCACAGAGACAATATATATCATAAATAAATAATGTAAAAGCAGATATTAGAAAGCAAACGCAAAGACGGCGATGTATACTAGTTTCCCTCTTGTGAGGACTAGTCCAGTCGGAAGAACTCTAGCTTCCAGTTGAATCCACTATTGGAATAAACCGCAAGTTTTCATACGAAGTCCTTGCAACTTCTACAAATACGAGCTTTGATTCGAAGTACTCGACCAACTTCAATTGTGAAGAGTCTTTCTTCAATCAAGCCTCTGATTACAATCGCTCTGAAGCTTCTAGCCGTACTGCACTGGCAAATCGACTAGAGGATTGTAACTGGCTTGGGATTTGAAAAATAAAGATTAGAACTCTTTGGAATAGAATAGTAGGCTTTAGAGAGAAGAGATGAATGTGAACTGGTGTGCTGAAATGATCGAAATTCTTCTCTATTTATAGTTTTTCCAAAGGCAGAACTCTGGCAGAATTCGGACAAAACTTTATGAGAAAATCTCGTAAAAATTTGTAACTGTAGGGAGACCAAGTTTTCAAACATTCAAAACACAACGGCCACTAACCGAACTCTGGCCGAACCCAGGCCGAGTTCTGTCAGGAATTAGTTAGGGTTTTTGCAAATTGATTTTTGGCCTTTTTGAAATTCTTTTAAGCAGTTAGGAACTTTTTGTAAATAGGGGCTGTGTTTCAAAAACATGGGATATTTTTGAAAATATTTTTAGGGTAGCCTATTTGCCAGTACGACTCGGTGTACAATGTATTCCTAGACTCAATAAAAAATAAAAATTATATTGCATAAAAGAAATACAGACTCGAGTGGCAAATACAGCTTCGGTCTTGAACAGATCGGATAGCTATTCTATGGCAGTGTCCAAGAGTCCAAAACTTCTATAAGTAGCCCGTATACCGATACAGAGTTTGATCAATTATTAAAATCAGGTTTGACCATGACCAATGGGCCAACAGTAAGTCCTCTATGTCAAGCTCTTCATCAATATATCATCCTCTACAGTAACGTCAACCTCCATGTCGTCAATGCCGGCTAAACTCATATATGTTGATTGAGACATGACCATCTCTCCTAGTCTTGATCTCCAATATTACATATATGTCTTGCTTTAGTTTG